>OX016540.1:78248252-78873252 GCA_943590905.1 Sphaerophoria taeniata | reverse complement strand
CGATGGCACTGCATGAACATCTATTGTATCGGAATCGGGAGTACTTCTCCTTGAATTCGTATGTTCTCGTGTTTGCTGAGTCTCCTGTTTCATGTCCGCTGTACTCAATTCAGGTGTAACATTTTGACTTGTGTTTATTTAACGAATTTGATTCAAATGTCTTTTTATTTCTTTCCCGTTTTGAGTAATTACGCAACCATAATTTCGAGGACCAAATTTTTCTTTAATTTTCGCTGGTGTCCAGCTTGGCTTGTTGGGATTGGTATAGTCACGAATGTATACTTTATCACCAATCTCAAACGCTACTTCTCTTTCACCTCGAAAATTGGATATATTTTTCTTTTGGGCTTCAACAATGCTTTCCCTTACCAAAGGTGGTTTCAACAATGTAAAACGTGATTTCAAAGTTCGGTTTAACATTACTTGTGATGGAGAAACTCCTGTGGTGCAATGCACACTAATGCGGTAATCGAATAGAAATATATTCAAAAAAAAATCGAAATCGATTGGTTTTTTGTCTACCAAGTTGGCTATGAGTGACTTTTTAACAGTTTTTACGGAATTTTCTGCTTGACCATTTGTAGCTGGATGGCCAGGTGCAGTAAGAATATGTTTGATATGATTATTTTTAATAAATTCCGAGAATTCATTCGACGTGAATTGCCTTCCGTTGTCACTGACAATTATATCGGGTAAACCGTATCTACAAAATGTTTCTCTCAAAAAATTGATAGTACATGCCGATGAAATCGTTTTTGTTTTAAACACCTCAATCCATTTTGAAAAAGAATCAACAATTATTAGCAAGTAATATCGATTTTGGGCCACCAAATGAATGAACGGGCTAATGCCTTGGTTTTGACTATACCTAAATGGGATTTATGTAAATCCAACAAAATTTGTTTTCTTAATTTATTAGGGATAATGCTACGGTAACCCCATAATAAACAATTTGACTCGACCGATAATTCATTACCCTTATTTTTATACGGAATAAATTCATCACCTGTTAAGGTCGACACTGTACCGCCAAATCACAAACTTGCAAATTTAGAGACGCTACGTGTGATAAATGCGGAAAAAAGGGGCATTTAAAGCCGATTTGCCGTTCAAAAGAGAAGAATTTATCGACAAATTTTGTTAATTTAAATCACACTATTTCTCATGTTCAAGAAGCTAATGCTAATATTTCAACTTTCGTTAGCACAGGTACTCAAATTGGACCGACATGTGGTGATGGAACGGATTGGTACTCCATTTTTAATATTTCCGGGAGCCGTAAGTCAGATACTTTCGATTTAACTGTGTACATCAACGGTATCCAATTCGATGTGGAATGTGACACTGGATCTCCGATTTCGTTGATGCCCTTAACTCAATACAGGAAGCATTTTGACACCCGTTGTTTAAAGCAAAACACAGCTAAATATGATGACTACGGTGGTCATGGAATACAAATCATCGGTGAGTTTTTACCAAACATAAAATATCGAGATCAAACTGAGGAAGTAGAAATGGTGGTCACGAGTGTTAATCGACCAATTTTATTGGGGAGAAATTTTCTTCGGGTCTTCAACTTTGAATTAAGACAAGTTAACGCGATTTCAAGTTCGAGCTCAACCGTTTCAAATCAAAAGAATTCAGTCAATCCTGTTCCAATTCAAAATGTTGCATCTAATTTAGATAATTCAAACGTTTATAATGCAATTGTTCAAAAGTTAAAAACGACTTTTAGTGAAGTTTTTGATGAAGGTTTAGGTAAATTTACCACCGCGAAAGTACATTTAGAGGTCATGCCGGGCACGAAACCAATTTTTTGGAAACCGCGTGCGTTGCCGTTAGCATGGAAACCAATTGTTGAACAAAAATTAAATGAATTTTGTGATTCTGGTATGATGGAACCAGTCGATAACGCCGATTGGGGAACGCCGATTGTGCCAGTGATGAAACCAAACGGTGATTTACGCATTTGTGGTGATTTTAGCGTCACTATTAATAAGTTTTTGGTAGATTTCAAATATCCATTGCCTCGTATCGAGGAGATTTTCGCTTCGCTACAGGGTGGACAGTTGTTCAGTAAATTGGATCTATCGAATGCGTACAATCAGTTAGAACTAGACCATGAATCCCATCCTCGTCGCCAATTGAAGTATATTGAAAGAGATGTGTGCTGGTTGATTGCCGGTATAATAATAAATATTCTTTATTGTTCTTTCTTATTTATACTAAATCATTTTTCTTTATTATGACATACAATTCAATGTTTGTTGTGTTTATCAATACATTACAATATACACTTCTGATGCATGCGGGGAATCCTTTTGGAATTGGATCATCAATTTGCTGTAACATTCACGCACTCACCCTCCTCGCCACTCCTTCGAAGCCAACAAAATTTTCAGAACGTTCAAAATGCAAACGTCCTTGGATGGCTACAGCTCCATGACATAAGATAAAATATTGAAAACTCTATGAACAGACACACATCCAGCCAGATCCCAGTAGTTCTGGTGTCCCAAATCTTCTCTCGTTTCGCCACACCACACACCTTCGCCCATATGTTATTGTTTGCTTATTCCACTGAGCATTTTTGCACTCTGGCTGTACATCAACCAAAAACGAAAGACACTGTAAAAAGTAGCAGACAGGACAGGTAGGTATTCCAAGTAGCATCAGCATCAGTAAAACTTGGAAAAGGCTTGTAGAATCGAATCCTTCCTTAACCAGCATTGACAATGCTTTAGCATGTAGAGCAATCCAGCAAAAACCTGAGACACATGCCAATGTAATTCGAATACCTTAGCCGGTGCCATTTCCAACCTGGGACTTGCAGCCAGTGGATTTCTGGCTTGAGGATTATTTTGACCGAGTTCTGATGAAGACGTGATATTCGTGACAGGCGTTCAAGTTTTTTTTGTTTTACGTTTCTTCTGTGGGGCTTCTGTTTTCATTATTCGATTCGAAATCGCAATCCGCGTATTCACTTTAGTTCTTCTCTGTTACGAGGACATTGAGCGTCGGAGTTTCCTTTTCGAAGAACGGATTCGACTTCTTTAGAACGAACGACGCGTCGGTCGGTCGGAGGCGATATCGCAATGGAACCGTATTCAGGTGCTAGTTTATATATTGCCTCCTCTTTTTACATGCTTTCGTCAAAGTGCTTTCTGTAGACTATTCGAAACTTGCTGGGAGAGCAAAAATACCAGTTTTTTTTTCTCTAAGGTTGGCCAAACCGAGCCAAACCAAACCAAATCCGAATTATAGATACAGGACGACTTTGTTTTTCTTTTTTCGGTTTGATTTTTGGCAATCGACGTAGTTTCCGGTGACTTACCGCCTTACCGTCACATGTGTGTCCTATAGAAAAAGGCGACAAAACCAAAATGCAATTGGATGTACGTTTTGGGTTGAAAGATTGCCTGGATTAAACCATCGGATGATAGAAGTAAGTACACCTTAGCTGAATTCATGGCCCGGCAGGCAATGGTGGAGTTGGACAAACCGAAAACAAAATTACCATGATGTGGCTTATGGGGACAAATGACGTTTGTGCTGTAGCTGGAAGGAGAGAAGAGAAAAAAGTTGTGAATTACGACGCCAATTTGATAGATTGACATCTAATCGAAGTGCAGTTTTCAAGTCCAAACTTTTGGAGGAGATTCACGTTTTTGGTATTTGTTAGGTCATTTTAGATTTGACTGAAATGTTTTTTTACTTTTTCCTTTTAAAGTCTTAAAATGACAACAGGCAAAGTGGATGAATTGCTTTTTAATAGAATTGGACGTGGGATGAATCTAGAGGAAACAGATTATTTTGAGCTTCAAGTTAAAATGCAGTTTTATAAAGACTTCGCAAAAACGATTTATGAGAATCACCGTCAATAAAAGCTTTCGTCCTCGACCCTCAATTTGTTAGCAGCCACAATCAAGGTTGAAACTTTTTGAACTGAACCAGGTAAAATGAACCATCAGATAAGAAAACCAAAATAAATTATTCAGTTAATGAATGGTTGTGCAACAAAAATTTAAATCGAAGCAAAGAATGAGTTTGACAACTTCCAAGCCTACATAGCCTGTCACGAGTATGATGATAGGAATGATAAGATCGTGCTTGGAGAATTCTAGGATAAAGCACGCAGACCCGACTAATCGACACTGCTGTACTGCCCATAATCTCGTAAAGGCCCTAACTACAAAATTTTCGATTTTGATTTTTTTGCATATTTGGACTAAGGGCAGTTGCTCTGATTTTTTCATATTTATTTCTTGAGCCTGCATCTTAAAATAAGCCAGAAAATTCAAATTTTCAAAAGCCCTAAGTACAAATCATGAGGACAAAAATTTTAAAAAGCCCTAATTACCACATAGGGCTTTTTATAAACTACTGCATGCAGAAAATAGACCCAAATTTTTTTTTGAAAAGCCCTATGTGACACTTAGGGCATTTTATGAATTTTCTTGTGTTATTTCTCCTTTAAAAGTAACAATACATAATATCAAAAATATATGTGGTTACGAGGAAAACCACTAAAGTCAAGTTTAGACAAAATTGAGATTTTGGTTTCATTATATTAAGAGTTCCGAACCTATTTTTTTTTTTTTTTTGTAACTCTGCTTGAAATTGAACCCACAATTTCCAAAAACTAACCAACTACAGTCAATTTTGTACATCCTCCTCAAGAAAAAAAAAACTAAATTCAATCAAAATTGATCTAAAGCTGACTTAAGACTATACTTTTTTTCTTTTTTACTTATGGAACAATAACTAATAATATATTTTTTTGGATTAACAGCTTAATTCCGGATTTAAATAGCAAGATTCTCCATTACCAAAAGGAAGAACAGAACTTAACTTAATTCAATGACAACAAGGATTCTCTTCAAGGAAAAAAGCTAAAGTGTTTAATTTTCTTCCCACGCTTTTTATTCCAATGTTTCGTAGATTGTTGAATTTTATATAATATTGGAAAATGATGAAAATTGACTTTAGCGGTTTTTCCTTGAGACCACAGATATTGTGTCTTGCAAGTCGGTTTTTAAATTTTCAACGGTTTTTCTCTTAGAAGCCTGGTTTTAAAAATTAAATGTTGTTTTTAATGATAAAATAATCAATTCTTACAAGTTATCACCTCAATCAATGAACCAGTTCATTCTTTCATGTCCGTTGAGTGTTTTCATTTGATTTTTACTACTGAATCGATTAACTTAACTTTTTAAAAAGTCAGGTTTTATTAAACCATCATTATCTTGTTCGCTCCCAGCCCAGAATCACACCTATCAAAATGTTTTTGGAAACAAATGTCTTCCAATTTTTCCTGAAAATAGCAACATTTTCTGGAACAATTTTCCTGTAAGGTTGTTAGACTCTGGTTATAAATACAAAATGTGAAAAAACATTTTCTTTTTTAAATAAATGATTGTTAACAAAATCTTATGTTTTTTTGATTTATTTTTTCATTCATTTTTTCAAAACAAAAGAATTTAAATACAAATTTCTTGCAACACGGTGTACATAGGGCTTTTTAAAAATATCTTTTAAAATACTAAAAGCCCTAACTACGCTATTTTCTACATACGTCTTAATTTTTAAAATCAGGTAATTGGTAAAAATAAAGCACACACTTAGCTTTAAAACAAATATTTTTTGAATTTTTTAAAATTCTATATTCAGGTTGCGGTAAGTGATTTAGTGTTTTCCCCTATAACTCAGAAGTATGAAAAATGTAGTTAGGGCCTTTACGAGATTATGGGCAGTGTAGCAGTAACATGTTGAACGGTAACCAGGATCTCCAGTGGTAGAAAAAACTTAACTGACATCCGAATGTTAACTCTTTACATTTCATGGAAAAGTTTTCTTGATTTTTGTACCTACTTAGCTTCTTGCAATTGGTAACCAGGGGCCTGTTTCATAAATATTGACAATTGCGACAGGTGACAGGTGACAATTTGTTTACAACTCGACAATTGTCAAAAATCTGTTTCATAAACACATTGACAATTTTGTAGAATTGTCGTAAAATACCCGACAATTGTCGTCTTTTCGTTTCATAAAGAAATTGCCATGACAAGAAATTTTTCTACAATTGTCATGAATTTTCTGACAAATTTGTAGTGACAATTCTTTTATGAAATACAAAATAAATTGTAATTTACGTATTTGTCAGTATTTACTCGACAATTGCGACAGGAAATTAGGTAGCGGTCAGTGTGTGTTGATTGTGAGTTAATAAGAATGATAAGCGATATTTTTTCAAGTCAAAGTGAAAATGATGACTTGCGTGTCCGTGAAATACGTCGCCGGAGCCCGCAGAATTTTAAAGAACGAATAAATAATGATTTTGAATAGTTACATAGCGTTCAATTTAAAGAAAAAATTCGTATCGGAAAAACAGCCGCGGAATATATCATAACGAGAATTGGTGCACTTTTACAACCTCCCACAAAGAGGAATTATTCTCTTGATGCCAAAACCCAACTTCTAAGTGCATTACATTGGCTTGGAAGTGGGACTCAATACCATGACCCTATTTCATAAATATTGACAGGTGCGACAGGTGACAGGTGACAATTTGTAAATGACAAACCTGACAATTGTATAAATTCGGCCCCATAAAAAAAATTGACAACTTTGTAAAATTCTCTGACAATTTTACAGAGTTGTCAAGATTTCGGATCATAAAAAAATTGTCATGACAATGAATTGTCAGGGAATTTTTTAAAAATTGTCAAAAATTCCCCGACAAATTTGTAGTGACAATTTTTTTATGAAACAGAAAAAATAATACAAATTACAATTTTGTCAGTGTATAGTTGACAATTGTGACAGGCAATTGAGTTTCGGTCGTAAGGTGACAATTTTATTTTAATATAATGTTTTCAAGTGAAAGTGACGACGAACGCGAGGTACGCCACCCTCGAGTTTTTAGACAAAGGATAAGCAATGATTTCGCTTCATTAAGTGAATATCAATTTAAGGAAAAATTTCGCGTCTGCAAAACAACAGCAGAATATATTTTGTTAAAAATCGGTCATCACCTTCAGCATCCCACAAAAAGAAACCATGCTCTTGATGCTAAGACCCAAATTTTATGTGCTTTACACTGGCTTGGAAGTGGAGCTCAGTAAAATATTGCCAACATATGAAAGTGACAAATTCGTCATTTGTCACGACGAAATTTTCATACCTTGACAACGACAAAATTGTCACGACAAAATTGTCGTTGTATTTAACTGACAATTATGTCACCTGTCAATACGTTATGCAATGAAAACTTGTCACATAAGTGTGACAAATTTGTAGAATTGTCACCTGTCAATGTTTATGAAATAGGGCCCATGTGGTTGCTGATGGACAGGGTGTTTCAAAATCATCAGTTCATCGGTGTGTCAAAGTTATTTGCAATTTAATTGTAGAACATCTCTTGGGAGAAGAAATTCGCTGGCCAGAAAATATAATTTCCGTACCCATACGTTTCAGAAGCTTTGCAAATTTTTCCTGTGTTGCTGGAATTGATGCACCAGCTGAAAATGAATCTGCATTTGTTGATAGAAATGGTGACCATTCAATCAATGCAATGTTTGTGTGCGGTCCGTACACGATGCTAGGGTTCTCAGGAACAGTTCATTATCAAGAAGATGGGAAAATGGATGGAGGCCATTTCCTAATGCTCTAATATAAGGGGACAGTGGTTATGGACGAAAAAATTGGCTGATTACACCAGTCATCCCACACCAAATCCAACAAAATGAAGCAATGAGAAGATTTTTGAGGGCTCACAAGAAAACAAGAAGGCTTGTCGAAAATGCATTAGGGATTCTTAGAGAAAAGTTTCCTTGTCTTAACTATATGAGATTATCACCAAATGTTGCATGCAACGTTATTTTAACTTGCACAATATTGCACAATTCGGAAAAACGTTTGGGAAATGGAGATGCACCATATGAAATGGAAGAGGATAATGGTAATAATTTGAAGATAAAAGTGTTAAGTTATGAATTAAATTTATACTTCATTTAGATACAGAAGACATCGAAAATTCAGAAAATGAAGTCGATTCTAACGGAGATGAGATAGATGAACCAACATCGATTTCTGTTCTACGCAGAGTTATATCTAGATTTTCTTGATCAAATATGAGTCCAAATTTATTTTCCTTTCAATACAAATAAAACATTCATTTCGAGCATACATATGCATGTATATTGTATATACATTTGCATATATTTTTTTATATAGAACACATTTTATTTCATTGTTCTAACAGGTACATAAAACATAAAACAAACCATTATATATTAAAATAATTTAAATGCAATACTCAATACATTAATCACAATTAACAAATTTTAAAATTCACTTCAAAGGCAATGATAGAGTTAGTCATCAGAATCCTCTAACACATCGCTTATGGCCTGAGACCAGAGATCATTGACATCTTCAGAATTATTGTGATAAATTTTTTTGGTAAATTCAGAAGGTGCCAGCTTTCTTTAACTCTCTCTCTTTTTTCAAAATCTCAAGATCCTTCAAAAAGCACTCTCTTTCCAATATTTTTAGCTTAATTTCTAAAATTTTCCCCTCAGCTATAACGACAGGTTGTTGGCTCTTGCTGCTGAGTTCCAGGCGGTGTCTTTTTCTTGGTATTTGCTCTTCCATACCATCAGACTTTTTGTATTGAGGAGTTGTTGATGTGTTGACGCCGGAAGGTTCACAAACGGGAAGGCCTTCTATGGTGGGTGAATCTCTTCCTAGGATTTCCAAAATTATCTTATCACTTTCGTCAATAACACATTTCTTGCTGCCTCCCGAGGCCGTCCTTTTTCGATTGTCTATCTTTTCCTAGAATTTGATGTAAAATTAAGGCGCATATTATATGATTTATGCAATAAATAGCTTACAATCGTTCATTTTCTCCAGGGGCCGAATTACCGCTTCCGCTATCGAGTGAGTGAGTCTCATCCGTTATCGAACCAACGAGTAACCCCATTGGGATTATGGCACTCGTTAGGTCACGTATCGTTTGAGAATAAAAAATTGTAGTAGTTTTTATCGAGTCTCGATTATTTTGAAGGAATTTTGAGAGGTTTGACAAATAAAAAACAAAACTTGAGTGAAGTATTGAAGGCAGAAATATTATTTTTTTTATTTTATGAAAAAAATATAGTTGGACTGTTAAAGAAGACGAGATTTATGAAGGTTTGGAGCAGAATAACTCGACCTAAATACTAGATTATTGGCAAAGAATGTTATAATTAAATAACTCAAATTCTCTAAATAAGTAAAATTTAATTTTTTTCTTAGAAATTACCTCCCATCAGTGAGCTGTTCGTGTGTCGAATGAAATTAAGCTCGATAGCTGAGCAGAGAATTTAAAATTTTTGTACTAGAAGCTCGATACTGAACTCGATAACGTGAGAGGTAATGCCAAAAGCACACAAACTCACAATTCAGTATCGTATTATTCGATAACGGATGCCGTAATTCGGCCCCAGTTTTGCCAAATGGTGTCTCGAAGGAAGGTACTTCCAATCCTTGCTTGAATCTAATGCGTTCAAAGCTTTGGCCGGTTCTGCGATGTCCTTCCATTAAGATACCTTCATGTCAAAGCTAAGGGTTTCGCTGAAATTCCCAAATAAAACATCTTTATTTTCTAACAGCAACTAAAGTACACTAATTTTTAAAATATTATTCATATTGAAACCGAATTTTTACAAAATTATTGAATTAATGAGAAACAATATTGTCACGACAAATTTGTCAGTATATGACAATGACAAATATGTCATGACAAATTTGTCGTTGTATTTTTCTGACAAAATTGTCACCGCTCAGTATTTTATGAAACACATAATTGTCGGACAAGTGCGACAAGTTTGTAGAATTGACAGGTGGTCTATTTTTATGAAATAGGGCCCAGGGCTTGGAATTTAATTTGGCTTTTAGTGGTTGGCTTAAAATTAAGAGAACCATCACTCATGTTGAATTAATCGAAATCGATTTTTTCAATATAAAACTGCAGTGTCTTGTGTGTGTTGGGCTGATATTCTTTATTAAATAACATTTGATCTTATTCTGATATTCAAGAATTCTAAGCCAAATGCCAATTTACACGCACAGCCAAACCCCTTTCGACGTCTATTGGACTACAACTACAATCAGTGTTTCGACTCGAGTTAATCCAAAAGATTTTGTACTTACTCAAAATGGAGCGCAATAATTGAAAGGCAACTGTCTATACCTAATCCAATACCATGTTATTGGGGTCTTTTAAGTTATACTCACTTCTACTTCTTTACCAAAAAACACAAAAAACCAGCATAAAAGAAACCCATTATCACATTAACCCCCCAAAGAACAATGATTTATAATCGAGCGGTGATGTTTTGTTTCCAGATAGGCAAGGCAAACCTTCATCAAGATAGACAGTGGCACATGGATCTTAAGTCGAAGCAGATGTTAATACAGCAATAATCTTGAATTGAGGAGAAATCTCGAGGGAAATTAGCATCCTTTACAGGTAGAGATTCTGTCACACCCACAACAAGACCAATATTCACAAGCAAAAAAAAATACAACCATAAACACGTAATATATCTCGCCTCGACAATAGCTTCTGCTCCATCTCAGCCATAACCATTGGAATTTAAATATTGGACTCTCGTTTGGAGATAGCCATAGTCATTCACCTGAATTTGTTGCCTTTTATAAGTTCGAGAGAAGGGAAAAACAATAAAGGTGTTCAAGGAATTGCACGAATTTGCTGATGAAAAGTTGAACTCGTTCTTGTAAAATACATACGTTATTCCATCTATGTCTTGCAACGTACTCAAAACTTCATTTTTTTCATGAAACAAGTGCTCTCCTTTTAGAAACAAAAAAAAAACAAGCGATAAAAAATAAATTGAGAAAACCATAGACCGACAAGTGTTTTTAAGGTAAATATTGGCCGGACTCGGCAATTCCCAATGACTTCATTAACAAAACTCCACATGGCGTTGGTGCTGTGCTGTTTGTGAATTTTTTATCATACACATAAAAAATTATTTTTCTGTTCGTTATAGAAGGTTATAGAATGTAGGTGGATATGTACAGTTTGATGCATGTTGAAAGGCTCATAATCGATACGGGGAAAAAACTAAATATTCCCTGGTTGTCCGTTAGTTAGTTTTTAGCTTGGACTTATTTTGAAAAAAGAAAGAAAAATATTCATAAGCACAATACGTAAGGCAACCGTCAATTCAAAATGGTTTTTATGTTTTTTTGGATAAATAAAGAAAAATGAAGGTGTTGATAATGGTGTGAAAAATTGATGAATTGTGTCCAAAAATTCTGTATATTTACATTGTGTTTGATAGCCGTTTCATAATATTCACAAAGCTTGCATAAAATACGTACTTTCATTATGATGTGCAGTTGCCCGTTGCTTTGTTGGTAAGTGCGTTGGCTGCTAAGCAGAACGTCGTTGGTTCGAGTCCTACTCAGGCCAAGTTTTTATTTCATCTTTCACGGGTACTGCATCTTTCGAAGACCTGACAAATCTTCCAAGAGTATCAATCTGTCATGAAAAAGTGCTTCTCAATTCAGTTTGGAATCGGCGTTAAATTGTAGGTCCCCTCAATTCTCCAGCTCCACACGCACTCAGAGAATTGTTGATGAGAGTAAGTCACTTAGGCCTTGGCTCTTCAAGAGCTGTCGCGCCACTCTATTTATTTTTATTTTTTTTTATTATGATGTGCAGAGTTATTTAAATTGTGAAAATGATTTGTCAGAATTTCACAAAAACTATGCATTATACATGTCGGTATGTTCTACAAACACTTCAGTGTTGACTTTCAGAAAACGATTTTTATTTTAGCACAATTTTTTGTAGTGATTCGAAGTTAGCAGGAAAATAATTCAACCAAAAGAAGACCTGCAGTGCCTTATTCTGGAATTGACTAAATAGGTATAATATAGTTTGGGAATTTTTAATTTCAGCTTCAAAATATTCACTAAATAAGCAAGAGTAGGTATTTATCCTTGTTATTAACTAATTTACCTTAGCCCTCAGTGGAAGTCTTGTTTTCATTGGTCTAGAAAACAGTTTGTTAAGATCAATTTCGCACTCCAAGGATTCGGGCATCCGATTCCACTTTTTACCGTCAGCCCAAATTCGTACTACTTTATTGCCTCCTGCTAATGACTGTACTCCAAGGGATTGGGGTTGAAAGACCAAAAACCATATTACCGCAAACTACTTTTGCCCGAATGTCATTTGATCGAATGACCGCTAAAAATTCCCCTTTTTTCACCGGAATCTACTATCCTATTCGTCACCAAATTATGAGAATTAAGGAGATTAAAATCTGATACCTTTTTCAATTTTTCAAACGGTCCTCAATAAGATAATACCCCCAAAAACACATATTTTAGGAGACCCCAAAGTCTGAGAATCATGGAGAACGAAGCACTAAAACTCTTCGTTCAAATATTTCTATCTAACAACTTGCTATTCGGGAAATTATATCAATCGGTTCCAGATTGTGTATGACTCATCGATTGATTTTTTTTTTATAAAATACAAAGTTGTAGTTTAAAATTCACGAGAATTTCAAAATATAACTTTGTATACTTAATTGTTTATAAACACTGTGTTATCCCTTCCTGTAAGAAAAAAGTCCTTTTAAGAATGAAATTTAGTTCAAAAAGAGACATGGCCTTAAATTGTTCTCACCCTAAAATTAAATGCAAAAAAAAAAAACAATTTTTTGTTAAAACGTAAGAACTTCAAATTACCTTAATCCAGTTTTGGCGGCCTGTATCCTCAAAATGTTGTTTTGGCTGTATACAATGGTCTAGTTATTTGTAATTTGTTGAATTTTCAGTTTGCCTGGTCAGAAACCATGACATTGATATTTTACAGCTATGGTTTCCGGATATGCGGCTATCACACATTGAACGTTAGAGGCAAAGCCATAGCTAGGATTTTGTTTCGGAGGGGGTGAAGATATATCATGATTTTGAAAACAAATTTATCAAATTGATCGCATTTTTTTTAATTCTCCGAAGCCAATTCATTTGATCACGAGACAATTTTTGATGGAAAGTTTAAAAATAATTCTTATCAATCATTGTTTTTTATGCGGTATTTTTTCATATATTGTAATACTCTATAGTAAAGATTTGAATCATTTCTTAATTAAAAGGGATCTGCTCATAAAAATGAAGTCTTACTGAAAATAATGGCTTCAGAACTTCAGAACAGATGTTTTTGCTTGGTATATTAGATGTGTGAATCGTAGATTATTTACCTTTGATGGAAGTCAACCACATTTTGATATTATCTTGTTTTTGAAACAAAAACAGGAGAGAGCTTCTTTCATAAAAAGCATTATTGTTTTTTGGGGAACGAACAAAAACAAAAGCAGAATTATCACAAAATAAATACATAAATATAATATTTAATTATATAAAATAAACATTTTTAACACAGATCACCACAATTGTGAATAAACTATATAAAAATAAATTCTTTGAACAAAACACAGTACAGTTTGGCATTATTGTTTATTTAAATGTCGATTAAAAACAAAAACGAAAGATGAACAAAAACATAAATATAATATTAAATTATATAAATATTTTATATTTTTTTACAGAATTAATTTGTATTTATGAAATTTATTCGCAAGTATGATGAACTGATGATCTGTGTTAAAAAAGTTCATTTTAAATTATTTAATATTTTATAGAGTATAATATTTAAATAAACTTAGTTCGGGATTTCAAAGCAAATTTATTGACTACTATTTTCTGATCAATTTGTATTTCCTTGTGAATGGCAAGAAGTGTCATCTTTCTATGGAATTCCTTAAATACGTTTCCAAACGACGTTATGTAAGAAAACAGTTCATTAGTGGCACCACAATCGGTTTACAAGTATCAACAACAATAAAATTCCCAAACGGAATTTAAGCTGAACGTCACTTTACTACCCCGTCAACAAATTATTTTTGTATTGAGAAATTTTTGACGTTTGGTTAAAATGGATTCCATCTTCAGTCCGAAGCCAAACTGCGTCAAAATACGGTGGGTTAAATTGGATTTTAATGTTAAAAAATACTGCTTCGGGCTTCCCTACTAGGTCCCAAGATGTCGCCAAAATAGATTGCCATCTTGTCTCTACTACCCAGGAATATTATATACAAGAAATTCTCATGAATTTTCGGCTGTTAAATGACGATTTTCAATTGGATTTCAAATCTACACTAATATATAAAGCTGAAGAGTTTGTTTGTTTGAACGCGGTAATCTCAGGAACTACTGGTTCGAATGGTATAATTCTTTTTGTGTTGGATGGTGCCTTAATCGACTTAGACATTAGGCTAGCGAAGAATCTGTTTAAAATGGGGAAAAAACGGCAAAAAATATACATTTTTCTGCGTTTTAACGCACTTATCTCAGGAAGTACTGGTTCGAATGGTATAATTCTTTTTGTGTTGGATGGTCCATTAATTGAGGAAGACTTAAGGCTATTTAACATTAAGCTGTGCTCAATAGCAGCGAAGAATCTGTGGAAAATATGGAAAAAACGGCAAAAAATATACATTTTTCTGCGTTTTAACGCGCTTATCTCAAGAACTGCTTTATGAAATTGAACAATTTTTTAAATGTTGAATGGTCCATTTATCAAGGAAGGCTTGAAGCTATATAAAATTTAGCTGCGACCAATAGGAGCGAAGAATTTGTGTAAAATGTGGAAAAAACGGCAAACAATACAATTTAATACAATATAAAGCTGAAGACTTTGTTCGTTTGAACGCGGTAATCTCAGGAACCACAATTTCGAATTGTAAAATTCTTTTTGTGTTGGATAGTCCATTAATCGATGAAGGCTTTAAAATAAAATAAATAAATAGAGTGGCGCGACAGCTCTTGAAGAGCCAACGCCTAAGTGGCTTACTCTAATCAACAATTCTCTGAGTGCGTGTGAAGAATTGAGGGGACCTACAATTTAACGCCGATTCCGAACGGCAAAGTTGAGAAGCATTTTTTCATTACAGATTGATACTCTTGGAAGATTTGTCAGGTCTTCGCAAGAGGCAGTACCCGTGAAAGATGAAATAAAAACTTGGCTTGAGTAGGACTCGAACCAACGACGTTCTGCTAAGCAGCCAACGCACTTACCAACTAAGCTACGGGCAACTGCTTTAGGCTTTATTCTACTTAAAATTAAGCTGCGACCAATAGCAGCGAAGAATCTGTGGAAATGTGAAATGTGAGATCTCTGAGATTAAATTATTTTGGATTCGATTTCTCACTCAGCTATTTGACGTGGCTGACATATGTGCAGCAACAATTAGTAAGGTAACCATTAAATCTCAATGATAACTGAGAATTATGTTCCACCAAGGCACCAAATGATTTTGCCTCAGTCAAGGTGACATTGAGATCTCAGTGAGATGTTGTTAGGTGGAACTGGCCTAATAACTGCTCAAATTAGAATTTTGAGAGTTCAATTGATTTGTGAATGTGATTGATTGCACTATTTGTGCAGATTATTGTGTTTAAACAATATCATTTTATGTACTTCTTAACTAAAAAATATGCTCAGTTTAAAGAAAAAAAAATTTACTTAACGAAAAAAACGATGCAGAAGTAAGAGAGATAGAATTAGGGAGAGTTCACCCAAGGGAATGCTTTAAGTATGAACAACTTTTTTTTTTTTATAATTCCCACGCCTCTTTCCCTTCCAGATACCGCACGCGCTGGGGTCCATTGTCACCGAGTACGGCGGCAATTACGGTTGCTAGCCGTAAACTGAAGGGAATCATAAAAAATTCTCAAATTTTTCAAGTTCAAGAGAATTACGACCTAGGGAGAGTTGACTGCAATGCAATTTTACAATAACTTCCGAACAAAATTCCCACGCGCGCATGATGCACAAGTCGAGATGATACTCTGGCCGGTGGACGAGGGAGAGGCGGACGAAGTCGCGGGCAACTGCTAGTTATATATATATATGTTGCATATTTATTTGACTTGTAGGTACTGTCGACTTATGTAAAAGAATTATGGTTATCTCTGTTATTTTTTGCGGTAATGCTTAAAATTCTATAGTTGTTTAAAATTTATGTGATTCAAATTTTGAATGGAATGAATTAAAAAAAAAAGAAGATACTTATTATAATGTACCTAAAGTGAATTAAACTGAACAAGTCACACAAAAAAAGCAATGAAACAAAAGCTTTGTTTTTTGTTAGTTGTTTTAGTTACTAATTACATTCATAAGAGAAAACAAAAAGATATGTACCCCATCAGCTAAATCTGTTTCTTTTATTTTAAACACGCCACGGGCAATAAACTAATTTTGATGAAATTTGGTTTTTCTTTCTTGACCCAATGAAAAAGAACCCAAAACATTATTTACTGTCTAATACTCCTCCATACAAAAATGTCGTTTTAACTTTGTTTATACAAAACAAATGAGATTTGTTCGTCAACATTTTTTCAGATCACTTGAAAAAAGTTAAAGAACCTTAACAGAATCAACTTGAATTCAATTCAAGTTGTCTAGACAAATTTTACGCGACACAAATAAACTGAATTTTTCATGGAATCTTGTCTTCTATAATTAGCTTACTGTCGTGCCATCGGTTTTGTGTGTAAATTATAACAAGGACAAAGAGGACATCGAGGATAGTATTAACCCCAGTTGGTTGGATTATCCAAGGACATTTGTTCGTATACACTGGTATAATAATAACCTGGTGAGCGGAAAATTATGTCGCAAAAGGGTAACGTTTTGGTATTAAAAATTTTGCAAGCTTTTAGCAACCTAGGGTAGTTGCACTAGAAGCTTATTTTCAATGACAAACAAAATATGCTGAAAGCTAGACCATACCTATCAACATTAAACCAAAAAAAAACATACAAAATTGAATCAAAAACAAGCCAAAAGCCAGAGGGAGTAGAATCAATCATAACGCGACATTTAAGCTTATGACAATGCATAAGTTTGATAATTCATAAACGTCACTTAACACTAAACTTCGCTTGAAAGAGTCGAGTTTCCAGAATCAGTTTCCAGAATCAACTCTGAGTCTGACGGTTTGTTTTTGAATAAAATCGTTTTACTCATCAAGGCAAATATGTTTTCTTTTTTTATGGTTTAAAGCAACTTTAAGCAAGAGAAAACACATAAGATATTTTCTAGAAAACAAAGAATAATTATTATTAAAAATTTACAAGAACTTAACTATCATCCTCTTATAAAAATGAAATTCCAAATATTTTCCTCAATTTCTTTTGTAAAAACCAAATTCTCTAACCCTTACAAAACTGTATTGTTCCTTTGCCAATAAAAAGTTGACTTTTATAATAAACTAGCCGACCCTGCGAACTTCGTCTCGCCACCCTTCGATTAAAATAGAGAACTTCATATCTGAATTTTTTCAAGCTCAACAACTAACATTCTTCTTTCATTAAAGCATGAAATAAAATGCAAATTTCTTTGAAAAATTCAAAAACTTCTCTGTTTTGTCTATTTCACAAAAATCAGAATTCCAAACAGCTTATCCACCTTATTTGCTGACTTTCCCGTAAGATTTTCTCAAAAAATTATTTTTATACAATGAAAATTTTATAAAAATGCATTGAGGATTGAGCGGATTAAGAGTCCAAACCGGACATACAAACAAACCAATGCACCTTTAATTCAATGTTGAAGTTCTTCGTGCTCTCGTAGAGTTTTCCGAGTTCCCAATCTAAAAATTTCCATTTTTCTATTTAAGATTCAATGCACTTTCTATTTGCCATTGGAAAACCCATTCCGAAATTTTCCAAATTTCCATTTGAAAACCAATACACCTGCAATAATATGCAATTTTCCCTTTGAAAACCAAAAGTTTTCCGAGTTTTTCATCAGAACTTTCTATTTTCCATTGGAAAACCCATTTTGAAATTTTCTAGTTTTCCATTTGAAAACTAATGCAAATGCAATAATATGCAATTTTCCCAATGAGTTTTCCGAGTTTTTCATCAAGAACTTTCTGTTTTTCCATTCGAAAACCCATTTTGAAACAAAAAATTCCAAGCAAAAAAAATCAAATTTCCGACCTTTGTTTGGTTTTTCCAGTTTTCCCACTCTTCCATGAGGTTTTTCCAATTTCTTTTTTCACAGAAATCATCACAGAATGCAACAGTATGAACCATGAAAATTTCACAAATATCTGCTGGGCCATTTCGGAGTCTATAAGAGACATACAAACAAACAAACAAACACACATCCATTTTTATATATATAGAGACAACGTTTGTGTCTTTTGATTAACCAAGGACCACAAATCACGAAGAGAGAAAATAACTTTTCAAACCAAGGTTTACAAATTAGTTTGGTTTTTGCAGTGAAAGTTCTTTTTCTATTGTTCCTCATGGAGTGCATGGATTCTGCTCCGAAGCCAGTGAACTACCATAAATTTGATTGGATGTGTATTGTGAAAGTTAAATTAGCGTTGTCATGAAGAACAAGGGCATGCACTTTCTAACAAAAGAATTATTACACAAAAAAAAAATGAAAAATTCCAAAAACTTCCTGACAGTAGAGCAATATCGACAATCCTTTGTCTAATATGAATATGAGATAGAGCTTTTGTCAACAGACGATAGGGGGCATTTCATTTTTTGTTCAAATTCACGTGAATTTTTGTGAGTGACGTTAATTGTAGAAGTTTTTTTTTCGTAAACTGACATTTTTGTTTTCAGAATTCATTCGGTTTTTGGAACTATGGTCGTGTTATTAATTTGAAATTGATAAGCGTTTCGTCATGTACCTATGCTTTGATTTCTAAAAATATTAGTTCATTAAAACTCGAAGACACCGAGATGAGTAAGAATTCTCCGAATTTCCCGAACTGGACGGTGACAGGAAGATATTTCCTTTTTTGTCATAATTTTGACAGCTTCTTTGCAGTGCTCGTGACGTAAGGATAGTATGCTTTGATTTTGTGCAGCACAACAGAAGATATGTTTGTGTTCAAACCTATCGCTTTTCTATGAAGGAACTGACAAAGGTTGCGTTTTTCAGCTGCTGTGGCTGATTATGACACTTTAAAAAATTACGTGATTCATTTAATTTCATTTAAGCTACAATTTAAAAATTTCATGAAAACATTAATTGATAAACAAACCCTTTCTTTTTTCTGACGATTGCCTGCTGAACTGTTTCACTCCCAATTTTCATAAACCTATATTTTTAATTTCTAACATATCACGCGAAGGGAATATGTTTTGTGTAAAGGGTTTTCAAGTCCCTAACGAGATTATAAACAAAATTTCATGACAATTTATTTCAATTAAAAAATTTGATTTATTGTGACGTTGGTTGTTGAAAAACATGGTGGCTATTTGAATGTTAAATTAACTGGATGAACTCACGCGAGGATAAAAGATATTATTTAATATCAAAGTCTTGAAAAACTCAAAATCACGAATAGGGTTTTTTGTTTTGGTTTTTTAAGGCGAAAACATGTATTGTATAGGGAGTTGTATCGAGGATTTCAGAAAATCCTAGAGGCGACTGGCAAATAAGACTTTGTTCGATTCTGTCGAAACAAAATTCTTTTAAAAATAGCAGAAAGCGTACATTTAAAATTGAATTTCTCTTAGCCGAAAAATACACACACAAAAATGCCGCTAAATTAACTATAGTGTTTTGTTACAAAATAAAGTGTTCACATTTATATCTCATCCAAAGGCTTTTTGCACTCTAGTTCCAACAACAGAACAATCCCTCCAACGAATTCCAAGAAGTATTTAGCTCCATCGTCAACAATACTGCGCAAAGTTCATGCCCTCTTACTGAGCAAATTTCCACCCACCCACGATGAGAGAAACATCCTTTTAGTATACAGATCCTTTCAGAAGTCATTTCATTTAATTATTTTCCCGTTCAACCACCAAGTGGGGCGGGCGATTGTTATTGTTTTGGGTGGGGCTCATTAACACCTGTACATTTAAGATTTGAATTCTCTTATTGCCATGGTGTCACAATCTCAATCGCAAAATGTGCGAATGTACTAATCCTTTTTCTAACCCTCCATTACTACGAAAATACAAACTGGCTCAAATTCACCTCATCTCTTTTTCTTTTTTGTGATGAGTTGAGGCATTCTGAATGAGACAATAAAGTTCTTGGAATAAAGTCAAAAGCAGGTTGGGATGGAACATTGTAATCTCATTCTCAG
Source organism: Sphaerophoria taeniata (assembly GCA_943590905.1). NCBI lineage: Eukaryota > Metazoa > Arthropoda > Insecta > Diptera > Syrphidae > Sphaerophoria > Sphaerophoria taeniata. Next base: position 78,853,030 of record OX016540.1, on the reverse strand, counting down.
TTCGGTTGGAGGGAAGGCTTTTTTGTTTTGGGAAAGTCTTCATCGTTTGTTGGGTCTATTAAGACTGTCTAGTTTATGCATACGGCCCGCAATTATTTTCGCACTAATGGGGATCCTTATTGCGAAGAGTCTGTTTAAGGGATTTTTTTACGATTGTACGAATGTTAACATGTTTAAAAAGAAAAAAATTGAAACGATTAACGAAAACTCTTATACATTAAACATTAATTTTAAATAAATAACACACATTAACTTGAGTTTTCAAATAATTTTTATTTTGTATGCATTTCGAGCAGCTTTCCGCTCATCTTCAGCAACACGACTAAATAAACATATAAAATGGTTTGTGTATACTCTTAAACATAAACAAAATCAGTGCAGTTATATAATATAAAAGAAAGTTGGGGGAGTAAACAGGAGGAATATATTTTTTGGTCAAGTGGGGTAAGAGAAACCAGTTATATTGTTAAACTGCGATAGACGTCAAAGTAAACTGAATAAATCAGACTGTATATTGCCCTTGTCTAAGTTCAAAGCGGTGTTATCTTTGCATATATACAAGCTTTCATACGCGTCTAATTTCCTCTCGTCGTTGATGCATTTAACAAGGTGCACTTCGCTCTTCGACACTGGTAAATGTTGTTGTTCCAATATGTGCGATGCGAAACCAGATTTTGTTGGTTCGTTGTTGGTGACGTATTGCTTGTGCTCGCTGTATCTCTTCTTAATTGATCTTTTTGTCTGTCCATAATATTTTCTGTTGCAAACTCCACAAGAAATTTCATAAATCCCTGCTTTGTCTAACGGATCGGTTTTGTCTTTTAAGGTGTTAAGTTGATTTTTTATTTTAAAAGGGTTCGAATAAACTATTTGCATGTTGTGTCTGTGGAAGGTTGTTTTGAGTCCATTTGTAATGTTTGGAGCGAAGGTGATAGAAACACGCTTGAGATCATCTTTTTTGTCGATATTTCTGTTTTGTTCGAACAGTGTTGAGTGATTTGCGTTTGTCTGCTTGTGTGAGTGTTTCCGAATAATTTTGTTGATTATTTCTTCGCTGTAACCATTTGTTTTGGCTATTTGTTTTATATATTCATACTCTTTAATGTAATTTGTTAATGACAGAGGTAAGCTTACCAAACGGTGTGCGAGTGAGTGAAACGCTGCTAATTTATGTTGAATTGGTGCATATGAATCACTTGGAATATATCTGAGAGTACTTGTTGGTTTGTGGTGAACTGCAATTTCAATTTTGTTTTGGTTTCTATGTAAAGTAAGATCCAAAAAAGTCAATTTTTGTTCATTTTCAACCTCGCAAGTGAAATTAATTTCGCGGTACTGTTCATTTAACATATCCAATGTGGTGTTAAGGTCACCTCTTTTAATGACTGCAAAAATGTCATCTACGTAGCGATGCCAGATTCTTGGTAGCAAGTTTCGTGTTTTCAGATCAGTTTCAAATTGCGACATGAAGACTTCTGCTATTAGTGGAGATAGCGGGTTTCCCATACTCGTGCCAGAATCTATTTTGAAAAAACGGTTTCTAAAAACAAAATAGTTTGTGTCCATACACATTTCTGCTGCTTTGATGTAGACATTTATCTCGTTTTCGCCTATATTTTGTCTTGACAAATGTACTTTTAAAGCTGATAGTGCTTCTTTGATAGGGATGGATGGAAAAAGTGCTTCAACATCAAACGAGACCAAAATTTCATCTTCTTTTATGGGAATTTGGTTGATAATTTAAGCAAAATCTATAGAGTTTTTCACCGAAAAACTTTGGAAGGGTGGAAACTTCTTGATTTCATCAACTAACCATCTTGCGATCTTGGTGCATGGTGCTGATAAAAGAGCTACTATTTGTCTCATGTTATCGCCAGGTTTGTGTACTTTTGGTAGACAATACAGTTTTGGAACTTCTGGGTTTGAAACAAGAAGACGCCACTTGAAACGGTCACCAAAAACAGTGCTGATTTCTTTCCGAACATCATTTGCTGCTTTTGTCATTTTATTTAGAGGAGATTTTTTCACTTCCTTGTAGTTATTCGTTTCAATCAGTTTCCAAACCCTCTTGTCGTATTCCGCAGTGTCCATAATGACGATTTTGTTGCCCTTATCTGCCTTCATTATGAAAATATCCTTTTTCTTAAGATTTTTCATAATTTCCGCTTCGTTTAAATGTGGATGTTTTCTCTCTAGTTTTTTGTTTTTGTCGATGCACTCTTTCGTGCGCTCACGAATTTCATTTTTGGTGGTTTGAAATTTATATTTTAACACTGTTTCAATGTCCGCAATTACATCTGTAGCTGGTGTGGTTGTGGGATGTATAGCATAATTCAAGCCTTTATTTAAAAGATTTAACTCATCGGTTGATAAGTCCACGTTTGAAATATTTATTACGACATTGTCTACTGGTAGTGGTGTGGTGAATTTTGCTTCTCTTTTTGGTGTTTTTTGTAAAAGCGTATTGAATTTGCGGATTTGTTTTTCTTTCTTTTTCATCACTATATTATTAATTTCTGAAGCTGTTTTTTGTAAAAATTCATACCACTCACAATTGTATGTAGCTGTGATTTTTCTGTTATGGTAAATTGATGCTAGTTGTAAGTGTAAGGAGTACAGTCGAAGTTCCGTTGTCGATAAGTCAGCATATTTGGATTTCAATTCTAAATTTAACCAATTCTTTTTAGCGGAATTTATTACCTTTTTAGTAACCGAATTATCGACTGAGGTCTTGATTTTAATGAACGCTAGTATGATGTTATTTTGTTTGCAGCTGTTCTTGACTTAAGGCGTAAGTTCAAGAATTTAAAACAAAGTTAATCGATTTGCGCCAAGTTGTGGCCAAAGAGTTGAATAATAAAAAAAACTAGAAATTTCAAACAACGTTATAAAGATTTTATTTAGAGAGCTTAGTTGAAGCTGTTGCTGGTAGTGACAAAATTCAAGTGCTTTAAAATTATTGATTACGTGTGGAGGAAACCTCGCACTCCTTACTGTATCTACGTTTTATAATACATAATAATTACAGCTTATGATACATAAAGGGTCAACAACCTTTAGATGGCGAAATTACTTTCTGTTGCAATTTACGATATATAATTTGGAAGTATTTGTGTTACTAGGTACATACTAATTCAATTAATGCCCCCTATAAGGTTTTCTTGTTAGGGTGAGATGACATGAATAAATTATCTATATGATTGTTCTTTCTAGTTTATAATTTACATGCGAATTTTTAATTTCTTAAATATAAAAGAGATAAATATAATTTATAATAATAATGTTGTTTCATTTTTTGCTTTTTTCTTTAATTTTCATTTTCGTCTCAATGCATGCGGTCGTGGTTTATGTTAATTTTATAATTTTAAGAAATAGTGATTAGAATAATAAATTTTTAGATATTATATAAATAATTATATGCTTCTTAGTTAAGTTAGTTAAATTTCTAAATTCGTTTTGTTGGGAACCAACATGCTCCCACCACTCCAGGGAAGGCTGTTGGATGCGCTGTCTCCTTTTTTTTGTAGAGATTTCGTTTGTGATCATCTGTGTGGAAAATATATTTTTGCATAACGGATCCAGTGTTTCTATTTGATTTTCGAAAAATAAAAAATGAAAAATAAATCATATAAAGCATTAGTGTTTTTATGAAAAAGAAATAAAAAAAGTTTTTGTTGTATTCTTTTTCGACTTCGCTGGTTAATTTGGATACACGTTTGGATTAAGGGTAAGTGTTCTTAGGGTGATTTGTTTTTACAAGGGGGTTGTTTTGTATTTTTTTTTATTAAGGTATATTTAAAAGGCTGATATGGGCTTATGAGGAGTTAAGCGATGTTATTGTTTTAATTTGTATTTTTCTATTAAGGTACATTAAAAGGGGGTGATATGGGCTTATGATGAGTTAAGCGAAGTTATTATTTTAATTTGTAACTAACGAAAATTTTGTATAGGTAGATATGTAATGGTTTGTGTTTCATGTTTCGGGATTTGTTGAGGTAGGCACTGGCAGAAGTGATAATTTCACAACCGGACGCTTTAAAATCGAATTTTTTGTCTTAATCGTTACTACACGAGTGAGACCGTCTGAGCCTGGGTGTGTTTCAATTACTCGTGCGAGTAACCATGATGATGGTGGAAGATTATCTTCTTTAACAAGGACTATGTCTCCAATTTTGATGTTTGACTGTTGCTGAAGCCATTTCGGTCGTTGTTGCAATAGCTGAAGATATGACGTGCTCCACTGTTTCCAAAATTGTTGTGCTAAGCGTTGTATATACTTCCATTTATTAAGTAAGTTGCCAGTGTGTTCTTTAAGATTTCTTTCGGGAAGGGTGCAAAGTGGTGCTCCAATGAGAAAATGTCCAGGAGTGAGCACTGATAGATCATCTGGGTCTGAAGTCATTGGACACAGAGGTCTTGAATTTAGGCATGCTTCAATTTGTGCCAACAGTGTAACGTATTCCTCGAATGTGAGCTTAGAGCAGCCAATTGTTCGTTTCAGATGAAATTTTATTGATTTTACTCCTGCTTCCCAAAGACCTCCAAAGTGTGGGGAAGACGGAGGATTAAAATGCCATGTTGTGTTGTGAGAAGCAAGGCTTTCAATAACTTCTGCAGACCATTCCTTTGAAATGAATTTGCTATCCTTGCGAAGTTCATTATTAGCTCCCTTGAAATTGGTTCCGCAGTCGCTGAACATATTGGCACAGCTTCCTCTTCTAGCCACAAATCTTCTAAATGCTGCTATGAATGCTGTTGCACTAAGATCGCTGACCAGTTCAATGTGAATTGCCTTAGTGGATAAACACACAAAAACTGCTATGTAACCTTTTGTAAATTTATTACATCTACCTTTCCATAATTTAATTTCAAATGGGCCGGCGTAGTCGACGCCGGTGTTTGTGAACGGCCTGCATGCAACAACTCTTTCTGCAGGGAGGCTACCCATAAGCTGCTGCTGAATCTTTGCATTGTACCTATGGCAACGAATGCATTTATGTATGGTTGATTTAACCACCCTCTTTATATTTGTTATCCAATAACTGTTTCTGATTTTTGCCATCATAATTTGTTGCCCACCATGAAGCGTGGTTTGATGAATGTCTGTTGTTAGTAATTGTACAAAATGGTGCGTGCCCTTTAAAATGATTGGATGTTGTTGGTCAAAACTAAGTGATGAGTTCGTTAACCGTCCTCCTACTCTAAGCATTTCATCACTATCTAGAAACGGATGAAGATTAAGAATGTGGCTTGCTTTTGAAATAGGTTTTCCCTGTTTTAAGTTTGTTATTTCTTCAAGGAAATCTTCGTTCTGTACAATTTTGATTATCCTATTTTGAGCAGATATAAGTTCGTCTGCATCGAGAGGGATGGTTATCAATGGCTTTCTATTTTCCTTATTTAATAAATTAAAGAAATACCTTCTCCATATTGCCACGCTTCGAACGAGTCGTTTGAGTGTAGAATATTTGTTTACAATTGAATTTATGTTGACCAAATTATTAAAAACTACATGTGTAAGGCTTGTAAGTGATATTATGAGGTTTTCTTCATATTTGAATGGTTTTGGTTCTATTTCTATTTTCAAGGTTTTGTTAGTTTTCTTAGTTTCTAAGTCAGTTTCAAAAGCTATCGAATTTGTTGTTTGTGGCCTAACAAAGTTTTGCAGAAATGGAGGCCCATGCCACCATATATCATTCCTGATTAGGTCTTCTGGTCTCAGTCCTCGTGACCCAAAATCAGCAGGATTTTCTTTACTTTTGACGTGATGCCAAATGTTTGTTTTAGTGAGCGACTGTATTTCGGTAATTCGATTTGCAACAAAAGTGGTTCGGCTTGATGGGCTTCCTTTGATCCATGCTAATGTGATCATGGAATCCGACCATGCAAACATTTCTGCTTTTTCAAGTTGCATAGACCTTGCTATGCGATGAAGAAGCTTCGCAAGCAATAACGCTGCACAAAGTTCCAGTCTGGGTAGTGTAATGCTCTTGATTGGGGCTACTCTTGTCTTTGATGAAATAAGGTGAATTGATTCTCTCTCACCTTTAACTACCCTTGCATAGAGTACAGCTGCGTACGCTCTTTCTGAAGCATCACAGAATCCATGAAATTGGACCGAAGATGACTTTTCAAAGTCAATCCACCTGGGTATTTGGATTTCTTCTAAGGTTTTGAGGTTGTTTCTTAGTTCAATCCAGGGTGTTTTGAGTTCTTGAGATATGGTTGAATCCCAAGACACTTCATCAAGCCATAGTTGTTGCATGAGAAGTTTTGCCTTTATGATGCATGGTGCAATCCATCCTAAAGGATCAAAAAGACGTGCAATGTCAGCCAGGACGGATCGTTTTGTGTGCCTTTCGATGATAGGAAGATTGATCTTGTATGTAAATATGTCCTTTGCTGGATGCCATTGGATTCCAAGCGTTTTGATGGCATCAGACGATTCAAAATTCAGTGGAAGATTAACTTCCCTTTCAGATTTAGGTATCTGCTCCAAAATCTTAGTCGAATTGCTAGCCCACTTGCGCAGAGGAAATCCAGCTTGCTCCAAGACCGCTAAAACATCTCTTTGTAATGTGGTTGCGTCCGCTTCGTTGTCGGACCCATATAAAAAATCGTCTACATAAAAACCTTCTGTGATAGCTTTGGATACATGAGGTTGTATGTGCTCGACATCTAACGCAACTTGATTCAAAGTACGCACTGCGAGGTATGGTGCCGATGCTGTGCCAAACGTTACTGTTTTGAGTGCAAAGGTTTTGATTGGCTCAATCTTACTCTCTCTCCATAAAATACGTTGATATGGAGTGTCTTTTCGGGACATCCATATTTGCCTGTACATTTTGCTTATGTCGGCTGCAAATGCAATTTTGAAATTTCTCCATTGAGCAATTAAGTCTATAATGTCTTTTTGGAGTCTTGGGCCAATCATTAACCGGTCGTTTAATGAAACTCCGTTCGAAGTGACGCATGAAGCATCAAAGACAATACGAAGTTTTGTTGTCGTTGACTCCTTGAAGACCGCATGATGAGGGAGGTAATAATGAGGACCTTCGTCTGAATAAATATCATGCTTGACCTCCTCCATGTGTCCCATAGCTAAATATTCGTTAATGCAATCAGTGTAAGCTTCTTTCAAATCTTTGTTTGAGCTAAGACGACGTTCAATTTGAAAGAATCGTGCCATTGCCGCTCTTTTGGAGTTTCCCAGAATGGGCTGGATGTTGTCCTTAAAAGGAAGCTGAACTTCATATCTTCCATCAGGTTTTCTTCGAAAAGTTTTCTCGTAGTGTTGTTGACATTTTTCTTCTTCGGATGTGAGTTTACGTTCATCGAGGTTTTCTTCTAGCTCCCAGAATTGCTTAAGCTGTACATCTAGGGTATTAATGTGACTTTGCACTGTGATTGTGTTCGGTTGCGCTGCAGAATTCACAGACCCAGTCAAAATCCACCCTAACTCGGTTTGTTGTGCGACTGGAGATCCAAATTCGCCCTTTATAAGTCCTTCCAAGATAATATGTGCGTAGATGTCTGCTCCTAACAGAAGATCTATCTTCCCAGGAATAAAATACGATGGATCTGCTAAAGACAGTTGTTCAAGGTGACCCCAAGCAGTCACGTCAATTTTGCTTGTTGGCAGCACAGATGTAAGCTTAGAAAACACAAATGCCGTAATTTTAAGAGAAAAAGTTGAATTTGTGACTGAACCTATAGTCAAATCAACCTTGAAATTGGATGTGCCTGTTAAGGTTTGACCTAAACCGGTGACATTAGCCAATGTTTTTCTTTTCTTTAAGTTAAGGAGCTGAGTTGCATTTTCGGTTATGAAAGTGACCTCGGAACCAGGATCAATAAGTGCTCTTAGAACATGATGGGCTCCATTGGGAGCGTAAACTTTAACTAATGCAGTGGCAAGTAATGCTCTCGACCGCATTTGGTTAAAAAATGTGCAATAATTTTGCTGATTTGTTGAACTCGCTTGTTCACCGTTATATACGTTTAAAGGAATCGACTGATCAGAGTTTTGTATTAAGTTGACGTTATAGTTTTCTCTATTGTTTTGCCCTCTAAACGGATTTTGGTGTTGAGCTTGATTGTTATTATGTCTTTGCAAAGAAGTTCCTCGCAAGTTTATATTATTTTGACTTTGTTGTTGTTCTAAATGTAATAAAGTGTGGTGTTTTAGGCCACATTTAATGCACCGATTACTGCTAGTGCATACAGATGAATGATGGTCATAACCTAAGCAATTGGAACAAATGGAGTTGCGTTTCATTGCTTCAATTCGTCGGCAAATTGTCGGCAAAATCGAATTCCATGATTCGCCTTGCACAAGCGACAGTTGAATTGTTTATTCGATTGTTGTGATTTGACATGAAATGATGATGACGATGGTTTTTTAAAGGGTGTTGTCGAGGCTGGATGTCTCAATTCATTGTCCTCACATATGTTTTCCAATGAGCTAAATCGAGCCTCTATAAAGGCTGCAAAGGTTTTCCAGTCAGGAAGAACTTTTGATGTTCCCAAACGGTATTCCCAATCCTTTTGAGTCTGGAGAGGTAATTTTTGGTAGACAACATATATTAAAATGCAGTCCCAAGCATCAACCTTTACGTTTAGATTCGCAAGAGCATGAATGCATGACGTTGTTACATCATGCAAAGATTTTAAACCCGACGCTGTTTCGTGTGAGAGCTTTTGTTGCTCCATAAGTCTTTTAACTTGCGCATTCACAAGCTTACGCGTATTTTTGTACCTATCGTTTAAAATATCCCAAGCAGATTTATATGATCTACTTTCGATTGGGAGATGACTAACTAGATCTAAAGGTCTCTTTTCTAATGAAGATAGCAAGTATTGTAGTTTTTGGATGTCTGAGAGGTCTATGTTTTGATCAACCATGCTCTCAAACATATTTTGATATTCAAACCAATCCTCATATTCGCCAGAGAATGGTTTAATTTCGATTGGTTTAAGCTTAATTTCGCAAACTGATGATATAGAACCATTTAAACGAGATTGGTCAAGGGCGATATTTTCACTTTTAACAAAACTATCAAGTAGATCTTGTAATTCTCCACTATATCTAAAATAAACCTGCTTTATTTTCGAAAAGGTTTCACTTTCAAAATATTTGTCTTTGGCAGGATCGGCAGCCGTATTTACAATGGAGGTGTGATCCTTTTTAGCCATTTTGAAGGTTTGTTCGACTTCTACGAAACACGTGTTCACGTATCCTTTTGATAATCGCGCCGCGGTGTCTTTCTTAAGTCTTTCGGAAAATTTCTAATAATCGTTTTCAATTTCTTTTAGTCTTAAATCTTGAGATTCTATAACTTTAGCTAATTTTGACATTTTTAAAGTATTTTCAGTTAAATTGTTCAAATCGAGAGTTCACTGTTCAAAATATATATATGTAGATATAGATATATGTATTCATATATTTTATTAAGAGTTCGCAGAATAGTTCAATATAATTTCAGAAAAAATTTTATATATATCGAGAATATTTGATAACTTCAATAATTGTTAAATTTTTATTTCAAACAATAAAATTACAGTTACCACCTTTATAGTCGGTACCCTTATTGCCAGAATCCTGTTGAGTAGCAGTGAATGAGGATGAGGCGTTAGTGTGGTTGCTTTGTATGTTCCGTATTGTTATCCAACGGAACCTTCTTCCTTCGATTAGTGATTCCTGATTTCCAAATGTCGTCGGCAAGTAGTCAAATGCCGTCGGAAAAACGAATTGTTTCTTAAAAACTTTAACTCATATAACCACTGATTTACCTAATGATCTAATGTTTTTTTTCTTATGTTTTTTCTTTTATCAGTCTAGTAAAGACACTTTCTTTAAAATAATTGTTTTTTCTTTTTAATATTCACGCTGTTCTTAAAAGGCTCGAAGGACCATGTTCTTGACTTAAGGCGTAAGTTCAAGAATTTAAAACAAAGTTAATCGATTTGCGCCAAGTTGTGGCCAAAGAGTTGAATAATAAAAAAAACTAGAAATTTCAAACAACGTTATAAAGATTTTATTTAGAGAGCTTAGTTGAAGCTGTTGCTGGTAGTGACAAAATTCAAGTGCTTTAAAATTATTGATTACGTGTGGAGGAAACCTCGCACTCCTTACTGTATCTACGTTTTATAATACATAATAATTACAGCTTATGATACATAAAGGGTCAACAACCTTTAGATGGCGAAATTACTTTCTGTTGCAATTTACGATATATAATTTGGAAGTATTTGTGTTACTAGGTACATACTAATTCAATTAATGCCCCCTATAAGGTTTTCTTGTTAGGGTGAGATGACATGAATAAATTATCTATATGATTGTTCTTTCTAGTTTATAATTTACATGCGAATTTTTAATTTCTTAAATATAAAAGAGATACCTAAATATAATTTATAATAATAATGTTGTTTCATTTTTTGCTTTTTTCTTTAATTTTCATTTTCGTCTCAATGCATGCGGTCGTGGTTTATGTTAATTTTATAATTTTAAGAAATAGTGATTAGAATAATAAATTTTTAGATATTATATAAATAATTATATGCTTCTTAGTTAAGTTAGTTAAATTTCTAAATTCGTTTTGTTGGGAACCAACAGCAGCGTTTCAAGTATGCTATATCTAATTTCAACATTTCCACTTTAGTTTTTAGTCGGGTAAACTCGTTTCTTTTTGACATGGTTGTCGTTTTATTTAAGAAGAAAAAAATTGAAACGATTAACGAAAACTCTTATACATTAAACATTAATTTTAAATAAATAACACACATTAACTTGAGTTTTCAAATAATTTTTATTTTGTATGCATTTCGAGCAGCTTTCCGCTCATCTTCAGCAACACGACTAAATAAACATATAAAATGGTTTGTGTATACTCTTAAACATAAACAAAATCAGTGCAGTTATATAATATAAAAGAAAGTTGGGGGAGTAAACAGGAGGAATATATTTTTTGGTCAAGTGGGGTAAGAGAAACCAGTTATATTGTTAAACTGCGATAGACGTCAAAGTAAACTGAATAAATCAGACTGTATATTGCCCTTGTCTAAGTTCAAAGCGGTGTTATCTTTGCATATATACAAGCTTTCATACGCGTCTAATTTCCTCTCGTCGTTGATGCATTTAACAAGGTGCACTTCGCTCTTCGACACTGGTAAATGTTGTTGTTCCAATATGTGCGATGCGAAACCAGATTTTGTTGGTTCGTTGTTGGTGACGTATTGCTTGTGCTCGCTGTATCTCTTCTTAATTGATCTTTTTGTCTGTCCATAATATTTTCTGTTGCAAACTCCACAAGAAATTTCATAAATCCCTGCTTTGTCTAACGGATCGGTTTTGTCTTTTAAGGTGTTAAGTTGATTTTTTATTTTAAAAGGGTTCGAATAAACTATTTGCATGTTGTGTCTGTGGAAGGTTGTTTTGAGTCCATTTGTAATGTTTGGAGCGAAGGTGATAGAAACACGCTTGAGATCATCTTTTTTGTCGATATTTCTGTTTTGTTCGAACAGAGTTGAGTGATTTGCGTTTGTCTGCTTGTGTGAGTGTTTCCGAATAATTTTGTTGATTATTTCTTCGCTGTAACCGTTTGTTTTGGCTATTTGTTTTATATATTCATACTCTTTAATGTAATTTGTTAATGACAGAGGTAAGCTTACCAAACGGTGTGCGAGTGAGTGAAACGCTGCTAATTTATGTTGAATTGGTGCATATGAATCTTGGAATATATCTGAGAGTACTTGTTGGTTTGTGGTGAACTGCAATTTCAATTTTGTTTTGGTTTCTATGTAAAGTAAGATCCAAAAAAGTCAATTTTTGTTCATTTTCAACCTCGCAAGTGAAATTAATTTCGCGGTACTGTTCATTTAACATATCCAATGTGGTGTTAAGGTCACCTCTTTTAATGACTGCAAAAATGTCATCTACGTAGCGATGCCAGATTCTTGGTAGCAAGTTTCGTGTTTTCAGATCAGTTTCAAATTGCGACATGAAGACTTCTGCTATTAGTGGAGATAGCGGGTTTCCCATACTCGTGCCAGAATCTATTTTGAAAAAAACGGTTTCTAAAAACAAAATAGTTTGTGTCCATACACATTTCTGCTGCTTTGATGTAGACATTTATCTCGTTTTCGCCTATATTTTGTCTTGACAAATGTACTTTTAAAGCTGATAGTGCTTCTTTGATAGGGATGGATGGAAAAAGTGCTTCAACATCAAACGAGACCAAAATTTCATCTTCTTTTATGGGAATTTGGTTGATAATTTAAGCAAAATCTATAGAGTTTTTCACCGAAAAACTTTGGAAGGGTGGAAACTTCTTGATTTCATCAACTAACCATCTTGCGATCTTGGTGCATGGTGCTGATAAAAGAGCTACTATTTGTCTCATGTTATCGCCAGGTTTGTGTACTTTTGGTAGACAATACAGTTTTGGAACTTCTGGGTTTGAAACAAGAAGACGCCACTTGAAACGGTCACCAAAAACAGTGCTGATTTCTTTCCGAACATCATTTGCTGCTTTTGTCATTTTATTTAGAGGAGATTTTTTCACTTTCTTGTAGTTATTCGTTTCAATCAGTTTCCAAACCCTCTTGTCGTATTCCGCAGTGTCCATAATGACGATTTTGTTGCCCTTATCTGCCTTCATTATGAAAATATCCTTTTTCTTAAGATTTTTCATAAGTTCCGCTTCGTTTAAATGTGGATGTTTTCTCTCTAGTTTTTTGTTTTTGTCGATGCACTCTTTCGTGCGCTCACGAATTTCATTTTTGGTGGTTTGAAATTTATATTTTAACACTGTTTCAATGTCCGCAATTACATCTGTAGCTGGTGTGGTTGTGGGATGTATAGCATAATTCAAGCCTTTATTTAAAAGATTTAACTCATCGGTTGATAAGTCCACGTTTGAAATATTTATTACGACATTGTCTACTGGTAGTGGTGTGGTGAATTTTGCTTCTCTTTTTGGTGTTTTTTGTAAAAGCGTATTGAATTTGCGGATTTGTTTTTCTTTCTTTTTCATCACTATATTATTAATTTCTGAAGCTGTTTTTTGTAAAAATTCATACCACTCACAATTGTATGTAGCTGTGATTTTTCTGTTATGGTAAATTGATGCTAGTTGTAAGTGTAAGGAGTACAGTCGAAGTTCCGTTGTCGATAAGTCAGCATATTTGGATTTCAATTCTAAATTTAACCAATTCTTTTTAGCGGAATTTATTACCTTTTTAGTAACCGAATTATCGACTGAGGTCTTGATTTTAATGAACGCTGGTATGATGTTATTTTGTTTGCAGCGTTTCAAGTATGCTATATCTAATTTCAACATTTCCACTTTAGTTTTTAGTCGGTAAATGAAATTCGTGAGCGCACGAAAGAGTGCATCGACAAAAACAAAAAACTAGAGAGAAAACATCCACATTTAAACGAAGCGGAAATTATGAAAAATCTTAAGAAAAAGGATATTTTCATAATGAAGGCAGATAAGGGCAACAAAATCGTCATTATGGACACTGCGGAATACGACAAGAGGGTTTGGAAACTGATTGAAACGAATAACTACAAGGAAGTGAAAAAATCTCCTCTAAATAAAATGACAAAAGCAGCAAATGATGTTCGGAAAGAAATCAGCACTGTTTTTGGTGACCGTTTCAAGTGGCGTCTTCTTGTTTCAAACCCAGAAGTTCCAAAACTGTATTGTCTACCAAAAGTACACAAACCTGGCGATAACATGAGACAAATAGTAGCTCTTTTATCAGCACCATGCACCAAGATCGCAAGATGGTTAGTTGATGAAATCAAGAAGTTTCCACCCTTCCAAAGTTTTTCGGTGAAAAACTCTATAGATTTTGCTAAAATTATCAACCAAATTCCCATAAAAGAAGATGAAATTTTGGTCTCGTTTGATGTTGAAGCACTTTTTCCATCCATCCCTATCAAAGAAGCACTATCAGCTTTAAAAGTACATTTGTCAAGACAAAATATAGGCGAAAACGAGATAAATGTCTACATCAAAGCAGCAGAAATGTGTATGGACACAAACTATTTTGTTTTTAGAAACCGTTTTTTCAAAATAGATTCTGGCACGAGTATGGGAAACCCGCTATCTCCACTAATAGCAGAAGTCTTCATGTCGCAATTTGAAACTGATCTGAAAACACGAAACTTGCTACCAAGAATCTGGCATCGCTACGTAGATGACATTTTTGCAGTCATTAAAAGAGGTGACCTTAACACCACATTGGATATGTTAAATGAACAGTACCGCGAAATTAATTTCACTTGCGAGGTTGAAAATGAACAAAAATTGACTTTTTTGGATCTTACTTTACATAGAAACCAAAACAAAATTGAAATTGCAGTTCACCACAAACCAACAAGTACTCTCAGATATATTCCAAGTGATTCATATGCACCAATTCAACATAAATTAGCAGCGTTTCACTCACTCGCACACCGTTTGGTAAGCTTACCTCTGTCATTAACAAATTACATTAAAGAGTATGAATATATAAAACAAATAGCCAAAACAAATGGTTACAGCGAAGAAATAATCAACAAAATTATTCGGAAACACTCACACAAGCAGACAAACGCAAATCACTCAACACTGTTCGAACAAAACAGAAATATCGACAAAAAAGATGATCTCAAGCGTGTTTCTATCACCTTCGCTCCAAACATTACAAATGGACTCAAAACAACCTTCCACAGACACAACATGCAAATAGTTTATTCGAACCCTTTTAAAATAAAAAATCAACTTAACACCTTAAAAGACAAAACCGATCCGTTAGACAAAGCAGGGATTTATGAAATTTCTTGTGGAGTTTGCAACAGAAAATATTATGGACAGACAAAAAGATCAATTAAGAAGAGATACAGCGAGCACAAGCAATACGTCACCAACAACGAACCAACAAAATCTGGTTTCGCATCGCACATATTGGAACAACAACATTTACCAGTGTCGAAGAGCGAAGTGCACCTTGTTAAATGCATCAACGACGAGAGGAAATTAGACGCGTATGAAAGCTTGTATATATGCAAAGATAACACCGCTTTGAACTTAGACAAGGGCAATATACAGTCTGATTTATTCAGTTTACTTTGACGTCTATCGCAGTTTAACAATATAACTGGTTTCTCTTACCCCACTTGACCAAAAAATATATTCCTCCTGTTTACTCCCCCAACTTTCTTTTATATTATATAACTGCACTGATTTTGTTTATGTTTAAGAGTATACACAAACCATTTTATATGTTTATTTAGTCGTGTTGCTGAAGATGAGCGGAAAGCTGCTCGAAATGCATACAAAATAAAAATTATTTGAAAACTCAAGTTAATGTGTGTTATTTATTTAAAATTAATGTTGAATGTTAACATGGTATGGAGATGCATGCATGAACTGAGAAGTATGTGAAGCTTATTTGTCTGGTGTAGGTGTGTGTGTGTATGGAAATGATGACAATTAAATATGCGTATATACGTTCGTGCGATTGTCTGACATTGAAAGAGCTTAAAAAGAGATTTAACGATGATCCGAGTTCCTCGTGCAGAAGAATGTTTCGATTTGATTCCTTTTTTTTATTTTAGCTGATATTGGGTGAAGCTTTAACATTAAATTACTTGATAAATGTAAGAAGGAAAGGATGAATTCAAGGAAAATTAAGGATGGCTATTGCTAGCCATTTTAAAACACCAAAATTGGCATATAACAACGCTAGGTCGTATTTGACACCATAATTATTTAAATTGAATTCGAAATTGAAAACTGTGGATTACCAATAATTTTATGAAAAAGGTAGAAATTTGTTGTAGGTACTCTTCGAAAAATATGGATAAAACATCAAACATTTTTTAGCAAATCTTAACAGATTTGATATGAATTACTGGAAACTAAAGAACTCTTAATTCCATGATATTTGCATTTTTTGAAGTTTTCCGTATAATAATTTTTGAAAGTATTGGAACAAAATCCACGGAAAGTATATAGTTGACGGACACATCTCCATGACCGGTTTACAAATGAAAGAAATCTGGATTTTTATGACGCATAAATTTATGTTTGTTGGTTGCCTGGAAAATTAAGAATCGAATTCAAGAACGGACATATAGACCCAATATCACAAATTACAGACTAATATCGATTACTCTTTAGAATGTAGTCAGGAAGTTGATTTAGTCTATACAAACTTTTTAAAAGGTTTCGACCATTCGTACAGGCGATGATAGGGGGAAACGGCAGTGCCCTTGCCAAGTCCAGCACGAAGCAAACACTGCCGTACCATCCTTTACTGGAACCATTTCGCCGCATTTTCAGGCCCCTATTTGAGAACCTCTGGATTAGCCCAGAACGCAAAAATTTTCGTCATCTTGTAAACTTTAATGATATACTTAAATTTCAAGCCTGTGGGTCTTTTAGTTCCGAAGTTAACCAAAGTTTCGCATTTATGACACTCACGCACCAAGAACAATTTCCATTCTGTGCAGCATACATGCCCTAACAATTCATGATCCAAGGTCTAAGTCTAGAAAATGCCAAGCCTATGTGGCGCTTTCACGAATAACCAATCTTCATGGGGTGCACTTCATAAATGTTGACTTCAATAGTATAAAAGCTTAAGATTCAGCAACCACCAACTTGGCTATTTTTTTACAGAATGTTTTTGTTGGGATTATGCATGTGATTATCCGCCTTTTTCCACTAATATGTTATCCACATGTCTTGAAAACAGTGATATTCAGAGACTGTCCGGTGTTCATCAAGGTAGCCATTTAGGACCCCTATTTTTTCTTTTGACTAATAACGACAGTAAGACGACAGAAAAATGAAGATGTTTAAAAGCACACGTTTAGTGAATGATATATTTCTTTTTCAGGATGACATTAAAAGTTTTTATTATTATAGTAAAAAACTAAAAATAGTTTAATTATACTTCCAATACAATAATTACAAACAGTGATTTTATTGAAAGAACCTAACAACGATTTCTAATGACTATCTCAGAGCATATGACTTAAAAAATATTGGTCTTTCACCCGAGCTCTTTAGAATTGTTTTATTCATCCGCACCTTGAATACACTTCGGAGTTTTGGACACTCCTTAACAACATTCATATTGAGGTACTTGAATCTGTTCAACGGAATCTTACTGCTTCTGCCCTAAAAAAATTCAATGGAGTGACTCTTTGAATGTGGAGACATTCACACAAAGAAAAACCAAAATGACATTGAATTTTGCCATCAGATTATTACGGGTTGTCATGACGCTCCCGACTTATTAGATGATCTCTTTTTGATTTTAATTTTTGTATAAGCCAACCAAGATCCCAAAAAGATTTTTTCAGCGATGTATCACTCCAAGACTTTTTTCAATTATTTTCATATTATCCAAAAAAATGTCAAAACAGATTATACCTACTTCTTAAAACATAAAAACAAAAATAATTCTGAGCTCCGGTTGCTAAACATATTCCTTAGAAATAGATGAACTTCAAACAGTCATATCAAGAACGAATTTCGAATTCGTAAAAAAATTAAACTTATTCTAAGAGAGAGACAAATTTTGACACATAATTATTATTCCAATGAAAATGTAAAAGTTCTTATTCGAACCACATAATTTGTTCCTCAATAAATCCATCTCTATGCAACGTCCAAAAGAATACTTTTTTTTGATACGGTCCGCTTCCTCCTAATTTCCTGTGGAAAATAAAATCGAAACTTTTGATGGAAAAAGTTTTCCCCTTCTTTTTTTTCATGCCAATGACTGAGCTTACCTCCTATCTAATTTTTTTTACCTTAGACCAAGGAGTGAATTTTCCCTGACCTCCATTAATAAAGAAAAAAGCAAAACCGAAGAAATAAAAACCCACACAACAATAGTAAACCATTGCGTTGTGTGGTTTAACTGAACAACATAACTTAAAATCAAACTACAAGGACGTGAATATCTCTCAGTTTCTCTTCCATTTTTGTTTTTTTGTTTCACCGTATAGTGCCATTTCGGAAAGGGTAACCCCAGTTTCAGTTCCGAATTCTAAAATTTTCCTGTTTTTACCGTTGTGGGATATTTGGGGATGAGGTTGAGGGTGAAAAAGAAAATTCCAAAATCTCTGCTAATGATGACATGCGAAGCGATCATTAGTCGGTGTTCAATTTTCATATTTCGGTTGTTTGGAATGGAAAGACAACCTGAATCTGACCACCTATAAAAAGGCAAGAGTCAGGAAACACACAACGATGACGAACCGATGAGTGTCAGAAGAGAGAATGAAAGTTTGTCACTTATTACAATCTTCCAAATGAGATGGGAATTTTCGTAGAAAGACTAAGCGACTACAACGAAACAGGGTGTCCGTATTCCGATGATTTTATCTTCTCAAAGATTTGGGTGAAAGTTAAACTTCTAAGAAATGATAATTCTCCTTTCCGTTTGACTGTTCCCTAATCAAACAATATTTTCTGTTTTTTGCTCTTCAATGAAACAAGAACATCCTGTTGGAAAATTCCTATTTTACTTGCATATGAAAATATAGTTTCTCGCAATATCTTTTATTTAAAACTCATCTGAGCAAAACCAAAAATTGAACAGCAGAAGCTTTTTTTGCAACATTTATGCTCTTGAGTATTGTATTAAATTCATGTCTCGAGATGGAGATATATAAGAGTGTATAATGTTTGCTTCGCCTACAGTGCAATTTTAAGTTTATAGATTTTGATTTATTTCTACATTTTCCATTTTTTGTTTCAATATGGTAATTGTGTGACGAGCAGAGATAGAAAAGTTGGAAAATTTGTGCTGCCTTCTATGAATAATTTATAAGTGTTAGGGGTTTTGATTAAGATTTAGGAGCTGGAGAAACAGACTTCTATACCCTATGTCTGATTTCGGATAGAAATAATTTTAGATCGGATAGGCATTACACTGTCTAAATTCAAGGTAAATGTTTTTAGACTTGACTGCAGAAGTTAAATTCTGGACATAAATCAAGTTAAGTTAAGCGGACATGATATGTTTTTAGGCAACCACGATAAGTTGTGGTATTCAAAATTTTCAAATAATGAAAGATAGAACAAATGATATAAATTTTGAAGAAGATAAAAGTCAGCCTTAGGAGACAAAGAAACGAAAAATATTCGTAAACTATGAGAGAAATTATTAGCAATTTGAATTTGGTAATCTTATTTCAAAGAACAGCGGATGATAATCTCCAAGAGAGTTTGATAATTAGTTTTGTTTCAACATTTTTTTTATTAAACATGGGGGGTTACGAAAGTAGATTTATAATTGGCCTACATTTTTTTCTTACAATGAGATAAGCAATTTCTTATAACAGATTATTTAAACTTAAATAATTTACATAAATATACATGGAAGTTATGTGTAAACACAAAATCAAAACTCCAGAAAAAAAACCATTAACAAAAATTATTAAGCAAATTAGCTGTTTTCAAAGACGGGAGCGGGAGATTAAAACAAGATCCAAACAGCAATAAAGCCAATAGACACAAAGCCATTGAGCCAAAAAGCTTCAAATAGCCATTTGACCAGATATAGCCATTTAGCCAAAAAGCTAATTAGTCATAGATATAGTCAAATGGCTACTGTGCCGAAAAGTCGAATGGTAATCTGTCCAAAATAAATTGTTCAAACGGGCCAACGGGGATTTAATAATAAAAAGGCGGATTGAAAAGTTCTGGCTGGCATATAAATACATTTTTGTTGACTACTACTCTTAATTCCTTATTTTTTTTTTCATTCTATACCAGATAAGCTTCATTATTAAAGGTTAATCTTTGCATGATTCTTTTAAGAACGAAAACAAAGCAAAAACCCAACAAGAATATTCAAACATCACACAACCAGAACAAAAGGAATTTCTAACGCGTTTAAACTGGATTACATCCACTCCAAAGCACAAAATCCTTATCACAGAATAAGAGTGCTATTAGCTCTGAGAAAATGAATTCTCAGAAGATTATTCTTTATAAATATCATAAATATTACAAAATCTTTCTCAATGGTTGCGTTTGTTGTTTTTCGATGCGTTAAATTAAGTTCTATCCCCGCAGGAGTTGCTTATGTTACTGATCTTTGAAATCAGAAGTTGATTAAAGCGATTGCTGGTACCTTTAACTTTGTGCTCCATTCGACGCTTTCTAAGGAGTTAATTATCTTTAGCTTTCCACATAGGTTTAACTGCATTGTTGACTTTGTTCACTACGGCGTATACGTGTTTTTTTCTTCACTCAACAATTAAAGCTCTTATAATTCAACAGGGAGATGCATTTGAAATGTTCAACTTCCAGAACAAAAACAAAAATCGAAACGTCAATAAGACCATCAGACAATTTTGCAATGTCGTCTCCATTGCAACTTTATTTAATTCAATTTTGAACACATTTATTTCGCCTCAAGTCAAACACCACAAACCATCACCAAAATTAAAACTATTTTGCTTATGCCAGGCTTTGTGTACTCACCTTTGTAGGTATCATGCCATTAAATTATACGGTATTCCCCTTACATTTTACAATGTCAAAGAAACACTCCATTTAAAGTGAATTCAATAACCCATCAGATGCAAACTATTTATATTTTCAAAAGCTATCTCCCTGTTTGTCTGTGTTTTCGTATACCCTCGGTTACATCATATGAACGTAAGTATGTTGCAGACATGTTTGTTTCTATAAGTGTAGCTAGATTAAGTTATGATTGCATTTAGTTCATTTCAATTTTCATAAAGGACGTTTACACCGAAGTCAAAGAAAATTTGCACACGAATATTGCTGCAAACATTTTTGGGGTATGACCTTAGAATTGGAATTTAATAACAAATCCCTTTGAAATATTTGTGTGTACATTTTCTTAGGATGAAAATTAGGTGGGTATTGCATTCAAGTATTTTAGAGCTTTGTTTAAATAGCTCTTTACGATAAGTTGTTGAATTTTGCTTGTTTAAGAAGAAATTTACTATGATGAATAATATTCCACTTAAAATACAGAAGTATTGAATCGTTGTAAGTTCAGCATATTATAGTTTGAACAACTTTGTAATATCATAATTTATAAAGATTTCGGGTGAATTAATGAACAACATGTTGCCTTATTAAAGTAGTTCTTATTAGAGACTTGATGACTTCTAACGAAAATCTCAGAGGTGAGAATCAAAATGTCAACGGCTCATAACACAATTTGTGCAAAGTATCGATTTTGGCTTGGAGCATATGGGATTCTTCAGTTTTTTTTTATAAAGAAAAGTGGATGTGGTTTTTTTCGAGTTCCCGATGCTGCAATTTTGCTTATGAGTGCAGCTGCCAATAAAAAAAGCTGTAGGTCTAACACTTGGTTCTATAAGAATCATGGAAAGCGAAGTTTCCAACAATTATCAATTTTGTTTCCGAGTCTGAACAAGAACAGCCTTATGAGAATCATGGAGAACAATGCAAAATAATTGTTCGTTCAATTTTTTCTACTTAAAGGATTGCTTTGAATTTCTTAGAGTGAGCGGTCATTTATTTTAATTTTTATAGCTGATACTATCTTCAAACACTTTATTCTAGGTACCAAGCTTGAACAAACATAATTCAATGATATATTAATTATTGGCTTGTATGTAAATAATAGTGACACAAAAAATCAAATAGTTCAAAATCTGGTGGTATTCAGGTGGCGGTATTCAGGTATCCAGAAAAAAGGTATTGCTTTTTATTATTATAAAAATGAAAAAAAAAATATTGTTCTGATATACAGGGTGGCTGACGAAAGCTACTGCAAAAAAAATGTAATAACTTTTTTTTGAATTTAATGAATCTAGTATTTTTTTTATTTTGCAGATTGATTCTTAGATTTTATAAAAATGGATAACTGGGGCACTGAAGCAAGAATTTGGATTGTCCGCCGTTATTATGCACTGGAGTCCGTAATTTTGTTCAAAGAGAATATAGGCGCACGTTTGGCGGCAATCTTCCGAGCAGATGGACTATAATGAGATTTGTCAACAATTTTGCCGAGTATGGAATGGTTGAAAGAAGACCTTACTTCAGTTTGGACGGAGGAAACAATAGCTGCTGCAACTACTGCCATACAAAATAATCCAAGAATTTCGACAAGAAACATATCTGCTCAAATGGGTATAAGCAGACAGTCATTAGTAATTGCAGTCAATTATGCACAATGACTTGGACTCATTCCCCTTTAAAATCCAAATGGTCAACAAACTGAATGCAGCAGACTTGCCGATTCGCTTGGAATTTTTCCAGAAGATACTCGAAATGGTGGAAGAGGACGGAAAAAATTTGAACTGAACTATCTTTTTGTAACTGACGAAGCTCATTTTGATTTAAACGGCGACATCAACAAACAAATTTCTCGAATATAGAGTGCTTCCAACCCACAGATACTCCATGAGACAGAATTGCATCAACTTCGTGTCACAGTATTGTGTGTGTTTTATTATTAAAAGACTTTAATAGTTTTAATCTTCAATGCTTTTTATTCGAGCTTACTTATGAAACTGATTATAGCTTTCAAAGACGAGACCACCTAGCTAGATGATTGTGTAAAAGTCATTCGAAGTTCATTTAAGAGTTCATTTCAGAGTTCATTTCGTATTGTATTTGCTTAGAGATGAGACAAGTCATTATACATCATCTTCCTTCTTTTAATTTAGAGTTCAATTCACATATCCGCATTCAGATTTAAGCAAGCGTTTAAAATCAACTAACTAGGTCATAGAAAATTCAAACTTATGATATACATATTTACATATTTCTACAATGTAACAATAATAATTCAATTTTACTGAGATTTATAAAAGTCAGGTTTCCGAATGGCTCTACCAAATCTTGTCACATACTCTTTGCCCGATTGCTCCATTGATTCGGAATCTTGCTCGGCATTGCTGCTGTTTTGTAATGGTGATAAACTAGTGTGATCAGAATCTGTCAATTCAAGAGAGGAACGATCGTTGTCTCCTGAGACAACAGTTGTTCTCTCTTCTGTCTCAGGTAGTCTTATTTGAGGAGAATGCATTGATCTGCGTAGGTGAAATGTATTTCTACGAAGAACATTATTGTTTTCATTTTGCAGTAAGTATGATCTCGGTGTGTCATGCTTGCATACTATTCTAGCAGGTTCCCACTTTCCTTTTTTTCTATACACTATGTTTTCCCCTTTCTCAAAATGAATTTCCTGACGAGGTTGAACTGGGTTGTTATGATTTAATGATTTTTCTTGTCTTTTTTCTAATAGCTCCTGCAAATTATTTGGAATTTTCGGTTTGAGATCTTCATATCTTATCGGTAACCAAGTTCTTAGTTTACGATTCATGAGCATTTCTGCAGGTGAATATCCAATTCCTGGAATTGGTGTGCTTATACAGGGTGATTCACGAGCGTTGTGCCAAAAAGCTAGAGCGTGTAGGTTGAGTTGAGACAAGAAAAAAATCGTATGGGAGGGGGGGGTCTATTCCCCCCCGTTTAGCCGGAAGGGGCAATTTTCTGAAAAATTGACCTATTTTGTTTAAAAAAATATTGAAAATCAACGGCTTCGTTTACAACACCGTGCTATACCTTTCTGAAAAGCCAAAATTTTTTTCTTTAACTTTGTTTTTAAATTAAATTGTTTTAACGAACAGTTTAAAAAAAATAAATTTTCAAACTCAAAATTTTCAAAAAAAAAGCAAAAAAAACATTTTTGAACTAATTTTTTTCAAAATTTTATGTAATTAAGTACTAATTTTGTTTTTAAAATTCAATGTGTTTGTTAATTTTTAGTCGAAAACAGAAAACCGGATGCAAAAATGTCTTTTCGTTTTTGAGAAATTAAGAAAAAACCGAAACCACTTTTTTCTAAAAAAATCTTTGTTTTTATTTTTACCTATCTGGACTTTTAGTTTAATTTATTAGTTTAATTTATAAATTTAATTTTTTGTGATTGGAGTTTTATGAGGACTCAATAAAGTAGAAAAGTATTGGATTTTCCCTGGATTAATCATTTTTTTCATTGATAACGTCTGCCATTGACCTTTCACTTCTAGCTCTCAGTGCTCTCGTCGGCGGATTCTTGAAAACATGCTACGACTTGGGCGCCATCTATTGGGATATCTTTCAGCGTAGAGTCTTTCAGCTTCCCGATCTCGGCAATAAGTTACACCGTAGCAGAAGTTCCTGTCCGCTAACTCTTCTCGAGCGTATGAGTTTGTTATTGTTATGTGTTGATGAGTTAATATTTTCATTGTAAATGGTTGTTTAGTAAATATGCGATGCCTTTTATTTACCTATAGGTTGTAAATTGTTTTTTCATTCAAGAAAAATTGCGGTTTAATTATCTTAAGCCCCCAGCAGGTAGAACCCTTCGCCGGCGAGTGGCCGCGGCCCCAGGTATAGTAAGAAAAAATTGCAGGTCAGTTTTCAGACGTAATCAATGAATAAAATGGTTAATCCATCGAAAATCCAATACTTTTCTACTTTATTGAGTCGTCATAAAACTCCAATTACAAAAAATTAAATTTGTAAATTAAACTAATAAATTAAACTAAAAGTCCAGATAGGTAAAAATAAAAAAAAAAGATTTTCTTAGAAAAAAGTGGTTTTGGTTTTTTTTTTAATTTCTCAAAAACGAAAAGACATTTTTGCATCCGGTTTTCTGTTTTCGACTAAAAATTAAAAAAGACATTGAAATTTTAAAACAAAATTTGTACTTAATTACATAAAATTTTGAAAAAAATGAGTTCAAACAATTTTTTTTGGCTTTTTTTTTTGAAATTTTTTAGTTTGAAAATTTATTTTTTTAAAACTATTCGTTAAAACAATTTATTTTAAAAACAAAGTGAAAGAAGAAGTTTTTAGCTTTTCAGAAAGGTATAGCACGGTGTTGTAAACTAAGCCGTTGATTTTTAATATTTTTTTTTACAAAATAAGTCAATTTTTCAGAAAATTGCCCCTCCCGGCTAAACGGGGGGGAATAGACCCCCCCCTCCTATACGATTTTTTTCTTGTCTCAACTCAACCTACACGCTCTAGCTTTTTGGCACAACGCTCGTGAATCACCCTGTATATTCTAAGAGAGCTTGTTCTAGACTACCTTCAGATTGGTTAATTTTCTTAAGCATTGATTTTGCAATATGAACTGCCTTTTCTGGATAATTTGGACTGCTATATATAAAATCAAAGTCTGAAATTTTCGCAAAGTTTCTAAGTTCATATGAATTGAAGGGCTGATTGTCGGATACAATATTTTGTGGTATACCATGGACGGAAAAAATTTTGTTTAGTACTTTTATTATGCATGATGCTGTCTTGTTTGCGACTTCGTGAAGCTCAATCCACTTAGAATAGTAATCTATACCCACCAAATAACATTTGCCCCCATAATCGAGACAATCTAATCCAAGTTTTTGAAAAGGCCTTTCCGAAATAGGATGGGGTATAATCTTATGTTTCTTATTTTCTGGTTTAAAAAGTTCGCATTTCCGACACTTTAAAATCATGTTTTCAATATCCCTACTCATATAAGGCCAAAAAAGAGTGTCTTTAGCCTTGTTCAGGGTCTTTGTAATTCCCATGTGAGACTTATGAAGTACCTCTAACATTTCTTTTATAAACTTATTTGGGACTATAACTCGATTTTCATAAAAAACCAAGCCGTCTTCCACAAATATTTTGTCTTTGAATTGCCAAAAGAACCTTACATTTTCTGGGACATGTTGTTTGTTGGATGGCCAACCATGTTCATACAAACGAACAAGTGTCTGTAACACTATATCGTTTCGTGTTTCTTCCTCAAACATCTTTCTCTTAGGTTCACTCATATTGATACTGTGTATGAGATCTTTAAGTGATGATTCCATGTCAACTATAGGATCGTTAATAAAGTTACGTGACAACAAATCTGGTACGTATAAGAACTTTCCTGGAACAAACCTGATTTCAAAGTCATATTTTGAAAGTTTTAATTTCATTCGCTGTAAACGAGTCGAATGAATTTCACCAACATATTTTTTCGCTATAGAAACCAATGGCTTATGATCAGAATTTATAATGAAGTGGTAACCATAAATAAAGTTTTTAAATTTTTCGCAGGTGTAAACAACAGCCAATAACTCTTTTTCGATCTGTGCGTACCTTGTTTCAGTGTCTGACAAGCTCTTAGAAGCGTACGCTACTGGTCGCCCTTGTTGAAAAAGGCAGCATCCTAATCCATTTTTCGAAGCATCTGTTTGAATCAAAATTTGCTTTTTTGGATCAAATACATGAACAGTGGAATGCTTGGCGAGAGTGTCTTTTATCTTTTTAAAAACTTTGCTGTGATTCAAAGACCACTGAAACTCATTATTTTTTTTTAACAATTCTCTAAGAGGAGAATTTAAATTTGAAAAGTTTGGTATAAACGCACGCAGGTAATTGAACATACCCATAACACTTTCCAGTTGTTTTCTGTCTTGTGGTTCTTTTAAGTTTAAAATTGCTTCAACTCGATTAGGATCTGGACTAATCGTATCACCTGTGAAAACATGACCCAGGTATTTAACCTTATTTACACAGAGCTGCAACTTATCTCTATTAAACTTAACGTTGACATCACGAGCTCTCTTTAATACCCTCTCAACGTTAACATCATGCTCTTCTTTCGTTTTCCCACCAACTATGACATCATCGATATACACAAATGTGCCCGGTAAGCTGCCAAAATACTTTGAATTTAATTTTTGAAATTTTTCTGGTGCTGTTTTAATACCAAAAGGTAAAAAATTATATTGATACGACCCAAATGGTGTGCTAAAAACCGTTAATTCTTTAGATTTTTCACATAAACCAAGTTGCCAAAACCCCTCCTTTAAATCAAAAACCGAAAAAAACTTAAGTTCCCTCATTGCGTCACAGAAATCATCAAGAGTAGGAATTATGAAATGCTCATCTTTTAAATTCATGTTGAGTGCACTCGGATCAAGACATAATCTTAAAGATCCATTTGCCTTTTCAACAACTACAAGCTGGTGTGACCATGCCGAGGGTTGGTCTCTTTTACTGATAATTCCACGACGTTCCATTGTTTCTAATGCTTCTCTCACTTTATGTCTTATGCCAATTGGTATTAGCCTCGGAGGCTTACTTACAGAAAAACTATTTGGTTTCAATTCTAATGAGCATTCATCTGGAAATCGTCCATCACCCGAAAAAACATCATTGTTTTTATGAATAAACTCATCCATGTTGCTAACTTCATGGACTCTTTCAATCAACCCTAAGTCTAGACATGAACTAAGCCCTAATAATGGTTTAGAATCACAATCTACTACCAAGAAATCGGCTTGAATACTTTTGTTTTTGAACTGAGTGTGAAGACTAATTATACCCTTTGTTGGAATGCGGAAACCACCATACGCCTCTAATTTAGTGTTTACCGGTCTTATTTGATGTTCGTAGTTTATATTTTCAACCTCTTTCAGTGGTATAACGTTTACGTCAGCCCCACTGTCTAATTTAAAATTAATTACATTATTTTCCACCGCAATATTTTCATACCAACTCTTACAACTTTGCCGAACCCGATCTATCGAATCAATGTCGCCAATCGACCTAGAACCCACCAACTCTATCGAATCAATATATATATCATCCTCATCATTTTCGTAAGTCATTTCGTTACTGTTTATGTCATTTACGCTCTTAAATCTACATGCGGATGCAAAATGATTGTACTTGCCACATTTCAAACATTTTTGTCCAAATGCAGGACAGCGATTTGGAATATGATTTCTCTTACACTTGTCGCAACCAATAATCCTTATATTTTTTCCCGAAAATGAATTTTTTTGTTCTTCATTAGTTAAAAGGTCTCTGGTCTTTGTTACATTATTTGGAAATCTAGAATTAGAGTAAGATGCAGAATTATTTTTATTAAAATTTACATTAGAATAGTTATTAAATTTTAAATGTTGACGATTTTTATTTGCTATTGCGGCAATTGATCCTCGTTCCGATTGCATCTGTTGAGCTTGCATGTTTGCTTGCTCCGCCACGCGACAAATTTCTTTGGTCTTGGTGAGATCCAACTTGTCTGCCTTCAAAAGCTGCAATTGTATGTTTTGATCAGCAATGCCCATTACTATTCGATCTCTGATCATGTCCTCCTTTTGGCAATTAAAATCACAGCTTTCTGCCAATTTGATTATTTCAGATAAGAACTGTTCGAAAGGCTCCCCATCCTTCTGGCATGGTTGCTCTGGTTGCTCCTTGGCATGCAATATGTTTCAAACGCTTTAACAACTTCGTTGATTTTATTTTTATTAGCCTCGAGTACAGGCAACGTTTGAAAAATTTCAATGGCTTTCTCTCCAGCACATGACAAAAATCTAGCTGTCTGGATAGCCTCACTTTCAGTGTCAGACTTTGTTGCCACAGTATATATTTTCCACATGTTATGGAATTTGCGCCAATTTTCTTTGACATTTCCATCCAATATTAATGGACCCGGCTTTTGAAAATCACAATTTGCCATCGTATTGTTATTATTTTTGATTTTCCGATATTTGTATTAATTTTTTTTCTTATTCTTTATTATAATTTGAATTTTCAATTTTTTTTTCTTTTTGTTCTTTAAAACGACTGCGCCATGTTTTATTATTAAAAGACTTTAATAGTTTTAATCTTCAATGCTTTTTATTCGAGCTTACTTATGAAACTGATTATAGCTTTCAAAGACGAGACCACCTAGCTAGATGATTGTGTAAAAGTCATTCGTAGTTCATTTAAGAGTTCATTTCGTATTGTATTTGCTTAGAGATGAGACAAGTCATTATACATCAGTGTGCAGTTTCGTCACGATGCATTGTCGGGCCCTATTTCTTCGAAGAAAACAGTCATATCGTTACGGTTACTGGAGACCGTTACTTGACCATGTTGAGAGAGTTTTATTATCCAGAATTACGCCGAAAGAGAATTTCTTTCAAAACTGTTTGATTTCAGCAAGATGGTGCAGCTGCTCACATAGATAAGCCTGTTATGACAGTGTCAACTCTCCAAGCAGTAATGAACAACTTTTTTGTTAGATGTCGCACATGCATCAACGAGCGGGGAGGACATTTAAAATCCATTATTTTTAAAACTAACTAAGCTATATTTATTAAAAATTCTTTTGAATAATATAATAAGTTTTCGAAGTATTTAAAATCATGCAATCGGTTAAAGTAAACCTCCTGGATAACATAAGATGAAGGCAATATAATATATAACAAAGTGTTTTAAAAACATTCCATTTCTTTATTTTTTTCTTCAACAAATATCCCAAACCCTTCATATTCTAACATTTTATAATTTTCCCTTCACCTTAAGTAGCCATTTCGTTTCAGTAGTCACTTTTATATCATCCACATACTAACTTGTTCTTACCATGCTTCTATCGTCGTCGCCTCAAGAATGTTTAAATCTCAAACCATTCCCAACGCCTTTGGCGTGGCGTCATATAATCTTCGTCTCGCCAGCAGTTTGCCTTATGAATTATAGCCACTTGGATAACATTCTTCCATACTGTCAATGATTTATTGCCCACGTCCATAGCAGGACATTCACCGCTCATGCATCTTACAGTAGATTCGACTGCTCTTCACACACTCATCAATTGCAGTCATCTCAAATTATGCGGATATCCTCGGTATGTAATGTTCATCACATCCGGCTAGGTTGTCGGTCGTCCGTTGTACTTGTATATTTGTGGTCGTTCTAGTCCTCACACAGAGGCGGCGTAAGGCGTGGGCGACGTGGGCCATCGCCCACGGCCTCGCGGTACAAGGGGCCTCGCGCCTCAAAATTGTTTATGTATTGCTTCAGTGAGAATAAAATAAAAATAGAAATTAATCAATTTTGTTGTGAAATATTTTTACTCTTAGTCTGGCAACATTTGCTTACGTTGCGTAACTATCGCGAGTAAATCCTTGCAGCGCCAACCAAAGCGGATAATTTCTTGTTTTATTTGTTTATTTTCTTTGCTAGAAAGCCAACAAATAAAATCAAAGTACCACACGCCCGCAACGCAGTCGCTAGCAAAGATTAACTAAATAACAAGATAGGAAACTGTTTTCCGTTTTACTCCCTAGATCCCGCAGTTTTCATTTTTTTCCGTGTACATGAAGAAATGAGCGTTGTAAAAACAAAGAGAAGAGGTGAGATTTTCTATTCTGACAAATAATCTCTTTTGTTTATAATCGCTTTTACAAATTTACTTGATAGAATTTTGAAATTGTCTTAACCCGTTTTTCTTAAACGCACTACGAAAACAATAGAAGTTATGATTTTGCATGTGTTCCAAAACTTTAGGCCGATTACATACTTAGGTCTTATATTAAGGTATGTTTTGGAAGGCAGGAACGCACTCAAATATTAAAAAATATTGGCGCAAAATTATAGTTCGCTATTGAACAATTTTAGTGTGATACTAGCTTATAATGACGTTTCAGTTATGACTCAAACGTCATTTTAAGCTATCACACTAAAATTGTTCATTAGCGCACTATAATTTTGCGCCATTGAATTTAGGAGTTATCAGGTAAGTTTCATTGGGCCTTACTAATAATCAAACGCTAATGTCGACTATTAGTTAACCAGAAGGTTAAAACAAAATCCTGAGGTTTAACAAAATGCTACCAATAAACAATTTAACCCTTTTACTAACTAGTCTCCAGATTTTTCTTTCATCTATTACAAAATCTACTACAAATGAAAGAAAAAATTAATGAACTGTCAGAATTTGTTTCAATTTTTTGGTGTCGTGCAAAAAAAAAATAATTTCAATTTTTAATAATGACTTCGATTTTTCGAATTTTTAATTGCGGAAACTTCTACATCTCGTAAAGTGAAAATTTAAAAGGAAGAAATAGATCCCTTTACGAAATATGATGTTCTTTCGGTGGAGATCCACCAGCTGTTTGGCGTTGTGCCTTTTTTAATGTTGAGATTTTATTTCGGGCTATTTGTTTCCATTGCTCCCACAACTACTTGGTGGAAACCTGCATTCAATTCGCATCGAAGGCTTCGTTTATTTTTGTACAAGCATAATTTTTTGTATCATTGGCAGGCTGTTTATTTTGCTATCGATGATACGGTTTACAGGTTTTATAAGAGAGATGAGTAAATTAATCATTTCGGGTATCCAGTTGCTAGATCTTTTTCTTTTACTTTCAAATTCTATTATTATTAAGCACAAATCACTTTTACCTTTTGCATATTACTTCACAGAACAGATAAATGACCTGCCAAAGATAAACATAAACAATTTGCTTTAAAAATAGATAAACATTACGATGATACCAGAGTCAGACAGTTTTTGTTTTTGTTATCTGATTTCGTGTCCGTAAATGAACGTGAAAACCAACAACAACAAGTCACTTTTTATTTAGTGCTCGACTTTAAACATAGATTTCCGTGTATTAAATTTTGACGTATTGCTAACGACTAAACTGGAGATTAAATTCATTATTGGTATGCGGATTTTCTAAAATCTTGAGGTTTTCTTTTAACCTTAGCACTAAAGGACAATGACCATTTTTGGGCCCAGTGCGTACACACATAAGACAGGTATCAATAAAAAGGTGACGCTTAGCTGAATATATATTCCAAATATTTTCAAATTCGGTTTTGTAGTTTTCGAGATATTTGACCTTGAAGTTGATGTTTGTAGAATCACAAAAATGGCTTATTTTCACTATAAACGCCAATAACTTCTGACTCATGGGTTTTACAGAAAAGATTTTGGTACCAAATGAAAGATCATAAAAATATCTTTCTTAGCAAATCAGTATTTTTTATATATATATAGTACATGATCATATACAAGGCTCCGATATTGTTTGAAAACATATTTTTAAGTTGCTTTTCAAATGCAGATATTTTGAAAATATCAGTGATGACATATATATTTTTATACATAGTTCTAATCCTTATTTCATAACCTTTAATTTTATATATAAATCAACTATAGTTTCTCACAAAAAAACCATCTTATTAAAAGAATTCTTCTGAAAATACAGATTTTTGTTTTCAAAGATATCATTCAGTGTGTTTTTGTCTCGAATATTTTTTATTTCCATATATACATATAAACATATATATTTATTTATTTATCGTTTTAATCCTAATTTCATAACCTTTAATTTGATATATAAATCAACTATAGTTTCTCACAAAAAAACCAACTTATTAAAAGAATTCTTCTGAAAATACAGATTTTTGTTTTCAAAGACAACATACTTACTTTTTCTTCATATTCTTTTTACATTTTTTTCTCCCAAAATAATCACATATTCTATTTAGAAAACTAAAATTCATTCAACGTTTATTTTAAGTCTTAATTTATTTTATTTTTTGTAAAAATATGGTATATATTTTATTTTACGTGTCTTCATCACCGTTTTCATCAATAAGAACACTATCTAAATATAAAGCTGGTGGTATCGTTATATTTGTAACATGGCGTGCATAACCCAAGTACCATAAGATACTCATTACAAGTGTGCAACACCCAACGGTTCGCATTCCAACAAGAAAATTGCAATAATATGCCTTAATTGCATTGCAACTGTTTGCATCATTCGGCTCGTTGCTCACTAGTATGTAAGTGAAATAGAGTTTTCCATTTATGTGCCGCGACTTGATTCTTAACCTCATTAAAAAATTGTTTTTCAACTAGGCTTGGGTCAGCTAAGCTTATACGCTCACCTCACGGCGTTCACAGACTTCTATTATGTAGTCGCCATTTTCTTTTAAATGCTCTCCACAATAAGAGCGGGCTTGCTTTATTTGATAGTTCCCCAAAGATATTTTTCGAAGCTCTTCTAAATTGAGAAGCGGGAAGTTGTCTAGACTTGGAATTTGCCCATTAATACCCTTGCCCTTGCCCTTGCACTTGCCCTTGCTCTATTTAGATTTTGCTCTTTAACAAAATCTCCCAAATAATTTGGAGTGTTTAATTTATTTAATGCCAACTCCAGCAAGGAGCTCGCATCAGAATTGTCTTCTATCAATGGATGGAATTTATTAAGAAGCGCAGCTGTAATTTTAAAATCATCCGTTAAATGACCCGCTGCTAAGTTGATGAAGTCCTGCCGAAACAGCTTAAAATCTCTTTTAAATCGGCCGTTTACAACTTCAACGACCCATCGAACCATTGTTACGCATCTTGACCTATTCGCTTGTGCTATTGTGAGTTGAAAATTACCTTCCAACACAGATTAAGGCATGTGACACTTGTAACCATAGGATTCTAAGCAAGGAACTGCATCTCTAAATCCTCTATCCAAGATGAACACATCGTCCTGTCTGAAGAATTGTCTTGCATAGGTGTTTTCGTCTCTAAAAATGCTTTTCATGATGTTGGCATCCGATGTCGTTGCAGCATATGGACCCATAACGTCCAGAATATACCCGCTATGAAGAAATGGGGACATGGTACAAATATAACAATACCACCAGCTTTATATTTAGATAGTGTTCTTATTGATGAAAACGGTGATGAAGACACGTAAAATAAAATATATACCATATTTTTACAAAAAATAAAATAAATTAAGACTTAAAATAAACGTTGAATGAATTTTAGTTTTCTAAATAGAATATGTGATTATTTTGGGAGAAAAAAATGTAAAAAGAATATGAAGAAAAAGTAAGGATGTTGTCTTTGAAAACAAAAATCTGTATTTTCAGAAGAATTCTTTTAATAAGTTGGTTTTTTTGTGAGAAACTATAGTTGATTTATATATCAAATTAAAGGTTATGAAATAAGGATTAAAACGATAAATAAATAAATATATATGTTTATATGTATATATGGAAATAAAAAATATTCGAGACAAAAACACACTGAATGATATCTTTGAAAACAAAAATCTGTATTTTCAGAAGAATTCTTTTAATAAGATGGTTTTTTTGTGAGAAACTATAGTTGATTTATATATAAAATTAAAGGTTATGAAATAAGGATTAGAACTATGTATAAAAATATATATGTCATAACTGATATTTTCAAAATATCTGCATTTGAAAAGCAACTTAAAAATATGTTTTCAAACACTATCGGAGCCTTGTATATGATCATGTACTATATATATATAAAAAATACTGATTTGCTAAGAAAGATATTTTTATGATCTTTCATTTGGTACCAAAATCTTTTCTGTAAAACCCATCAGTCAGAAGTTATTGGCGTTTATAGTGAAAATAAGCCATTTTTGTGATTCTACAAACATCAACTTCAAGGTCAAATATCTCGAAAACTACAAAACCGAATTTGAAAATATTTGGAATATATATTCAGCTAAGCGTCACCTTTTTATTGATACCTTTCTTATGTGTGTACGCTCTGGGCCCAGACTTGTATGAAAAATGGTCATTCTCCTTTGATTATTAGTAAGGCCCATTGTCAATTTGATTTTTGTTCCCGAAAAATAGAAAAAACATGAAAAAAAGCAAACACTGTTGCTGTTTTTCTTTTAACCTGGACAAAACGTGAAAATATTCGTCATCTTAAATTGCATTACATAAACAACTTCTTGTTTCATTTTTCCTTTGAACGTGTCATAAGTCTCTCGGCCACTTATCGTTTCCAAAAACGAATGCAATTCAGTTTTTCATTGTTTTTGCAAGGAGCATCTCCGTGTTATAATACTAAGCTTTATACATAGAAGTTTCAAAAAAAAGTTTAAAATCTTTCATCTTAGGGCCAGTTGCTCAATCGAATCACAAATTTAAGTTCTACATAAAGTTTTCATTTTTGTATGAGACGTTCCGGAATTTTTAAGTTCTACATAAAATCCCCATACAAAAGTAGAACTTTATGTAGAACTTAAATTTATGATTCGATTGAGCAACTGGCCTTTAATGCCTCAGTGCTGGAAATTAAAAATACTAAGGGCCAGTTGCTCAATCGAATCATAAATTTAAGTTCAACATAAAGTTTTCATTTTTGTATGAGACGTTCCGGAATTCTTAAGTTCTACATAAAATCCCCATACAAAAGTAGAACTTTATGTAGAACTTAAATTTATGATTCGATTGAGCAACTGGCCCTGAAACTTTTAATATTGTTAGTTCGAATGAAAATAAAAAAATTAAATTTCTTAGGGCCAGCTGCTCAATCGAATCATAAATTTAAGTTCTACATAAAGTTCTACTTTTGTATGGGGATTTTATGTAGAACTTAAGATTTCCGGAACGTCTCATACAAAAATGAAAACTTTATGTAGAACTTGAATTTGTGATTCGATTGAGCAACTGGCCCTTAGTTTTCGAGAAAATACAGAAATTCATTGTTTCAATTTAACTTACGTGTTTTCTTACTTTAATTACTCTTAATTTTAAATTGATAAGGATGTGCACAATTTCTATCACCGTCACGATTAGGAAGAGCCAAATATTGAAGTTCCATGAGCAAATTTTACACCTTTTTATTTTATTTCGTTTCCCTTACCCAAAGTTACCCTGTTTGTGTACAATTACAATTCCAGTAAGAACAGCTTCTGCTGAAAGGAGTTTTTCAAAATTAAAATTAATACAAAAATTATTTAAGAAACACAATGAGCCAGGAAAGACTTTCAGCTTTGGCTGTTTTATCGATTGAATCAGACATAGACGTAGCATCTAGGCTGAATTACGAAAAATAAATTAAATAATTTAATAAAGTTAAAAGCAGGAAATTTCTGTTCCTTTAATAAAGAAATACAAATATTTAAAATTGTTTCATTTAAGAAATGGTGGAGACGACAGTTTGTATTTTTATGAATAAGAACTTTGCAGTGTTAATTATTGTTTTTTTTTTTAATTATTTTATAAAATCCGCCTTCAGGTCGCCACAAAACAGGCCCTCGCAAAATCTGTCTTGCCCACATACAATTTTGGTCTTGCGCCGCCACTGTCCTCACATTTATGCATAATGAAAAGAATCCTGTATTATAAAGATAAGTTGCATAATCAAACATGATTTGAATGGAGCACGTCCTTGTTCTTGTCGCAGTTCTATCATGCTTATGGTTTGGTAGTTTGTATCACTTCGAGTGGATTTTTTGACTAGGTATGTCAATTTTTAAAGTGAGGAGCTGAACAAACACAATTTAAAACTTAATTTCGACATAAAAAAAACCTTTTACTTGTTTCGCCGAATTTAGAAAATAAACAACGAACAATCATTTTAAGTAAACAATCCGTTGATTATTCTAGAATTTAAAATAAGAGTGGAAAATCTTTTGATTTGTGAATTTTTGAAAAGTTTGATTCGTTGCCAAATACATGTTAATTAGGGTGGTCTTCTAGATAAAATTAATGAAGACAACTGCTCAGTCGCCTCCAAATAAATAAAAGAAAATCCTCTTTTTTCCAGATTTTTATCTATATCCCTAACTGGCCCTGTATCGAGGTGGAATTCTAAAAGCTACTGGGACTTTGCCGCTGATTTTTGGATTATTCCCATATATCTCCATTTCGGGTTCACCGATTTTGTTAAAAGTTTTCACAATTATACTTTACATTATCCTTAGTAATATCGCATTCCAAGATATTACTTAAAATATATTCTTGAATAACAAAAAAATCGGGAAAGAAATCCATTTTTGTAGTACTTTTTGCGTTTATTGCACTATTTTCTAGATGTCTCAAAAACGGCTCAACCAATTTCTTTCAAATTTCGTCAATACGCAATGTTTAAAAAATATTGCATACAAAACATTTTCGTAAGTGTTTTAATTTCCTTGTAAAAAAAATCAGGGAAATTAAAACACTCATGAAATGTTTTGGCCGCAATGGAGATATATGGGAATAATCCAAAAATCAGACGCAAGGTCCCAAGGATTAGAATTTCCTTGTAGGGGTATAGATAAAAATCTGAAAAAAAGAGGATTTTCTTTTATTTATTTGGAGGCGACTGAGCAGTTGTTTTCATTAATTTTCGAAAAAAAGCAAATAAGAACCACCCTAATGTTCATACTAAGTATTTGTGTGCATAGGTTGACAAAAGGAATTTATGTGCAAAAAAATGCAAACATACCTTAAAAGTCTTGTATCAGAATTCAGACCAAATTACTATAGAAGATAACTAAAAATACTTTTAGTTTTCAAATTTCCTAGTCCAATTTCACGAATTTTTACGACTACATATTTACAAATCAATTCAAATATTTTTCTTTATTTGCAAAAATAATATTTGTTCTTACAATACTTTTTCTAATCCATTTGCCTCAGGTAGCAATCTTAAAAAAAAAAGAGTGGCGACATGAAAAGTCAAGGCCTAAGTGGCTATCTTTCATCAACAATTCTTTGGGTGCATGCGAAGAGAATTGAGGGGACCTATAATTTAACGCCGATTCCGAATGGCTAAGTTGAGAAGCACTTTTTCATGACAGATTGATACTCTTGGAAGTTTTGTCAGTTCTTCGCAAGAAGCAGTACCCGTGAAAGATGAAACAAAATCTTTATGGGTACGAGAAGGACTCGAACCCACTACGTTCTGCTTAGCAGCCAACGCACCTAACCACTAAGCCACGGGCAGCTGCGGTAGCAACCATAATGAAAAAAAAATATTTTTGAGTGTTTTAATTGGGCTTTTTGATCTTTGATGATTATATGCAATTAATAAATTAATTAATCCATTTTTAAAATTTTTGTCCCGACGTTTCGTTGGTTATTTTCCAACTTCTTCACAGGGTATTTTTATTGGATCTACAATAATTACAATTACTTGGATTTTCTTTAATTCCTATTTAGTATTTTAGTGTTACTTACTATTGTCAGTTTACATTTGTTTTCATTAAATTTAAAAAGTAGTCAATAAATTATTGCACTTAACAGAAAATATTACAAGATTTTTAATAAATTAAGAAACAGGACAAAACAGAAAACTATCAACTAATTGTTATCACAGACTTTGTTCATTTGACAGCACTGTAGCTAGCACTTAAATTGTCTTTATCTTCTTGGAAGTTCATGGTTCTCTTAATCTTTTGTTGTATTCTTAGACTCTCCAGTGTAAATCTCTTATTTGTGTTTCTTTCCTTGTCAAGTATTTGTATGTCATCGAAATCAGCGGTGTGTCCATGTTCAGTCATATGTTGTGAGAGTCCAGTTGATGATCTCTTTTTTCTGACGTCAGCTTTATGTTCAGCTATTCTTGTAGCTAGTGTGCGTTTGGTTGTGCCAATGTAAATGAATGAAAACAAATGTAAACTGACAATAGTAAGTAACACTAAAATACTAAATAGGAATTAAAGAAAATCCAAGTATGTAATTGTAATTATTGTAGATCCAATAAAAATACCCTGTGAAGAAGTTGGAAAATAACCAACGAAACGTGCGTCGGGACAAAAAAAAAAAAAAAAAAAAAAAAAAAAAAAAAAAAAAAAAAAAAAAAAAAAAAAAAAAAAAAAAAAAAAAAAAAAAAAAAAAAAAAAAAAAAAAAAAAAAAAAAAATTTAAAAATGGATTAATTTATTTATTAATTGCATATAATCATCAAAGATCAAAAAGCCCAATTAAAACACTCAAAAATTAATTTAAAATACAATTGATCATTTAGTCACAATCAAAAAATATTTGTTTCAATCTCCAGTCTAAAACTGAGACTTAGTTCAGTTAAGGTATCTTAAACCACTTTGTAACCCTGTTATGTAAAGTTCATCTACACAGCTTAATTTATTTTCCAATTCAATGAAGATCCCTTGCATTTTTAATTTTTGATCATATTCGTCACAAATATTGAACCGTGAAGTAGTTTTTTTATACTACAAATATTCGCATCAATATATAATATAACAGGATGTAAAATGTTCGTATTTTATATATGAATTTGTTATGGCTGACAAATGTCCTTTGGTTTGGTTTTGCGGTTAATAACAAATTTGCATGTACGTAAAAAAAACTTGCCCTGCTCTGGACTTTCAAAGTCTTTGAAACATACTTCATTGTGCTCTTTTGGTTTGACCCGTATTGTGTATACATTTTGTCAAATTTATTTTAAAATAAAAAAAATATTTACATAACAAATATATGAGGGATAAATGAACAAAAAGTCAACTTTCAATTGAAATGGAAACTATCAGTGTCACGGCATGAGAATCAAAAATGATTGTTTTAATTTTAACCCGAAACATAAGAGGAGAGGAGAGACCTATTCATGTAAGGTCTTATATGCTTATGCCTTTGTGAACTTTTTCAAACTTTCAGAAACTTTTTTCTGTTCAGAATTTCTGAAATCTTTTCGTGATAAAAAAACGTTTATACG
The DNA here is from genome assembly GCA_943590905.1 of Sphaerophoria taeniata. NCBI lineage: Eukaryota > Metazoa > Arthropoda > Insecta > Diptera > Syrphidae > Sphaerophoria > Sphaerophoria taeniata. Next base: position 78,813,749 of record OX016540.1, on the reverse strand, counting down.
AAAATGCACACATTACTTTACATATAAATCAATTAACGTTTAGTCTACTTAACTTTTTCAACAAATATCTGTTCTAGGAAGGGGAACAAATGCACCACTTAGGTTTCACGGTACTTCACGAAACTTTCTTTTACATCACCACTGGCATCAAATTTTCATTTGATTCGCACTCGAAATAATTTACAAATATGATAATAATCTGCAACACTTACACAGGTGAAAATATTTCTTACTTTCTTTGGAAACGAAATTCATATTAAAAAGAAATTCCTACCATAAATTGAATACAACTTCATTAGAAAAAGCTAAATTATTTTCCATGAGAAAGTAGTGTCCGTGAAGGTAGTTCCCTGTTCCGCACTCACTATCAACAAGTTCAATTGCAAATAAACTTTTAATTAAATAATGAGAACTCATGCAATAAATTGCTCAAAAAACATGAAGTACATGGAAATGTTAATAAAATATACTTTATATGCTCTTACTCATATTACAATCGAAAGTTTTGTTCTTCTTTCCGAGTATCAATTAGTATCAAGGGTGAACCAAGATAGGAAAACAATTTCACTGTCATTCCTGAAAACAAAACAAAAAACAGTAAATAAAATCGCCATTATTTCCACCACTTTTGATTTAATGCGCAAAGTTAAAACAAGTAGCTAGTTATAAAAAAAAATAACCGAAATAAGGTTTTCAGGAAACATTTGTTCACCGCTCAGTTATCATATTTTTAGTTTCATATTTTAATGTTTTGAAATCATTTCACAAAAAAAACTCAACGCAACAAAAAAAAAATTAAATTCACGAAATGATTGCAAGGAAGTGACCCATGAACTTACAACCAGACAAAGTTTTTAATTTTGATGAATCCAATAATTGTAATAACTTCAACGAAAAAAATTAAATAGAAAAAATGGTTTAAACTGTTATTTTAAGAGACTCTTATTTCAAACAAAAATTCTATCATTTACAGTCAAGTGTCGAGTTGAAAATAATGTCAGCAAATGATTTTTCTTCCAGGAATTATGTTTCACTGAAATAATTTCTTGCACAATTTTTTGCATTCAGTCCTGAAAATATATACATTTATATATAACATCGTGTCACTGGATTTTAGTTTGAAATAACTCTGTAAAACAAAATGTTTGTAATTTATTTTCCTTCCGGAAAAACAAAAAAGGAAAAAAATATGACTTTGAAAAACAATTTTTTGTGTAAAATATTCACCTTTACATTTTTATTCAATAAGACAATGATTTAAGAATAGATCCCTGGCTTTTCAAAATACATAAATATAATGTAGGAAGTCGTTATAATTTGAATTTATGTCCCGGACAAATGGGATTTTTATTTTGTTTTAAGCCAAACTGCACGCCCTAGCCTTCTTCCACATATTTAGTGTAAATCACTCTGTACAAATGATTTGAGTTTGACGCAAAAGGTTGAGAGTGACAAAAAATCATGCATATGAAATAAAAATAATATTTTTTTTTGTATTCCAAGGGACGGCAAATAGCCGGAGCTCGGTCCGATTCGCGCAATACTTTTTTATTTTCAGAGTCTTGAGAACTGATTTTCCAAATGAAGCATGTACGGAAAAACTATGTATACAAAACTGCCAAGTAGATATGTACGCAGAGCAGATGATGTTCAAATACGGAAAAGCTTCCCTATAGGTTTGGTCGAAAATGCTGCTGTTGAAGTTAATGAGGACCTTGCTAATATTCATAGTTGGTCACTGAAAAATGGACTTTGCCTTAATCCACTTAAATCAAAATGCTTGGTTATCTCAAGAAAGGTCATCGACACATCTGATTTTCCAGAAATATATCTCGATAATAAACAAATTGAATTTGTCGAATCCGCCAAAAACTTAGGTTTAACCTTACAAAGACACTTTCTTGGAACTTGCACATAAGATTGACGATCGGAAAAATCTACGGAGGCCTTCGATTACTGTGGAGCAATCATGAAAACACGCATTATCTTGGCTAAAACATTACTTGTCCCTATTATGCTCTATAGCTGTGAAATTTTTTGTAATTGTGATTTTGAGCACAAACGTAAACTAAATGTTGCATACAATAGTATAGCTAGATACATTTTTGGATTTCAAAGATACGATCATATTTCTGAATTTTCAAAATCAATTTATAGTATTACTCTCGAAAATCTTTTCAAGCTGAGAACGTTAACTTTACTGAACAATATTTTACAAACACGTCAGCCACCGTACCTTTATAATAAGATATGCCATACACGTTCTATTAGATCTTTGAATCTTGTGCCCTTGTGTTACGCGTTCCTAGTATCTGAACGACAAATGTATAAATGTGATACGTCTATGGAACTGTCTACCCCGATCTTTAAGAATGATAAGCGATACTGGACTCTTTAGAATAAAGAATATAGTGATGATAGAACAAAACATAACTTATTTTTTCCTTCTTTCTTATTTTTTCTCATTTCTTTTCTATTATTTTTATTATTTCTTTTGCTTTTTCTTTTATATAAGAATTAAATATTTTGAAACTTTGTTACATACAAGCTGTTTAATTATATAATTTTTGTTTTTTTTTTTGTCTTATACAAAACTATAATAACACATCATTTAAAGCAACTAATTAAGTTTATACTACTTAAAAAGATATTGGCGCAAATTTTAAGTCAGCCCTCGTTTAAGCAATAAAGTCTACTCTACTTAAAGCACTTCTAACTTTTCTTATTTTTAAACACCTTAAACGAGTCTTCTAACTAGATTGGACTTTAAACATAACGTTGTGTGAACTCGCCTAAATGTGACACATCAATAAATTGAATAAGTGAACTGTCATTTTACGCTTGTAGTTTTTATCGGTTTTTACTACATTTATCTCCCCAAAACAGGAAAAAATGTGATTATTTAGTGTTTGTATATTTAGTTCTAATAAATGTTATGTTTTTCTTTGTGAAAATGTGTTTCAATAAACATCCAAATGATGTTCCAAATTGTTTTGTTTTTATTTGTCATAGTGAAGGTGGAATAGTGTGCTCTGAAATGGGTATAAAATATTCCTTTAGAACAGGAATAAATTTCCCTACAAGTGTAAGTTGTTTATTAGAACTCTCAAAAAAGGCAAATAGGTAATAAAATTAAAATCAAACAACGTACACACACAACTGCAAGAAGTGTCAAAAAACAAGCAGCAAATCCAGCTTGGTAGTCATGGTTCATATTTTTTTTTTTTTACAAAAATGATAAATGAATATTTGAATTTAAATAAGAGGATGCACGAATTTGACAAACTCTTAGCTATCTTTTAACTTCAAAATCTTCGAAAATCTCAAAATCTTCTCGTTCAAAACTATACTTTAAAGAGTTAAACGAACGCTTTCTCCGTTTTAAAGTTAGACGACCACTTTAACGATAAAGTATACTTTAAGTCGTTTAAAAATGAGATAAAGTCGACCCTGAATCTAAAATTTGTTTTTAGAGTCGACTCCTATTTTAAAGTGGATTTAAAGTATAGTTTAAATGCTTCAAAATTTGCGCCATTGTATCTTAAAGTATAAATCTGTTCAAATAAAAATATGAAATATGAAATATGAAAAAAAATATGAAAAATATCAGGATTCCAAACTCTTAAAAAAAAAACAAATAAATCGTAAACGTCAAAATGGCTGTGAAATAAGATCCATAAACTTTTTATCTCAAAAAAATCACAGCGCTCATGGTTCACTGACATCTCCTGTTCCACTTAAGAAATTTCTGAGGTCTCTGACGCCTATTTGATTGAAAGCGTTTTATCAAACCTGCAACTTTCTGCTATCTGTGCTTCAGAGCTCAAAACATTTTCTGGCTTTAGTTTTTATTTGAATGTGAACTTACCCCAAACGACGCGACATTAGTTCTAGTTCTCATTCAAATTTAATTCACTTTCAAATGGTTATTTAAGCCACAATTGGATTGTTCCGTTATTCACCTTCGAATGAGAACCAAAGCCAATACAGCGTTTAGCAAATATATTCGTCATGTTCCAGACAACAGATATTTACCTGCCAATAAAAGTAGAACTAGAGAGGAAAGAATCGAACTAAATTTTGCCGTAATAAGATCAGTACCTTGCCCAATGCCTATTCTCATAATCTTTCTTCACCTTAATAATTTTAACTAGTTCTCTTACTTACCAAATATGTTTATTGGAATATCACAAAAACATGTAAAAACTAATGAGTAAAGCAAATTATGACAGCAACACTCTTGACAGATTTTAAGAAATATACACAAAACAAAATATGAAAAACGCAGAAAAATCGTGGTAGTTTATAAAAGGTTGAACGTTAAGATAACTCCATTGCCAGTTTTATTTATTTTGGTTTTTTAATTTTCTCTTCATCGGTGAAAATCTATTGCACACCACGAAGTGCAAGGGAGGCAACAGCGACCAGGACCAACGAAGTAAATGTGAGTCGGAATAATATAGTGAGCATGTATCGTCGATCTCCAGCCGATTCACTGTTTTGCGCGGAGAATTCTCGAGCTCGTTGATGGCTCATTGGTGCTCCATAGGAGTTCCTCATACTGTCGATATATTTGCATACGAAGTACCCTATACAATACCAAACCGTAGCGGATGGATTTTGTGGTACATATACTCCCTGTAGATGCTTAACTGCAGGAAACAGAATTGCAAGATAAACAATAATGGATCCATGGAAATGCCGACAGAGGACTTCATCATCCGTATACGTAGGTTCTTCGTTGGTTTGTTGGTTTCGTTCATCGTTCAGATTATGAAGGCAGCCCCAGAGATGCTTTTGCGGAACAAAACAAAAATCTAATTTATAAATGCTTTATAGGAACCCAATCAGGGCTTTATTGTTTGTAAATAAAGCAAAAACAAAAGCATCCAGCTCTAGATTCTAAAGCAAGACCGAGTAGATTACTGTTAGGCTCTCCATTTTACCATCATTGTCACAACTAAACGATGTTGTTGGGTTCTTGGGTATTGAAGGATGAACATCGATATAGACAATACCCACAAGGAAAGTATTTTTATCGATTATTGAAACAGAAGAAATTATGGAAAATAACATGGAATGTCATTGATAATGTAATTTCAATCTTAAGATGCTGTCCTGACTATCATCTAAACTTGATCAAACATTCAAAACAGAGCATTTAAATTGATTGGTGATAATACAATTTTTGAATCATTCTCTTTTTTCAAAATTGCGTTAGTAGTTTAACTTGGCTTGATCGAAAGTATATATTGTTGAAATAAAGGTCGGTAAAGGAATCTTTCCCAGACTGTTTTGAGAGTTTCCACAACGCATCCTTACACCTTTCTTGTCAGTAAAAGAGAAGAACAGCTTGATTCTCCCTTTGCAGCATAACTTTGTGTTCCTCTTATTGATTGTACATTCGTTTTGTGTCCAAATAGAATTTTTTGAAGGCACGACACATGTGGAAAAGAACAGTATTGCACTTTTACTGAAACCCCTTGGTCAGCGTTTTTTAACCTTCTCCAAAATTCGCTATAACTTTGGTCGCAAATTTGTTTTGCCAAATTTATTAACTACTTCGAAATTCATAAGAACCTTGAAATTCATAAGTCTAACGTGCACAAGTGCATGCATTATATGTATGTCTCACGAGTCACGACCAAAGACTCATTCATTTTTCAATTGTTAAAACGTAGACGATAGCAGGTACTCTACACTTTTTAAATGGTATGAAGCCCCAAAATTTTCAATTTTCTCTCGAGAAAAATATCATTTCGAAGACAAAACATTCAATAACACAAGAAAAAAATAGAAGAAACATCATCATCCAAGCGGGATTAAAGTTGAAATACATAGAGTCCATTTCGAGTCCGGTCTTAACTGACTTCTTCACAAAAATATATATTGCCAACAAAGGACAACAGCTAACCGACAATATTTGTCGTATCGAAGGACTTCGTGTCCTTTACTATACTCGAGTAAACAAACTATTCTATGCCATTTTTTGCTGCCTCTGTTTATTTATCTCTTCGAAAATGGCCTTGCCTTCGCCAGCAAAATTGTGCCACGTTTTTCTTTCCAGTTGTCCATGGAGCCATAAAACACCCAATGCCAAGTACCACATGAAGACGTTCAAAATTTGTTCTCCTCCTTGTCGGCGTCAATATATACGAGAAAGGAGGGTACCTAACTTATTTTTCTTCAATTTTATCACTGACAAACAATTTTGTTGTTTGCACTTCTGATCAATGTGAAGATGGGTTGTATTTTATTTCGTTATATTTTCTGTCATCAGTTAAATCAAGGGTGTCCGGTTGGGTTACGTGATGTCCTCCAAAAAAGGATAATACTTGCACGGAATGTGCTTAAAACTTCTGTTTACTTAGCGGTAGATGGGTTGATTAATTTTAGAAGCAAATCTCTGTACAAGTTGTATATCACCAAAAGGGAGCGAACAACAACAAAAAAAACTAAATTTCTCTTCTTGGAATTCATTCTTAATTAATTTTGTACGAGGTTATGCAAACTCTGTTATAATTAATTAAAACAAGAATGTTCGCGGCAGCAGCGCCTGAACTTCACCTCGAATCTCCAAACCAAAGGTTGCTTAAATATAAACATTATTGTCGGACGTTTGAAAAAAAAGACAACGTAAATGTTGGAATGCTTGCATTCCCTGGCTCTTGGTGTTGCCTCTGCCTCTGCTGCATAAGTAGACTTAAGGCATAATGTAGATTTATGTTATGGAATAAGGGAAAGTGTTGAAGGACTTTTTTTTCGAGAGAGAGAATCACTTGAATTATGTGGGTGAATAAATGAACTTGAATTTTTTAAATTATTGTTAAACCCCTTGAATCTTCATGATATGAAGGGCTTTAAGTGCTGCAAGTTTTGATGTGTTCTCATATCTTTTGTAAATTAGTTAATTATTTTGAAAAGGGTTGTTCAACAGTAAGTTGAATTACCATCACTCACATAGAAATAATAATAAGAAAGAATAATTGTTGTAAATTTCTATTTTCCTTCTTCATTGGATCTTCGCAATGTTCTTAAATAATTTATTTCCAAGCTTGCATGGCGAACCAATTTTTTCAGAATTCTAAATTAAACCTTAACCTTAATTGACAAACAAAATTGCTGAAATCAATATTTTCAGGAATAATCGGCCTTAGCACCTTCGAGCATTCTTTAAACTCCTTTGTCCTTATGGAAAACGTTTATATTTGAGAAATAAACACTTACCCTCATTGATCCCAAATCAATTTATCCCCCTTTTCACTGGTCAAGGAAATAATAAATTAGCATGAGTCAAGACTTTTTAATACTTTTTTCTTGTCAGCAATTCATTAGAGACTATTTAACACTTTCGCAAGAGTTAGCCAAAAAGAAATTGACAACACAACAATTTTTAACCCTTCCACCAAAAGAGAATCTAAGGAAAAGTGTAATTAAATACTTTTCCCTAGTTGATAACATAATTAGCGCAAAATTACTCTCTAAAACCAACACTATAAGGCCGGTGCTGCTCTGCCATCTCCTAAACGACTTTTGACAAACAAAATCACTTCCAACTCCAATCACATTTACCCTTAACGAACAAAATCTCAACGCTCATCGTCATCATCATGATAGGAACTGTTAGAAATGTTATTCCAACGCTCAACCCGCTTAAAGTCTATTTTTATTACAAGACTTAACCCCATCCCGCGCATCCGGCTTTCTTAGTATTGTGATGGAGACTGGAGATTCTGTCTTTTTAAATGAGTTCAAGTATTTAGTTACATTACAAGAGGATGTGTTTTCGAATCCTTGCATTTATTTTCAGTGTGATGAGATAAGACAAGAATTCCATCTTTAAGCTCGATGAACGAAGAGCAAGCGAGATAGCATTGCTAATCTTGAACACCATCAGCTCCGCCCGCCCGCTAGCCCGTCACTACCGTGCCATAAGTTGAGGGTATCCGAGGCGTTAGTCTGCAAGTAAATTATACTTAAGTATCTTTTTTACTTGTAGTTGCTATGGAAAGTAGAGCAGAAACAAGACAAGGACAACGAAAAAGCTATCCCATTCAATTAGATACCTACACGGACACTTTACCAACTATTTATGCTAATGGTCATTGTTCTGATTATTTGCCAAAGTGGCTGGAATTGTAGGCTCTCACTCTATTGATGTAGATATGTATGGGGGAGGAAGTTCTAAATGAAGTACATCTATATTTCGATATCGGTCTCGTCGATAAGAATATCATTTAAATGAGTCCTGATGTTTGCGTAGAACGCAACGGCATTTTAACCAAAAGCTCCTTTTAGAGCCGACTGACGAGTGTAGTCCTTCGAATTCGTATACATTCGGCACCAAAGTATGTGTCCTGCTTTTGATTCAACTGATTTTTATTCATTTATTCAACAACATTTCGTTTGATTGAAGTGAATTTCACCGGGTAAATTTTAAATGCATTGCGAGTAGCATAAAGTCAACCCTTTTCATTTGATTTTAAGCCAACTTTCATAAAAAAAGGGCAAAATTTAAATTTTTACCAACATTAGAATGATGGAGAATGTCAATAAGGAAGGGAAGATGAGTTGATGAACTACAAACATTATAAGCGTTTTCTTTAAGGACCTGCAGATTTAAGCATCTCTATTATAGAGAACTCTAAGGGGTATGGTTTATTTCGCTTTTTTTATCTCGCTTTTGGTCGTTTCGCCACGGTCGTTTTGCATTTTGTTATTTCGCATTTCATTCGTTTGGTCTTTTAGTTGCTTCGCTTTCGATTCTTTCGCTGATTTTTTTTTCGCCTTTCAGTCTTTCCGTTTTTCGTTTATTTTGCATTCGTTTATTTTGCATTCGTTTATTTTGCATTCGTTTATTTCGCTTTTCAATTATTTCGCTTTTTTATTGTTTTGATTTTAATTGTTTCGCCTTCATCTGTTTTTTTTTTTTTAATTTTAATTTTTGTGTACGTAAGGATCCTGAAGACTTTAAAATTCGCGCGAATTTTAAAGTCTTCAGGATCCTTACGTACACAAAAATTAAAATTAAAAAAAAAGCAGACGAAGTAAACATATGTACTTGAATTGACGATTTTTTCAAAATAATAGGAAAATCCTTCACGACTTAGTTTGTCCTTTCCTCAAATTGATTTAAAAGTTATTGCATATGATTTTACTTTCCATTTTTTTTAATTTAAAGACAATATTAAAATACTTCACTGTATTCTAACCTTACGCGGGCGGTTTCAAAGACTAAAAGCCATCTAATGAAGACTAATTAGATAACAATTATTACATTCCCAAGAGAATTCAGAAAAAAATGCAAAATAACCGTTAGCGAGATAACCTGTGGCGAAACAATCGTATTGCAAATTAACAATTTTGCGAGAGAGTTAATGGCAAAACAAAAAGAGCGAAACAATTCTGGCGCGAAACAGGAAAAAACAAAATAAACAAAAAACAAAACAAGTTTTGCGAAATAGAAGAAAATCGAAGAGAGAAAAGCGAAATAACAAAATGCAAAACAAAATTGCCGAAACAATAGGTACCCAACTCTAAGCACTCTAAGTCATGGTTTTGAAGTTTGTCATTTAAATACTCAGAGTCTGTTCGGTAAGATTGACGAGTTTAGGGATTTATTTGAAAGTTCTGATGTGGATGCAAACGCGGTGTCCGAAACATGGTTCAAAAGTGACGTTAACTTTTTTACTTTTTAGGGCTGATAGATTTGATCGCACTGGAGGTGGAGTTGCTTTATATATAAGGAACTCACTTAAATGTAGGGTTGTACACACTTCCCTCTCCACTGATGCTATTCAAAGTCTTTTCGTTGAAATAAGCAGCAGAAATGATAAACTTTTGTTGGGAGTCGTATACAGACCTTACTCCTATCTTGACTTATCTTTCTGTTAATGCTTTTTTCGATTAAAATTGTAACCAGTTCCCAAACATAATTCTTTGTGATTTTGTTGAATAGTAACATTCTAGTTGATAACAGCTTAATAAGTAGCATGAGAGCATATAACCTTCATCCGGTGAATTTAAGTAATCCGACGTAATTTTCACTTAACTCTAGTACCCTTCTTGACGTATTTTTTGTTACCGAAACAAGTAAAATCATTTACGAGACCTGAGTTAACATTCCAATACCGTGACTTTAAAAATATCAACCCAAATGCTCTTGAATCTGACATAAGACAAATTCGTTGGCAGGACGTCTACTATATAGAATCCACATCTGACCAAATAGAATTTATTGAAGATAACCTTAACTGACTTTTTGACAACCATGTTCCTCTGAGGAAAAGACTATTAAACACAAAGACAACCATTGGTTTACTGACGAAATCCGTTGCTGCATCAACCAAAGAATCCGCGTTTATTAAAATTGGAAACGGTTCGAAATAGCTGAGGACCATCGATTATATCGCCAATTACGTATCAAATGTGTAAGTCTCATCAACACAGCTAAAACTAAGTGGTTCTCCAATCACTTGAAACTTATTTCTATCGAGAGCAACTCTGTGGGATTTGATGGCTTACATAATACATACTACTTTCGTTAAAGCAGTTATGCCTGTTATCTTCCCATACATAACATTTTCCATCAATTCAGTGTTGACTTAAAGTGAGTTCCCATCGAAATAGAAATTTTACAAAATCATCCCTGTTCCGAAGAATAGAATTGGGACTGAATATCGTCCCATATCCATCCTTCCTTTTTTGTCCAAGTTGATGGAGAGATTGATGCATAGGCAAAATAATCAGCACTTTGACAATAACCAGCTTCTATCCCCTATAAGCAGTCTGGTTTTCGGTCTCATTACAGTACCACTGCACTGCTAAATGTGGTTGAGCGGATAAGGAAGGCCATGGACGATGATAAAGTCACATTCTTGATTCTTCTTGACTACTCCAAAGCATTTGACACGATTGACCATAACACATTATGTAACAAATTAACCATAGATTTCGGGTTTGCTCCGTAAGCAACTAAACTGATTCATTCCTACTTAACAGGGAGGAGTCAGGCAGTTGTTTCTGACTTTATCTCTGTACCGCGTGGTGTTCCCCAAGGTTCTATCCTTGGACCGCTTTTGTTCTCGGCATACGTTAATGACATTCCCAGAATAATTAACTCTGGGAATGTGCAAATGTTTGCTGATGATGTCCAATACCTACAGAGTTCATCTCTGGGTCTCATAGAAAACTGTGTTAGCAACATCAATGACGACCTGCCTTCTATTCATAAATGGCCTAACGAAGGTCTCTGTCTTGTCTCTGGAATACGCTGCCCCGTGAATTAAGAAGAATAGAGCAACTTAAATTATTCAAAAAGAATCTTTTCGAATATCTATCCACATTGTAGATACCATTTATGTGTCAAATCATTAAAATCGAATTTTTTATGTTCTCATATCATTAAAATTGATCTGATGGCGAGTATGGGGATAATTCTATAGTTGTTACTTCATATTTCCTATAATTCTTCTATCTATCTCTTCCTCTTTTCATTCTCATCTTCTATCTACTTCCTCTACAATCTATATCTTTATCTTTCTACGTCTTTATTTATTATTCTGTTTCTTAATTTTTTTTAATGTTAACTTTAATTCTAAAGATATAATTTACTTAATTTTTATATAATTTACTTAATTTTTTTTTTAATATAATTTACTTAATGTTATCCTTTGTTCTTATAATCCTAATCAAGGCTTTTTTATCTAAGAGATGTATATCTTAATATAAAGTTCTTTTGAAATAAATAAATAAATAAATTAACATTCTTTTTTGACTACAATGGAAAAATTTGTTGGAAAGATGGTGATGGCGATGGAGAAGAAATCATCAATCAGCTGGTATTGACAGTAGCAAAAACACAACAGAGAAGAACCTCTTCAACGACAGCAGGGACATCTACATTATCAACTCGAAATGATCTCGCATCCGGGTCACGAACCCAATTTAAAACACATTCCTAATAGTATTGCCGTCTGCCCTAATATTAAAGTAGTTAAACCAAATAATTTAAATTTTAGTATTTTATCATATAATGTAGCTGGAATAAAAAATAAAAGTAATTTTTTTGATTTTTTTGAATATGTTAAAAAACATGAAATATTTTTTTTATATGAAACTTTCCTAGTAGAAAATTACGAACATTTTGAAAATAGTTTTAATGAATTCAAATTGTTATGGAGTGCAGCAACTCGAACACATACAGCAGGAAGAGCAAGTGGGGGAATGGTCTTTGGAATAAATAAAAAAATTTCGTCAAAAACAAATTGCTGCTTTATTAGAAAAGAAAATAGAGATTATATTAAAATATACACTGAACCAAAAACAGCAGTCATATTGATTATTTTTTACATTCAACTGACAATTTTGTTGTCAATTTACAACCAATGACCGCAGTAGTAAATATGACAATTTAAAATTTTCAATTTAATGATTCGAAACCGGGATTGTCACATTGATAATTTGCGTTGGCAAATCGAAAACCATGGTTGTCATATTGAAATCTATGACAGTCGTAGTAAACACTGCAGTAGTCATTTGGAAAACCCAAATTATCAAATTGAAAACCGAGGAAGGCTTATTGAAAAACATTACTTTTAAATTGAAGACCACGGTAGTCAACTTGACAACCGTAGTAGTCACGGTAGTTAATATGAAAACTACGGTTGTCAAATTGAAAGCAGTAGTTGGTAGATTGAAAATCATTCTTGTTAATTTGAAAACCACGATTTTCAAATTGACAACCGCAGTAGTCATATTGAAAAATACAATTTACTAATTAAATACCACGGTAGTTAATATGAAAACTACGGTTCTCAGATTGAAAACAGTGGTTGGTAGATTGAAAATCATTACTGTCAATTTGAAGATCATGATTTTCAAATTGACAACCGCAGCAGTCATATTGAAAAACACAGTAAATCAATTTAAAACCACGGTATTTAATATGAAAACTACTGTTGTCATATTGAAAACTGTGGTTGCTAGTTTGAACATTTAAAAATTTGTTTGGTTTGCAATATTACAATCATTATAATACACTTTAAAATTTCGATTTTCAATAAGATTACCGCTTTCGTATCCAGGACACCCCTTTTTCTGAAATATGAGTTGCGAGAATTGTTTAAAATATAAGGCAGATCAAGTTTTTTGGAATATGTTTAATTATTCATTATTACAGTTAAGTCAATGTACAAATACAATATACATACATATAATTCTTATGAAAATACTTACATTATAATTCTTAATAAAATATGGTTTTGGATTTGAACTTGGTTTTTGCAAATGTTTTGGTTTTGTAGTAGAAATTGATGTTGGAGTTGGTGCTGGTGATGGTGCTGGTGTCGGTTATGGTGTTGGTGCTGGTGTTCGTCTTGAACTTGGTTTTTGTGATTGCGTTGGTAATGTGATTGATACTGAAATTGGTGTTATTATTGATGGTTTTATTGTCGTTGGTACTGGTGTTGGTGTTGGTGCTGTTGTTGGTGTTGGTTTTGGTGCTGGAGTTGATGTTGCTTGGTGTTTGTGTTGATGTTGAGGTTGGTACTGGTGTTGATAACTTCATCTACATATAGTAATTTTAGAAGAAACAATTAGAATTACTTCTGTTAAGAATCAATAAGTAGTTTACCTTTCTCAAAATCCGCTTCTTTTGTGTTTTTGAGTGTCCAATACGTACTTATCTGTAGTTGGCCGTAGCTTAGTTGGTAAGTGCGTTGGCTGCTAAGCACTTAAGCAGAACATTGTCGTGGGTTCGAGTCCTACTCGTGTCCAATGTTTTTATTTCATCTTTCACGGAAAGAACTGACAAAACTTTCAAGAGTATCAATCAGTCACGAAAAAAGTGCTTCTCAAACTTACCCGTTCGGAATCGTCGTTAAATTGTAGATCTCCTTAATCCTTCACACACACCCAGAGAATTGTTGATAAGAGTAAGCCACTTAGGTGGCTCTGCAACAGCTGTCCCGCCACTCGCTATTTATTTATTTAATAGGAACAGGTTTTTATTAATTACCTTACCTATAACAATATTCTGCTTGGGATTAAATTGTTTAAGAGTATTTAATTCTTGATTATTTAACTCTTACCTTACCTGTAACAATATTCTGCATGGGATTAAATTGTTTAAGACGACTATTTAACTCTTGATTATTGAACTCTTGATTTACTTGTATATTTTCCACTTTTTTACACTTCACTCACGAACGTCTGATAGACTTGATGCACGACTACTAAATGAGGATTATATTAGGTACTTGTTGAATTCAAGATAAACTCGATTTTCTTATTGAAAACAATAATTGCCAATTTGATGACCATAGTTTTCAATATGACAACCTTATGTGGTCGATCATCGTACTGACAACAGCAGTTGTAAATATGATTTTTAAAAACGGTTAAAGCATCACATTGACTACTTCGGTTTCAACTTGACAATTATGGTTTTCAATACAATTATTTTGATAACGGCATAAGCAATTTATCGTTTGTTTTTGTTTGTTCTTGCTCAATTCAAGATTAAATCGATTTTCGTACTAAAAACAATAATTGTCAATTTGATGCCCATATTTTACAATATGACAACCTGATGTGGTCAATCATCTGATTGACAAACGCAATTGTAAATATGATTAATTTAATTAAAGATTTGAATTTTTCAAAACTCGACTTGGAAGGCTTTGCAAGTACATAATAAAAAAAACTTCTAGTTTTTGATTTTTTGCAAGGCTTAGGTTAAAGTGTCTGTCATGGATATTAAGAGACACACTTAGGCCGATCAAAGGCCCATTGTGATAAGGCTTTCAAAGTCAAGTTTTGAAAAATTGAATTAAAAAACAAAAACTCGTCATTTATGCATTAAAATTATGATCATTATCATAATCATAAACAACAATAGTTCGAAAAATCCTATTAATTAATGTTAGTTTCAATTTTCTCCAAACATCCTTGTAATTTTTTTTTTTCGGAACACTGATGTTTTTAGTATAAACAAATTATTTTTGTATTACTCCAAAACGGTTCCTATCATAGAACCGTTTTTCAACGTCCCATAGGAAGTTATTGTAATGGGGCTGATTTTGTGAATATCCAGTTATTGTAGACATGAGTCGTTCCGGACATGTATAGTTCCAGGAACTATGTCCTCTCCCGGAGACATTTCCTTTCGTTCCGAAGTCTGAACCTAAATAGTTCCGGACATGGACATGAAAGAACTAAACATGTTCATAGTTCCGACTGGATATGGTATGAAAATGGAAAGAGAACGAACTAAACATGTTCGTTCATAGTTCCGACTGGATATGGTATGAAAGTGGAAAGAGCATAAACTAAACATGTTCGTTCATAGTTCCGACTGGATATGGTATGAAAGTGGAAAGAGAAAAAACAAAACACATGTTTGTTGAGCAGTTCATAGTTCCGACTGGATATGGATATGTATGATATGAAAGTGGAAAGAATCGCGCTCTTTTGCTTGTAGGTATACACTAACACTATTCACACACAAATGGAACGAATGAATGTGAAATACCAAACCAACCACCATTGTATTAGCATGTGTAGGTAGGTTGAAGATGGATTGAAGCGTGTTTGTATTGTTAATATGATCCAGAACGAAATGAACGTTGATCGGTCTGATGTCTGATATCTCTGTTAATACTCATAGTTCCGAAGGTTCGTAGTTCCTCGCGTATGACATAGTTCCTTTGGATCGGAGTCGGAACTATGAACATTAAAAGACAAAACTGGTTTGGATTCTAGTTTATTTCGTTCATGAAAGATGAAAATGAAAAATGATGTGCATTTTATTCGTATTGGTATTAGCAATTAAGCATGTGTAGTGTATCTTTCATTGTTTGTTATTGTTTTGTTGGTTTTTGTTTGTGGTTTGTGGATTAAAAGAAACCAACCAAGAAAACAACTCTGCCTTTCGCTTATTAGTTCATGTTACCATGTTCAAGTTTTTATGCATTTACAGAACCTAAACAGTTCCGCGGAACTAGTTCCAGGAACTAGTTCCGACTACCAAAAGAACCGTTCCATGTTCGTTCCGGTCATGGAACTGTTTTGCGCAACTCTAAGTTATTGCATATCTCTATGTTTCGAGGTCACTAGAATCCGAATCAACCCTTTTTATCATGATGTCTGTATGTATGTATGTTCATATGTGCGTATGTGTTCGATTATCTCGCGAATCACTCAGCCTTATTAAAGCTGATTAGATTTGAGCAATATCGGTTTAACGGTTTTTTGATGGAGGTCAAAAAACTAGGACACAGACATCATGATAAAAGGATTGATTTGGATTCTAGTGACTTCACAAAATCGGTCCTATTACAATAACTTCCTCTGGGAAGGATGTGGTCATTTTTTTTTTTTTGTAAATATGGACTTATTTCCTCCAAGTAAGATGCGGCTTTATTTCCATAAATTATTCCAATTTCGTCTTGAAAATAAAGCCCCATTTTAGATCACGTCATATTTCGATAACGAAAAAAAACTCCATCATCATATCGACAACATGGGTTTCAATACGAAAACTTTGTCAACGAAAAGTCTTCGCTAAGGAACTTATTTATTTTTTGTTTACTTCTATTTATTTTGATTTATATTCTAACAATCGAAATTATCAATATAGCAACTCTAATTTTTTGTTTGATGCCGGTAAAATTCAGTCATCACATTAACAACTGCAACTGTCAATTTGATGATTTTATTTTCAATGCACTTGTTGCATTAAGGTAGTAATCATATTGATAATCATTGTTGTACAAATGATGATTGTAGTTCTTACTTAACTGACGGACAACCTAAGGTTTTCATATTGACAACCATAATCTTCTAATTGATCATCTCAGGTATTAAAACGACAACTTTGATTTTCAAACTAGCAACAAGATATTGAAATTTTCAAATTGTCCCATTTACTATCAAGTTGTTAGATTTTGAGACGACTTTTGAAAATTTACATCACATTGAAACTTTTTTTGATCAATATGACAATTTTCGGTTAACAACCAGTAATTGTCAATATGACAACGGTTATTTTTTTCAGTGTATATCCAAGGAGAACCTATGGAGATTTGTCCAATCTACATAAACTGTTGCAACTGGCAAATGGAATTCAACGACTTAATCGATTGCCTACTCACCACAGGCTGCAAAAATATGCTTCTAGTTGGTGACTTCAACGCCAGAGTTGGAAAAGAACATGTGGCACCTGCAATACGAGGAGAATACGCGTCTTTCTGCAACGTTGTTAGAGAGTCTAAGGACCACACTATAGATGCTAAAGGCAAACAACTTATAGAGGTATGTGACTCTTTTAACCTATGTCTTTTGAATGGAAGAACATCCAGCGATAGCAATGGCGAATTTACCTTTATTAAGGGAAAAGGATGCTCCGTAATTGATTATGCATTCATAAATGGAAACTGGCACGAACTGATACAAGACATGGAAGTAGCAACCCAACATTTTTCAGATCACCTGCCCCTATCTATCAAATGCAGAACAGAAACAAACAACCCTGCTACGGAAAAACTTTCGCTGCTACCAAAACTTATTTGGAAGGATAATTGGGTCAATGAGTATCATCGCCAACTAGATGAATGTGTCACAATGCTGGAAATTGAGTGGAGTCATGCTTTTTTATATCCCAGCTTCCTGACTAGTATAATTAAACACATAACGGAAACCAAAACAAACAACAACAAACTAATAAGAAAGCAACCTTGGTTCGACGAAGATTGCTCCAAAGCTAGAAAGAAATCGCTTGCATCTCTCAACTTGTTTAAAGCACTGAACACAGAAACATCGAAACAAATGTATAATGAAGCGAATTCTTATTACAAATCAATTTGTGAATCCAAGAAAACTATGTATTTCAATGGAATGGCGAGCGAAATAGCGGAGGTTTCTAGTAGCAAAGATTTTTGGACCATTGCCAGAAAACTTAACGGAGACGCATACAGAGTCGGCACTCGAGTTGATGTTGACACTCTTAAAAACCATTTTCGAACAATGCTGAATCCTGACGGACCACAAGTCACATATATGTATGCAGTTCCACAATTATTTGACGAAACCTTGGACCCACCATTCAACATCGAAGAGATTTTTGAAGTGTTGCGAAAGGCAAAACGAAATAAAGCCCCAGGCGAAGATCGAATCCCCTACGAGTACTTCCAAAATGCTACTAGAAATTTTCTTGAAAAAGTGCTTAAATCCTTAAATCACATATATTAAGAAGCAAAGGTACCAGAAGAGTTTCAGAAGTCAATAATCTTCCCAATATTTAAAAAAGGTGATCCTAATAATGCATCGAACTATAGAGGAATTTCTTTTATGAACACTATAGCGAAAATTTTTACTGGCTTACTGAACGCACGTCTAACAAAATGGGTCAAGGAAAATGGAAAATTAAGCCAATTCCAGGTGGGGTTTAGAGAAGGCTTTTCTACCGTCGATCAGATATTTAATCTAACAAGTATAGCTCAAACCTACCTTGATAGAGGAAAAAAATTATATGCTTTTTTCATTGACTTCCGTGCTGCATTTGAAACGATTAACAGAAACTGTCTTTTCTACAAACTTTCGCAAATTGGTGTATCGACAAAGTTTCTGAATATCCTGACCAGTCTCTACAGTGCCAACAAATCGGCAATATGGAATGGGAAAGAGCTATCAGACTGGTTTCGAATTGAAATAGGTGTACGACAGGGGTGCTTGCTAAGTCCACTAATCTTCTCTCTGTTTTTGGATGATATTTCAGAGTGCCTACCAGCAGGAATCATGGTTGAAGGAGTCAAAATCACCACTCTGCTTTTTGCGGACGACCTGGTAATTTTAGCAGAATCACATAATTCTCTTCAGCTTATGATCAACAAATTAGAAAATTACTGCAAGTGCAACTGTCTGCAAATTAACACTACGAAGTCTAAGGTTATGGTGTTCAGAAAAGGAAGAGGCCGATTAGCAGGATACGAAAAATGGAAGTATGGGGGGGAGGATCTAGAAGTTGTTAAATCGTACAAATACCTAGGAGTGACTATAAATCATGACCTTTCCCTTAAACAACATTTTCAAATGAAGCTTGCTGATGCAAAAAAAGCCATCAACACAACTTGGAAAAACCTAATGTCTAACTCAAGGGTTGGATTACCATCCAAAATAAAAGTTTTTGAAGCTGTTATGCGCTCCATAATGTGCTATGGTGCACAGGTTTGGGGAGGCAAGTACCACGAAGATGTAGAAAAACTGTTGCGTTTCTTCCTGAAAAAACTCTTACGGCTACCAACAACAACTCCTAATTATGTGCTGCTAATTGAAAGTGGAATGTCACCTCTTTATATTTTTACACTACAAATGAGCATGAATTATGTGACCAAGGTTCTGAACGAGGAAGACGATTCACGAATTACGAAGGTTCTCGTCAAGAAGGCACTCAGAACAAAAACAATGTTCTACAAGGACTGGGAAAATACCGCCGACAAATACAACATTCTGCTAGAACTAACAGAAAATAATATACCAGAGTGGAAAGAAAGAACTCAAAAATTCATACTCGATGTGAAACAGGCAATGAAAATAGAGAGCATATCACAAGCTGAAAATTCAGCAACACGAATTTTGTATCGGCAACTAGAACACCAGCAGATTAACTATCTGAATCTTGGCCTCAGTACCGCACAAATTTCGATGGTAATCCGAGTGAGAGGAGAACTAATCAAGCTAAGATGCATGCCCCATCGCGAAGACAGTGCAGCAATCTGCTGCCTGTGCAACACTGGAGAAAACGAAAACGTAATGCACTTTCTTGGTTCCTGTCCCATCTTGAAAGAAATAAGGCGATACCATTATGGTGTCAATTTGATGAGCATTGAAGAGGTAAAGCATATACTCGACGATAGTGAAAATTGGGGGAAACTTGCTTCTTATTGCTACACAGCGCTCAATTATAGAACAAGAATCATAAATGAAAATTTCTGAAATAAAAATATCAAATGTTCATTTTTCTTAGGTAGATAAATATTGTAAATTAGGTACCTACTATTAAAATTGAAATATTGTTTACAAAAAATTTGTTAAATTTGTTGTCATCTCTCGGCAGACGGCTTAGCCATGCTTAAATGTACTTATTTATAAACAATTGTAAATTTTTATGAATGATTTAATAAAGTACCAAATAATAAAAATAAAAAATAAATAAATTAATTCTCAGTTTCAGGACATGCGTCTTAAGTGATACAGCAAGTAAACAAGCTGCGACCTTAAATGGTCTAATATTCGCAGACATCACATCTGCTGAAGAAAATAAGTTATTCTTTTACGCGACATTTACTTGACTATATCAACAGCATTCCTTGATTTGATACATTTAGGTATATCACTTCTTAAAGTGAATATAAAATCCACAAACTAAAGGTATGGAAACATTACTATGGAACAAAAACCAAGTTTGTAACTGGTGAAATTCCGAATCCCACGAACTTACAACCACGTGAAATGACTACGTCACCATTTGCTTGGAAGTTGGATCAGATCAAAAGCCAGGCAAACAGACAGATACAAAAGATAGACAATCTGCTATTAGGACATCGCATCGTCATCCTTCCGATAATAAACCTACCAAACTCTGCATACAGCCGCATAGAACTGTTATGAATGAAGCTTGTGTTATCTTGAAGCCTTGGGATTTAACGAGCTAGCAGCTTCTTTGCCGCCACGGCTGCTGCTGCTGCTGCTGCTGCTGCTGCCCTCGCCTGTTCATCACTATTTTTTGGTTGGGGTACGGAATAAAAATGAAGGAAAATTAATGATAACCAGGACCATGGCAGGATAGGGCTGTATGCGCTGATGGTCGGGTGATGTGAAGGCAGTTGCCTAACCGATTGTTGCTGAAAGAACGCGGCGGGCAAGAACAATCGTTTGAATGCAAATTATATTAACTTGGGATAAGTGGGAGATTATTAGCATTATTCAGGCAGCAGCCATTCATGTTCCCTCGTCGTCATAGTCGTCGTCAACCGCTCTACCATTGCATCAAGTTAGTCAAGGAAACTTTTCTAGTTAAAGAGTATCTAGGTATTTATTTTTTCCCGATTTAATTTTTTTTGTTTTTTTTCTTTCCGGGTTTTTCGTCTGATAATATTGTACTTTCAAAAGAGAGATGAATAAAAAGTCTACAAAACAAAGTATAAATTGGATTAAGCTTGAAAAACAAAAAAGTTGTTGATTTGTTTGGGTGCAGGTTCTGGTTTTATAAAATTGGGTGGTAGATGTCGAATAAGCTGCCGGATGGGTCCGAGTATTTGACAGGAGACCTATGGTAGAGGGTGATGTGGTGGAAAGTTTTTCAAATGCCATCACCACCTGGATACAATTTTAATTCAAAAATTTGATCCTGTATCCTTGATGTTATCAAAATAATAAGCTTGCTTCATGTATCATGTCAATATAGCTAAGCTTTGAAGCGTATCCGTTTCGTAATGGAAAATACGTGGTGGTTCTTTTTTTTTTTTTTTGATTGAGTGGTTGTTGTTTTGCTGTTGGCTTTGGGGGATTATTTTATCATAAATTTTTACCTGCGCTGTGGAAATATTGGCTTCGTTCGTATTAGAGTTCGATTAGGGAAATTAAAATTTTCCACAATGGAATGAAGACCGAAACAAGGGGATTGGACTGGAAAATTTTGTAATTATGTGTGTCTGCAAAAACGAACTCAATTTCAGAGTGATTACTTTCGGAACAATATGCAGTGAAAAAAAAGTAACAAATCACGTCACTCAAAGAATTCTGAATGTTTCATAAAGAACATTTTTAATTTACACCAATGCCAATGGTTACTCTATGTCATACTCATAACTTTTTTTTTAAATTCACAGTAATTTTAATGAAAATCACATTCCGCTCTTTAAAGTCGAATTCAGTTATGGATTTGAAGGTTTCTCAAAACAATTCACAAACTATCGACGCTTCGCGAAAATGAGTTGCAATTTTCATTCGAGTATCTTTCCAGAATGGTAATTCTTGCCATTGTTTTGACTACCGCTCGAAAAATTGAACTGAGGTTCAGCAGTGTTCTGATATTTTTCTAGTACGTATGTAAGGCCAAAACTCTTAACTGAGATCATGTTCCACTTCCCAATACTCTAATGTGTCCAATTGAATAAAATTCCTGTTGTTCTTATTTTAAAAAAAAGTACAAATTTAAAGACCGTTTATTATAAAATGCTTAAATGAATTGGTCCAACAGTATTACTTCGAGAGTCATCTTAAAGGGTCACTATAAGCAGCGTTAGTAATTGTTGATGCGAGAAATATTAATTTTGTATGCTTCAGTGGATTTTCCAGACATTAGTCTTCTAAAAAACTAATTTCAAACCTACTCGACCAACATGTACATGTAACATGTTATCAAATTTTATGGAACTTTATTATTCACTTCAACCACATCACAGTCAATTTGCAACCATAATGGCTAACAAAAACAAAAAAAAAAACTGCCTCAACAA
Organism: Sphaerophoria taeniata; assembly: GCA_943590905.1. Classification (NCBI taxonomy): domain Eukaryota; kingdom Metazoa; phylum Arthropoda; class Insecta; order Diptera; family Syrphidae; genus Sphaerophoria; species Sphaerophoria taeniata. The sequence goes on along the minus strand of OX016540.1, from coordinate 78,791,232 downwards.
ATTCAAATTAAAGCCTCATAAACTCAACACCCACCTAAGTGTGGACACAGCCGGATGGGTCCCGATGAAATGATTCATAGTTTGGATAAAAATTAATCGTATTGCGAATTATAAAAAACGTTGTAGTAAATTTTTTCCATTTCCTGTCTATGTATGCATCCATGCATGAATATTTTTTTAGAAAATTAGAAAAAAAGCATATTGTCGGAAGTGAGGAACTCTAGGGAACACTATAGCTAAGTACTTTATCCCCTCAGAAAGGTGCACAATACATTTGTGACAAAAAACGAACCGAACGAAGAGACTTTTCGTAGCGCAGAATACAACAAATGATGACTTATGCCAGGATTAATGGTTTCTACACGACTGCACCTTTCCGATACAAGGATTAGTTGGCCATTTGTCATGGTTTTATCACACGGTGACACATTGTTGGCGTAAACATTCTCGTTGGGGTTGCCCTGATGTTCTTTTGTTTTGGATAGGAATGATTTGGGATTAGTACTAAAATAGCAAATTAGCTATTTTATGTCCGAAATGGCAATTGAATTACTATTGAAAATCATTTAAAAACATTTGTCGTTCTGATATTTGACTAAAAAGTCGTCAATGTATCGATTGAGATCAATAAAATCTGAATGCTCTAAATTTAAATAGGTTTGGGAGCCGTCCACAACTATGTTCACGAATTAAATAAACACGTTATTTTTATCCTGCCCCAACCATATTTCAAATTATTCATTAAATAAAGAAAAAATTAACAAATATTTAACACACATAGACATACCTACATATGAGAACATATTTCCATCTGCGACAAACTCGTAAAATTTCTACAAGAAGCATTATGATGTTCACAACAAAGTCCTTTCTACAAACACGACATGAGATGTGAAGATGTGGTGAAGACACACAACGACAATGATGTCTTCTTCATCCAGAGTCTTGAGTCCTGCGAGTCCCGAGTCCCAAAACCTGACAAAGATGGTGGTGAATAGAGACAAGATAATAAACGGAATGAGCAGTCTTGCCGCAAGCACATGCTATCAAGACATTTTGGACAGTGAAAAGTTCCACTCCATCTACAGAGAAAACATCGTCATTCTTGAGGAAGAACACATCAGCCAGGATGCATAATAAAGTCGTATAGAGTGTGCTGCAGTCAGTTATGAGACAATGCACAGCAAAACTCCACAGGCACAAGGACATTGAAACATTATTATTAATTAAACTTCGCACCAGTTAGTTGGGGACTAGAACAATGAAGGTTTACTGTGTGCTTCTCTGTTTATTATACGACCGAAAAGAGCCAGATGTATATACATGTCTGAATAGAGTTTTCAAGTAATTTAAAATTATTACGCATACATTTCTCTTGCATGAATTCACTCATAGCTGAGTTTTCGATCATAAAAATCATATCCATTGAAAGGAACGAAACAATTTTTTTGATTAATTTGAAATGGTTTTTATGTGGAAGCATAACTTTGAACTGAAAAACTTTGCTTACAGTTTTTTTAAGAGTGTGTACCTTTTTATGAATTTTATGATATGTTCTCATTGTATTCTTATTTTATTTGCATTCAGTAATATTAATTCATTAAAAGCTTTTAGTCAAATTAAATTCGGAATCGGAATATTTTAAATAAACGTTAGCCTTTTAAATGGCATCAAGGCCTGCCATTTAATTATTATAAATATGTTACGTCTATATTTAATTCCAACAAAAAAAAAATAATTTATTGTTTCTGAAAATAAGATCAATTTTTGCCCACATATTCTCATAGTGGAGTCAATGAAGCTTTTTTTCAGAAAGTCCTCAGAAACAGCTCGGATTTTGGATTTTTTTTTTGGAGTTTACTCCTTTAGAATCGATTCATATATAGACCCCGGTATGGAAAAAATATGGATAGGAAAATCAATCATTGAAAAAAGCGTTATAAAAAATTGTCTACTAACGCTTTTTTTTAACTCTTAATAACTTTTAACCTACTGGATCGATTTAGATGAAATTTGGTAGTAAGACAGACTAGAATCTGGAAAAGGGCACACAATGTTTTTTAACACAATAAAATGGGTCGAAAAGGTCACAAAGGGTTGAAATGTTAGGTCAAAGTTTGTATGGAGGTCGATTAGGTTAGAAGTTTAAAACTCATTTTTATGGCTTTTGACTAAACATAAATAAGTATGACATTCAAAGTTTTAAAAAAAATAACCGAGGGGGGGTGAAAATAGGGGGTGAAATAGGGGGTGAAAGTTTTAGTGCCACGTCGAATCTATTTTATTGAACAGAGATTTCAACGTAGAACGGTGAAATTTTCACACATGATACAGAATTTCATGCTCTTCAATTTATTATACTTTAATTATAACGGTAACTCATTAATATGGTCAATTAAGACATTTTCACATAAATTGGTATATAAGTTTTAATCCTATAGACTGGTTGTTGATATTTCCATGTGTCTAATATACATGATTTTGATAACTTATTTGTAAGGATACGTCTAGTACAAGCCTCACAATCTCGATTTTAAAATAAATATTATTGCACACAAACGACCTGCTTGGTTCGTACAAAATGACACATCACCTGTGGGAGAATCCCGCTATGGCCAAAATTCGATCGTTGTTTTTCGATTAAAAGCATCCTAGCGTGCGTTCTAATAATCGGATCTTCAAGATTAAGATCTCATAAGGCTTCAGGCTTTAATTCAATGTAGAATTTATCAGCATTCAATTCCATTTTGTATGCAATAATGCACGATAAATGTGGACCCATTTGAATTTTCATCATTAATTAATGAAAAGTTGATAAGAAATGTCACTGTTCTGAAAATGTAATGATGCAGTTTTGTAGATTTTTTCATTATTTACAAAAATGTTTGTAGAAGTAACTACATTGATTCATTAAAAAATACGTAAGAACGTTTTAAACAAAGTTGTTGACATTCATATTGCTTACCATAAGTATTTAAGTATAGGTAATAATATTTTATCAAATTATTATGAATAGATGTATGAATATATGAATTCAATCCTTTGCGTATTATATATTTTAAGGTAATCAAATCATTCTTATTGAGTGAACTCCAGTCGCGCGTCGGAGCTGACACTTACAATTTTTTTTTTCATTTGGGACTTTTGTCACATATAAAATATTTAAAAAAATCTAAACCACAGTACTCGGTAAATTTTGTTCTACAGTTGATATTGCGTTAAGCCCAGCTAAATAGCTCTTTCCAAAAGTAAAATTAAACCCGCTTCCTTGTTTTCTATTTCTTGGCTTTATATTTCAGTTGGCATTCGGCGTTATTTCACTTTGGTAAAGCTCGGCATCTTCATTTCCATGCAAAAAAGAGAAAAAATCCAGAAGATTCAAGTTTGAATATACTTTCTCCATAAACTTGAACTACATATTCTCGCATAGAATAATAACCCTCCCTCTCAGTTCAGTCTTTATTTGCACAAACGCGTAGGTAATCGTAGTACCTCACTACTTACACCTTGCCTAAGAATATTTAGTTGCATCATTCCCATCTAACTACCCATTTCGTGAGATATATATATGAATATGAGGATTTCAAATTCAAATCCAACAAAATCCTTTACTATCCATCAGCATAAACAAAATTCAATCAAAACAGCAAGATCTTGATTCTTGTTTCATTTTGTTTTTGCATGGATATCAGCTTTGTCGGCGGAGTTGTTTTCCCATTTCCACTTTATATTGATGGATTACGTCGCGACGACATGGTACAGTAAACCAAGGAATTGTAGATGAAAACTCATCCCAATTTTACAACTAGCTACATGGAGTATCTGCTATCTTCAAAGTACGTTAAGGTATTTGTGTGTACTTTTCAGAATCGTTCCCATTCACATAGCAGTTCATATAATGGTTTGTACTTAAACGTTGAATATGACGGTATGTATGCCAAAATACGTCACCTTGATTACTTTTTTTCAAAAGTCCTCTTTGACTTGAGTCTAGGAATAAATTTCTTTGGTTTTTTGTGAACAAAGATTTTATTTTATTGGTCATTAGAATTTTTCGTTCAATTAAGAGATTATTAAAGTTATCGTTCTCCTTGATTCTCATGGATTCAACTGAACACAATAATAGTGAGTCTCACTGCGAAAAACTGTAATATCTTTTGTCACACACACTGTTACTAAAAAAGTATCATTTCTAAAATACCGGAAGAGTAAAATAATACTAGATACCGCTAACATTCATTTAAGCTTATGAATTTTTGTTTCTACTTTGAAATAAAAATAAAACGAATGCTCAACACCTATCTCCAAGATTTATTATCGAAATAATGCTAGGAAATAATATGTGCCTTGAGATTTGAGAGCGAGAAAATAAATCCCGCACGTACATATACATAACTGTCATTATATATTTTATTGTATTCATGTACCTACGAACATTGAAAGCATACATCAGGTACATTACATCTAAAACATAATATCTGACGAGAACGACAAAGACATTCTTCTTTACATCCTTTCTTCTTCACAGATTTTCACAATCAAAAGCTAAAATATTACTTCAGGAAATAATTGAGGTAGGGAATGGAAACATTGATGATGATTGAGATAATGTTCTCAAGTGTTTGTTTGGTATTTCGTTAGCATGTTCAACACAAGAGGCTTTTAGTGAGATTTTCGGTATTTATGGAATTTCTGTGTATGGGAAAATGGTGGCAGTGCAAGTGGAAGGAACAATACAAATCCCTTAATTATGTTGCGTAATGGTATCAATATCGTAGACATTTTCTATTTAGGTATCTTTCCTTCTTTTTAATAGGGGATATCTTCTTTAACATTAGAGCGTGTGTGGGGTTTTAAGGAGCTGTATTTAAATTCAAAGCAGTTATTTGGTTGATTGAACTTATTATTTTATTTTATTAATTATGCCATTTGGACGATGAATTCGTGTTTATGAATCTAATCTATTTTACCAATTTTAATCAAGAACGTGTAGCTAGGGAAATTGCCATTACAAAGCCTTATTATTTGAAAACTGTCATTTACTGCTAAATGTTTTTTCTTTTAAAAGACATCAACCCATTGGACTTTGAATATAAATCATTTATTTGTTTGTTTCTTGGTGGATATAGGGCTCCGATAACCTACAAAGATCGAAGAGATTTGCTGTACTTAGACAAAGTGAGAACATTATGCGCTATATGCTCAAAAGGTACCAATTTATTTCTCCAGGTTTTGGAATGTTTAGTTTATGCCATTAAGAACTTGGTCCTTTGGACTTGTTATTCTTGCTAATTACAGGGTGGCTGATGAATATTGCTTCATCAAATAACTTTTTTTTCAGCGTATGAAATTCATTTTAATTTTGTTTATATTAAAGTTCATTAAATTTTAATAAATATAGTTTAGTTAGTTTTAAAAATAATGGATTTTAAATGTCCCCCCACTCGTTGATGCATGTGTGACATCAAACCAAAAAGTTGTTCATGGCTTGCTTTGATTCATTCAAATTTGTTGTTTTTGACTTGTAGGGTTTGCAATAACCCCACAAAAAAAAATCAGGTGCAGTAAGGTCAGGTGACCTGGGGCTGGGGGGCCAACGGAATGAGGAGTTCCTGGATATCACCTTGTTTGGAAATTTTCTTCGCAATTCTGTCATAACAGGCCTGGCTATGTGAGGAGCTGCACCATCTTGCTGAAACCAAACAGTTTTGAAAGGAATTCTCTTTCGGCGTAGTTCGGCGATAGATAAACTCTCTCAACATGGTCGAGTAACGGTCTCCAGTAACCGTAACGGTGTGACCGTTTTCTTCGAAGAAATAGGGCCCGACAATGCATCGTCACGAAACTGCACACCGTACTGTGACACGAAGTTGATGCAATTCTGTCTCATGGAGTATCTGTGGGTTGGATGCACTCCATATTCGACAATTTTGTTTGTTGATGTTGCCGTTTAAATCAAAATGAGCTTCATCAGACATAAAAAGATAGTTCAACATTTTTCCGTCCTCTTCCACTATTTGGAGCATCTTCTGGCAAAATTCCAAGCGAATCGGCAAGTCTGCTGCATTCAGTTTGTTGACCATTTGGATTTTATTGAGGAATAAGTCCAAGTCATTGTGCATAATTGACTGCAATGACTGTCTGCTTATACCCATTTGAGCAGATAAGTTTCTTGTCGAAACTCTTGGATTATTTTGTATATGGCAGCAGCTACAGCTGCTATTGTTTCCTCCGTCCAAACTGAAGGATTTCGATGGTAAGATGTTCTTTCGACCGTTCCATGCTCGGCAAAATTGTTACAAACCTAATTATAGTCCATCTGCTCGGAGGATTGCCGCCAAACGTGCGCCTATATTCTCTTTGAACCAAAATTACGGACTCCAGTGCATAATAACGGCGGACAATCCAAATTCTTGCTTCAGTGCCCCAGTTATCCATTTTTATCAAATCTAAGAATCAATCTGCAAAATAAAAAAAAATATTACTAGATTCATTAAATTCAAAAAAACGTTATTAGATTTTCAATTCAATCCTTTCCATGTTCAGAAGATTTGCAAGCAATAGGTATCATTCTTAAAAGCTTTAAATGTATGATTTTTTGGTTTTACTATTTTCGGTAACTAAAAAGACACTATTGTAGTTGCCCGTAGCTTAGTTGGTAAGTGCGTTGGCTGCTAAGCAGAACATCGTTGGTTCGAGTCCTACTCAGGCCAAGTTTTTATTTCATCTTTCACGGGCACTGCCTCTTGCGAAGACCTGACAAATCTTCCAAGAGCATCAATCTGTCATGAAAAAGTGCTTCTCAATTCTGCCGTTCGGAATCGGCATTAAATTGTAGGTCCCCTCAATTCTTCACACGCACTCAGAGAATTGTTGATGAGAGTAAGCCACTTAGGCCTTGGCTCTTCAAGAGCTGTCGCGTCACTCTATTTATTTTTATTTTATAAAAGACACCATTCTGCTGGCTTTTTTGTTAATAGAAAAACATAAGATAAGTGTCACTCCAGTCATTCCTGTTATCATTTGAAAAGTTACCATGACAATTGAAAGCAAACACGAAAAAATATGAAAATTCGTAGTATAAAATTTCCATTTGACTAGTGAAAGTCACGAGTCACCAAGTTGTCCAAAATGACAACAAAACGTACAAAAAAGAAGAAAAACACACAAAAGACATTTCCAATATTTTAATATTCCACTCACAGTCAAAGTTCTGGTAGATAACAACGAAAACGGGTCATCATGTGGTCAAGTCAGGCATCAAGGCTTTGGTGTGCTGAGCACACTATCAAATTGTCATTTTGTCCCTTGTATTTGGCATACATATATAATTTTATTTCTTTCGTTGTCTCTTCAACTCTGAACTCCTGAAAGTTGCAGGCTAGAGCCAGTATCATGAGCATGACCATGATATTTTCGACTTATTATAGAAAGTTGAAAGGATACCGATATCCTTACATAAAAAAAACTATCATCGCCATCACTATTCTGTGGAAAGACTAATGGATTTGGATTCGACTAAACATTTGCTTCGTGTTATCACTACCTAGCTGCGAAGGTATACCGGTCAACAAGCCCAGTTTAAGGAAGAGGACGCTCGCATAACCAACTACGATGACAATGACGACAAGAACAAGCACAACTAGGTTACGAGTATAAGCCAACAAATATAGGAAAACGACTAAGCGAAACATTTTAATATTCAAAACAAAGCGAATTCATCCGGGATAAAGGTTGTTATCCGACCTTAAGTAGCTTTGTGCCAAGCTAACATGACCCGAGACTTAACCAGGAGCAGTCCCTGCTTCAAGACCACAGAGGCAACAAAGCTTTGTATTTTTTTAGATGATATCCCATATTCTTTTGGTGATGTGTTTGAAGGGGTTCTCATTATTATATCCCTTCATGCTATTTAGTTCCATTTGAGTAAGCTGCTGGTTGCTCGGTAAATGTGTTTGTCTAGAGGGATTTGTGTTTTCTTCTTTTTTCCTTGTGAATGTGGCTACTTAAATTTTTTATTCAGTAGTATTAAACGAAAAAGTTCAGAAGTTTCGGTGTCCTTTTTGTTTTTGTTTTGTTCTTCTTCGATGGAATAAGTAATTTAGTGTTTGTATGTCGAGAGACGTGACACGAATTGACAATAATTAGAATTCTGACAAGGGATTTGCATAAATTTATTTGTCGGTTGTCACTTTCAAAACAATTTTTTTGTAGGTGGTCAATGGTAAATAGTTGTGAAGGTTTTTCAATATCAAAGCTGAAGAGGATGGGAATGTGGAATACGAACCTTCAAAAAAAGAAAAAGGGAAACAAGTTAAAGGTGGTGCAAAAATGAAGCTACTTGAAAGCCATCTTCCAAAAGTATTAAAAGGTCTTAGAAAAATCTTTACATAAGTCAGGGTCTTACTAATTTTCTTTTAAAGAAGATGTGAAAAGTGAATTTAATACCCCAGCATTAACTTCAATTAACATTTCATATCCTTTTATAATCATTCATAATAATAGCGATCCGGTAGCGGAAACTATAAATAGAGTGGCGCGACAGCTCTTGAAGAGCCAAGGCCTAAGTAGTAGCGGAAACTGCTTTAACGTTTTATTGAGCTGAAAATGTTAATGAAAATTTAAATAAAATTTAAAATTTAAACGAAAACATTTTAAAATTTGCAAGACTTTTATGGAAGTGTCGGGGTAACAAAATTGTTACTGGCATTGGAAGCTACCATAACGGTGAGAACAGCGAGTAGATAATAGAATGTTGATCAATAGAATACTCGATTACTCGAAAATATAATTTGACGAATGATTCATTTATATTATTATTATTATTATTATTAACTAGTTAGCTATTGGGAACGATTTTTGAAAATTTTCTGGTTTAAGAGCTGTAATTCGCCATGACTGCGGAACACAGCTGGTCTGCTGAATATTATATTGAAAACTGTGAGCATGTCACCATGTATTGTTAATGGCTAGTCATGTAACGGCGAAGGACGTTGTATGAGTTCCGGAAACGGATGGCAAAACAAGGTTTTAGAAAGATTCGTTACTCAATTTAATTCCACGGATAATATCACTGATTCCAGAGACTCTTGCGTTTGTATATGGAACGTGATTTAATTTGGGTGGAGTTAGCCTTCATAACCCACAGAAGTGGAAAGTTGAAAGAGTAAACAAATTAGTTTAGAAGACACTGCTGTCAGTTTTCAGTAAAAAGCAGTAAACATTGAAAATTGTAATCACTCGACGAATTCTTTGTTTACAAAAGCCATTCAGTCTGCAAGCAGCTTTCGTTGACAATCATAATAATTATTAATAGTATTTGTCGCAGCTTAACAAAACTCGGAGGACACAAATCAAATCATATTTGTTGGTTAATTAATCTGATCAAATTGCTCGATATCCCTCAATCAATGCAATCAATATTTATCCCATTCAAAATCAGTCCTTAAAATATGTGCCGTGCTCTTGCTGGGACCAATAGCAGGAAAGAGGGGTGAACATGTACACGTGATAAATATGTGTCAAGGAATAATGGACAGTCGGACGAGATCGTAAATCAATGTGTCCTTGGTTTTAATCCTCTTTCCGATTTAATGTATCTGTGTTGTTGTTTGTAGATTGAGCATAAGGGTTTTCAATTCAAATTGGGTTATAAGTGATTTCGACTAGAAATATTTCCAAAGAGGCAAACAGGATTGAAGAATTATGTGGCACGAGGTTGAAGTGTGATGTGACCTTTATGGTGTGTGTATTTTATCCTTAATTTGGTTGGCAATTCCTTGATTTTGACATGTCAAGTATATGGGCTATTAGTTTAATTAAGTGCTCCAGATATAAAACGTATTGATTTTGAGATACGTAAGGACATGTTGACGTTAACCAGGTGTAATTATGTGATATGACAATGTGTTGAATGAATTACTTAGTAATATTATGTGGCTTCGATATTAAATATCCAGTTATGACTGACGGTTATAGATTAGGCTTATTTGGTTTTTAAATTATATTTTAATTGTGTGTTAAGTTTGAATTCCATTAAAGAAAACTGAAATCTGCATTTGTTACCCCCAGAAGGAGTTATGTTGGCTTTTATACATATACTAGCAGTTGCCCGCGACTTCGTCCGCCTCTCCCTCGTCCACCGGCCAGAGTATCGTCTCGACGAGTGAGAAATCAAATCCAAAATAATTTCATCTCAGAGATCTCAGAAAAAAATCTCAGTTCTCACATTTCCACAGATTCTTCACTGCTATTGGTCGCAGCTTAATTTTAAGTAGAATAAGGCCTTCCTCGATTAATGGACTATCCAACACAAAAAGAATTTTACAATTCGAAATAGTAGTTCCTGAGATTACCGCGTTCAAACGAACTTTATATTGTATTGTATTGTATTGTATTGTTTGCCGTTTCTTCCACATTTTACACAAATTCTTCGCTCCTATTGGTCGCAGCTTAATTTTATATAGCTTCAAGCCTTCTATAATAAATGGACCATTCAACATTAAAAAAGTTTTTCAATTTCATAAACCAGTTCCTGAGATAAGCGCGTTAAAACGCAGAAAAATGTATATTTTTTGCCGTTTTTTCCATATTTTCCACAGATTCTTCGCTGCTATTGGTCACAGCTTAATGCCTAATAGCTTGAAGTCTTCCTCAATTAATGGACCATCCAACACAAAAAGAATTATACCATTCGAACCATTAGTTCCTGAGATAAGTGCGTTAAAAAGCAGAAAAATGTATATTTTTTGCCGTTTTTTTCCATATTTTCCACAGATTCTTCGCTGCTATTGGTCAAAGCTTAATGTTAAATAGCTTCAAGTCGTCCTCAATTAATGGACCATCCAACACAAAAAGAATTATACCATTCAAACCCGTTCCTGAGATAAGCGCGTTAAAACGCAAAAAAATGTTTATTTTTTGCCGTTTTTTCCACATTTTCCACAGATTCTTCGCTGCTATTGGTCACAGCTTAATGTTAAGTAGCCTACGTCGATTAAGGCACCATCGAACACAAAAAGAATTATACCATTCGAACCAGTAGTTCCTGAGATTACCGCGTTCAAACGAACAAACTCTTCAGCTTTATATATTAGTGTAGATTCTTTATTTTCAGAAAAAGGTTATTAGATACAATATTTCATTCTTAAGAATAAGGACATGGCTTATCTGCCGTCTGCCTGAAATGACAATTCATTATAGTAACCAATAATAAAGATGAAAGTATAAAAGTTAAAGCAATTGCTCATTTCGATTGGTAGTTGATTATAATTTTTGCTTACGATGAATATGAGAATACATTTTAATGTGATTTACAACATAAGAAAAAATATAAAATATGTATTTCCAATTTTAGAATGATTTGAAACATAAAAATTAACAATTTTGAAGTGATTTGAAACACAAAAAGAGAAAAAATAAATATACCTAAAGCTTGTATTAAATTGTAGTAACTGATGGAAAACAGAATCAAGCTAGATAGCTTTGGCGGAAGGATATGGCGTGTTTGCAGAACTTATAGAGATTGTTCCATTCCTGAACTCCATTCAATAACTCATACAGGTGATTTTGAGATAGAGTACGGGCATTAAAATATAAACGTCGTATTTCCTGAAGAATTGGGCATCTGGCGATAAAATGATAGGTATCCTCAACTTCTCTTGTATTACATAGACTACATATTTGTGCTAGCTCAGTTTGATGTGGCATAGAGTTCAAGATGAAGAGTTCGACACGTGCTCTAAAAATATAGCTTATGAATTCTGTAGAAAAACATTCCCTGAAGTAGCTAGTTCCCGATGACAACTGATGGTTAAGATTTCGATAGGTATTCCTTGCAGTTGAAGAAGATGCTGATGATATATGCTGACAATAGTTCATTTCGTCCACTTTGGCAATAACCTTTGCAAATTTATCGGACCATTCCTCAATGTTAGATTCTGTTAGTGACAGATTAACTTCATGGGCTTGGGCTAAAATATTCCACTCGTTGAATGGGCTCGCATTCACTTGCAACTGTCTAAAGTAAGATGGTTTTGTGAAGATTTCTATCGTCTCTTTTCATCACTTTAATAAAAAATCGGAGTTGGCTTTGAGGTTTTGTATACCTATATAACGGTGTTAGTCCAGATTCGATGTATATGGCATAGTTTGGGGTTGAATTTGGCAGTTTGAATAAGCGCTTGAAAAAGTATCTTTAAACTTCATTCATTTATATTAAACTGATATACAAATCAATTAAATTGTTTAAATTTGCTATAGGGACGTTATTACACGATATTAATCACATCGCCATTTTTGAAAATACATACTTGAACTAGTTTCACTATTACCCAATAAATGGCGCTGGGATCAGTGGCAAAAAATTGCAATCCAGATATTTCCATAACAAGTCTCCTATGACACCTTGATCGTAGCTCATTCCATTGATCAAAATCAATGGTGTGAACAATCACTCAAAAATAATTCCAAAAGGGTGGTGTCGAGGTTTTAAGATTTAAGATTTATAAAAACTGATCACCCGCATTCAATGTTTCATGTTGTTCATATTATATTAATATTAACAATACGTTGCAAAAACAATTTTGGGGCTTAGATCTATTCTCGAGCAAAATTTCATCTTGTTTGCACATTGCACTGTCTAAACGAATCTGGTTTGGCTTCACTTAGTCCGCTGAATTCTATTCACACCCTTGGTTATCTGTCAAAATTTTCAAAATAGTGAAAGAGTATAACTAGTCTCGCTCTTTGTCATTATCTTGCAGGATAAATCTTACATTTGACAAATAAAGTGTTTATGCCTTTTTATATGGAACAATTAGTACAATCAAGATTTGTATTTTCAGTTTTCTACGCAAAATCAAAACAAACAAAAATTCCCAATACCAACAAATGTAAAAGAAACGGCTTCGGTGCAAGGTCTCAAGACAGCACTTAAATCGATAGCCAGGTCGCCAATACTAGTCTTGAATTATATACAATGGTCCATGCCTGAAATATGTACATACATCAAAGAAGTTTTTGAGTTTGTTTTCAACGCAAGATTTTTATTTTCATTTTTTTCTGACTTCAGTCCTGGGGATAAGAAGGCACATAGCTATTTCATTACTGTATTTTACAAAAATAGATCATTAGCTGGTGGCAGCCTGAAGATCTGGAAGATTAGTAGACAAAGAGATCCTTGGTTGTACTCAACGGAGTAAGCTTTGAAAGATCAGCAGGTACAGGGCCCATAGCCATCTCAATGAGAAGGGTCGGGGGTGGCATTGTTCAGCAAACTATTAAAACACTGCATTCAGAAGCGATTGTAAGTGCACTTAAATAAAATCGTTATAGATTATTTCACTGAAGCACTCGTTTGCTACGCTGCGCATCAAGGAAAACGTAAGCCAATCAACAGTACCAGCGATGGACCAGTTGTCTTTTTAATTCAAAGCTTACACCAATGGCAATATAGTCAAGAGTTTTTTTCTAGATTGGCTCTCGACTACTTAAGATTGGATTGGCTCTAGATTGGCTCTCGACTACTTAAGGCTAACGACTAACAGCCTCGTCAACACTTATTCTGAGAAGATATGTTTTCATCTAATCTGAGAACTACTGCCGTAAATTGATTGCATCGACCGAGAGCAAATCTGGTTCTAAGAGCATTGGCATCATTGGACTATTTTAGTTCGAAAATGGGTGTGCGAAAAATTTGTTCATCCAACATTGGAGTAACAGAGTCATGTTTACCAGCTTACTGAAGGCTTGGATTAGAACGAAAAAGGTCTGCTGATTTGTACCCGGACTGGATCAAAGCTGGATCGCCTATAGCTGATGCTGCTGATTTTCAACCCGACTTGTTTTATGGAAGCATTGACTTAAATAAATACTTTTAACTCTATTTATTTTAAATTTACACAAACCAATTCAATAAAGAGAATTGCCCGAGTTCCTTGGTATTTAAAGACATTCTAAGTAATCGTGATAAATTCATCAAAAGTACATATATATTAAAACGTAATTTTTGTTTCCTTAAATTCTAATAATCTTGTTAAGCCAAGTAAATAAACTATGTCCCATTTCTCAATTACGGCCAAAAAGTTTTCACAAATAACCAGATACAAAGTTTGCTTGAATTCATTTCATCTAATTAAGTAGTCTCGTTATAATTTTCGACGGCAGCCATGGGAGGAAGTGGGAGGACATAATCTAAACAGCAACAGTCAGTCCACAATCCTGATTCTGATGCCGATGCTGATTCTGATTCCAATTGCGAGTCTGTTCTTGCTCTACTTCCTCTTGCTTATGCTTCTGATGCTGGTGTTATGCCTTTTGGCTTTGGCCCTTTTGCATCGTACATGTTTTGCATAAATTGTATCCGAGAAACTTACTAAACAGAAAAAAAAAACAAAAAAAATATGACCCAATATAAACGAAGGCACAAGGAGAGCGTTGAGGAGTTAAAGAAAAGGTTTTGCGAATAGAAATGCCTTTTGGCAAAATATCCACTTTAACAATTTTCAAAAAGACATTAAAACTTAATCCGTTTAGTCTGGTTTGGCGAAAGGGTTAGGTTAGGAACCCCATAGGTTCCGGTTCCGTTTTCCAGCTCAGCTATAATGCTATAAAATACCATCAACTTAGTCGACCACGTCGCGTTGAATAATTCGTTGTAATATGCTTTGGCTATGCCTTCCTTCTGCTTTTGGATTCATGCACGAGTTGAATTTCAAGAGCATTCATCCAGGCTATGAGCTTTTTATGTTAAGTTAATTGTAATTTAAACGAAAACTATTTATTTATCGTAACACAAAATTAGTCTCGACGTTATATTGCTCTCGAGGATGAGATTTATGTTTGTGGTTGGATTGTCTGAGTCTTAGATTCTGAAATTTCTATAAGCAAAACAATGTTTAGTATGTAGTTATAAGCAATCTGTAAGAGTTCGCTCGATAGATGAAGAATAAATAAATAAATATTTGATTTAAGTTTTTTTTTTTTTGCCAACCTATGAAAAACTGAAACATAAGATGACTATATTCGTGTTTTCTGACGTCAGGGCTGATGAATCGTGATATTTCTTTGCAAATGTATCGGACTCCAAAGCAGTGCTGGGAACCATTCGATCCAGAACCGGCAACTGTTGTGACGTAGTTGATGAAGGTTTATTCAAAGATTATAATGATGATCAGTTCAACCAAAAATATGAGGAAGCATAGTCTCTCTCATACCTAAATAGTACAAAGTGGCTTTAACCCCCTCCCCCTTATTTCTCCCTCACTAAATGGTACTATGGCCGTAGGGTAGGAGAATAAAATTACATTTTATATTTTACATAGGACTGCATGTGAGTTACAACATCACTATACCCCACTGTTGTATAATAACGTTAACAGTTTTTATGCTCTCTCTTGTTTTTGATACTTAAAATTAGAGTTGATCAGCAAATAGTTAAATTGTTGTCTCTTCCCATTCTTCACTCAGTAGCTTGGTACAAGAGTAGTTTTATATTATTTGTTAGTATGTAAGCGTTAGTTTGTAACCACTGCCTATTTGTCAGTCTTAAAATCGACCTCATAAAATAAACATCTTATTTGAAAGAAACCTTGTTTAATTTAATCGTATTTGGCGCAGTCGGATTTCGAACCACAAACAATTATTTTTTTTTCAACTTAAGAAAATAAAATCTGTGTTAAGTAAACAAAAATAAATTGTTTATAATAGAAACTTGGATAAATTAAAAAAAAATTAAAACAAAAAAGTGCTTCAGACAGAGTAAAAAAAAAAACTACTCAGCTCACTAATAGAAAATCCACGTGGTCGATTTTCCACAAAAAAGAAAAAAAAATGTTTTTAGTGCAAAACTAACAAATAAAACAGAAAAATAAAATAATATACGTTGATTCCTAGTTTATCTCTAAAGCAGAATACCTAGAAACGAAAATTAACAATTATAACGATTATAAAAATACATCTAACCTACAACTCAACAACTACACATTTATCAAACTTTAAAAAAAAAAGAACTACAAATTTCAAAAACAAAATCAACTTAAAAATATATATAAAAAATACATGCATTAAAATATTAAAACAAGAAGTTTTCAATTGATTTTAAAATCAATATAAAAAAAAAGAACCTTGAAGTGCCTACATTATTTGATGAGACAGTTATCCGTTACTCCATAAAAAAAAAACCCAAGCCAAGCCTAAAAAAATAGAAAGAACGGGAAAACACAAGAGACAACATCGTGGGATACAATACAAAGAGACCGAACAACATTAGGAAGACATAAAAAAAACGCTTAATTTTTTTTTCTCAAATTTATCTTACTTACTTATTATTTATTGAAATATTAATTTAGTTATTAAGTATTATAAGATTACTATGGATTAAAATTAATTAACTAAGTAAATACAATCTAACAATTGTATGTAATAATTAAAATAAATTGTAAATAATTGTTCTAACCCTATTGTAACAAATTTTTCTAATCATATTTTTTTTTCTTTCATTGGCTAAAGCTATTAACAGAATGGATGCTAATATTTCACTAGCAGAACGATTTAAAATCGCACTTGATTTAATTACCAGAATTCCGGAATTCAGTGGAAATAGGGAACAACTGGTAGAATTTATAGAAAGAGTGGAAAATTTAATTCCGATAGTTAACTTATTTTCAGAGGAAACTGCTATTATTTTAAAAGGTTATCTAAAGGACAGAATTACTGGCAAGGCCCGGGAAGCTTTACAAAAAAGGGGAAGAATAACCGAGTGGAGTCAGATAAAAACTATCCTAATCGAAGAATTCAGTGAAAGGCTAAACGCCGCAGACTTGTTGGACAAAATACGTTCAGCTAGAGTGAAAACTACAATCGAAGACTATTATGGTGCCGTGCAATAACGCCGAGCGAAATAACGCCGAATTCTGAAATTCGGCCTTATTTCACTTTACTAAAGTGAAATAACGCCGAATTTCAGCATTCGGCCTTATTTCACTTCGACAAAGTGAAATAACGCCGAATGCCAACTGAGAAATAAAGCCGAGAAAGAGAAAACAAGGAAGCTGGTTTTAATTAACTTTTGGAAAGAGCATTTTAGCTGGACTTAACGCAAAATCAACTGTAGAACAAAACTTACCGAGTATGGTAGGTCAGATTTTTTTTTTATATTTTATGGGACAAAATGAAAAAAAAATTAATTCACAAAATTTATTTGTACTTGTCAATAAATTAATTTGACCACTCCTATTCATTATTTGTTGACAAAATGGTCAGAGCATTTCATTTTTCAAAACTGTTGCCACTTCCTTCAATTTGGAAAGGCATCCACACATCTTGTTATGGCATTAAACGCTTTTGAAAGCAGAAGCTGCATTTAAATGATTCATTTTGAGCTCTTTTTTTCACTCTAATTTGAGGATGATGCCGATTCGGAACAATCAAGATCAAGTCGCTTTACTAGCGAGCGAAAAAAATTTTGCACAAAAGAGAATCAATTTGGGGTGTGAAAATAAAAAAATTCGCGCGAATTTTTTTATTTTCACACCCCAAATTGATTCTCTTTTGGGCAAAATTTTTTTCGCTCGCTACGCTCGCTGGCATTTGTACCTGAACTATATATTTTGTTTCAAGTTCCAAATCCTTACTCATTTTTAATTTTCATTTGATCAATATCTTAAGAATGTAGTGTTAACTGAAACGTAAAATCTAATATTAATATTCTTCCTGCTCCATGTCGCAAAATTCTTCTAACAGCCTTAAAAACAACATGCGTTTTCAAAATCGAATTCATTTGCGGTAATTAAATGGTTTTGAAAGAAACTGAAATATTTAGTTATTAACCTTGATGTTGTAGAGGTACCTGCGTAGGTATTATTTAAATAGTTTTTAATTTCCTTCAACACTGAAACTTTCACTTCATGTCACTTCGCTTAACTAAACTGAGCTTAAGACCAAGTATTTTGAAAATACCTACTTATGAAGCAGGAATATGTACAATGTACATAGTATATATTATTAATTTTTTGATAAAATAATTTTTGTGAAAAGCAAAATTTTGTTTCGCGAATTTATTTCAAAACATGAGAAGGCAACCTATAAAACACTGTCTTTTTTTATTATGAAGTATAGAAAACCTGATGAAAACTTTAAAAAATTAAAACTGACAAAGTGAAATAACGCCGAATCGGCATTATTTCACTTTGCCATAGTGAAATAAGGCCGAATGCAAAAATTCGGCGTTATTACACATTAGTAAAGTGAAATAAGGCCGAATTTCAGAATTCGGCGTTATTTCGCTCGGCGTTATTGCACGGCACCGACTATTATAACGAAATAAATAATTATCTTTGTAGAATTAACAATGTTAATTTGTTGCAAAATTTCAATGATGAGAGAATCATAGAATCTAATAATCGAATTGCTTTGGAAGCTTTCAAACATAGTTTGCCCGAGCCTACGAAAACAATTATTTTGAGTCGAAATCCAACTTCACTTAAGGAAGCATACAAAATTATTCTTGAAATAAATCACCAATCTTATGGTAACAGGAAGGTAGACAGGTTTTCATTTCCTTCAACCTCAAACTATAGAAAACCAACGAATAATTTCCCAAATAGTTTTCATGACCCCGACAGAGACATAAGTAACAATCGTCCTTATAACAGAAACGTAGAACAGTTTCACAGGGACAATAATATGTATAACAGTCCGCCTCAAAATTCTGGTAGATTTCATCGAAACGATTTTGGACAGTTAGAAAACAATTCATCGAGGCAATTTACTAACAAGAGCAATAGGCAATATCAGGGTAGTTCAAGACAATTTCATAATAACGGATATAACAGCAATAATGCTAGATTTGAACAATCGAGACAGTTTTCAAATAATAGATCTCTTCGTAATAATTCAAATCAGTATAGTTACGAACCGCAAGATGGCCAAGAAGCCATGGATGTGAGCAACGTTGAAAAGGATCGGCAAAGTGAAGAAAATTTTCCTGTAGAAGCCTCGGAAACTTCTCATTTCCAATAATAGAATTATCGGTGCATGGTCACAAAATTAATTGCTTAGTAGATAGTGGTTCCTCACTTTCTATTATGCATGAAAACTTGTTCCCTGAAATTATACCAACGAAAATTAGCCCAATAAAAATAAGCACAGTTCTAGGAAAAGGAAATATTTTATACGAAAAAATTTCAAAAGCTCCAAATGAATGGAAGCTTAATGCTACAGTTTCTTGGAAGCTAATGGATCTGAGACAAAAACATTTTGATGCAATAATAGGTTCAAATATTTTAATACCGTTAAAAGCTAAAATTGATTTTGACCAATGTCATTTAGAAATTAACAAACAAATTATTAAATTTAAAGGATTTGACTGTCCATATACTTACGACGAAATAAGTATGCTTGAACCCATTGAAAGTCAAAAAACGAATTATTTATTGAATAAACTTAACCTATCTAAGCTGAATTGTGAAGAGAAAGAAAGTGTAAAAGATTTAATTACAAAAAATTGCGACTTGTTTTATATAGATGGTCAAAAACTTACAAGCATAAATTTAACAAAACATCAAATTTTAACTACTAATGAACAACCAATTTATTCTAAAATTTATAGATTCCCCAAGATACATGAGAGAGAAGTCTAAAGGCAGGTCAGAGAGATGTTAAGTCAAGGAATTATTAGGGAAAGCAACAGTCCTTACAATAGTCCGATATGGATAGTCCCGAAAAAAGTCGACAATTCAGGTCTGCAAAAATGGCGGCTTGTAGTCGATTATCGGAAGCTTAATGAAGTAACTGTTAGCGACAAATTTCCCATACCAAATATCGAAAATATCTTTGACAAGTTGGGCCGAGCTCAATATTTTAGTACGTTGGACCTCGCAAAAGGCTTTCACCAAATTTTGGTTGACGAGAAAGACCAAGCTAAAACTGCGTTTTCCACCTCTTTAGGACATTTTGAATACATCAGAATGCCCTTTGGTCTCAAGAACGCCCAGTGGCATATTATCCTAAAGGCAAACTAGGCACGTGCCTAGGGGCGCTGCAACAAAGGGGCGCAGTAATTCTTACAAGTGGCAAATAATGCGAGTTCATACGTGTTTGTTAAAGTAACAAACTTGTGAACTCGAATTGCACTTGCATCTTTTGATAAAATAAAAAGCGGTCCTGAGCAATTCCTCTTACAGTACAGAGTCAACTCGGTTAGCCAACTCGGAAATCGACTTAGCTTTCCTCTAATTTTTTAGGCGTTTTTGAAGGTATTGGTTTTACTTATTGCAGGGGCAAATAACCTAATGGTCGAAGTTCATTAGCGGATGGCAAAGATTTCGACGGATTTAAAACCTAATTTTTCTGCTTTTTAAGTTCTTTCTAGATCAATCTAGATTTTCGGTGAAGTCGGATTTGAGAACAGAGTTGCCACTCGGTTTGCATAAAAACCAACTCGAGTTTACTTGGTTTAAAAAATTTACATATTTCGGCAAATCATTAATTAACCAAATTCGTAAGATCTTTCAAACAATACTAATAGATCTCATGTTAACTAAGTCTCTTTTTCCTTGGCCCCTATTTCAACGCCTTTTCTTTAGGCGTGGTACAGCGATTTCGATCAAACTATAATACGAGATATTTCTATATAGGGGCGCCAGTGAGATGCTTGCCTATGGCGCCCTCACCCTTTAATCCGCCACTGAGAACGCCCCATCAACCTTTCAAAGGTTAATGAATACAGTTCTCCTTGGTCTTATAAATAATATTTGCGTAGTGTACCTTGATGACATACTCGTATTTAGTACAAGTTTAGCTGAGCATAAAGTCAATTTGAACAAAGTTTTTGAAAGGATCAGGGAATATAACCTCAAGATCCAGATTGACAAATGCTGTTTTTTTCAAAAAGAGACGGAATATTTAGGACATATTTTGACCCCTAACGGTATTAAGCCTAATCCCGACAAAATTTCGGTGGTAAGAAACCTAAAATTACCGAAGACTTCGAAGCTAATCAGAAGCTTCCTAGGTTTAACGGGTTACTATCTACCGCAAGTTTGTTAAGGATTACGCTAAAGTCGCTCAACCTATAACTAAGTTTTTGAAAAAAAATATACGTGTAAACGTTTCGGATAGCGAATATGTAAATGCTTTTGAAAAACTGAAGCAACTCGTAACAAATCATCCTATTCTTCATTATCCTGATTTTCAAAAAAAATTTAAATTGACAACAGACGCCAGTAAGTATGCAATTGGTGCTGTCCTCAGTCAGGACAACCACCCTGTTTGCTATGCCAGCCGCACATTAAATAAGCATGAATGTATGTACAGTACAGTGCCATCGAAAAGGAGCTTTTAACCATTGTATGGTCAATTGGTTATTTTAGACCATATTTGTATGGAGTTGAGTTTGATGTCCTTACCGATCATCAACCAATTAAATGGTTGCATTCAAAAAAAGATTGCAAGGACTTAAATTCGAGGCTGCAACATTGGCTTTTAAAATTAGGGGAGTATACATTTAAAGTAGACTACATAAAGGGTAAGGAAAATAATGTGGCTGATTTCTTGAGCAGAATTAACATAGATAAAAATGAAATTAATGCTTTGACTGTAAATGAAAATAATTCAGACATTTCAGAAGCAAGTGCAGAGATGGGAACAGTTCACAGTCAGATTGAAAACTTTGACAATCACATTCCAATAATTGATACAATTGTTAACAAATATAAAACACAAATCATTCTTGTACATTCAAAGCAAAAAGATGTTGAAACTATTTTTAAAAACAGGAGAATTTATATTTCTGAACAGGACATTAGAAACAACACAATGACAGATATATTTAGAAGGTTATTAAGAAAAGGTGTCACCGGAATCTTTACAGAATTAGACGATCATCTTTATAATCAGGTTCAGCTGGCACTGATAGACTTATTTGAAAACAGTAGAAATATTAAATTTAAGAGATGTGCATTTATGGCAGAAGACATGAGAACTGAAGAGGAAGCTGTGAGGTATATACAAAATGTTCATGAAAAAGAATCAAATCATAGGGGGGTAGATGAAAATTTCGAATTCCTGAAAAATAAAATATACTATCCTAAATTAAAAACACTAATCTTGAAATTTATAAACAACTGCTCTATATGCCAGAAAGCAAAATATGACCGCAATCCAATCAAGATTAAGTACAATTTAACCCAAACTCCAAATGATCAAAACGAAATCGTTGGATTGGATACCTGGACTATGAAAGGGCAAAGATTTTTGACTAGCATTGATAGATTTTCTAAGCATGCCATGATCATTGACCTCACTGATAGAAATCTTATCACTATTAAAGAAGCTCTGATAAAAAGACATGCCGCATTAGGGAAACCAAAACTCTATATCGCTGACAATGAATTTGATGGTTTAGTTATCAAAGATTTTTTAAGGGAAAATGGAATTGGTCTTCATCTTACAAAACCTAACAGCCATACTGGGAATGCTGATATTGAGAGGCTGCATAGTACATTAAACGAACAGATAAGAGTTATGCAAATAAGTCCAGAATTTAGGGAACTCGATATGAAAAGCAAGTGTTTTAAGGCAGCTGAGTTCTATAACAACTCGATCCATTCAGTAACAAAAGAAAAACCCATTAGTTTCATTGTAGGACAAATTTAATCAAGTAAACAAAAAGTAAGAGATCGAATTCAAATTGAAAAAGAACAGAGGATAGAGAAATTAAATAAAAATAGGCAAAACGATCCTTTGAGAATAGAAGAACAGGTCTTAATAAAAAATTATAAATCTCTCAGGCATAAAGAGGAACCTAAATATAAACTACATTCGAATGAAAATTTACATCCATCTAACATCAAAAGAAAGTATAAATACACCTAAATAAAAAAAAAATGTCATTTTGAAAAAGTATATTCTTTGCAAAAAAAAAATTATTGAATATTATTGTTGTAAAATAAAAAAAAATTATGTTACAGTTTTAAATATCTATTTTCTAAATTCTTACTCCAACAACATTATATATAAAATTAAAATGTAAAATGTAAAAAAAAATATGTATATATATATATATATATTTATAATAATAACTATAATAATATGTTATAACAATAAGAAGTATAGTATATATATAGTATAAGTATATAGTAGTATAAGAATTAAATAAAAATATTTGCTTGAAAGGTTTCGACTCAGGAGATTTCGAAACTAAAGGGGGGAGAAGTTACAACATCACTATACCCCACTGTTGTATAATAACGTTAACAGTTTTTATGCTCTCTCTTGTTTTTGATACTTAAAATTAGAGTTGATCAGCAAATAGTTAAATTGTTGTCTCTTCCCATTCTTCACTCAGAAGCTTGGTACAAGAGTAGTTTTATATTATTTGTTAGTATGTAAGCGTTAGTTTGTAACCACTGCCTATTTGTCAGTCTTAAAATCGACCTCATAAAATAAACATCTTATTTGAAAGAAACCTTGTTTAATTTAATCGTATTTTGTGCGGAACGTGCACCATCCATAGCCCATTTTCAAATCCATTCAGAATCTCACGAGGT
The DNA here is from genome assembly GCA_943590905.1 of Sphaerophoria taeniata. Classification (NCBI taxonomy): domain Eukaryota; kingdom Metazoa; phylum Arthropoda; class Insecta; order Diptera; family Syrphidae; genus Sphaerophoria; species Sphaerophoria taeniata. Next base: position 78,767,683 of record OX016540.1, on the reverse strand, counting down.
ATGGTATCAAAACGGCGCACTCAGCGCTAATTGTGTCCTGCGCGAAGCAGGACAGCCATTTCTACCTACCTACCTATAGTCTCTCTATCTCAACAGATGATATATGTATGTAGATGGTCACAATTTTCCTTTGATAGCATTCAGGAAAGGGCAAATTACCTCTACTTATCTTTGATCCGACAGAGTTGCCCTTACAGCAGACGCAGAGGTCTACTTAAAACCTGCAAAAATCTGGCATAATTTCTTTTGTTTTTTGAATCGGAAAAATATTTGAGTTAAATTGACATACTTCCGGTTTTAGAACCGAGTTGGCCGAGTTGTCCATTGGATTTCTTATATTGCGATGTTTGGCGATTAGATTCCAATTGTCAAGAGTTTTTCAGAGCTTTCGTTCGTGTATCCATATTATAGCTTTCCCAAGGAATGAACGTATCAGGAGATGCATGGTTGAGATTCCCATAAAACCAAGATTTTCGACTTAGGACCTGCAAGATAAAATATTTTATACGAACAACCAGAATGGATCACCAATAATTTTTGGTTCTTTTGTTAAAACCTATGAGTAAGCGAATCAACTTCAGTATAGAATTTTCAGGTCTTAATTTCTTTCGATAAATTTCAGAGATTCTACCTATGTCGTGAGTATTTGGGTGTAAACAACAAATCTACTCGTCTTTGAAATCCTTGCGGACACCACCTCCATCGCAGTTCCTTTAATAGGCTGAGTAAGCACTCAAACGGTTACACTATCGAGTCGGAACTTAGCTAATGGTTGTGACATTTTTCTCAAGACTTTGCGCGATTTAATTTAATTCTTGCTCCTAGGTACTCATGAAGAAGAATTTCTTGAGTATTTCTAAGAGCATCTTTAAGATTAAGAAAACATGAATTCTATTGCCATACCAATAAACAAGATTTGTTTCACATTTTTAAATTATAATGGGTTATAGGAAATCGTTTTGGTTGTAAAGTTGTAATCCCTTTGAAAAAATATAGATTTTCCCATTTTCTACTTTCAATTTCAAGACAATAATAGCGTTTGCCAGTTTCGAAACTTATGTTCTGAGAACATTAACAAGCACTATCGCTAAGAATTATTCTAATAGTTGCATTCATGAAGGCATTGTTTTTCTACAAACTAGGTACATCTGAACTTAAAATATTGACGGTTCGAAATGAGCAGTAATAGAACTGCAATGTGGCCCAGATAAAGGTTCCGGACATTGATTGTCTTATTTGTCCATCCTAAAGGATATATTTGTGCTTTCAAAATGGGTAGTATGGGCTTATAGCAATCTCCGTCTTACAACCAATGGTTTGCTCATCACTAAGTGTGGTGTAAGTTTAAAGAAACTATAACAAATAACACAACAAACAAATAACAAACATTGATTCAACAAAACGCATGACAATATAATTAAACATTCAGAAACGTGGGATACTGGTTCTTAGAATTAATTTAAGTTGTTTTTTACCAAAATTAAAGTAAACAAGTTTTGAGTTCCAGTTAAAAAGCTTACTCAAACGTGTCAAAGGCTTATGCATTCTATAATTTCAACGGTGATTGGGGATCTTAGTCAGATCCTCACCACTGAGATTTTAACCTTCCCCTCGATAGCAACACAGAATGTTACAGAGAAAGTAAGGAGCATCAGTGACTCCAGTTATCATTTGATGGAAAAAGACAATGTCATTATTATTTCTTCTCTGTTGAAGTTTTTGCATCTTAAGGATTGATAAACGGTTTTCGTACGGAGGGACATTTAGGGGATCAATCCACTTAAACCCTTTTAACAAAAAAACGGGTGAAATTCCGTTGCACAGATTCCAATCTTTCAATATAAATATCACATCAAGGAGACCACACCTGCTTTGCATACCCTAGATGGGGACGAACAAAGCTATTGTACAAAACACAGGAAACATTGCGATCGTGGGATTTTTTTTTACCACCGTTTGATAATTATTCCCACGCCTCTTTCCTCCCCAGATACCGCACGCGCTGGGGTCCATTTTCACCGAGTACGATTGCAATTACGGTTGCTAGTCGTATCGGCACTTAATAAGAAATTATTTGTAAAAAATAAAATAAAAAAAAGCGATGGCCATACGAATATCAGGAAGACAAGAGTTAGGGACTGCTTAATGCAAGCAGGTACAAAGTAAAAACAAAAAAAATTAAAATTTTAAATTTAAATCTTACAAAAAGCAAAAAGCAAAAAAAAAGAAAAAATGCAAAATTTTAAAATCGAAAAATTTTAAAATTTTAAAGTCAAAAAAAAAAAATTATAAAAACGCGAAAAAAAACAATAAATAAGCGTGTAGAAGACACTTGTCAACTTCGTAAAAAAGAAATTAAAAAAAGAAAAAAAAAGAGTCAGTTTCCCTCTACTACAAATACCTACGTGTTTTTTTTTTTTTTTTTAGTTGTTTAAGGAAGTACAGTATAAAAGCTTCCTTTGTGTGATCTTGCTAAGGTTGAAATCAAAAAGATTTGAGTTTTCGTTCATCTTACGTAACATTCTCGTAATTGGTTTATTACTGCCGTAATCAGTTCTGTGATGAGCTAGATGAAATTGGGGAACCGATCTTAGAGAATGAAAGTTAACATTAATACTCATTGCTTCAAGGAGGGTGGAAGATTCTGTAACACCGGATAAAATTTGGTGTACGAAAATAATATCGGCAACTTCACGACGTTTTTCAAGAGATTGTAAGTTTATAAGCCGCAACCGTTCTTAATATGGAGGTAAGTTAAAGTTGTCAACCCATGAAAGTCCTAACCCTAACATGGAATTAGCTTTATTAATTATTCCGTTAATGTGCTCAGAAAAATATAAATTATGTGTAACAAGAACTCCTAGGTCCTTAACAATAATGTAAGGCAATGTAAACTTTTTTTTTGAGTATGTCATTGTTTGGCACTTTATTCCGTTGAGATTTAAACTGCTCTTTGCACATCATAATGTAGAACGTCATTTTCAAGTAAAATGCGATCATTTGCAGAAGTTATATTCATAGAATATTATCTGATTTGGCCAATTATGATGTAGATAGAGAAACAATTTCTGAATTTAACCTGATAAGACCTATTCTCAAGGTAAGAGACAATCCACGTTATAAAAAAAGGTGGGAAGCCGTTAGAGTTTAATATAAACTGGAACATCTCATGAGATATTTTTAAACACAATCTACTTCTTGGCCACATTCCAAAACATGTTAAAATTTATTTTGAACAAATAATCAAATTTATTACCGTGGATCGTTTTTTCTATAGTTGAATGCCAAATTGTCACACACTCCTCTCTCTCTCTCTCTCTCTCTCTCTCTCTCTCTCTCTCTCTCTCTCTCTCTCTCTCTCTCTCTCTCTCTCTCTCTCTCTCTCTCTCTCTCACTACTCAAACAACTTTGGAATACATGAAAGTTAAGAAATCGTTCTGTAATTCTAATTAATTACAAATATTGTTCTTATCATCTTTTATATAGGTATACGGTAGTTATAAAGGAACTCTTCCAGAAAATGTGCCTGATTTCGAACAAATCAAAAATATTTCACAAGGGAAGAGCTAAGACTTACCTACATTTTTTTTTAAACTACGGATGTTATTCCATCTGGTCAAGCAGAATTGTCTCCTTTAAGAAGTGACATAAATTGTAAGATTTTATCATATTTTACTGTGATATTATTAAGAGATACTTGGGGACAGTTTTGCAAATAATGGAAGAAGGTTTCGTGCACAACAACTGGTGGATGTAAATGACTTGATTTTCCACCATCACGATCAGGATCAGGCCATATTTCTTTTGTTCTTGTTGTTATACTAAAGATGGAAAGAAATATTGGAAGGAATCATCCTTTTAATTGGAACTGCTTCTTGTATGCAAGTTGTCAAAACTGATGTAAAACCCTTGCCCTTAATCCCAGGATCCCGGGGTACATAAAACACCCCGATAGATCATGGTCGAACTCGAGCCTAGAAACGCTTGAACTCTTCATGGAAAGTCATTTCCCCGGTTGTAAAACCCAGAAAGTTTTCATTACTTGCAATCGAACACGCTGGATTATACTCTCACGGAATCAAATTTAGAACTACAACAGATTATTATTGAGCAGAAGATTATCTGGGCAATAAAATCGTTCAATCCATATAAATCAGCTCCAGACGAGATATTTCCGGCTCTTCTACAAAATGCTCTCAAAGTAATAACTCCTTGGCTTAGGGTAATCTTCATAAGTTGTATCAAACGATACGTCCCTAATAGCTGGAAGAAAATCAAGGTAGTCTTTATCCAAAAAGCCGGGAAACCGACCCACTCGACCGCTCAGGATTATAAACCAATAAGCTTCAATTCTCCTTAAGACACAAGAGAGAATAATTGATCTGCACGTTAGAGAACTTCTCAACGAAAATAATTTGTGCAACTACCAACACGCCTACTTTAAGGGTAAATCAGTGGAGTCTGAGGTGGTTTCACATATTGAGAAAAGCCTCGAATAGAAATAATATACCCTGGCAGCGTTTCTTGATATCGAGGGTGCGTTTTATAACGTAAAATTGAATCTAATGGAATGGAGTTGAATCTGTCATTGTCGATTGGATTTTCACCATGTCAAATGGCAGAATTATGAACTCTCAAATGGGAGTTAGCACTATTGAGAAAGCAATTACTAGGGGCACTCCACAGGTCATCTCAACCCTGCTGTGGATCCTCGTAATCAACAAAATTCTCACAGAGTTTAAAGATCAGGGCATAAAAATTGTAGCATATGCAGATGACATAGTGGTTTTGGTATCAGGCAAGTCCCTTACCACCATAGGAAACATTATGGAAAACGCATTAAAGGATTTATCTTCTTGGGCAACTAAGAACGGTCTCGGGGTCAACCCCACCAAGTCAGAGCTAGTTTTGTTCACGAAAAAACGGAAACTGGAGGGCTTCAACCCTCCTAAACTAACTGGTATTCCTCTAAAACTTTCAAAGGAAGCTAAATTTCTAGGAATAATCCTTGATTCCAACCTTACATGGAAGCGTAATACTGAGTAAAGAATGAAAAAGCACTATGTGCATTCTACACATGCAAAAAGACCTTTGGTGTACGTTGGGGTATGCGACCGCAAGTCATCCAATGGATGTACACAGCGATTGTCAGATCCTATCTTACCTATGGCTCTATTGTATGGTGGAAAGCGGTGGAAAAATCAAGCTATCTGAAGAACCTGAATAAGGTACAGAGACTAGCCTGTATAGGAATAACAGGGGCTGAGAGATCCACACACCAGGCTGGGTTGGAAATTATCTTGGATCTCCCGGCTCTGGATGAGTTCATAAGGTACACGGCAGCCTAAACTGCAATTCGCTTAGAAGAACTGAGTTTTTGGAAGCACAGCACTTATGGACACGGGTCAATCTTACAAAGATAAGTCACAATTCCAGGACTGATGGAGACCACCGATTACATTCCCCCTTTAATAGATTTCGAAAGGAACTTTTCTATTTGCATACCTCCTAATCCTAAGATCCTAATTCACTTATAAGTAAACAGGGTATCCCTTTCTAAACGGTTCACGGTTCAAAAATGGAATCTGGAACAGGTGTTGGAGTGTTTGGCCAATCTCTCAACATTAGAGAGTCGTATAAACTCCCAGCTGACTGTAGTGTCTTTCAGGCCGAGATCTATGCCATTGAAAAAGCAGCCGAATTGGCACATCATGAAAAGCTAAGCTCCTCGGAGATTACTTCTTTCGTGGACAGCCATGCTGCCATCAAAGCCTTAGCCATTGAGACCATAAGATCAAAGGCAGTTTTAAACTGTAGGAAGGAATTAAATAGAATCTGCCACACTAACCAGCTTTAGCTCTGCTGGGTTCCTGGACATAGTTATAAGGGAACGAAATAGTAGATGAACTAGCCAGGAAAGGGTCAGAAGGAGATACAAGTAGTAGCAACCATTCAGATAGGGGACCACGCGTCCCGATTGGGAAGATAAACCTTAAATCAAAAGAGAAAATCAATAACTCCTGTAAATCCGGGGACGATTGTGTAATCTCTAGAAGTTTATGGCCTTACACTAATGAAAAGAAAATTCGGTATATTCTATCGCAGAGTAAAAGGAACATTAAAATCTTGATAGGTGTACTAACGGGTCATTGTGCCATTAGCACAATGGCCAACTGCCAACAAGATAGGGGCATTTGCAGCCGATTTCTGTAGAAGCTGTCAGGATGAGGAGGAAATAGAAACCATTAAACACCTGATCTGTGACTGTCCGAATCTCCAAACTAACCGACTCCGTCATTTCGGGAACAGGTTTATTGGGGAACTGGATGATCTAGCAGAGGTCTCAATGGCAAACATGACGAAATTTATAGATAGCACAGGCTGGTTCGTTAACGAGCCAGTCTACGTTAATCGGCAATTTTGTAGAGCATCGATGCTAACTTTTATTATTATATGGGATCACAATGGACCAGTAGGCACCCGTGTATGCAACAGTTTCTCGCTGTGCACACCCCTCATCACCTAACCAAATCAACCTATCAAAACTGATTAAAAACTCAAAATTGTTTCGGCAATATGTATCGTTACAGATTGGGTAGTGCTCTATACCCGATCAGCTCTGCGAAAATCAAATGCATGTAAGCAGTCATGAGTAGTAAAATGTCAAGAGGTGGATGGTAGTTGTCTATCTTACATAAAGCAGATGAGGATTCTATCACTTCATAGGTACAGTCCAGTTATGTTCGTGAATCCCTTACCAAAACTAAGCTCATGAACAAAAGTTAAACGTTCTCCTCATGTCAATTCAATTTACCGCTACTTTCCGTGCATTGATTTTGTGAGAATTTATTTTCGTCGAATGGCAAAAAGCTTGGCTTAGAATCCGTTTCTCTTGATCATCTTGAGTATATATCCGCAGCTGACGGCCGGACTGGGAAACTATCATATGTTTGCATCATAAAACTGCTCCGCTCAAATGTTAAATCTGTGCTGCTTTATGGCTTCAGCGATTGAAAACTTACTTCAGTTATCACCGTGGACCGAGCAATACAATGGACTCTATTTTTGAACAAAACCTTGCCTCAAAACGAATGGACTGCAAATGCCGAAACCTTTCCAAAAACAGATCTAGATCGTTAGTTCAGCAGCCCTTTTTGCACATTTCTATACTAGTTATTCACTTAAAGCCAGCTAGTGTTCCTATGAGTAAAAACTTTGGGACGTTAAAAGTTTTGTAAAAACGTTAATGTTAGGTACTTACATGAAAAAAAATAGTTAGTTTCAATTGCAATTTAAATTCGTTAGAATTCCGATGTTACATTTCTATTTTATCGCCTCTCAGTATATTCCATTACAATGTTGCTAATTGCTGCTGATCGAGCAGTCCGTTTGAAAATTTCGACATTTCATTCAAAGGGTTCATTTTTTTGGAGGCGTGTAAAAATTGACGCGTACATGCGTACATCGTTTTGGGCCGAAATACGAAAAATCTAAAACAAAAATGAATAATTGAGGTTAAACACGAGCGATAAAAGAATTCGTTAAAACGTGGATCAGATATTAGAGAAAGAAGGAGATTGGAAACTGACTTATGTTTGATCCTTTAATATCCCAATTGTTACTAATTTATTTTTTTTCGTGTTTTTTTTTTTACAATATACACAGCGAAAGTAGATAGTGGAAAATAAGTTTTTATATATTGTAATGTGTATACACTTTATTTATCTCATACACTCTGTATCTCCTTCTATTGTAATGTCTAATACTAATGTGTATACGTTATTATCTCTTACGCTCTGTACCTCTTTCTATATTTAATGTACACACTTTTCTTACTCTCTTTACTTACTCTGTATCTCTTGTTTATTTAATGTACTTTTACTCTCTTTACTTACTCCTTATTTCTATAACTCTAATATCGTTTAATTGTAGTAGTAAACACTTGTGAGGGGCAATACCTAGTGATTAAGAGAAACTTTTTGTTTAGCATTAAGAACGTTAGCCCCTACAAAAAAAAAATCCCAGTATTTTTGTTTGTAAGTGTAAGCTTCTGGAACATTCAAGCTTCTCCAAGAACCAATATAGTAGTTTCTAGAACCAAGTATTTTTGTTATATAAAGAGCCCGTTTGGCGGCGAAGAATTAATTGATTGTGAACTGAGATAAAGTAAAGATACTGTGTTTGCAAAGTTATAATTGAAAGTGTTGAATAAATAAGTTTGTGAGTGATTGGAATAAAGTGAATTTGTGTTTTATTTAAAAAGTGAATAAGTTTTAATTGTCGGACCAAGCCGAATATTACATTGGTGTCAGAAGTGGGATTAAAACTTATTGAGAATAAAACAGTGAACAGTGATTAAACTATTTTGTGTGAAATAGTGAAGTTAAAAATTAAAAAAAAAAACAAAAAAAAATGAGTAAAGTTTTGAAAGACTTAACTGTCCCTGAGCTAAAGGCCGAATTAAGCAAACGTGGCTTAAGTGGGGCAGGAATTAAAAACGAACTCGTAAAACGACTACAGGAATATCTGGAACAACAAAATGAAAACCCAGATACATTTGCTTTCGAAGTGGTAGCAAAATCGGAAGAGGTAAATGCAAATGCCGACTTATCTACCATGATGACACTTCTTCTAGCCAAATTTGAAGAGAATCAAAAGAATGTTCGGGAGCAACTAGAAACTCAAAGAATCGAGCAGAAGAACGAGCAAGAGAATGTCTTGAAACAACTGGAAATACAAAGGAATGATGTTCTAGAGCGTTTTGATGAACAGAAAAATCTTCTAGAAGGCAGGTTTGCTGACTTCGAAGAGAAAATCAATACTCTCGACCAGTGCGTTGGAAAACAAAATGCACGTATCGAGAAAATCGACGAACAAATCGATACCATCACAAAGGAACTGGAAAAAGTGCGAAAGATGAAAGCTCGAGAACCTTCTGGTGAGTGCTCAAGAAAGAAAGAAGTGAATCCTCCAAGTTTTGATGGTCAGATACCGTGGTCAATCTACAAGAAACAGTTTGAAGCAGCAGCGTTAACAAACGGCTGGGACGATGACGAAAAATACATTGCTCTTACGCTTGCCTTGAGAGGAGCAGCTGCTGAACTGCTACAAACCATCCCAGCAGAGAAGAACGGTGACTTCAAAGTTCTGGTAAACGCAATCGAACAGCGGTTTGGGGATAGCCACATGACAGAAGTCTTCCGAGTTCAGCCTAACAATAGAGCACAGAAAAGAGGTAAAACTCTGCAGCAGCTTCAGGCAGATATCGAGCGACTGGTTCACCTGGCATATCCAACAGCTGGCAACGAGATAATTAATCAACTTGCTGTTGAAGCCTTTGTGAGAGCTGTGGGCGATATAAATCTCCAAAGGGCTATTCGCACTGCCGGAAAGCAAACACTACCAGAAGCATTGGCTTTCGCTCTAACAATGGAAGCCGCAGAACAAGCTTCCCAAAACGTGCATCGCGTGAGAGAATTGGAAGTCCAAGAATGCTCTTGTCAGAAGGCTGCTCTGGAAAATAGTCAGCGAGACGGACGAGCACGATGCTGGAACTGCAACAAGACCGGGCATCTTCAACGACAGTGCAGATTACCGCGAAGAGGAACCGCATGCCAACACTGTGAACACAGAAATATGTCAACTGGTCAAAGTTACACCTACAACAATGTTGCTTCTCAAGTTATTTCTCACCCCACCAACTTCGAGGGACAGAAGCTGGCTTCTAGTACCGATAGCTACAGAAACACCATCCAGGTTTCTCAAACGAAACGTGACAACAAGAGCCTGACCGTGGAAGCAAGTATAAACGGCAACAAATGTGTGGCTACCATCGACACCGGTGCCACGGCGTCCATTGTACGGCAGGACCTCGTTAAGAAGACATGGCTCCACAACACCAATAGCTATCGTCTAAGAACTGCAACTGGAGAAGCCGCAAAAGTCTATGGTGAGGTACGTCTTAAGATCCGGATGGCAGAGCTGGAATTCTCTCACCTGTTCCTGGTAGCAGATATATGCGACGAGTGCATTGTCGGCGTCGATTTTATGAAAGATCACGGATTGATATTGGACATCGGGAACCAAGTCCTGAAATATCGAAACATCGAGATTCCGATGATCTATGGGATTCACTCATATGAGACCTCGCTATCTGTGAAAACCGTCATCAAAGAAGATCTGACTTTGCCTGCTTCTTCAGAAGTATTCGTGTGGACGAAATTGAAGGGTAAGCCTGGAAGCCATCGATACCTCATGGTCGAACCAGCATCTGTAAAGTCCTCCCAAAACGTCACAATTGGGAAGACTCTTGTTAGACCTGTAAAGAACATGGTTCCCGTACGAATACTGAACATCAAACCGTACGAAGTTAGGCTTAGAAAAGGTGAGATTGTCGGACAATGCGAATCTGTATCAGCGATAACAAGGATCAGCGAAGAAGAGCCAAGGCAAACATTGAAGTCCAAAGAGCTGAACTCCATAAAGACGAACATTCTCAAGTCCTCTAATCTTCGCCACCAACAACGAAGAACTGCAGAAGGTCTCCTCGAAGAATTTGCAGACATCTTTTCGTCATCGCAAGGGAAATATGGCAGAACACAACTGGTCCAACATCGAATCAACACCGGGGATGCAAAGCCGATCCGTCAACCTGCAAGACGCCTTCCACTAGCCAAACAAGGTGAGGTTGAAGAACTGATAACCACCATGAAAGAAGAGGGTCTGATCGAAAACTCTAAAAGCTCTGGGCGTCTCCAGTGGTCCTGGTAAAGAAGAAAGACGGATCAACCCGCTTTTGCGTAGACTATCGAAGGTTGAATGATGTGACCGAGAAGGATAGCTACCCTCTGCCTAGGATCAGCGATACTCTGGACGCAATGGAAGGAGCACAATGGTTCTCAACGTTGGACCTGAAAAGTGGATACTGGCAAGTAGAAATCCATCCTGAAGACAAAGAGAAGACAGCGTTCTCGACAGGAAACGGATTGTGGCAGTTCAAAGTGATGCCTTTTGGACTGTGCAATGCTCCAGCGACTTTTGAGCGCCTTATGGAATGCGTCCTGCAAGGACTCACTTGGAAATCTTGCCTGGTCTACTTGGATGACGTCATCGTATACGGGAAAACATTTGACGAACATTGTACAAATCTGAGAGCCGTGTTTCAAAGACTTCGAGAAGCCCACCTCAAGCTCAATCCAGAAAAGTGTTCACTCTTCAAAACCGAAGTGAAATACCTGGGACATATCATCTCATCCCAAGGAGTTAAGACGGATCCTGATAAGGTTGACACCGTGAAGAATTGGCCAACACCACAGGACAAACATCAACTCCGAAGCTTACTGGGTCTAGCCACCTACTATAGGCGCTTTGTAAAGAACTTTGCTGAGATCGCCAAGAGTCTACATCAGCTAACGGAAAAGGGAAAGCAGTTTAAATGGTCATGTGAGTGCGAGCGCAGCTTTCAAGAGCTCAAGCAACGCTTGTGTAATGCACCAGTGCTGATCTACCCGACTCCAGGAAAACCGTTCATCATTGATGCTGATGCCAGCAATGTCGGGATTGGTGCTGTATTGTCACAGGTACATGATGGCGAAGAAAAGGTGGTTGCCTATTACAGCAAGGTACTCTCGAAGTCGGAAAGAAACTATTGTGTGACCAGAAGAGAACTTCTTGCACTGATTTTGGCAACAAAGCACTTCCATAAGTATCTCTATGGACAGAAGTTTCTTCTCCGAACCGACCATGGAGCACTAAACTGGCTTTTGAATTTCAAGAATCCAGAGGGTCAAGTGGCGAGATGGATTGAGAGGCTGCAGACGTACGATTATGAAATTCAACATCGGAAGGGGAAGCTTCACTCAAATGCTGATGCACTGTCTCAGAGACCATGTAAGCAAGACTGTAAGCATTGCAGACGCCAAGAAGAAAAAGAAGTGGTTACTGTCCAACGAACCAGAACCGATCCCATTTATGGCTGGAGCAACGACGAGATGAGGAAGGCTCAACAAGAGGACCCAGATATTGAACCCATCCTCGCATGCAAGGAACACCAGGAAAAACCAGAATGGGCTGATATCTCCGACAGAAGTCCAGCTCTGAAGGCCTATTGGGCACAGTGGGACTCGTTGCATGTCCAAGAAGGTGTCCTTCGACGTAAGTGGGAATCAGCAGATGGAAAGTACTATGTAATGCAGCTAGTCTTACCGAGATCGAAGACTATTTACGTTCTGCGAGAGATGCATGATGGAGTTTCGGGAGGCCATCTAGGAGTAAACAAGACGCTAGAAAAGGTTCAACAACGATTCTATTGGCTACATGCAAGGGAAGATGTCGAGAAGTGGTGCCGAAAATGTGATACCTGTGCTGCCACCAAAGGCCCGAACAAAAAGAATCACAGCCAAATGCAGCAGTATAATGTCGGATCACCCTTTGAAAGGATTGCAATAGACGTGGCGGGTCCATTTCCGGAAACAAATAATGGAAATCGTTATATTCTGGTCGTCATGGATTACTTCAGCAAGTGGCCTGAAGCATACGCCATACCGAATCAAGAAGCCAAAACAGTCGCAGACCAAATTGTGTTCAACTGGGTGAGCAGATTCGGTGTTCCACTAGAACTGCATTCCGACCAGGGAAGGAACTTTGAATCAAACATATTCCAGGAAGTTTGTGGGCTTCTTCACATCAAGAAGACAAGAACAACACCACTCCACCCACAATCTGATGGCATGGTCGAACGGTTCAACCGAACCCTTAAGGAACACCTTTGCAAAGTTGTGGACGACAACCAGCGAGATTGGGATCGACACATTCCACTGTTTTTGATGGCGTATCGAAGTGCAAGACATAGCTCAACTGGCCATACACCGTCTGAGATTTTAATGGGAAGGAACATCAGACTGCCGAGCGAAATCAAATTTGGATGTCCCACGTCGGAACCGCAAGCCGAGGATGTCTACTTGGATGACCTCAGAGAAAGACTCCTTCAGATCCACGACGATACCAGGTCAAAAATAAAGATGTTCAGTGACCGAATGAAGACACGCTAAGATATACGAGCGACAACAACAGAGTTCCAAGCAGGAGATCGAGTGTGGCTTTACAATCCCCATCGACAAAAAGGGTTGTCACCGAAACTTCAACGGGACTGGGAAGGTCCATATACAGTGATTAGCAAAATCAACGACGTCGTGTACCGGATACAAAAAGGAGTCAGAGGTAAACTTAAAGTCGTACATCGCGACCGACTACATCGCTACAGTGGTGATGAAGATGATGGATTTGTTCGGGACGATCAATCCTAAGGAGGGGGCAATGTAATGTGTATACACTTTATTTATCTCATACGCTCTGTATCTCCTTCTATTGGAATGTCTAATGTGTGTACGTTATTATCTCTTACGCTCTGTACCTCTTTATATATTTAATGTACACACTTTTCTTACTCTCTTTATTTACTCTGTATCTCTTTAACTCTAATATCGTTTAATTGTAGTAGTAAACACTTGTGAGGGGCAATACCATGAATTTGAACTTGAAATTCACACTGGGATATCATTGGAGTTAACTAGGTGAATTTCTTGAAATAATTGATTATGTATAAAAGTATCCTGCGTTTTATTTGTTCCCTAACTCCGAAAACATGAAAACAAAGGTCATGAATGCAAAAAAAGGATAACGCTTGAGATGTTGCGTTGCAACGAAAGTTAATGGAGCATTTTTTAATGAAAAAATCTCAGGCTTTGGTCAACAAACTGTCCTATTTGCCGAGCACCGATCGAGATCGAGTAGGAATTTCTTGCATGGATGTAAAATTTCTTTCAAGTGCTAACGATGTTATTTAATCAATTAAATGTTAACTGATTTAATTTTAATTTAACTGTGTCTCATTCAAATTTGTTTTTTCATTGCGTCTCACCAAGGAACTGCAGCGTCAACCATGAATTTGAAAAAAAAAGAAAGGATGACGCTTCATCTCAAGCGTCATCGGTTTTTTTTTCAAATTCATGAAGCAAAAGTAAATGGAGGTATATCGTATGCAAACAACCCTTACAAATTCTTTTTTTCATCTGGAAAGAAATGCTGTTGGTAGCACTGAAAACAATTCCAGTTGTCATGAATTCTATCTATTCTAGCTGAATTCCAATGCCATTGTGTGAGAGAAATGCATTTTCCCGAAAGGAATCGTTCCAATTCCAATGTCTTGTGTTTCATTTTCATATTCCTACATAATTCCAATGACAGTCAAAACTATACGACTGCGTTTCAATCAGCAATATTGTTGATTGCTACTAACGATCATCAGAAACACATTTCAGATTCCTCATGTTTAACATTATCATGATGGATTTCTATGGTCACTATAATTCCAGTCAACATGTTAGCTCTTAGATCTCAGTCTCTCTTACTCACTCATTTTTACAGAAACTATTTCAGCCTTAAAATATGCAGCGATAAAATGAGATATAGAAAATGAATTGTCTTGTGAAAATGAACTATTGCGATGAAAAGTCAAAAGTTATGAAAAATGTCGGGACATGAAAACTACAGGGATGAACACTGTTTTATGATGAAGTGGCTTATACACTTCCGAAACTAATATACATAAATACATACTACATCAGTGTAGATCACCAGATGCCATTGCATTATTAGATGGACATTTTTCTCCTCGTAGAATTTTACAAAACTAAAATATCTTTGTTTTCTTTTGAGACACACTGAAAAGTCACACAAATGGAAGAAAAAATCGCAACACTGAAATGATCATAAATATTATGAACAGGGTGGTGGAACAGCTAAATAGGTGACACTCTTGTCCTTTGGAAGTATTTTCAGTTCTTCACACGAGCCAATTGCTTTGACGGATGTAACTAAAACTTTATGAGTATGATACAGATTCAGTTATTATCTCTTACGCTCTGTACCTCTTTCAATATTTAATGTACACACTTTTCTTACTCTCTTTATTTACTCTGTATCTCTTTAACTCTAATATCGTTTAATTGTAGTAGTAAACACTTGTGAGGGGCAATACCTAGTGATTAAGAGAAACTTTTTGTTTAGCATTAAGAACGTTAGCCCCTACAAAAAAAATCCCAGTATTTTTGTTTGTAAGTGTAAGCTTCTGGAACATTCAAGCTTCTCCAAGAACCAATATAGTAGTTTCTAGAACCAAGTATTTTTGTTATATAAAGAGCCCGTTTGGCGGCGAAGAATTAATTGATTGTGAACTGCGATAAAGTAAAGATACTGTGTTCGAAAAGTAATAATTGAAAGTGTTGAATAAATAAGTTTGTGAGTGATTTGAACAAAGTGAATTTGTGTTTTATTTGAAAAGTAAATAAGTTTTAATTGTCGGACCACGCCGAATATTACATTGGTGTCAGAATTGGGATTAAAACTTATTGAGAATAAAACAGTGAACAGTGATTAAACTATTTTGTGTGAAATAGTGAAGTTAAAAATTAAAAAAAAAAAAAAAATATGAGTAAAGTTTTGAAAGACATAACTGTCCCTGAGCTAAAGGCCGAATTAAGCAAACGTGGCTTAAGTGGGGCAGGAGTAACAAACGAACTCGTAAAACGGCTACAGGAATATTTGGAAGAACAAAATGAAGACCCAGATACGTTTGCTTTCGAAGTGGAAGCAAAATCGGAAGAGGTAAATGCAAATGCCGACTTATCTAACATGATGTCACTTCTTCTAGCCAAATTCGAGAAGAATGTTCTGGAGCAACTAGATGCTCAAAGAAATGATGTTCGGGAGCAACTGGAAACGCAAAGAAACGAGCAAAAGAACGAACAAGAGAATGTCTTGAAACAACTAGAAGCCCAAAGAAGTGACCAAAAGCAAGAACAGCAGAATATTCTAGAGCGGTTTGACGAACAGAGAAACCTTTTAGAAGGCAGGTTTACGGACTTCGAAAAGAAAATCAATACTCTTGACGAGCGCGTCGAAAAACAAAATGCACGTTTCGAGATGATGGACGAACAAATCGAAACCATCACAAATGAACTAGAAAAAGTGCGAAAGATGAAAGCTCGAGAACCTTCTGGTGAGTGCTCAAGAAAGAGAGAAGTGAATCCTCCAAGCTTTGATGGTCAGATTCCGTGGTCAATTTACAAGAAACAATTTGAAGCAGCAGCGTTAACGAACGGCTGGGACGATGACGAAAAATACATTGCTCTAACGCTTGCCTTAAGAGGAGCAGCTGCTGAACTGCTACAAACCATCCCAGCAGAGAAGAGTGGTGACTTCAAAGTTCTGGTAAACGCCATTGAACAGCGGTTTGGGGATAGCCACATGACAGAAGTCTTCCGAGTTCAGCTTAACAATAGAGCACAGAAAAGAGGTGAAACTCTGCAGCAGCTTCAGGCAGATATCGAGCGACTGGTTCACCTGGCATATCCAACAGCTGGCAACGAGATAATTAATCAACTTGCTGTTGAAGCCTTTGTGAGAGCTGTGGGCGATATAAATCTCAAAAGGGCTATTCGCACTGCCGGAAAGCAAACACTACCAGAAGCATTGGCTTTCGCTCTAACAATGGAAGCCGCAGAACAAGCTTCCCAAAACGTCGCGTGAGAGAATTGGAAGTCCAAGAATGCTCTTGTCAGAAGGCTGCTCTGGAAAATAGTCAGCGAGACGGACGAGCACGATGCTGGAACTGCAACAAGACCGGGCATCTTCAACGACAGTGCAGATTACCGCGAAGAGGAACCGCATGCCAACACTGTGAACACAGAAATATGTCAACTGGTCAAAGTTACACCTACAACAATGTTGCTTCCCAAGTTGTTTCCCATCCCACCAACTTCGAGGTACAGAAGCTGGCTTCTAGTACCGATAGCTACAGAAACACCATCCAAGTTTCTCAAACGAAACGTGACAACAAGAGCCTGACCGTGGAAGCAAGTATAAACGGCAACAAATGTGTGGCTACCATCGACACCGGTGCCACGGCGTCCATTGTACGGCAGGACCTCGTTAAGAAGACATGGCTCCACAACACCAATAGCTATCGTCTAAGAACTGCAACTGGAGAAGCCGCAAAAGTCTATGGTGAGGTACGTCTTAAGATCCGGATGGCAGAGCTGGAATTCTCTCACCTGTTCCTGGTAGCAGATATATGCGACGAGTGCATTGTCGGCGTCGATTTTATGAAAGATCACGGATTGATATTGGACATCGGGAACCAAGTCCTGAAATATCGAAACATCGAGATTCCGATGATCTATGGGATTCACTCATATGAGACCTCGCTATCTGTGAAAACCGTCATCAAAGAAGATCTGACTTTGCCTGCTTCTTCAGAAGTATTCGTGTGGACGAAATTGAAGGGTAAGCCTGGAAGCCATCGATACCTCATGGTCGAACCAGCATCTGTAAAGTCCTCCCAAAACGTCACAATTGGGAAGACTCTTGTTAGACCTGTAAAGAACATGGTTCCCGTACGAATACTGAACATCAAACCGTACAAAGTTAAGCTTAGAAAAGGTGAGATTGTCGGACAATGCGAATCTGTATCAGCGATAACAAGGATCAGCGAAGAAGAGCCAAGGCAAACATTGAAGTCCAAAGAGCTGAACTCCATAAAGACGAACATTCTCAAGTCCTCTAATCTTCGCCACCAACAACGAAGAACTGCAGAAGGTCTCCTCGAAGAATTTGCAGACATCTTTTCGTCATCGCAAGGGAAATATGGCAGAACACAACTGGTCCAACATCGAATCAACACCGGGGATGCAAAGCCGATCCGTCAACCTGCAAGACGCCTTCCACTAGCCAAACAAGGTGAGGTTGAAGAACTGATAACCACCATGAAAGAAGAGGGTCTGATCGAAAACTCTAAAAGCCCTTGGGCGTCTCCAGTGGTCCTGGTAAAGAAGAAAGACGGATCAACCCGCTTTTGCGTAGACTATCGAAGGTTGAATGATGTGACCGAGAAGGATAGCTACCCTCTGCCTAGGATCAGCGATACTCTGGACGCAATGGAAGGAGCACAATGGTTCTCAACGTTGGACCTGAAAAGTGGATACTGGCAAGTAGAAATCCATCCTGAAGACAAAGAGAAGACAGCGTTCTCGACAGGAAACGGATTGTGGCAGTTCAAAGTGATGCCTTTTGGACTGTGCAATGCTACAGCGACTTTTGAGCGCCTTATGGAATGCGTCCTGCAAGGACTCACTTGGAAATCTTGCCTGGTCTACTTGGATGACGTCATCGTATACGGGAAAACATTTGACGAACATTGTACAAATCTGAGAGCCGTGTTTCAAAGACTTCGAGAAGCCCACCTCAAGCTCAATCCAGAAAAGTGTTCACTCTTCAAAACCGAAGTGAAATACCTGGGACATATCATCTCATCCCAAGGAGTTAAGACGGATCCTGATAAGGTTGACACCGTGAAGAATTGGCCAACACCACAGGACAAACATCAACTCCGAAGCTTACTGGGTCTAGCCACCTACTATAGGCGCTTTGTAAAGAACTTTGCTGAGATCGCCAAGAGTCTACATCAGCTAACGGAAAAGGGAAAGCAATTTAAATGGTCAGGTGAGTGCGAGCGCAGCTTTCAAGAGCTCAAGCAAAGCTTGTGTAATGCACCAGTGCTGATCGACCCGACTCCAGGAAAACCGTTCATCATTGATGCTGATGCCAGCAATGTCGGGATTGGTGCTGTATTGTCACAGGTACATGATGGCGAAGAAAAGGTGGTTGCCTATTACAGCAAGGTACTCTCGAAGTCGGAAAGAAACTATTGTGTGACCAGAAGAGAACTTCTTGCACTGATTTTGGCAACAAAGCACTTCCATAAGTATCTCTATGGACAGAAGTTTCTTCTCCGAACCGACCATGGAGCACTAAACTGGCTTTTGAATTTCAAGAATCCAGAGGGTCAAGTGGCGAGATGGATTGAGAGGCTGCAGACGTACGATTATGAAATTCAACATCGGAAGGGGAAGCTTCACTCAAATGCTGATGCACTGTCTCAGAGACCATGTAAGCAAGACTGTAAGCATTGCAGACGCCAAGAAGAAAAAGAAGTGGTTACTGTCCAACGAACCAGAACCGATCCCATTTATGGCTGGAGCAACGACGAGATGAGGAAGGCTCAACAAGAGGACCCAGATATTGAACCCATCCTCGCATGCAAGGAACACCAGGAAAAACCAGAATGGGCTGATATCTCCGACAGAAGTCCAGCTCTGAAGGCCTATTGGGCACAGTGGGACTCGTTGCATGTCCAAGAAGGTGTCCTTCGACGTAAGTGGGAATCAGCAGATGGAAAGTCCTATGTAATGCAGCTAGTCTTACCGAGATCGAAGACTATTTACGTTCTGCGAGAGATGCATGATGGAGTTTCGGGAGGCCATCTAGGAGTAAACAAGACGCTAGAAAAGGTTCAACAACGATTCTATTGGCTACATGCAAGGGAAGATGTCGAGAAGTGGTGCCGAAAATGTGATACCTGTGCTGCCACCAAAGGCCCGAACAAAAAGAATCACAGCCAAATGCAGCAGTATAATGTCGGATCACCCTTTGAAAGGATTGCAATAGACGTGGCGGGTCCATTTCCGGAAACAAATAATGGAAATCGTTATATTCTGGTCGTCATGGATTACTTCAGCAAGTGGCCTGAAGCATACGCCATACCGAATCAAGAAGCCAAAACAGTCGCAGACCAAATTGTGTTCAACTGGGTGAGCAGATTCGGTGTTCCATTAGAACTGCATTCCGACCAGGGAAGGAACTTTGAATCAAACATATTCCAGGAAGTTTGTGGGCTTCTTCACATCAAGAAGACAAGAACAACACCACTCCACCCACAATCTGATGGCATGGTCGAACGGTTCAACCGAACCCTTAAGGAACACCTTTGCAAAGTTGTGGACGACAACCAGCGAGATTGGGATCGACACATTCCACTGTTTTTGATGGCGTATCGAAGTGCAAGACATAGCTCAACTGGCCATACACCGTCTGAGATTTTAATGGGAAGGAACATCAGACTGCCGAGCGAAATCAAATTTGGATGTCCCACGTCGGAACCGCAAGCCGAGGATGTCTACTTGGATGACCTCAGAGAAAGACTCCTTCAGATCCACGACGATACCAGGTCAAAAATAAAGATGTTCAGTGACCGAATGAAGACACGCTACGATATACGAGCGACAACAACAGAGTTCCAAGCAGGAGATCGAGTGTGGCTTTACAATCCCCATCGACAAAAAGGGTTGTCACCGAAACTTCAACGGGACTGGGAAGGTCCATATACAGTGATTAGCAAAATCAACGACGTCGTGTACCGGATACAAAAAGGAGTCAGAGGTAAACTTAAAGTCGTACATCGCGACCGACTACATCGCTACAGTGGTGATGAAGATGATGGATTTGTTCGGGACGATCAATCCTAAGGAGGGGGCAATGTAATGTGTATACACTTTATTTATCTCATACGCTCTGTATCTCCTTCTATTGGAATGTCTAATGTGTATACGTTATTATCTCTTACGCACTGTACCTCTTTCTATATTTAATGTACACACTTTTCTTACTCTCTTTATTTACTCTGTATCTCTTTAACTCTAATATCGTTTAATTGTAGTAGTAAACACTTGTGAGGGGCAATACCTAGTGATTAAGAGAAACTTTTTGTTTAGCATTAAGAACGTTAGCCCCTACAAAAAAAATCCCAGTACTTTTGTTTGTAAGTGTAAGCTTCTGGAACATTCAAGCTTCTCCAAGAACCAATATAGTAGTTTCTAGAACCAAGTATTTTTGTTATATAAAGAGCCCGTTTGGCGGCGAAGAATTAATTGATTGTGAACTGAGATAAAGTAAAGATACTGTGTTTGCAAAGTTATAATTCAAAGTGTTGAATAAATAAGTATGTGAGTGATTGGAATAAAGTGAATTTGTGTTTTATTTAAAAAGTGAATAAGTTTTAATTGTCGGACCAAGCCGAATATTACAATATTATTCCATCAATCAGATGTTATTTATCTTATAAACTAAAAAAATAATAGAAGAAATATGAATTGGACAAAAAAAAACTTTTAAAAAAAGTACGTAGTTGTCTTTGATTAAGTATAAAAATAATCAAAAACCAATTATAATTTTATAATGAAAATTATAATTATACAAGCCGCTCCAGCTCTGACAAACGTTGTTTCGTCAACAAAAAAATTGTAGGTTTATAAAGAAAAGTTTTTTCCGAAATTTTACATTTATGTGGCAAAATAAAATTTGATCTTTCAAGTAGGAAAAAGTATGCTTAAGCTGTCTGCTGGGTCTAAGCTACCTCCCCACCAATTTTTAGCCAAATCAATTCAGCTGTTCTTTAAAATTATTTATGTGGCAAAACACTTTTTTCCGTGCCAGCAAGTAGAATAATACCTATCATGCGTTCATAAAATGAAAAATGAATGAATGAATGAATGCATACGGCATACGGCATACCCAAAAAATCATTAAAATCGATCCAACCACTTAGGCAGTAAAAATTAATAACCTAGCACCACCTGCTGGGCTTATTTGTGAACCAAACCATTGGGCGCCACTCGAATGCATACAAAAAATGTATTCAAATGAGACATCGAGTTATAGGATCTTAGGATGCATAATAATCAACGTTTTGAAGATCCTTTGAAGCTAGAAATGCAGATTTGTCAGAATTTTGCAGATTTTCCATCCGTTTTCAATGTTTTGAAACCAAGAAATCTGCACTGTCAGATTTGTCTGCACTTGTGCCTTAAGAAAAAATTATAATTCTATATTCTGTTGTTCAATTTTTGTTGCTCCTTTTAAGTTGTCAATTAAAGGAAAGCACTGAATGCTTTCATTTGCTTTCATTTTAATGTTAGTCGCCGGGTGACTGGTGACTCATTCTGTTCAGCTCTTTTCGTTCAACCCTTATCAACAAATATTTGAAACGAGTGAACAGGACAACACATAGTGGTAATTTTTGGCGGGAAAAAACTTAACCATAAAAATGGAGTAATGTTCTAGAGCACGTTTATTCTTTGGTCGTTCTTCATTCTGTGAAGAGCTTTGTTTTATAATAACCAGCACTGATATAACAAGAAAAAACATGATCCGTTCAGTTTTTTATTTAATCTATTCGCTTACAAGAAACCCAAGATACATTGCATTAAATCCAAGATATTTATGTTATCCAGTTGAAGCATTATATCTTAATCCTACAGATCCATTACATCTTAATCCTACAGATGATGATGCACCGTTAAGAAGTTTTGCGTAAGCAAATACATTTATTTTTGCATTGGCCATAGATTTTTAATCAATTAATTTCAGAGACGATACTTGCTCTATTTGCCAAGATGATATGAATGTTGACGATAATTCTGCAATACGCTTATATCCATGTGGGCACTATCTTCATCGTGATTGCTTAGATTTACTGAGGATGATTAATAACTCATCGTGCTTGTCAAAAAGCTGTCCTATTTGCCGAGCACCGATCGAGCAGGAATTTATTGCATGGATGGAAAATTTCTTTCAAGTCTATACGATTTGTTCGATGTTGCTTAATCAATTAAATGCTAACTAATTTAATTTTAGTTTAATTGTGTCTCATTCATATTTGTTTTTTCTTTGCTTCCTTTCACCAAGAAACCATGAATTTGAAACTTGAAATTCACACTGGGATATCATTGGAGTTAACTAGGTGAATTTCTTGAAATAATTGATTATGTATAAAAGTATCCTGCGTTTTATTTGTTCCCTAACTCCGATAAAACATGAAAACAAAGGTCATGAATGCAAAAAAAAGGATAACGCTTGAGATGTTGCGTTGCAACGAAAGTTAATGGAGCATTTTTTAATGAAAAAATCTCAGGCTTTGGTCAACAAACTGTCCTATTTGCCGAGCACCGATCGAGATCGAGTAGGAATTTCTTGCATGGATGTAAAATTTCTTTCAAGTGCTAACGATGTTATTTAATCAATTAAATGTTAACTGATTTAATTTTAATTTAACTGTGTCTCATTCAAATTTGTTTTTTCATTGCGTCTCACCAAGGAACTGCAGCGTCAACCATGAATTTGAAAAAAAAAGAAAGGATGACGCTTCATCTCAAGCGTCATCGGTTTTTTTTTCAAATTCATGAAGCAAAAGTAAATGGAGGTATATCGTATGCAAACAACCCTTACAAATTCTTTTTTTCATCTGGAAAGAAATGCTGTTGGTAGCACTGAAAACAATTCCAGTTGTCATGAATTCTATCTATTCTAGCTGAATTCCAATGCCATTGTGTGAGAGAAATGCATTTTCCCGAAAGGAATCGTTCCAATTCCAATGTCTTGTGTTTCATTTTCATATTCCTAAATAATTCCAATGACAGTCAAAACTATACGACTGCGTTTCAATCAGCAATATTGTTGATTGCTACTAACGATCATCAGAAACACATTTCAGATTCCTCATGTTTAACATTATCATGATGGATTTCTATGGTCACTATAATTCCAGTCAACATGTTAGCTCTTAGATCTCAGTCTCTCTTACTCACTCATTTTTACAGAAACTATTTCAGCCTTAAAATATGCAGCGATAAAATGAGATATAGAAAATGAATTGTCTTGTGAAAATGAACTATTGCGATGAAAAGTCAAAAGTTATGAAAAATGTCGGGACATGAAAACTACAGGGATGAACACTGTTTTATGATGAAGTGGCTTATACACTTCCGAAACTAATATACATAAATACATACTACATCAGTGTAGATCACCAGATGCCATTGCATTATTAGATGGACATTTTTCTCCTCGTAGAATTTTACAAAACTAAAATATCTTTGTTTTCTTTTGAGACACACTGAAAAGTCACACAAATGGAAGAAAAAATCGCAACACTGAAATGATCATAAATATTATGAACAGGGTGGTGGAACAGCTAAATAGGTGACACTCTTGTCCTTTGGAAGTATTTTCAGTTCTTCACACGAGCCAATTGCTTTGACGGATGTAACTAAAACTTTATGAGTAGGATACAGATTCAGTTATTATCTCTTACGCTCTGTACCTCTTTCAATATTTAATGTACACACTTTTCTTACTCTCTTTATTTACTCTGTATCTCTTTAACTCTAATATCGTTTAATTGTAGTAGTAAACACTTGTGAGGCGCAATACCTAGTGATTAAGAGAAACTTTTTGTTTAGCATTAAGAACGTTAGCCCCTCCAAAAAAATCCCAGTATTTTTGTTTGTAAGTGTAAGCTTCTGGAACATTCAAGCTTCTCCAAGAACCAATATAGTAGTTTCTAGAACCAAGTATTTTTGTTATATAAAGAGCCCGTTTGGCGGCAAAGAATTAATTGATTGTGAACTGCGATAAAGTAAAGATACTGTGTTCGAAAAGTAATAATTGAAAGTGTTGAATAAATAAGTTTGTGAGTGATTTGAACAAAGTAAATTTGTGTTTTATTTGAAAAGTAAATAAGTTTTAATTGTCGGACCAAGCCGAATATTACAGTATTTTGGATTTCAACGCAAAAACGAGCTTGTTTGTTTTAAATTTCAATTGAAATTTCGCTTCAAAAATGATAAGAAACCGTTCAAGAGAAAATAGCGTTTTGAAAGTCTGAAACCAAGTAACCAAGTGATTTTCCCTTTGGGAATTGAATTCTTATCGTTGCAACTTGCAATTGCAGTGTCATTAATTTCCTACACTTTCATTTCAATTCCACTTGAAATACTTGAAACAGTACGACGACGCGGCCGCATCGACAGTTTTATTTTCAAATCTGATAAGTAGTTCTACGAGTTGTTAGCAATTTAAAATTAAAACAAATCTTTTTAGCTCTACTAAAGATAGTGCAGGACCATAATAAAAAATATGTGTGCGACCCATGTTGTCCACACGACTAACTTCCCAGAGCGAAATTTCCAGCTGATGTGTTCCGTTGTAGTTGTTTACGCACGTTGTTTTTAAAGTTAAATTCCATAAGTTCATTTGAATAACGGTTGCGCCTATATTACTCCTGAATATTGTAGTTTTCTATTAGTGAAAGCATTTTTCTAATCGGAGTAGTATTTCCGAAGATTAATATTTATATGGCAAAACAGCGTTTGGTGGGTCAGCTAGTTATCAAATATAGTCTATGAAACTCCTGAATTTTGTTTTTTTTTCACACTTACTATAAGACTATTTGCACTATTGTTGAAATTATTGCAGAAATTATCATAATTTTCATTATATTAGGGTTGTCTTAGATTTTTAATTGCCATTAAAAAACCGCTAAGCGGATTTCGCTCAAAAAAAGTTACGCACATACGCACGTACGCACGCACGCACATACGCACATACGAACACACACATCATCATAAAAACGCTTGATTCGGATTCTAGTGACCTCGAAACATGGAGATATGCAAAAATTGGAGATTCAATGGGCCCCATTACAATAACTTCCTCTGGGAAGTTAAAAAGATTTGGAAAAAATTGTTTTCTTAAGTTGTCACCAATTAAAGATTATACGGTAGAGTCGGCATCGGCACCCTTCGACACCTTAACAGAAAATATACAATATATACCTACGAATTTTTTTTTTTTTATTTCAAATTTTTTTCCAAACTTTATAATTTCATCAACATATGAGCGGACCTATAGTTTTAAGAAAAAAATTTTACTATTTTTTTTTAATTAAAAAAAAATAGAAAAGCGTCGAATGTGCCCCAGCACGGGACACCTTCGGCAATGTGCGGGGCACCTTGGACATCATCGCACAGTTTTGGAAAGTAATGTATTATTATGTTAGTTTTTAAATAAAGTCATCATTATATTTTGCTATAAGAATTCAATTCATTTTTTAGTTATTTTTATTTAAAAAAAATAGTTCTAACCAAAAATAAATAAGTTGGTAGGTACCGAAAACAATAACACAAAAATAGTTACTCATTAACAACATTAATCACATTGATTAAACCAGACTCTAGGGAACATTTAGATTTCTTAAATCGATATTGAGGATACTCTTCCTTTGGGATCTTGATGTACCCGGACGAAGCGTCTGTCGGGGGTGCCCGGCTTAAAATGTCAAAGGTGCCCTTATGGATGTTTTTTAACATTTCTTTTTTTATTATTTACCAACGCAAAATATATCAATTTAACTTTTAAAATATAATTAAATACTAAGTTTTGTATTTCAAGAACAACTTCATTGTAGGATAACATTAAAAATACGATTACGAAAATCTTAAGAAGTTACGCTGAACCGGGATTTGAAGTAAGACTGCTGAACTTTTTGACATGTGATTAGCATGACTAAAGGCACGATCACATTTTTAAAGGTCTTAAAACAGAGATAATAGTGACTGTTGGTGGTTCCTTACTGTCGAAAGATGCCCACTCTACCCTACTAAACGGATATGTCCAGTTATTTACGTGAAAATGCGGATGTGTTGCTTAGTTAGAATGCAAAATATTCTTGATAAACATGAATTTGCTGATATTTTTGAAGTCTTATAAAACAACACGAGTTCGCATTAAAAGTTGTTCTTCATATACTTCAAGCTTACATGACTTCATTGCATTTCTATTCTTAATAAGCTTCGATAGTATCAATCAATATTTATTAAATTTTTCAATAAGGTTAGATTTGATTTGATTTGACTGCATTCTTTTTACTACGATTGTACTTCGTACAATTTTCAAAAATCTGTATTGCCAATGAAAAATATGAAATATCTTCAGTAACGTCAGAACGCATTTTGAAATAACAAAAAACAATACCATTGTTTCACTTTCTCACTTTGAGAACTCAATTCATCCTGCCTGAAACTGTTGACCCCATTTGTAGGAGAAAAGTGTAAATTTGAATCTACAACAAATAGGAAAATGTGTTCCTTTTTCACAATCAAAGAAATGCGAATAGCTGAAAGAACTAATTGTTTCGTTATGTAAACCTCGAGAGGGAGAATATGGCTTAGAAGTTATTAAAGGCAAAAGCTCAGATAGGTTCTGTCAGAAAGGATGAACACGCATAACCTCCTTAACTGTGAGGCTGTTAAGGATTATATTCGACACTCATTTACCTTTCATTATATTCGCTGATCAGGGGGTCATTTCCCGATCTGTGAAACTGTGAAATGATAAGTTCTATCACACTTTCACAATAAATTCGATTCTGGATCTGTGAACAAAATCAAAACAAACTTCAAAACTTTTCATCTGATAAATTTCTTTTCACAGCTATATAGGTGGGGAGCCCCCATACAAGAAATTCCCGTCATCGCGCCCACTAAAATTTTTGATGAAGAATAAAAGTTAAGGCCAAGACGAATAAGATTCGCTTGGTCGGCGTGAATTGAGTTAGCCGGAAAGGCCGCGCATACCTGTTGCAATTTTGTGAATGACGTTGAAATGTCTCCATCATCACGGATTTTATTTCCGTTTTATTTCGCGTCCTTATGTTAGATGTAGAAATACCTTGGTTTGCTTGCTTTCAAGCTGCCGAAAGTACCGCGCAAACAAGGTTTTATTATGACCTAAAATACTGTATTTTTATTAAAAACTACAGTAGTTTCGTTAATAAAAAATCTGGTTTGCGCAATGCTTTCGGCAGCTTGAAAGCAAGCAAACCAAGGTATTTCTACATCTAACATAAGAACGCGTGTAATGAAAGAAACAGAAATAGAATCCGTCATGATGGAGACATTTCACCACATTGCAACAGGTATGCGCGGTCTTTCCGGCTAACTCAAATCACGCCGACCAAGCGAATCTTATTCGTCTTGGCCTTAACTTTTATTCCTCATCAAAAATTTTAGTGGGCGCGATGACGGGAATTTCTTGTATGGGGGCTCCTGGGCTATAATATTTTGTGAAAAGAAATTTATCAAATGAAAACTTTTGAAGTTTGCTTTGATTTATTTCAGCCAGAACTTATCATTTAGTACTTTTTAGTTCAAACAAGTTAGAGAATCGCATAACTCGAGTTTATGAAAAGAAAAATGAAAAGTCTCTGTGAAAACTAAAATGATAAATTTTTTATCATTTCACATTTTCACAGATCGGGAATTAACTCCCTGATGATAAACCATGATATTCTTCTGAATCATGACAAACTTCTTTTCATTTTATTGATGGAATAAAATGGATCAAGAGGTTTACTTCGACAGCTTGAAATCATCAAAAATTTTCTACCACAAAACGGAGTCCAAATAGTACTTATGTATAATCAATAAAGCATGAGCCTTGACACGAATGAGCAAATCTTATAAAATTGCAACTCAAAACTTTTTGATAATAATTTTGGTAAAATCATTTAAAACCAATACTTAAAGTAGCAAGTGTTCCCATCACATTAATGCTTTTTGTAGTTTTTTCGTGTGTTTTCATTTGCTATGCTAATTCTTAAACTATGTTAGCCTACTAGAACACTGTTGTTAAACCATTTGATCAATTCCGATAGTGTAAGAACAAAAACAAAAAAGAATTCTTCGGATCGCTGTGACAAGACAGTTTTTTAAGTCTAAATTCGATCCCTGATAAATGTTGTATACATTTTAATAATTTTCTTTTTCTTAATTGTCCATTCAATGTTCAGTTAATTGATTATTTGTTCGAAAAAATAGTTCTTATCAAAGAACCACAGAAAAATAAATTTAGAACGGAATAACAAATCCATGTAAACCAATGTAAAAACAACGTTGATAAGGCAAAATTTGCAGCTCAAGTTTTAATTTAAGCTAAGATGCGGAATTTTTATAAGAAACAAGCGCACAATCGTGCAAAAGCTGATAACATAAATTATATTTCCCCGACTCGCAAACTTTCCAAGGGAAGGGGAAGATCAGACTTGAGCGCTTACAGCACGTGAGAAATAAATTTTTCCTATACCTATGTTTATAGTATTTATAGAAAATGCAGCAAAAATGTTTACTTTTGATGACATAAAACATCCATTTGAATTCTTGTAACATTCTCTGAATTGTTAAATTTCCGTGGTTGTGTAAATTTCAATCGTTAGTAAAAAATACTCTTCGAGTTATTACTTTTTTGCTTTTGTCTTATAGCCAAACTTGCAATTGAATCACACAATGCATTCGTCAACAACTCAAAAAGTATGGCACGGCCACAAATATTAACTCTTAAACCTAATGAGCTTGTAACATTGTAGTACAAGCAAAACTAAAACAAATTGATCGTTAGCTTGAAAACACAAACAACAACAACAGCTGCAAGGCCAAGAGGCGACGAGAGATCCTTATTGCTTTAAGGCAGTTCTTTCTACACCAGCTGCAATGAGGAATAGTGTTTTATTCATATCTTTTAAGAGTAGTTTATAAAAGTGAAGTACAATTGTGTTACATGGTTTCAATTCTTGGAAGAGTTGAGATAATGGTTTGTTGGGAAACCATTGCATATCGAAATTTTCCCTTTCGGGCACAAGTTGGTCATAGCTGCTCAACTCAACTGTTGTGTCGACATTTTTGACTACCTCACGAATCCTTGTATAATGTAGGTACATATTATAAGTGTGTGTTGGTGTTGTTCGGGTTTTAGATGACGTTGCAAGAAGGTTCAGAAGAAAGGGGAAAATGGAGATATTTTTAGTCCAGTAGCCACTTTGAAGTCAGGGAAAGAAACTAATTTCGATAAAAGTTTAAATAGAAAACTCTTGGAATGGATATTGTTGAAACTGAGATGAATTTGCTGACTAAGTAAGCCTTTCTGGTTTGGATAGAATGTAACTTCTCATAAACAATATTTAATTCATCTTTATCATTACTCAGACAAGACAACGATTGAAAAAAGTCCTAATTCTTCTCGAGCTATCCTTTGGTTTTGCCAACATAGACCACAGATTTGACATACCTCAACAATCACACTTACAATAGTTGATCCAGTTAAAATGTGGTACAACAACAGAGTTATTGTTGAACGAGCGATATTGACTGATATCAATGGTACTGAACATGATCAGAGGATCAATAAGCTTGCACCAGCTGCCTCGCATCAAGATGTAGGTTAAGAACGATATAGTGGTAATCATGCTCTGGCATGAAAAATTGAGCACCATTCAAAACTGAATATCTGTAAATCCTAAAAACATATCAGCGTCTCCATGCACTGCGTACTACGCACGGTATGGGCTCGCGGGATATCGCAGTGATATCGCAGAAACTTTTGCTACATTTTACCGCAGAAATGTTGCAGAAGTGTCGCTGCGATGTCGCGGCGACAAAAAATCGCATTTGTGTCTTGTAGTACATTGTTTTCTATTGTGCAGTGCACACAATGCCATTTTTACCGCGAGTTTTGGTCAAATTGAAAGGGAAAATATGGATGATTTTGAGACTGGTTTCTTTTAATTTGATTTTGATTTTGATTTTTGGTGAGACTTTGACCGCCAATTCATCAAAAGATCTTACACTCATTCGGAAATATTTAAAAAAATGTTCAGGATTTTGTCTCATATTTTGAAACTATGAATAAAATAGTCCTTTTGTTAGCCTATGGTCATTAACGTCAGTGACGTCGTTTCTTTTTACTAAGAACGTAATTTCTATGCACCAGGTACGCGAAAAAAAAGACAAACTCAAAGTAAATATTGAAACCAGCGGTAAAATGTTGCAAGTGTGCACTGAATAGCTGCGATATCTCAGCGACAAAAATCGCGTGTGTGCACCGGGCCTAAGCTAGATCAATAGCATTGCCTATACTCAGATGATTTTGCTTATAGGTACGTATGTCTTTATCTTCGAAACTATGAGTTCGAGTTCGATTTCGATGTAGCAAGTGATTTAATTTGCTACAATTTTCGCTAAGAATATTTCTTATAGATTTTTGGATATCTATTTTTGAAAAATATGGTGTAAATGCTGCACCATATTTTTCATAAATTTCCTACTATATCTTTTCATTGCCTTACCGTTTCCAAACATCACATTTATTATTTCTGCTTCACATTAGGGGTATTCACGTAAACGCGGAAAACCCATAGAAACCGTAGAAACCGTAGAATTTTCTATCGGTAGAAATGAGCTGTCAAAATTTGTATGGGAAAAATTTTCTGCAAATCGTAGAATTTTATCTCACAAATTTGAAGCAGAAACTGCAGAAAAAAAACCTGATAAAGTTTATGACGTTTATTTTGACGTTTAATTTGGCGCTCATTTCATCTTTTCTCCAATTCCAATCATTTAAAGTGATTTGGTCATACAATTGAATGAATTTTGTTTTAAAACTACTTCTTGGCATCTTGAAGAGCAAAAATTAAAATGTAATTTGAATAAAAAACAAGAATCACTTTAAAATAAATTATCGAATGACGTGAATTGAACAAATTCACTTTGACGTTTAACAAACAGCTGTTTGTTTCCCTTGTTTACGCAACTATTTTCTGCTGGGGTGTTCATTTAAATCTTTGCGGAATTTTCTATTTTTCCGCAAAGTAGAAAATTATCTCGTTACGTGAATACCCTTATTATTTCCGTGTCAGTGTTCTTGCGATCTGGTTTTCAGTTTCCAATTTTAGGTTTCATGTTTCACATTTCCTGGTTACAATATCTGAATCAAGATGTCTGGTTTCCCAAACTTCTACTACTAAATGAATGTAATTTACGTCCGAAAATATATTTTCAATTATTATTATCAGATCGTTAGAAGACAAGAAGTAAAACAAATATTTTCCTTGTTTCTAACTTCCAAGGCTGGATTTAAAAAAAATGTCAAAAATAGGCATACATAAATTTAACACGTTATTTATTCTGAAATCATTTGAATGGATCGGTGTTCTATTTTAATTTAGAAAAAAAGTTGTAATTTTAGGAATTATTTTACCTTTTACAACAACTTCCATCACCCGCCATCCCAAGATTCAATTCCAAAAAAAAAAAGTAGGTTATAAGAAGATTCATGAAATTTATTATAAAATCCAAAATTTAAGATATTTGCCCGAAATTCCATCGGAAATCTATCCCGATTCAACAACCACAAACAAAAAAAACTGACAACAACTTTATACCATAAATTCAGCCATAAACAATGAATAACAGAAACAATTTCAACATTGTTGGATTGAACTTTCGGTTTCAGGGTTGTAAGCCTTGTACAAACATTATAGTCGTCCTGTTAGACCAAGGAGCAACCTCCCCAGGAAGCATAGTATAGTTTTCTTTATATTCTTCTCCTTATTTTATTAAACTTGATTGTTTGAGCTATTTAATACAATTTGTATGTTTTTGTTCGGTAATTCAATTTCATATTGAATTAAGAATTGGCCCCCTTGGAATTTTTGGCTCATGATTTGGTTTATTGTTCGACTTTGTGCTTAACCACGAAATAGATAAACCACCACATCTTCCAGTTGAATTTCTACTGCGTATGTGTGTTTAAATGTGGATATAGCTTTCGTGAGACTCACTCGACAGCGAACTTTTGTTCTGGTTGAAAAATAAATTTTGTGGTCTTCGAATACCGAATTCTTTGTCCGGGCTATGTGTCGTTGGAAAAGCCAAAGATTTTGAAGAGGGTGACTTTCGAATGTTTGGCAGTGTCCTCATTCTTAAAAATTAAATCATCAAGGAAGTTTTACTTAGTTATGATGTTTTATAATTGGGGCGATGATTTTCACACTATCCTCACCCTCTATTATTACCATTGAAGGAAGGACTTCCTTGGATAAAAAGATGTTGATGTTTAAACTAACAATATTTTTTTTTTTTTGGTTTTCCAAGCTTCATTCAATTATCATATACATATGTGTAGTGTAGTGTAGTGTTATTCTACCATTGAGAGAAAGTATTCCACCTGATGATGGAGTTACACTTCGAAATGCGTCGCAAACATCATTCAATTTTGAAAAAAATTTATAAAATTGTTTTTTTGTTTTTTTTTTTAATAAAAATTCAAATTTGTCTTCATTTTCAATTTCAATTTTATTTCAAATGGTGTACAAATAAGACTGAGTCTTTTATAGTACCTTTAATACAGGACAAAATAAAGTTATGTTATTAATAAGTTAAAATAATATATGAACGAACAATATTGAAATACAAGAAAAAGCAAAAAAAGGAAAACAAAAGAAATGTTACAATTATATACAAAAAAAAAAAGAAAGAACAATTTTACTAAACTGAGATTAAATATTTTTATTTATTATTTTGCATGTTAGATGAATTAATATATTCCTATAGTGCTTTTTAAATTGTAAAATTCCTACTATTTGTTTTAAATCTACAGGCAAAGAATTCCAAAGTTTAATGGTATATACATAAAATAGTCTAGACGAATTCAAATACGTACATAAAGGTGTAATAAGATTCAGAGTTCGGGATGATTGCGAGAAATGCAGCTTTTCAAATAATTATAGAGGAGTTTTTCTTTGTATTATTTTATGCAAGAATATGCAACATTTTGTATCCAGGAACTGTTCAAAAGTACACCCAAGGACTAATTGAGGGTATTGAGAGACATGGTCAAACCTACTCAGACTAAAAATATACCGAATTATACTATTGAAAGCAACAAGCAATTTATGAAGTGAACGAGAATCAAGCTTAGCGTAGACTACTGAACTATACTCTATAATAGGCAAAAGCAACGATTTACTGATTTTCAATTTGGTTTCAGTAGGTGTTAGGTAGGAAAACATATTCAACTTTCGGAGACCACCGTAGATGCGACCTATAGAAGTATTAATATGATCGTTGGTTGAAAGGGAAATATTTATTTTAAAACCAAGGCTAGTAACAACACAGGTGGAAGATTGGCATTATCAAATTTTAGTTTGGAAATAGAAATTATTTGAGATTTTTCTGGGTTAAGCGTTAAGCCATTACACAGAATCCATTTATTAATCTCTTCCAAATCTTCATTCATTCGGCAAGTTAAATCCTCCAACAAGTTAAATGGTCGGGATAGATACATTTGAACATCATCTGCATAGAGATGCAACATAACATTCTTACAAACTAGTGGAAGGTCATTGATAAACAGACAGAACAAAATAGGACCTAAAATTGAACCCTGAGGAACGGCAGGGTTCATTTGTGTTGTTTTCTGAACAAGCGATACCTAGAAAACCAAGTTCTTAAATAAAGGATATGAATGATTAGAAAATTAAATAATTGCTTATTGGAAACAAAATTTTTAAGATATTTCATGTTTT
Organism: Sphaerophoria taeniata; assembly: GCA_943590905.1. NCBI lineage: Eukaryota > Metazoa > Arthropoda > Insecta > Diptera > Syrphidae > Sphaerophoria > Sphaerophoria taeniata. The sequence continues at coordinate 78,733,536 of OX016540.1, read as the reverse complement.
AATTGGCAGAAAAGATTTCTTGAAATAAGTGTACCAATTCTACAATTCAATGAAAATATGCAATAAAATAAAATCTAATCTAATCAGTCTTATTGAAATATTGATTCATAGGATAGGAAAAGCTTTTATGACTAGAAGTGCACTATTGAGGTCAAGCTTGAAGTGTTATTTTGTAAGATTATAAAAATACCAGCAAATTCATGTTTATCAAGAATAGCACGTTTTCAGATTAAGTGACGGACTTGTAAATTCAATCGCCCAGAACTCGGCTATTTTGGAAAAGAAAAATTAATAGCTGACTACATCATTGGTGTGCATAAGCTTTATCAAAACAAAAATAGTACGGAAAGTAGAGGTTAACTGAATTGACATGAGGAGGACGTTTAACATGTTTTCAATAATTATTATTTTTGGCTCAAAACAGTTTCTCGTTTTTGTTTACTCCAAGCCCAAAGCTAAAATCCCGATATAAATAAGTGGACATACGCGTTTAGTATATTCTTATCGACAAACCGGCCGCCATCAACTCATTTTTAGTTTGCCTCTACTCGAAGTTGTTGTATTTCAAGTGCAATTACATAAAATGCCTATTGCCTAGTGTGAAAAAGTGAAAATACTTCCAAAGGACAAGTGTTGATGAGTGACAGCCATTTAGCTGTTTTACCACTGTTGATAATATTCATGAAAATTTAAGTGTTGTGTTTTTTTCTTCTATTTGTTCAACTTCTATATGTGGCTATAACAAAAACAAATATGTAATAATTGTGTGAAATTCAACGATGAGGAATGTCCTTCTAATTTGCAATGAATCTGCTGATCTATGTGGAATAACGGATGTAGTACGTATGAACATAATGTATATTAGTTTCGGAAGTGATTCATTCACTTCATCATAAAACAGTACATTTCATGTCTCGACAATTCTCATAACACATTTCATGGCAATCGCAAAAAGTTCATTTTCAAAAGAGAGTTCATTTTGTGTGTCCCATTTTATCGCTGCATACTTTTAGCCGAATATAGTTTCTATTTTTTGGTGTCGTTGACTGGTTGTTGATTGGAAAAATGAGTGAGTAAGACTGACTGAGCTAACATGTAAACTGGAAGAGATAATAAATTGAGGGGCCAATTATAGTGATCATTGAAATCCATCATGATAATGTTAAATAAACATGAGGAATCTGAAATGTGTTTCTGATGATCGTTAATAGCAATCAACAATATTGCTGATTGAAATGCAGTCGGATAGCTAGTTTCGACTGATAGAAGTCTGTCATTGGAATTATGTAGGAATATGAAAATAAAACACTAGAAATTGGAACGATTCCTTTCCGGAAAATGCATTTCTCTCTGGAAAATGCAGAAACATTATTCTTAAAAAAATATTGTATTTTCCGATCGATTGGATTGATATATTATGTGGATATATTTTAAGTTTGAAATGAATGAATTGAATTGAATGTAAGCACAAAATGGCATTGGAATCCAGCTAGAATACATAGAATTCATGACAACTGGAATTCTTTTCAGTGCTACCAACATCATTTCTTTCCAGATAAAAGATAGAATTTGTAAGGGTTGTTTACATACGGTATACCGTATACCGGTTAAATCAATGTTTCAAATGTTTTCTATTTTATTTTTGGAACCAGCAATAAAAAACATGCATTTATTTTTAAAAATGCTCAATAAGCTAAGATATTGTATGCATTTATATCAAAATATGCGCAAATATGCAATAAGTGCGGTATTACACTGGTCATGCATTAAGTGCGCAGGTCTCGATTATTTTTCTTTGAACGGTGATACCGGCATATACCTACTAATAACGATTGGCTCCATTTTAAAGCCAATCCTGGCACTTAATATAAAACTCTTTTGTTTTGATTACAAATGCAGTTTATTATGAGAATTAAGAATAGTGTGTTGATATTCAATTTTAATTTTAATAAATGAGCTTGTTTCATTAAAAAAATGCTCCATTAACTTTCGTTGCAACGCAACATCACAAGCGTTATCCTTTTTTTTGCATTCATGACCTTTGTTTTCATATTTCATCGGAGTTAGGGAACAAATACAAACTCAGGATACTTTTATACATAATCAATTATTTCAAGAAATTAACCAAGTGAACTCCAATGATATCCCAGTGTTAATTTCAAGTTCGAATTCATGGTTCCTTGGTAAAAGGAAGCAAAGAAAAAACAAATATGAATGAGACACAATTAAATTAAAATTAAATTAGTTAGTATTTAATTGATTAAGTAACATCGTAAAAATCGTATAGACTTGAAAGAAATTTTCCATCCATGCAATAAATTCCTGCTCGATCGGTGCTCGGCAAATAGGACAGCTTGTTGACAAGGACGATGAGCTATTTATCATCCTCAGTTAATCTAAGCAATCGCGATGAAGATAGTGCCCACATGGATATAAGCGTATTGCATAATTAGCTTCTTCATTCATATAATCTAAGCATATAGAGCAAATATCGTTTCTGGAAGTAATTTATTCAAAATCTTAGGTTAATACAAAAATAAGTGCATTTGCTTACGGAAAACATCTTAACGATTCATCTGTAGGATAACATAAATATCTTGGATTTAATGTAATGTATCTTGGGATTTGTGTTAACCAATAGAGAACGTAATTATTAAAAACTGTAGGATCCATCTTTTTTTTTTCTTATCACAGTAGCGGTTAGCTAAAGACTAATTTAGATTCAATCGTTAAACTTCTTTGAGATATTAGTATTAGGGCCGTGTGCGAATTGAATGAATTGTGGTTAAAAAATAAAAATGGATGAATTTTTAACCACTACTGTCATATTTTAACCTGCTCAGCAGCTAGTCAAATAATGCGAAGTGTCAAAATTTAACCAAACGTCAAGTTAACCATTTTTAACTGAATTCGCACACGGCCTAGATGCATAAAATTTGTCACTCACCAAAGTTGGTGTGCACGTGTGCTCCCTTATCACAAACTTCTTATTGTCGCATAGCCATCGTCAGTAGCGTATCTATCTATTGTTTATTGTGGAGCAGTGCCCGGGCCCTTAAGCTCATGGGGCCGTTGAGTTCTTACCATAAAATTTCGACCGAACTGAACTTTTGAAAATTTCTCGCATTTTCGGGTTGCAACCCGAATTAATCATGGCACCTCAATGTAATGAATTCCAAACAAAATTTTCAGATATAATGGGCACTAGCTGTACACTTCCATTTATTAATATTTAACCCCTTAGTTTTATATCAATCGATTCAAACATGGACTGTACACGATTAACGTGAGGAGAAATAATGGAGAACTAGAATGCATCTCAACCGAAGTACTTACAGCATATTATTATTTATATTGTTATTCAAAGTTGGATTTAATAACAAAGTCATTGATACCGTTATAATAGCTTAATACAGGAAAAGGGGTGCGACATTTTTTATAAAACCCTTGAATCCTTTCTATTTCGTTTTATTTATTGAAAAATTTTATTTTTATAATTAATACATTTTTGTAGAACTTTACTAGTTAAGATAATATTGTGGGCACCATTTTTTAACTTTTTCCAAGGCCCTTGGTTACCTCGCTACGCCACTGGTCGCAAGTGATTTGACAGAATTTCACCTCTAATATTATTTAATACAAAGAAATAGCAACATTGAGATGCAATAAATTGATAAGTCGGAAAAATGGAAAAAGAACATCGGAATTCCTACGGATTTCAAAATCAAGTAAGAAAACTAAGGAATCTTTTTCATGTAAGTAGCTATCTAACATTTTTAACATAAAGTTTTAAAGTCACAAAGTATTTACTTTTTGGAACAGTAGCTTGCTTAAAGTGAGCAAACTAGCAGGGATGTGCAAAGAAAGTCGCTGAACTAAATGACCAAAAGCAAAAGTGAGTATTTTTTAAGGAAGGCTTAAGCTAGTATACCTCGTACTTTTCACCCGCTTAGACGTTTCCACGTTTGAAGTCCATTCGTTTTTAAGGAAAGTTTTGATTAAAATCCATTGCATTGCTCGAAGCGTAGGTCCAGTCCACGGTTACAACTGAAGAAAGTTTTCAATCGCTCTGCAATCATAGACATTTGACTCACGAGTAAATTTAATTTTTTTTTTATGATTCGAGAACTGTTCGAGTTAACAAATCTGAAAAGCGAACGTTGAGTTGCTTTCCAATCGATCCATTGTGCTTCATCAGATTTCTTGTACGCTAAACCAAGATGAGTGTCTCGCAAGTACCATTAAACTCGCAGCATTCCAATGCTTTTTTGCATGATCAGTGTTATATTGGCTTAACACAACGACGTATGCTGTTCATTCGATTAAACGATCATCTACACAAAGCTGACTATAACCGTAATCGTTGAATGGAAATTGGGTTTTCCGTCGGCTGTTTTGGTCACTGTAGTTTTTTCAAAGAAACAAAAAGTTGAAACTTTGGTTTTTCCCGACGTTTCGGCAAAACCAAAGTTTCAACTTTTTGTTTCTTTGAAAAAACTACAGTGACCAAAACAGCCGACGGAAAACCCAATTTCCATTCAACAATAACTTAAAATTGGTCAATAATCTTTCTATAACCGTAATCTTGAATTGAGTTTCCATTTAGTAAACTCCCCGGTGTTCAATGGCATGAGCACAAACTTCAAAAGATTAGGTCCAATTTCAAATAGCATCTCTTTAACAGCTTTTAAACCTCAAGCCTGCTCAATTCGAGTTTCTCCTTTCATCTAGACGTTTAGCTGTTATAAGTATTTGAAACTTGACGGGCATTTAAACTTGACTGCCCTGTCGCAGCTGCCTTCTGCTTGGGGTAGGTCCGAAGGATTTTTTTAACCTTTGGATGTTGTTGAATATCTCACGCCACCGACCGGCCGGCGGCGGCGCCGCCGCCGTCGCCCTCAGTGCCACCGCCCTGGAATAAAACCATTCTAATACTTTTGATTCCATTCGTCGAGCTGACTCCGCTTTCCGTTTATAAGGCCAATGTTGATGATAGCAATGATTTAGAATTATGCATATAACAAAAGTTACACATTCAAGAAGTACAGTCAGAGAACAGTTGACAGTACATTCAACAAGATAAAAAATTTCCTAATTTTTCAACACACTGCCACACTTAAGGTCTAAAAGCCTCCTTTTATCATCCCTTATTTGTTTTTGATACCTAGTAAGGGAGGTATCAGTTTAATATCCGCGCATTCTTCAGAAGTTAGGAACGTTTAAGTCGATTTCACTAGACGATAGTCTGTATTAACGCTCTGCATTAAATCAATTAAAACTGATTTGATTTGGTGACTAATTTGTCACAAAAGACACCAATCGTTTCCTGGTTATTATGATAAGCTTATTGACCGCAAATATTTTCACATTCATAACATATCCCAAAGTAGTAAAAACGACGAGTAGGTATATCCCGAGTACAATTGTAATTTCAAAAAAAATTCTTTTTTTATGCCGAGAAAACTCGTGTGAACTTTTTATTCTCATTTTAAGTATGCTGTATCAAGGCAATAAGATTTAAAAAAAACTTCTTTTCCAATAATTCTGTGCATATGAGGAATAAAAAAAACAACAAACAATCAAAAAACTGAAATTGCCACTTTATTTTTAACTGCAACATGCCAAGTCAAAGAAACACAAAGCACTCAAACCAAAATGGACTCTATATTTTTTTACGTTCCCACTGTTTTTCAAGTCAATAAAAACAAAAATTACATCAACTCTGGAAATAAAAACCCAACCATACACCAGTGGCGATTCCTGGTCCTCATCCTTGGTTTACCTACGACCCTCGGTAAAGTTAAGACAATAATAAAAAAAAAACTCAAAACTGTTGTTGTTCAAAAGTTTTTTTTTTAATTTATGATAAAATTTTTAGTAAGGAAAAATGTTAATTTTATATATTTCAAAAAAAATAAAATAAAATAACATCACATAATGTCCGACAGTTATGAATTAAAACAAATATTAAAATACAAAAATCAAAATAATTAAGAAACTCGAAAAATATTTTTAGTGAAAATTTAAATATAGGTAAAGTAAAAACTGCTTTCACAATTATTGAAATTACAATTTATATTCAGTTTTAAATATTAAATTGAAGTTATAAAAAGAAAAAGATTTGTAAAATCCTTAGAGCTATTTTTTCGTAAAGAATTTTTTTCTTCTTCTAAATAAAATGTTTAAAAAATTCTTAAAAGAAGAAGTTAGTGTTTTTAGCGAATTCATGACGGATGTTTTTTTTATTATTTTTTTTTTTAAGTCAAAATTTACCTTAGTAGCCATTCAATTTTGTTGAGCAAAAATCGACAATGTTTGTTTTTTGTTCTCTATGTTCTTCTTGATTGATCAACGAAAAAAAATATTTTTTTTTATTTCACAATATTAAAAATTTTTGTTTGCCTTTTTTTCAAAATTCCAGATTTCACATGTATCTTTATAAAACCTAAAAACTGACACACCAAATTTATTTTTCAATAATTTTCAAAAAATTTGATTAATACAAAATTATTAAAAAAACAAAAACAAAATCGCTCTAACGATTTTCAAAACAAAAATTTTTCATAAATTTAAATTTTGTACTAGAAAACTCTTTTTCAATTGAAATTTTCAGTTTAAGAACAAAACCTTTTTTGAGTCTCTTAATATTTTATATTAAACCCCGCTGTTGAAGACATGGGCAAGTACGTGCGACCCGAATAAGAATATCTAATTAGAATGTACATAATCCGCCTTATTTATTATCAAATCTTAAAGGTATCTTTAATATTTGATTTGTTTACCGCTTTGTTTTGACGGTAAGTTTTCATTTTATGACTATTCTTAAGTTTACTTAAAATACATATTTCAAGGTCTTAAAAATCTTAAACATAAAAAACGTCAAAAACTGAAAATTTGTCATCTAAATAAAGCCGTAAACAATCGGCTTTAATATATTATTTAAGATTTGAGTATAGGTACATTACATAAATAAGAGGAATTATGTACTTAATACTCAAAATGAAGAAATTGATGTACCTAAATCAAAACAGCGACTATGAGCTGAGCATAATCGTTTCGTGTTGGCGAACACGTGCGTCATCGTACGTCGTCGTGCTAATTGATATAGAAACATTAGAAACACTACAACTACGACCACGAAAGTTGCTTAAGAGTTAAAAATGTGTATCTGTGTGCCTTCTCAGTCGAAGGGAATCGCTTTTTTTTGCGCTCAACCTTCTCTTTATTTTTACAGGCGTTTAGTGGAATGTATGCGTCTGTCTCTCTCTGAAGATTGTATGCAAATAGTGACCGCAAATTTTTACGGTATCAGAGATTTTTTGTGTATGCCAAATTCTCATCAAAGGGAAGGGAATCGCTTTTTTTGCGCTTAACCTTCTCTTTATTTTTACAGGCGTTTATTGGAATGTTTGTGTCTACTATTTTTGAAGATTGTATGAAAATAGTAACCGCAATTGTTTACGGTAGCAAAGCGGTGTATCAAATAGATTTTCCAAGTTATTTCTTGTGTATGCCACGTTCTGGTTCAAAGGGAATCGCTTTTTTTTGCGCTAAACTTTTTTTTTGTGTTCAGGCATTTATTAAAGTGTTTGAAACTATAAATTTTTGAACTGTTGATTTGCGGAAGAATATTAAATATCTGAAAATACATTTATTTTTTGAAATTCTTGGTTTACCGCCGATATACTTGGTTACTATGAGGAATCGCCCCTGCCATACACTTAAAAGAGTCCACAATCCATTCCATTTCGCTATTTAAACATAAGATAAAAGTAACTTTGCCATACAACCTTACCAATGACTTGCTACATATACATACCAAAAAGTTTTGTTCCTTCAACAAAACCCGATCACGTCTCAGAGTCGAATTTCACCGAAAATACTCGAAATTACTGTTCTGCTGCCGCTATTGCTATACTACTACTGCGTCTAGCATAGCTATTCACCAAGTGTGACCGAACGCCGAGCGGTCAAAGGACATAATTTAAGTTCTCCCTTGAGGGTTGGCATTGTCGAATATAAAAGTGGAACCACAGCAAAACTGCGAAATGGAAAATGCTATTATAGCTCTACCGAACAAGCCCCAGCCACCAACACAGCCAGCTTGATGGCAGGCTAGGGCTACTGACTGGGTGGTGCTGACCTGCTTCTTTTTTTTCGGACAACAATGCATCTCTGAAAACAAAGTAAGTGTTGGTCGTCGGATGGCCAAACCAACTACGACGCACAGTGGCAACTGCGATGATTACCTAGCAAGCGGCCAGCTAGCCGTAGCAGAGCAGACAAACTTGATGAGTGCGGACCAGTGGACCAGGAGTGGGGTATAGAGATAACTTGAAGTCTTCTCATTTTATACATAACTAGCAGTTGCCCGCGACTTCGTCCGCCTCTCCCTCGTCTACCGGCCAGAGTATCATCTCGACTTGTGCATCATGCGCGCGTGGGAATTTTGTTCGGAAGTTATTGTAAAATTGCATTGCAGTCAACTCTCCCTAGGTCGTAATTCTCTTGAACTTGAAAAATTTGAGCATTTTTTATGATTCCCTTCAGTTGTTCATACTTAAAGCATTCCCTTGGGTGAACTCTCCCTAAAAATTCTAATATCTCTTCGTTAAGTAATTTTTTTTTTCTTTAAACTGAGCATATTTTTTAGTTAAGAAGTACATAAAATTATATTGTTTAAACACAATAACCTGCACAAATAGTGCAATCAATCACATTCACAAATCAATTGAACTCTCAAAATTCTAATTTGAGCAGTTATTAGGCCAGTTCCACCTAACAACATCTCACTGAGATCTCAATGTCACCTTGACTGAGGCAAAATCATTTGGTGCCTTGGTGGAACATAATTCTCAGTTATCATTGAGATTTAATGGTTACCTTACTAATTGTTGCTGTACATATGTCAGCAACGTCAAATAGCTGAGTGAGAAATCGAATCCAAAATAATTTCATCTCAGAGATCTCAGAAAAAAATCTCAGTTCTCACATTTCCACAGATTCTTCGCTGCTATTGGTCGCAGCTTAATTTTAAGTAGAATAAAGCCTAAAGCAGTTGCCCGTAGCTTAAATGGTAAGTGAGTTGGCTGCTAAGCAGAACGTCGTTGGTTCGAGTCCTACTCAGGCCAAGTTTTTATTTCATCTTTCACGGGTACTGCCTCTTGCGAAGACCTGACAAATCTTCCAAGAGTATCAATCTGTAATGAAAAAATGCTTCTCAACTTTGCCGTTCGGAATCGGCGTTAAATTGTAGGTCCCCTCAATTCTTCACACGCACTCAGAGAATTGTTGATTAGAGTAAGCCACTTAGGCGTTGGCTCTTCAAGAGCTGTCGCGCCACTCTATTTATTTATTTTATTTTAAAGCCTTCATCGATTAATGGACTATCCAACACAAAAAGAATTTTACAATTCGAAATAGTAGTTCCTGAGATTACCGCGTTCAAACGAACAAACTCTTCAGCTTTATATTGTATTAAATTGTATTGTTTGCCGTTTTTTCCACTTTTTACACAAATTCTTCGCTCCTATTGGTCGCAGCTAAATTTTATATAGCTTCAAGCCTTCCTTGATAAATGGACCATTCAACATTTAAAAAATTGTTCAATTTCATAAAGCAGTTCTTGAGATAAGCGCGTTAAAACGCAGAAAAATGTATATTTTTTGCCGTTTTTCCATATTTTCCACAGATTCTTCGCTGCTATTGGTCACAGCTTAATGTTAAATAGCCTCAAGTCTTCCTCAATTAATGGACCATCCAACACAAAAAGAACTATACCATTCGAACCAGTACTTGCTGAGATAAGTGCGTTAAAACGCAGAAAAATGTATATTTTTTGCCGTTTTTCCCCATTTTAAACAGATTCTTCGCTGCTATTGGTCACAGCTTAATGTTAAGTAGCCTAATGTCTAAGTCGATTAAGGCACCATCCAACACAAAAAGAATTATACCATTCGAACCAGTAGTTCCTGAGATTACCGCGTTCAAACAAACAAACTCTTCAGCTTTATATATTAGTGTAGATTGTATTGTATTGTTTGCCGTTTTTACCACATTTTACACAAATTCTTCGCTCCTATTGGTCGCAGCTAAATTTTATATAGCTTCAAGCCTTCCTTGATAAATTGACCATTCAACATTAAAAAAATTGTTGAATTTCATAAAGCAGTTCCTGAGATAAGCGCGTTAAAACGCAGAAAAATGTATATGTTTTGCCGTTTTTTCCATATTTTCCACAGATTCTTCGCTGCTATTGTTCACAGCTTAGAGTTAAATAGCTTCAAGTATTCCTCAATTAATGGAACATCCAACACAAAAAGAATTTTACCATCCGAACCAGTAGTTCCTGAGATAAGTGCGTTAAAACGCAGAAAAATGTATATTTTTTGCCGTTTTTTCCACATTTTCCACAGATTCTTCGCTGCTATTGGTCACAGCTTAATGTTAAGTAGCCTAATGTCTAAGTCGATTAAGGCACCATCCAACACAAAAAGAATTATACCATTCGAACCAGTAGTTCCTGAGATTACCGCGTTCAAACAAACAAACTCTTCAGCTTTATATATTAGTGTAGATGTAGATTAAATTGTATTGTTTGCCGTTTTTTCCACATTTTACACAAATTCTTCGCTCCTATTGGTCGCAGCTAAATTTTATATAGCTTCAAGCCTTCCTTGATAAATGGACCATTCAACATTTAAAAAATTGTTCAATTTCATAAAGCAGTTCTTGAGATAAGCGCGTTAAAACGCTGAAAAATGTATATTTTTTGCCGTTTTTTTCCATATTTTCCACAGATTGTGATGTGCTTTTTGTTTCCCAGCCGAGGTTTCGCTCGTCGGTGCCAAGGTCTAATGAAGAAAACACGAAACTTCAATGATAGGTCTTTCGAACCTAATGACAAATTCTTTATTAGAAACACTTAATAACTACAATTATTAATATTAACGTAAATTCAATAGTTTTTGGTTTTGGTTCTTCTTAATGCGTCACTTCCGGTATTGCGATCGGACTTAGATATTGCTGCCGCCTGTAGAGTGACTGGGTTCCTGGTCGTCTTGGTATGGCTTCACTACTGGGCTTCCTGTTCCTGTTTCCGCTTGAGCTTGTGGTATTTGTTACTCGACCGGTTTATTTCCGGGGGATCAGCAGGTACGTTTAAGGCCCCTGGTGGCACTACACGGCAGGCAATAGCTCTGGTGGATCAGCAGGTTTATTTAAGGCCCCTGGTGGCACTACACGGCAGGCAATAGCTCTGGTGGATCAGCAGGTTTATTTAAGGCCCCTGGTGGCACTACACGGCAGGCAATAGCTCTGGTGGATCAGCAGGTTTATTTAAGGCCCCTGGTGGCACTACACGGCAGGCAATAGCTCTGGTGGATCAGCAGGTTTATTTAAGGCCCCTGGTGGCACTACACGGCAGGCAATAGCTCTGGTGGATCAGCAGGTTTATTTAAGGCCCCTGGTGGCACTACACGGCAGGCAATAGCTCTGGTGGATCAGCAGGTTTATTTAAGGCCCCTGGTGGCACTACACGGCAGGCAATAGCTCTGGTGGATCAGCAGGTTTATTTAAGGCCCCTGGTGGCACTACACGGCAGGCAATAGCTCTGGTGGATCGGCAGGTTTATTTAAGGCCCCTGGTGGCACTACACGGCAGGCAATAGCTCTGGTGGATCAGCAGGTTTATTTAAGGCCCCTGGTGGCACTACACGGCAGGCAATAGCTCTGGTGGATCGGCAGGTTTATTTACGGCCCCTGGTGGCACGCAGCACGGCAGGCAATAGCTCTGGTAGATCGGCAGGTTTATTTACGGCCCCTGGTGGCACGCAGCACGGCAGGCAATAGCTCTGGTGGATCAGCAGGTACGTGAATGACCCCTGGTGGCACGACGGACAAATCTCCTTCGATATTTAAAACCCCTTACCGCTGGTGGGGGGAAGCTTTAAAATCGAAATTGCGGTTGCTGCACGGTCGGTAAGTGAGGACAATTTCCTTCGCTATTAAAACCCCTTACCACTGGTGGGGGGAAGCTTCAACAACGAAATTGCGGTCGGCGGCGGGAATGACCAATAACACTCAGTTCAAAACCTAAGTTGAAATGACAACTTATCGTAGTGATGAAAAGTAGTGGTAGTGGTGATTTTAGTACGAAAGTACTCATCACCATATAAACTTTGCTACTAAAAATGAGTGTGAATTGTACGAACATGAAAGTTAAACTTTCATGTGTTTCGGTATAGCTTGCTGCCATGCAATAAGAATGTTATCGATGATGAATGTAAACACGCCATGTGTTAATGAGTCATACGATATGCTTTGTTTATGCATTTCTTGGTATAAATTCAAGGCCAAATGAAATGTATGCAATATATGCACGAATTAGTTTTGCCTGCATAGGGGATTTTTAAAGCGAGCGTGAATTATATGAATTCGAAATGCAAAATTGGCCTGTGTATTAAGTATTTGATGGAAAAATTGATGTTGTGGTAAGAGAGCATGTAACGCTTCGTTACAAGATTCTTCGCTGCTATTGGTCACAGCTTAATGTTAAATAGCTTCAAGTCTTCCTCAATTAATGGACCATCCAACACAAAAAGAATTATACCATTCGAACCAGTACTTCCTGAGATAAGTGCGTTAAAACGCAGAAAAATGTATATTTTTTGCCGTTTTTTCCCCATTTTAAACAGATTCTTCGCTGCTATTGGTCACAGCTTAATGTTAAGTAGCCTAATGTCTAAGTCGATTAAGGCACCATCCAACACAAAAAGAATTATACCATTCGAACCAGTAGTTCCTGAGATTACCGCGTTCAAACAAACAAACTCTTCAGCTTTATATATTAGTGTAGATATACAATAAAACTGGCCACGCGGGTGGTAAAAAAGATGATAAAAGCAAACAATGTACTTTCGGATATGAAAGTACCATTTGGTGCCTTTGAGTTTAAGCTGTGTGGTTGCCCTTAAACTCTTTGTGTGCGAAAGTCCAATAAAATAGCAACTCTCACCGCAAGTAAAAAAAAAAAAAAATAAACAAAGTTGGCATGGAAAAAATTCAATTGAGGATTCTTGGTTTGTTTTTGCTTTCAAGTATGTATTAAATAATATGTTTTGAAAAAATGGTAAGATCTCTTTCGTACTGAATTTTGATAGGTTGTAATAATTTGACCTTTCTCATCGAATTGCTAAAAATCCAATTAATGTCAAATAAACCTAAGAACCTTGTAGTGTGCATTTTGCTCAAAGAACTTGTCCGATCTATCGATCAGATTGATATGTAGGTATACCAGTTACTGTGAAATAGTTCAATTACCATTTCAAACCGTGCAGCTCTTTCACTGGCTGTAGTTTGGGCCTAACGCAATTATTACGACTATGAGCAGATGTCCTAATTTGTGCCTCCAAGTTTGTCTAGGACTACTTATACGTAAGGTTCGTTGTTGGATATTCTTCTCCATTCGGCGTTCACACAAAAAGGGCTAACAATTACCGGAGGAAATTTTTTTCGGTTTTTACTTCGGGGTCCATGCTTCAGTAACATAAAACAGAAGCTTCATGTGTAGAGACACCTTACTCGACTCAAAGAGGGCTAAGAAAAAATTAAAGAAAAAATTAATTGCTAAGCTAGAGTAATTCACCCTTTGCTTTCAGCTTTAGTATTACTCTTGATTGTTGATAGAAAAAACAATATAGACTTCTTAAACATCTAAAAACTTTGGCAAGAGATCACGCCAATGTTGTTGACTTTTGAGTTTCACAAAATACCTTCAAGAACAATGTTGAAACCTTTTTTTTAATTCAAATGTTAGTAATACGACAAATCTTACGCTATGGTGATGAATGCACATAGCATAGGTACGTATTGTGATTAAAATCTTCTTTGTAGAAAAAAAAAAAAACTAAAGGAAGTGTTAATCCATTTCTGAGCCTGTAACAGACTGCATAACTTTAGAGACCATTGGAATTCGAACGCTCAAGAGTTGAAAAGTATCTTCACCAATCTACAACTTCCTACTTCAAACGTAAAGCAAAGCAAAAAACTAAACGAGAAATGAAATCACCCATCCTCGACGATGAGTTATGTTTTCTTGAAAGTCCTTCAGATTATGAATTTATAGGATAGTGACTATGCCAAGACTGTCAGACCACATCGCAAAATAGAAACAGCCACACCCCTCCATAAATTTACATTCAAGCGGGCAAAATAGAAAAAATTACGGTCCCAATGAAGAATAGATATCAAATTGCATTGCCTGAAAGCCTTCATCTATTAGAACCGAGGATGTCCTTTTTGCCAACCAACCAATATCAATGCATGACTTTACAAATGCAAATGCTAAAACCATAGATGGAGAAATAGAGAAATTCACAGTGAAGTGGGAAATCAGATACGAGTATTGGCAATTAAAAAAGTTGAGTCCGCACTTAATCGATATTTTTTTTTTATTCTTTTGGATTTGAATGTTGGGTCCATATCTTCGGAATGGCTTTTTTGACTTCCAATTCCAACGAATTTATCAATTCAAATTTGTGTTTGTGTCCATTAGTTTTGAATAGAAATGTGGAGGAATTGGGATTGGTCAGCAGTGAGTAAGTTGGGTCTCAAAGGAACATTTATTTTTCCAATCCCTCTTTAGTATTTGGAAATTGCGGGATGTTGTTTGCTCATCAAATTCTTCTACGCATGTATTTTTGGCGCAAACATATTATTATTGGGCTAATTGTTGTTCTCAAGATTTAAATTTTTGAGAAAGGCTTACCTATCTCAAAATTCTGGGGTGGAATCGGCTAAATTCAAAAATGATTATCACATTTGTGAAAGAAATGAAATTTTCATTCTGCGTAAGGTTATCACAAAAAAATTATTATTTTTGGAATCATTTGGCCAAACTGGCGTTCGAGATTGTTTTTTTTTTTAATTATTCCGTTAGATTTCTGTTTGTTTTTGCTAATTAAAAGCGATGAATTTTAGATACTTATGTACGTGTTGTTTATATGTTTGTAAGGGAAGATCCGGCTCGCTGGGCGTAAGCAAAATATTTCATTTTTTTTGTGCTTTATTGGATAGTTAGAATTGCAATAAGCAATACGTTTTTGATAAACAATATTTTTGGTCGTGTAAGGTCGGGTGGTTAACCAACACGTTATATGGTGAACGTTGCAGCAGAAACTGTTGATAGGAATGAATAAATCGCTTTGCATCAAATGCATATAGTTTCTACACCGACGGTAGTGTAGTCATATGACTCCCGGTACCCTGGCCCTAAGTGTTTGGAGGAGTATGACCACTAAAACTGTGGCAGAAGAATTTTATATATTAGATGTACAAACAAAACAATAATAATAATTGACGAAATTTTCATGAAAACTCATTAGGAAGGGGCTCTTAAAAAGTAGGGGTAAGTGGTAGGAAGTTGAAAATTAAGGATTGAATGTATTTCTTAATGCCGCACCATGCAAAAATTATAATAAAAAATACTGCCCAAAAAATGCAAAAAAAAATGTGTGGATGAGCCATCCTTAACAATCTCATACCTACTGAATGCACATATATAATCATCAAAATCGGTCAAGCCGTTTCGGAGGAGTATGACCACTAAAACTGTGACAGAAGAATTTTATATAGTAGATTTATTTATCGTTTTAATCCTTATTTCATAATCTTTGATTTGATGTGTAAATCAACTACATTTTCAAAATTAAACACTCAAAATAAATTTTGTTAAAGAGCAAAATCTAAATAGAGCTAGGGCTGCATTTCTTCGTATTAATGGGCAAGTCTTGACAACTTCCCGCTTCTCAATTTAGTGGAGCTTCGAAAAATATCTTTGGGGAACTATCAAATAAAGCAAGCCCGCTCCTATTGTGGAGAGCATTTAAAAGAAAATGGCGACTACGTTATAGAAGTCTGCGAACGCCGTGAGCGTATAAGCCTAGTTGGAAACAATTTTTTAATGGGGGGAAGAATCAAGTCGCGGCACATGAGTGGAAAAATCTATTTCACTTACATACTAGTGAGCAACGAGCCAAATGATGCAAACAGTTGCATTGCAATTAAGGCACATTATTGCAATTGTCTTGTTGGTGTGTGAAACGTTGGGTGTTGCGCACATGTAATAAGTATCTTATGGTACTTGGGTTATGCACGCCATGGTATAAATATAACGATACCACCAGCTTTATAATTTGGCCGCGCTATCAACACGGGAAATAACACCAGCGCCGAGATCAGACGAAGAATTACTCAATTACTCAAAAGCAATTGATTGGAAAAGCTCTCTCTCGAGCAACTAAGGTAAAACTGTACAACATCCTCATCATCCCTGTCCTACTATATGGTGCAGAAGGCTGGACCTTGACAAAATCGGATGAATGTGCCTAAGGCTGTTTCTAGAGGAAAGTTCTTCGGGTCATCTTTGGCCCCGTGTGCATTGATGGGGAATGGAGAAGAAGATACAACAGCAAATTTTACGGGTTGTACAACAACACGGACATAGTCACAAGGGTCAAGGTCCAGAATCTCAGATACCCCATTTGCCCACTCACCCGATGAGGTAGGACGACACCAAAAATACCGTTTTTAAGATGGACGGACAAAGGGAAAGGCCCGGGTTATTTCTGTCCGACCATATGATTTGGTATCTTCGACGAAATGTCAATTGACCTCTATACTTACTTTTTCCAATTTCCCCATGAAATAAGCTGACACCAAAAAACGCAACCGGAAGTGCAATTTAGCCACCAAAAGGCCCAGGAAAAGTCTGTCCGACCACTGGTTTTGAAAATTTCATGTCCTTTAGCATTAGATGGTGGCAAAATTTTCCACTCTGCTGATGAGGTAGGTAATCTTACGGTCGCTTCCCGGACTATTAGTTAATTATTTGAAAATTGTTTTCTGAAAAAAAAATGCCAGTTTTATAATCTGTTTTTTTTTTTTTTTGAAAACTTTTAAGTCCTTGGGGCAGTACTTACAATAGGAATTTTTTTTTAATATTTTGGATTCCTATTCACAGACCTGTTTGGCAACTTTCCCATGCCGCCCGAAAACGATATAGAAAAAAAAGTGTCCATACATTTTTTTTTTCAACCGAGCCATCCTACTGTGCAAGGTGGAAAATTCGGAATATCTGTCTTATACCCATTTTGGAGCATATCTGAAGGCGCTAAATTGTAAGGGGTCCGCCATCTAACTTTTTTTTTCAACTAGTGCTTATTTTGTGAATGGTAACATTTATCTCATGTCTGATTTGACAGATAATTAGTTTTATCCTTCCGCTGTACGAATATGGTTGTGTATTAGCTTGAACAACGCTTGGAAATATTGTGACATTACTTTGAGCATCATGGAAATGTTGCAGATTGAGTGCGAAGATTGCGTACCGATTTTGGAAGAAGAGAAGCACCGTCAGCTCAGTATGTTCGTTATCTTGTGAAAAAATGAAAGAAACTGGCATCCTCATCGATAAACCAAAGCGTGAAAAGCGAAAACAGTGCGTGCACCCGAGAATATTGCTGCTGTGGCAGAAAGTGTGCGTGAAGCGCCATCAACATCAATTCACCGTTGTTCTCAACAATTGAACATTTCGGAGACATCATTGAGACTAATTTTGCATAAAGACCTTGGTATGACGCCATATAAAGTCGAAGTAGTTCAGGAGTTGAAGCTAACTGACCACCATCCAATGCGTTTTCGCTTCGCTAAGTGGGCCTGCGATCGACTTAGAGAAGATGCCGATTTTGCCACAAAAAAATCATCTTTTCAGATGAAGCTCATTTTGATCTTGGCGGGTATGTAAAATTGTAAACAAGCAAAATTGTCGCATTTGGGGCACAGAAAGCCCGCACGCATACATTGAAAAGCCGATACACCCAAAACGAGTCACTGATTGGTGCGGATTTTGGTGCAGAGGCATAATTGGGCCATTTTTCTTCGAAAATGGGCAACGAGTGACCGTTACAGTCAATGGCAATCGTTATCGGGCCATGTTGAACGAAATTTTGTTCACAAAAATTGAAGAGGAGGATATTGGCAACATTTGGTTTCAACAGGACAGCGCTACGTGTCACGGTGACGTGAAATAACGCCCAACGAAATAACACCGAATTTGAAATTCGGCCTTATTTCCATTTCAAAAATGAAATTACCCCAATTCGGCTTTAATTCTTAGGTCAGTTGGAAATTGCGCCAAAAAAAATTTGGAAATAAGACCAAAATTTTCAAAACAAGTTTTTCAGCTTTTTTGCAATCTTAAAAAAGAATTCAAGCCGAATAATTGTTTGAAAAAAAAGCTGAATTCCTTACAAAATTTGTTTGTACACCCAAGGACATATTTGAACATATGGCCAAATGACATCTTCAAATCATTTTTTTTTCCTACAAAAAAAAGAACTTCAAATATTCTTTTTTAAGTGAAAAAAGATTCCTATATAACGAAGAAATTATAATTAAAAAAAGAATTTAAACTAAACAAACGTTCATGTAATCAACATTAACGAAGTAAATAGGTATAAGTACATTAACATTGTAGTAGTTACTACTGTGTGAGATACTGCATGCTATCCTATTGTCGTTGTATAATATCTTTCTGTATTTTAGTTCCTAACACAATTACTCTTACTGATACAATAACATAAACCGATTGTCATTTCAAAATATACATATGTACAACAGATCGTTATTTCTGCTTATGCTATTTATAGACTTTACCCCTACTTCCATTGTACAAACGCTATTCTCTTTTCCTTTTATCTTCTCCTTCTTGTTTAAAATATGAAAATAAAGACAGTTTCAAATTGGATGCGAAACGGTGCGGTCATCAGCTCAGCTCTCGGTGTTTTATTTAAATATTAGAAAATATTAAAGTCGATTAACAAATATATGTACTATAAATTATTCAGAAGTGGGATTAGTAAATCCAAGTAAAGTTTCTAATAAAATAGTTCATCCCAGTTTTAATTAAAGTGACGCTGTTCTCCTCGCGAAAAAAAAACAAACTCGAGTCAATTTGATGTTTTATTTTGTTGTGTGACACACAAGCAAAGCCATAAATTTTTTTCCCTCCTTTCTAAATTCTTGTTTTTTTTTCTCTCATCTTGATATTTGCTATACCTTTGTCGTGCGCGGTGTGCAAATAAATTAAAAAAAAAAAGAAAAAGGAAATGGAACAAATGATCGATGTGTCTGAATACACAGCTGCCCAGCTGCGCGAGTGGTTACAGCGCTTAGGCAAATCAAGCGCTGGTACGAAACCAACTTTAGCTGTGCGTTTGAACGAGATACCAGTAGAACAACGCGGTTTGCCTCCACCAAAACGAACGGCAAATGAAGAAAAAAACTTGCTTGACGACAACGACGAAGAAGCCGACGACGGTGAAGAAGAAAACGAGTCCAATGATGAACAGCAAGAGGTTGAGGAAGAGGAAACAGCAACAGAGAGGCAACAAAGACAAAAGGAAAACGAGTTGTTACGAAGAGAAATAATAGCGAGGGAGAACGAACTATTGAAGATGATGGCAGAGCTGAGCAAACAGAAAAGACAAGAGACGGAAACGACAACGGGAACGACAACGGGAACGACAACCGAAGAGGCAGCTGGAGTTAAAACAAGTTCAACGGTGGTGACGACAACGGGAACGACAATTGAAGAGACAACGGGAGCAGAAAAAAGTGCGACAGCGGTGACGACGACGGGAGCGACAACTGAGGAGGCAACTAAAGCAACGACAAATTCAACCGTGGCAACTGGAGTGAAAACGAGTTCGATGACGGCAACAACAGCACAAATGACAACTAGAGTGACGACCGGCAGCCTGGCAGTGCAACAGTATACTATGTATAAAGAATTAGTGCCTGAATACGATGGTGGAGGAAACGTTGAAGTCTGGTTGACACAGCTAATGAACGTAAAACAAATGTACGACGTTTCCGATGAAATGTTGCGCACGCTGTTTGTCACCAAGTCACCAAATTTTTTGTGCCTGAATGTCGAGTCGTTGTGTGGAAGTCTAAGAGACGATTTCACGAAGAAAGAAAACAGGATGGTAGTCAGGAAACGGTTCGAGGCAAGACAGTGGAAGACAACGGAAAGTTTCGACGAGTACTATTTGGACAAAAACCGATTGGCGACTGGACTGGACTTGGATGAGGAAGAACTAGTTGAGTACATAATCGAAGGTTTTTCGGATGAAAATCTGAGACTACACGCTCTGGTTAGCAACTTCACGACAAAAGCAGGATTATACAGATCGTTCCACAGAATACAACAATGCGCAAAGGAGATGGAGGGAAGACCAACAGCAACGGGATCGACTACGAGTGCAACGACAACAGTATCGAGAAGGCCATACGACACGGTAAGGTGTTACAACTGTAATTCAATGGGACATGTTGCGAGTGTTTGCCGTAAGCCAAAGAGAGAGTATGGTGTTTGCTACGCGTGCGGGGAAAAGGGACACATAGTAGCTGCTTGTCCCCAACGGAAATTAGCACAAAGGGTTCATCAACTGAACGAAGAGGAGGAGTCAAACGATTTTGTAAGAAATTTTTTATTTAGTTTTGATTCACATAATGATGTGAAAATCTCTCTAGATTGCCTCATAGATACCGGAAGCCCTATAAGCATGGTAAAGACGTCACGAATTCCGGATGTCATTAAAAAAAATTGTTGTAGTTGTGTAACAAAAACAAAAAATTACTACGGAATAAATAAAAGTAGATTAAAAGTTCTTGGACTGGTGTCTGGTGTAATTTTTTTCGAGAAAGAAGTTGGAATTAAAGTTAATTTTGTTATTGTAGATGATGAGGCAACTGGATATGAGGCAATCTTGGGAAGGGATTTTTTAAGAAAAGGGAAGTTTAGATTAATTACCGACACAAAGAAAAAAATTGAAGTTAAGTCAAAAGAAAATATAACAACAGATAGTCAGTTCGAAACTGAAAGACAGCTTATGTCGATTGAATATAAAGACGATAATGATGTTAAATTGGAAATAGATGATAACGTTAATTTTGAGACTAGAACAAAACTGATTGAATTATATAAAAAAAATTATTTGTACGCCGATCGCCCCACGGAACCTACAGTCAAAACAAAGATGAGCCTTGTCCTCAACGATGTTAAACCTTTTCATTGTCGTCCACGTAGACTTTCTTATGCAGAAAAGGGTGAACTCAGTTCGTTGTTAGATGAATATCTAAGAAAAGGTTATATTAGGGAAAGTGAGTCGGAATACGTTTCGCCGATAGTGTTAGTGAGGAAAAAGACGGGAGACATCAGAATGTGTATTAATTTTCGGACGTTAAATAAGATAACAGCAAAGGATAGTTATCCAATCCCTATTATAGACGATTTGTTAGATAGGCTAGCCAACAAAACGATTTTTTCAAAACTGGATCTGAAGAATGGGTTTTTCCATGTTTACATGCATGAAGATTCTATAAAGTACACATCTTTCATTACGCCGCTGGGTCAATACGAATTTCTTAGAATGCCGTTTGGGTTAAAAAATGCTCCGTCGACTTTTCAAAGACACATCAATAGGATCTTCTCAGACATGATTAGAAATGATGAAGTTATAGTCTACTTAGATGATATAATGATCGCAACAAAAACTTATGAAGAACACTTTAGAATACTTGGAGAAGTTTTTAAAAGAATGACAGAAAATCAGTTGGAGTTAAGAGAGGATAAGTGTATGTTCCTACAGCAGAAGATTAAGTATCTAGGTTTTACGATCACGGGACAAGGGATACAGGCAGACGATAGAGGAATTAAAGCGATACAGGATTTCCCTATACCACAAAAAGTTCACACGGTACAAAGTTTTCTAGGCTTATGCTCATATTTTCGTAGATTCGTCAAAGATTTCTCGATAATAGCCAAGCCTTTGTACGACTTGGTCAGAAAAGACAGAGAGTTTAACTTTGGACCAGAACAATTGCATGCGTTCGAGACGCTAAAGAAAAAGCTAGTAGAAACTCCGGTACTGGCACTTTATGATCCTAAAGACGAAACAGAATTACATTGCGACGCAAGTGCCATAGGTTTTGGTGCCATACTGCTTCAAAAGAAACAGGATGGGAAATTTCATCCGATTTTTTACTACTCTAGAAGGACTACGGATGCGGAGGCCAAATACCACAGCTTCGAGTTAGAAACGTTAGCGATAGTGTATGCCCTAGAGAGATTTAGGATTTATTTGCAAGGGAGACGGTTCAAGGTGGTGACCGACTGCAATTCTTTGACGATGACGTTGAAGAGGAAAGAACTCAATCCAAGAATCTCCAGGTGGGCGTTAGAGTTACAAAATTATGAAATGGTGTTAGAACATCGAGCAGGAAGTCGAATGCAACATGTAGACGCGTTAAGTAGGTCAACGAATGTGTTGACAATAGAAACAAATACGTTCGAAGAAAACTTGATAATATGTCAAAACAAAGATAGTAAAATTGTTAAGATTAAGCAAATGTTAGAGGAGACTGAAAGTAAATCGTATGAGATGAGAAACGGAGTGGTGTATAAAAAGAAGAATGATGGTACCATCGTGTTTTTAGTACCCGAAGACATGATTGATCATGTTTTATACAAATACCATGATGAAATGGGTCATGTAGGTACAGACAAAACCTGTGAGTTAATTTCGAAAAGTTATTGGTTCCCCAATATGAGAGAGAAAATAGGATCGCATATAAAAAATTGCTTAAAGTGTATAGTTTATTCAGCCAAACAAGGTAAAGAGGAGGGTTTCCTTCACAACATCCCAAAAGGGAAGATACCGTTTGAAGTCTACTTTACTTTACGTTTACTAAGTTCGTAAGGTTGTATTCAACAAAGACGACGAATACCAAAGAGGTTGTTAGAGCACTAGAAGACTACTTTAGAGCATATAGCGTACCGAAATGTATAGTGTCAGATAGAGGGAGCTGTTTCACTTCAACTGAGTTTAAAGAATTTTTGATAGCTAGGAATGTTAGACATAGACATGTCAAAGTTGCAACGGGATCGCCTCAAGCGAACGGTCAGGTTGAAAGAGTAAATAGGAGTTTAGGGCCTATGTTGGCTAAGTTAGTGAAACCGGAAGAGGGATTGTTTTGGGATCATGTCTTAGACAAGGTAGAACATACTTTTAATAATACGGTGAATCGAACGATTAAGCAACACCCTAGTGTAATGCTGTTTGGAGTAGACCAAAAAGGAAAGTGTTCAGACGAACTCAAGGATAAATTGATAGAAATAGAAAGATTAGGAGAGAAACGGGATCTTAAGAAGGTAAGACAAAAAGCAATAGAAGAACAAAAAACACTCAGGCATATAACAAACAATATGTAGATAGAAAAAGATGAAAACCAAACATTTATAAAGCTGGCGATTTTGTCATGGTTAAAAATTTCGATTCACATCCTGGCGCGTCTAAGAAACTGATACCAAAGTTCCGGGGACCTTACGAGGTAACGAAAGTATTGCGAAACGATAGATACGTACTTAGAGATGTTGAAAATTTCCAACAAACAAGGTTACCCTACCAAGGAGTGTGGGCGGTCGGCAATATGAAACCGTGGCTTAGAAAAATTGATAAAAGAAAGAAAAATTGTAAAAAATAGATAAAGATCAGGTGATCTCAAAGGTCAGGATGGCCGAATTGTAGTAGTTACTACTGTGTGAGATACTGCATGCTATCCTATTGTCGTTGTATAATATCTTTCTGTATTTTAGTTCCTAACACAATTACTCTTACTGATACAATAACATAAACCGATTGTCATTTCAAAATATACATATGAACAACAGATCGTTATTTCTGCTTATGCTATTTATAGACTTTACCCCTACTTCCATTGTACAAACGCTATTCTCTTTTCCTTTTATCTTCTCCTTCTTGTTTAAAATATGAAAATAAAGACAGTTTCAAATTGGATGCGAAACGGTGCGGTCATCAGCTCAGCTCTCGGTGTTTTATTTAAATATTAGAAAATATTAAAGTCGATTAACAAATATATGTACTATAACATGTATTTCAACTCTAAACACATTTGATGTTTTTTACAATTTCTCTGCAAATTTTGCAAAGAATTGCGTTGTTATTTTACATGAGTTTATCTATTGAAAAAAATTATTAATTCCAAAGATAGACTTTAAATTATTTACTTGATATAAAATTTAAATTAAGAGAAAAATAATCGTCATTCGCGCAGCGGAAATTTTTTTTGCCCCAGAGAGAATCAATTTGGGGTGTGAAAATAAAAAATTCGCGCGAATATTCTTTTTCACACCCCAAATTGATTCTCTCTGGGGCAAAAAAATTTTTCCGCTGCGCTAATTTTTTTTCACACCCCAAGTTGATTCTCACTGGGGCAAAACATTTTTTTCCGCTCGGTACGCCTTGCGCGAGTGACAATTATCTTTCTCTCAATTCAAATTTTTTATCAAGTACCTTAATAAATTAAAGTCTATTCTTGTAAATTCAAAATGTTTTCTATATTGACCATTTATTCCAAAAAGTAGCAAGTAAATATGGCCACCTGACTCTTACAATGTTAATTATTGCCATCACTTGACACTTTAGAAAAGTTAAAAATGGCCATATGTTCAAATATGGAAATATGACTGTTTCACATTATGACACGGTACCAATTAAACACATAAGTAAACAAGGTTTTTCAATAGACATACATTACATATGAAATTACTTTTCCTACGTAACAAAAGAAAAAGGATGTAGATTTATGAAACAAAACTTTGCAAGCTCCCGATCAGATGTCAAGGGGGAAAAAGCTACCAGGCCATTGCAAAGGAGCCAATTTGGCGAATCAGAAAATTCGCGCGAATTCTTCTATAAGCAAAAAAAGTTTAATTGTTGAGTTGACAAATATTTTAACAGGAGTTTATATAAATTTAAAAACGAAATAAGACCAAAATGGCCTAGTTTCGTTTTAGCAAATGAAATAAAGCCAAATTGCAAATTTGGTTTTATTTCGTTTTCGAAAACGAAATAAGACCAAATTTTCGAATTTAGGTCTTATTTCGTTGGGCGTTATTTCACGTCACCACGTGCCACACAGCCGAAGTTACACTCGATGTTTTGCGCCCTGTTTTTGAAGATCGGATTATCAGCCGCAACGTCAAAATCGTGCAAAAATGGAAAGGAAAACATGTTTGGCAGAATAGTTGGAAAGCACAGCCTCCATGAAGCTACAACAGCTAACGGCTTCCGACTAATCGACTTTGCTGCAGCTCGTAATATGGTGATAAGAAGCACAAGGTTTCCACGACGAAATATCTACACAGCAACCTGGCGATCTCCGGATGGTCGAACTGCCAATCAAATCGACCATGTGCTAGTTCGCGCAAGGCACGCATCCACCATCAAATATCGATTCTGACCACTTCCTAGTAGTGGCTAAGTTAAGAGCTCGATTATCAAATGACACAAAAAACACGAGCCGCACAAAAAAAAGAAGGTCAACATCGGTTACCTTAGCATCCCGGAGAATGCCAGAGTCTACAGTGAGCGCCTGAGTGAGGGTCTCTCCGCCGCGGGCCGTACTCCCAAATGCCACAACGTTAACACATTTTGGAACCAATATCGCAAAATAACTAAAAATGTAGCCGAGGCCATAGGTTACCAGACCAGCCACCCCCAAAAAAGAACCTGTGGTATGATCATGAATGCGCGATATTGAAAAGAGAGACGGAAAAAGCCACGTTGGCAGATGCTGCAACAGAGAGCAAGAGCAGCAAGAGAAGCATACCGAACATAAATGAGAAATGAGAAAAAGACTCTGCGAAAGAAGAAAAGAGCATCCTCAGCTCGTCAGCTCAAAGATCTCGAAAAGTCACTTACCAAGAACAACACCCATCGTTTCCACAATAGGACGAATCAACTAGCTTCTTGTCACTTACTAAGAACACAGGCTCTTCGAAACAGTGAAGGAAACCTAGTCACCGAAGCACAGAGAATTGTAGATGTTTTTAATAAGCAGCACTTCCAATAGATGCTGAACGCGCATAATTTCGAGCGAGCCAATGACGAAAGAGAAGCAAGACCAGTCAATTAAGACCGCCGCAAAGTGGTTCCATTCTATGGACATTATGGAAAAAACCTATAAAAACTTAACGGATGGACCGATTTTGTTGAAATTTTAAATGTTCTATAAATATTTTGAATTTTAATTATTGAACTTAAAAATTCTTTTTTTTTTTTTGTAATTGTAATAAAAAAAAAACTAATAAGAACGAATGTTGTATTTATATGTTTATACATTAGGGTGGTCCTTAAGATAAAATTAATGAAGACAACCGCTCAATTGTCTCCAAATAGATAAGAAAAAATCCTCTTATTTTTTCAGATTTTTATCTATAGGTACCCCTTACTGGCCCTGTACCGAAGTGAAATTCTAATACTAGGGACTTTGCGGCTGATTTTTTTATTATTCCCGTATATCTCCATTTCGGCTTTACAGATTTTGTTCAAATTTTGCACAATTATACTAAACATTATCCTTAGTGATATTGCATTCCAAGTTATTATTTAAAATATTATCTTCATTAACAAAAAAATCGGAAAGGAGATCCATTTTTGTAGTACCTTTTGGGTTTATAACACTCTTTTCCAGATTTCTCAAAAACGGCTAAACCATTTTTTTGGAAATTTCGTCAGCACGTTTATATGCAATGTCTTAATAATGTTGCCAAAAAATTTCATAAGTGTTTTAATTTCCCTGATTTTCTTACAAGGAAATAAGACCTCGTGATTTTGCACTCAAAACGTTCTCACGATCAAAGTGACTAAAAGTGACCGTTAATTTTAACAGGGTTGTTACGTTATTAAACAAGGAAACAAAAAATGTAAGTGCCAAAAGTTAGCAACGCTTAGCTCTATAAAAATATGTCCAATAAACAACTTTTAAGCCTAATTCTCGAAGTACCTTGGTTAAAAGCTATTTATTTTTTTATTGAAAATCAAATTAAGAAATTCAGAACGGATTATGAATGCAAAATGTTATATTCAACATAAAAATCACTTTTTGTTTGCCTAAAATTGATTCTCATTCAAAAAAATTACACATAAAAACCGCTTCCATTTTTTTCCAAATTCTGAAAATTTTAATAGACTCAACATTGAATTGATGGTATGGAGAACCAGAGTGAGAAAAAAATTGTAGCAGTTAATTTAAATGTTAATTGGAACAATCAAGAAAATAACCAAAACACGTTTATTTTATTTAAAGATTTTTATTAAGCCGTTTTCACAACACGTCCACTTCGTTCGGATGATGCGTATAGAATGAATCTCTTTCTTTCTTATTTTCGTTCTTAAAACTAGTTACACACTAATACATACAAAATGGCAAGAGATACAAAGCGGAATAAAAGAAACTGATGCATGTGTAGATGGCTATCGGTTGTTTTAAATATAAAAGTATTCGGTTTGGGTTTGACTCAATATGTGTATAACAATGTCTTACGGGAAGAGTAACAATAACTAATACATGTGTAGATGACTATCGGTTGTTTGAATATAAAAGCGTTCAGTTAGGTTTGACTCAATATGTGTACAATAATGTCTTAAGGGGAAGAGTAACGATAATCATTATAGCAATACGGTAGCATGCAATACCTTAACATAAATATGTGCTTACTACTACAATTCGGCCATCCTGACCTTTGAGATCACCTGATCTCTACTTTGTTTTACATTTTTCACTTAACCAAGGTTTCATATTGCCAACCGCCCACACCCCTTGATATGGTAATCGTGACTGTTGAAAATTGTCTACATCTTCGAGCAGATATCTGTCATTTCGTAGGACTTTAGCAACTCGATACGGTCCTCTAAATTTCGGGATCAACTTCTTAGATGCGCCGGGATGTGAGTCAAAATTTTTTATCATTACATAGTCTCCTGTTTCGTAGGATGTAGGATTACACCTTTTCTTGTCCACGTAATTTTTGTTGTAAGTCTTTTCTTGTTCTATCACCGCTTTCTGTCTTATCTCAGTTAAATCCCGTTTTCCTATCCCGTCTTCAACTTCGCTTAAACTTTCAACGATTCCGTCTATCGGCTTACCTCTCTGACTTACCCCAAACAACATCACGCTCGGATGTTCTTTTATCGTTCGATTTACTGTATTATTTAGTGAATACTCTACCTTTTCCAATATGTGATCCCAATGTATACCCTCTTCTGGTTTGACAAGTTTTGCTATCATTGGCCCTAAACTCCTATTGACTCTCTCTACCTGTCCGTTTGCTTGAGGCGATCCTGTTGCAATTTTCACATGCTGAATATCCCTTTCAGATAGAAACTCTTTAAATTCATTTGCTGTGAAGCAACTTCCTCTGTCTGTTCCTCTTTAGTGTTTGTTGTCTTAGTAGGGTACAGTCTCACAAACTTTGTAAAAGCATCTATTACTACCAGTATATATTTCTTTACCTGTCTTGAATTATCCACCGGTCCATAGTGATCTATGTGTATTACTTCGAACGGAACTTTTCCTTTCGGTATAATATGGAGAAAGCCTTCTTCTCGACCTTGTTTAGCGGAAAAAGAAATACACTTAAGACAGTTTTGTATATGCGTACCTATCTTTTCTCTCATTTTAGGGAACCAATAACTTTTTGATATTAACTCAATTACTTTGTCTGTTCCTACATGACCGACTTCATCATGGTATCTATACATCACGTGATCTTCCATTTGTTCTGGCACTAGAAATACTACATTACCATCATTTTTCTTTTTATATATCACTCCGTTTCTCATCTCGTATAAACCATGTTCTGCATTCTCTAACATATTTTTCAACTTAACTATTTTTTTATCTTTCCCTTGACATATAATTAAATTTTCTTCAAAAGTATTAGTTTCCAACGTTAAAATATTCGTCGTCCTACTTAATGCATCAACATGTTGCATGCGAGTGCCCGCCCTGTGCTCTAACGTATAATCGTAATTTTGTAATTCCAATGCCCAACGAGCAATTCTTGGGTTGAGTTCTTTCTTGTTTAAAGTAAGGGTTAGAGAATTGCAGTCTGTAACTATTTTAAATTTTTTGCCTTGAAGATAAATTCTAAACCTACTCAGGGCATTTATAATTGCGAGCGTCTCCAACTCAAAGCTATGAAATTTTGATTCAGCGTCTGTCGTTCTTTTGGAATAATAGAAGACTGGATGCAAATTTTGTCTTCTTTTCTCTGTAATAGAATTGCTCCAAACCCTAGGGCACTGGCGTCGCAATGCAACTCTGTCTCATCTTTTGGGTTATAAATTGCCAGTACTGGCATTTCTATCAATTTAGTTTTTAGTAACTCAAAAGCTTCCAATTGCTCTGGACCGAAATTAAATTTTCTATCTTTTCTAATCAGATCGTATAAAGGTTTTGCAATAGTCGAGAAATCCTTAACGAACCTACGGAAGTATGAGCATAAGCCCAAGAAACTCTGTACTGTGTGAGCATTTTGTGGAACCGGAAAATTTTGTATCGCTTCGATACCCCTATCATCAGCCTGAATACCTTCACCAGTAATTGTAAAACCCAAATATTTAATTTTACTTTGAAGAAATTTACATTTGTCTATCCTAAGCTCCAGTTTATTTTCTACCATTCTTTTAAAGACTTCCTCAAGAATCAAAAAATGTTCGTCATAGGAATTCGTAGCTATCATTAAATCATCCAAATAGACTATCACCTTATCGTTTCTTATCATGTCTGCAAATATTTTGTTTATATGTCTTTGAAACGTTGACGGCGCGTTTTTGAGTCCAAAAGGCATTCTTAAAAATTCGTATTGGCCTAACGGTGTAATAAACGAAGTAAACTTAACCGAATCTTCGTGCATATATAGATGGAAGAACCCATTCTTCAAATCCAACTTTGAAAAAATAGTTTTACCCGCCATTCTGTCTAACAAATCGTCAATTATCGGTATGGGGTAGCTATCTTTTGACGTTACCTTATTTAAAGTTCTAAAATCTACACACATTCTGAGCTCTCCAGTTTTCTTCTTTACTAAGACTATAGGTGAAACGTACTCGGACTCGCTTTCCCTAATATAGCCTTTGTCTAAATATTCATCTAGCAACGAACTGAGTTCTCCTTTCTCAGCATAAGATAACCTTCTTGGACGACAATGAAAAGGTTTCACATCATTTAATGATAATTTCATTTTAGTTTTTACCAAAGGTTCGGCGGGGCGTTCGGCATACATATAACTATTTAAATATAACTCGTTTAATTGTTTTTTATACCGACAATCATTTAGCTCATAAACTTCTAAATTTAAATTTTCGCTATCAGTTTCTTCAATATTAATAGACATTAATTCTCTTTCAAAATTCGATCTGTTGTCAATTAACATACTTTCATTTTTGCAATCTTCTAATTCAGAAAAAAATTTGAACCTTCCATTATTTAAAAAATCTCGTCCCAAGATTACCTCATATCCAGTCGTGCCGTCATCTACCACTAGCAAATCTACATTTATCTCAATATCTTTATAAATAACTACACCAGACAACATTCCATAAATTTTCAGTTTACTTTTATTTATCCCAAAATAATTTTGTTTTTTTACACTGTTAAGTTCGATCAGTTTAATATGTTGTGGTGTCATTGACTTTTTAATAAGGCTGACAGGACTACCGGAATCTATGAGGCAATCTAGAGAAAAATTTTCACTATTTTTTGAAAAAACAAAACATAACTTTCTTACATAATCATCATCTTCGGTCTTGTCTGTGAGCTGATGGACAAGTGATTTCCGTTCTGGGCAGGTTGCTACTATGTGCCCCATCTTTCCGCAAGCATAACACGCTCCATACTCTCGCTTCGGTTTCTTACACTCGTTTGCCATGTGTCCAATCGAATTGCAGTTATAGCATCTCGTCGTTGTCTTACTCGATCCTGTTGTTACCCTCGACGTCCTTCTTGCCGATCCTGTTGTCGCTTCAGTTGCCGATCCCGTCTCGTTCCGTTTCGGTCGTTGTAGTACTTTATTGTAGGCTTTGTACAAGGCCGCTTTGGAAGTAAATGCGCCGACGTATGCGTATAGCCTCATGTCTTCATCGGTGAAACCATCAATAATGTACTCTACCAGCTCTTCTTCTTCCATCTCCAGACCCGCAACCAGTCTCAACTTGTCGCTATAGTACTCTCCAAACGTCTCCGACAGCGCCCATTTTCTTGCTTCAAACCTTTTTCTTGTCGCCATTCAATTTTCTTTCACCCCGAAAATTTCCCTCAACGACTGGGAAAGGGTCTCGACACTCTCGCACAAGAAATTCGGCTGTGCGTGCAACCACTCCTCCGCTTTCCCTTTTAGCTTCGACACGAAAAGTGTGCGCAGCATGTCTTCGCCTACATTGTACATTTGTTGCACATTTTTTAACTGTGTCAACCAAACGTCAATATTAGCACCACCGTTGTAGTCTGGGACGAGGTCTTAAGGCGTTTTTCTTTTTTAGCTCCGAGCAGGGTACGGAGCTGTCAAAAAAAACCCGTATTTCTTTTTTAGCTCAGACATATCAGAGCGCTCAACTTTTGTTTATTTTTTAGATCAGACCGTGGTCAGAGCGCGATCTACGAGCTCGGTTAGAATTGATGGAGTAGATGGAGTAAAAAGTTGAGCGCGACCAACTTCATGTATTTTGTTCATTTATCATGACTGAGATGATGCGAAAAAAAAAATTAAAACGGTAGAAATGGCGGGCGTAGTAAGTTGTTCTCCGAATGAAGGAAAATATTTTTTTTTTCAATTTTTTTTGTGTGTGTGACAGTTCCGTGCTCTGGTTTGTTTCTTTATTAACTCGGAAAGGTCTGAGCTAACTCTGCTCAGACCGAGCTCGATGAGCTCAGGCTCTACTCCGTACCCTGCTCAGAGCTAAAAAAGAAAAAGGCCTTTTGTATGCAGTGTATGGTTGAATGTTGCTTGTTGTCATTTCTGTCGTTGTTTCTGTTGTTGCTCTTGTCATCGGTCCCATTTCCATCGCTGCTGTCGATCCTGTTGCTGTTGCTGTTGTCGCTCCTGTTGTCAGTTCTATAGCACCATCCGTTGTCTCTCCCGTTTCCACTCTAGCTGTAGTCATCTCCGTTGCCACTCCCGTTGTCAAGCTCATCATCTTTCTCAACAGCTCGTTTTCCCTTCTTGCTACATCTCTTTCTCTTTTCAAAATAGCCACCTCTCGTTGTAGTAACTCGTGGTCAATCTGTTTTTGACGATCCGTTAACGTATGCTCAGTTTCTTCATGAGTTTCGTTTTCATTAGGAACACGTTCCTCCTCGTCGCCGTCGCGTCGTCGTCGTCGTCGTGTGATTCCTTCTCGGGAGCATTTTTCTTCGGCGCTTCTCCACGTTGTTGCAATGGGATTTCGCTGAGACGAACAGCCAACGTCGCCTTCTTTCCACTGCTCTGTTTTCCTAACCGTTGTAGCCATTCGCGCAGCTGGGCGGCTGTGTAGTCTGATGCATGGACTATATCTTCCATTTTACCGAAAAGTGTGCAAACAGAAAACAACCACCGAAAAAAAAATTTCACAGCAAGGGGAAAGAGAGAAAAAAAATATACGACGCGTTACTAGGCGAGAATGAATTCTAGAACTTTCACAGCAGAGGCAGAGATAGAGAAAAAAAAATTAACAATCTGTTTTTGTGTTTCGTTTTTTTTTTTTTTTTTATTTTATTGGATCTTGGATCCCACTTCTGATATTTGTAGCAGGGAATTTAAATGTTAATTGGAACAATCAAGAAAATAACCAAAACACGTTTATTTTATTTAAAGATTTTTATTAAGCCGTTTTCACAACACGTCAACTTCGTTCGGATGATGCGTATAGAATGAATCTCTTTCTTTCTTATTTTCGTTGTTAAAACTAGTTACACACTAATACATGCAAAATGGCAAGAGATACAAAGCGGAATAAAAGAAACTGATGCATGTGTAGATGGCTATCGGTTGTTTTAAATATAAAAGTATTCGGTTTGGGTTTGACTCAATATGTGTATAACAATGTCTTACGGGAAGAGTAACAATAACTAATACATGTGTAGATGACTATCGGTTGTTTGAATATAAAAGCGTTCAGTTAGGTTTGACTCAATATGTGTACAATAATGTCTTAAGGGGAAGAGTAACGATAATCATTATAGCAATACGGTAGCATGCAATACCTTAACATAAATATGTGCTTACTACTACAAAATATAATTGGTTTTTTATTTCGCATTTGTATATTTATCCAATCGAAATATAGGATTGAAATTGCTGAAAGAAATATTTTACTTTTGGGTTTTTTTTTCCGCTTTGAAACCACTGTGCGCCTCGCGCCGGGTCGGATGGCATACCTGCGGAACTCTTTAATTATGGAGGAGGTGTTTTGATGAACCGCATGCACCAGATCATCAACAAAGTGTGGGAGGAAGAATGCATGCCCAATGACTGGTCTATAATCTCCATATACCACATCTACATAAAATGTGATCCTATGCAACGTACTGTGTGAGAGTCTTGCACCGTTCTGCAACACAATAATCGGCACATACAAGTTTGGCTTAGGCCAGGCAGAACAACGATAGACCAAATATTCACACTGAGGCAAAGCCTGGAAAAGAACAGCGAATTTCAACTTAAAACCCGCCATCTCTTCACCGACTTCAAAGCTGCCTATGAGAGCATCCACTGCGGTGGCGGTGCAGCGCCAATAGCTTTTGATGTCTGAAGTCGGGATCCCGAACAAATTGATTCAGCTTATGCCACATGATGCTTAACAATACGAAGTGCCGTGTGCAAATGGGTAATAGGTAATCCGCGTTCTTTCAAACATACGCAGAGTTTAGGCAAGGAGATGCACGCTCATGTGATTTCTTCAACATACTCCTGGAGCAGATACAGATAGTGCACAAGGCAGACGTGAGCACGGAAAGCACTATCTTCACCAAATCTACCCAGCTCCTAGGCTGTATGGACCTTCAAAGCGATTGAAGAACAGGCGAAGCTCTTTGGCCTTGAAGTGAACGGCAAAACAAAGTGCATGCTATCAACAAACAAAAACAAAACAAAATAACATCTTTCTACCTAGGACAAAACGTCACTGTTGGTAGCAGCAGTTTTGAAGTACGTTGGCACAAATATCATCCCCACAGATGACACCTTAGTGTCGACGAAGAATTACCCTAGCTAACCGCTGCTATTTCAATTAAACCAAACAATTGGGTTCAAAACTCCTCACTCGAAAAAAAGTGTCTGCTGTACAAGACTTTGATTTTAGCAGTCGTACTCTACGTCATCGCCGAGTGTTGGACGATAAGTAAAAAAGTGGAAATAATACCTGGCGCTTTCGAAAGAATCATTCTTCGACGGATTTTCGGTCCCATGTTATGCGATGATGGCTAATGGAGACGAAGTTTTAACCGCGAACTGTACGAGCTGTACCAAGATGTGGATGCAGTCAAAAAAGCCAAGAAAAGAGGACTACATTGGTTCGGCGACATTGAACACAAGAAACCGCCGCAGTTGGGTGAAGTACTTTTCTCGGATTTCTTCTTCATTTGGCCGGAACTGTAGCTGTTGCTGTCTGAAATGATTTAACGAATACGGAGATAGAAACAAAAGTTATTTTAAAGAAATTACCGAAACATGATGTCGATGTGAATATCCGGGAGTTTGTTGTTCATGTCGGTGATGCCAACGAGGTATTGATATTCCAATACCTTGTACAGCTGATGGTCCCAGTGCAACTTGAAGGCATCGAGGTTGGTGTAGTTCTGAAGTTCCAAACTAGCGACCAATTCTCTGAGGTGGCGCATTTCATCTTTCCAAATTTGGCCTTGAGTGAAGAGGTCTGTGTTCATAAGCTTCATGATCTGAAAAGGAGTTGTTTTGTGAAATTCTTTGGGCATTTCTTTGAGTTCCTACCGTTCTCTTTGCCTGCTCATGATAACCAACCAACAGATTATTGTCAGCTGAAAGCTTCGACACAGCTGCTTGCAGTACCCATAGCTGGGCACCGTTAATCAAAAAGTTAACTTCGTTAATCGCTAATCCGTTAATTAAAAATTTAACTTCGTTAACAGTTAAAACGTTAAATCTTAGAAAAACTAACGCAAGTTAACGTTAATCGTTAATCCGTTAACACGCCATAAAAAAATTATTTTCTAATAAAAATTGGAAGTTGGAAACAAGAAAAGACAAGTAATTTTTGTTTAATATAGTAAATTATATTTTATAAGAGTTTAAGTGTTAAAACAACAATTTATTCAGTCACATGTATATGAATGTGATTGTTCCCTTTCATGAACATCAGCATGTTTAAATTCTCGTCGGAAAGCGAAGCTCTTTTCGGCTGAAGTATATCCTTGCCCGTGGAGACGTTCAACAGCAGCGCTTGAGGGCATGGCAGTATTGTATTGGATAAACAGATTTGCCAATACTTGTTCCCCGAGGAATGCCGCTTCATTTAACGAGTCTTTTGACTTCAAATCTAGCCACGTTTTACGAGACTTCAAGCTTTAATTCTTAATGATTTGTTGTTCTTAGGGTTTTCTGAAGATTGAGTAACAGAGTTAACAAAGTCATCCTCATTCAATATTCAATCGTGGCTTGTGCAAGTTCGCCTTCTTTTCCATTCGTTTAGACCTAAATAAAACTTAACATTTATCTTAAAGCTAATTGTAAATTACTTAGAACAAAGAAACGTAAAACTAAATAAAAAAATTTTAACATTTAAAATAAATTCGCGTCTGCTTTTATATAAAAGACTGTGCCAATAAGAGGGCACAATCTTTTTAAATCAAAACAACGCGAACAAAATATTTTTATTTGGTTTTAAGTTTGTAATTTAGTCTTCTTGGCACAATCTATATATATAAAAGAACAGCCTATTTTTTGTGTTCGTTCGCTAACCGGCCAAACCGCTTGACCGATTTTCTTAATTTTTTTTCCAAACTTAAGAGGAATTCGCGTAGAAGGTTTAGGAACAACAAAACTTATACTTTTTAGATCACAAATGGTATACAAATGTTAAAATATAAGAATTTGCTCACTACACAAAAATATTAGCTAAGTAAATAATTTTACTTGAAAATCATGTCAAATCAAAAACAAATCTAATAGAAAATTTGTTGTTTTCTAAACAAAGACGAAGGCAACGCAGGGGAGCGCGTTCTCAAGAAATCAAGAAAACGATATTGAATGTACATATGTATGAAAGGAAAATTTAAGAAACCCTCAAAAAAGGAACGAATTATATTGTAGCGGCTGCATTGCAATTGTACCGAGGTCGCCCGTCACAGAAGAAAGGATAGCACGTAAATGTTTTGGCAGACGAGATATCCACACGATCTTAATTACTGTGTCGGGTGTACCTGAAGAACCGAATGCGCCGAAGAAGCTGATAAGATTGCGAGTCGCCCAAGTCGAGGCCTTCTATTAGGCGTTGCATCCTTAGCTCTTCATCTTCCTCATAGACCTTGACAAGTCTTTCCCTAACCTGAGCGTATTTATTGTTTGCTGGTGGTTTAAGTAGGATGTCGAATATTTTTTCAAGGTCCCTCCTTTGATCGAGGTTTGCGATTACATACTGGTACGTTGGGTCGTCGTTATCCGTAGAAGGCAAAAGAATAGTTTCCACTTGGGCAAACCATAGAGGTGGCCTTTCACGCCAAAACTGAAGTAGCCGAGAAGCGACAGAAAGTCCCGAGATTGCCGAGCTCGATTGTGTTGTAGCGGTTTGCGATGTGTCGGATTTGTCTATTGAGCATTCTTTGAGTCTTCGGCCAGTTCGTCCGGCATGGTCTTTTCGGCGACGATAGGCAGAAATTTTAACCAGCAGTGGGAAGCAGAATTCTTGCAATTTTTTTGTAAAACAATTACTTTCTTAACGCGATTACGACTTCATCTTCTGTCTATATTATATAAAAATGGATGTGTTTATGTTTGTTTGTTTGTGTGTATGTCTCTTATAGACTTCGAAATGGCCCAACAGATATTTGTGAAATTTTCATGTTTAATTCTGTTGTATTCAGAAATTAGAAAAACCTAATGGAAGAGTGTGAAAACTAAAAACCAAACAAAGGTTGGGAATAAGATTTTTTTTGCTTGGAATTTTTTTGTTTCAAAATGGGTTTTCAAATGGAAAAATGAAAATTCTTGATGAAAAACTCGGAAAATTATTGGTTTTCGAAGGGAAAATGGCATGTGCATTGGTTTTCAAATGGAAAAATGGAATAATTTTTATTGGGAAATCGGAAAACTCTGCGAGATTACGAAGAACTCAAGACCTAAAACCAATTTTTTAAGGTGCATTGTTTTGTTTGTATGTCCGGTAGCGACTTTTTATCCGCTCAATCTTCAATGTATTTTTATAAAATTTTCACTGCATAGCCTGAGGAAACAAATTTTGTACTTAGACAATCTAACGGGAAAGTCAGCAAATAAGGAAGGGAGACAATCATAAGCTGTTTCGAATTCTGATTTTTGTGAAACAGTCAAAATACACGAACGTCAAAACAAAGAACGAGAATTAGTTGAATTTGCTTTAATGCAAGTAGAAATTTAGTTTTAAAGCTTCGAAAAATTCAGATATGTAGTTCTCTATTTCAATTGGATTCAAACAAATCACAATATTACTATATCTGTGTAAATTATATATACTTATTCTGCTGTTGCTCTGAAGGGCGGCGAGACGAAGTTCGCGGGGTCAGCTAGTCTTTTATATAAAAGCAGACGCGAATTTATTTTAAACGTTAAAGTGTTAGGTTGATAAGTACAAGAATGGACCGACTTCTTTGGATGTTTTCAAAAGACCGATCTTGTCGTGTCATTTAGGTGATCGCAAGCCCAAACATTCGCAGTGGATAATCGTCGGCACGTTTAAAGAGTCAGCACAATTCAAATATTGTATGATTGCACTTTGATTGACCCAAAACAATATCCGTAATATGATATCGAATTGACAATCAAAGAGTAAAGCACAATTGAAGTGTGCTGAGTTCAACGCACAACGATTTCCTCTGGTAGGTATTGGAGGAGATACAACATAAATATTAAAAGATTTTTATTTAGTTTTACGTTTCTTAGTTCTAAGTAATTTACAATTAGCTTTGAGATAAATAGGTGCGTTTTTTTTGGCAAAGCTATCCGTATCCGCAGTAGTAGACTACATGTATTACAAATACAACACGATACTGCCGATAAAAGTAGAAGTAGAATCATACTGCGGATAGAATTTAGAAAAATTCAATAATCGTTTCTAAAATGATAGCAGCGACCAAAATTTAACAACTGCGGATGCGTTTTTTTTTTGGTAAATCCTACTGTACTGCGGATAGATTTGCCAAAAAACACACCTAATATTAAGTTTTATTTAGGTTTAAACGAATGGAAAAGAAGGCGAACTTGCACAAGCCACGATTGAATATTGAATTTGTGTAAAAAATCAGCTTCTATAATAGGGTGATCGATGTCGGCAATAACAAAAGTGAAATCAAAAGCGCGTCTAAGATTCAAGTCAACTGTTAATCGTTTGCAACCGTATGCATGAATTTTTCACCGTTCGCAGTAAGAAGAATGAAATCTTTTGGTTCTTTGATTTGCTGGCAGAATTTGCGAGGAATTATCGAAATTTCAGCACCAGTGTCGATTAGAAATTGAAACTTTGTATTTTTATTTGTTTTCGATTAACGATTAACGGACTTTGGAAAATTTAACGATCGTTAACATTTTTTTGAAGTTAACTGAAAAGTTAATCCGTTAATGGGAATGTTAACTTCGTTAATTAACGATTAACGGATTAACGAAAAATGCCCGTTAATGCCCAGCTATGGCAGTACCCACACATAGCTCTGAACTGATTCCTCATCATTCCAAGCTGCTGGCTCTCCCTGAACCAACCTTGATAGTTCCATGGCGTTCTTGAGAATGATGGGACGTTGACACGGTATCATTCTGTCACCGATTGTATTGTG
This sequence comes from Sphaerophoria taeniata, assembly GCA_943590905.1. NCBI lineage: Eukaryota > Metazoa > Arthropoda > Insecta > Diptera > Syrphidae > Sphaerophoria > Sphaerophoria taeniata. Next base: position 78,694,573 of record OX016540.1, on the reverse strand, counting down.
GAATGTTGCTATTTGCTGCTATTTGTTGCAGACGACGGGCGTATGACATGAACTTTGCAGCATGCGTTGCTGAAGAACGCAAATCGATGGGAATAGTGTACCCGAGGTTTTCGAACTCTCGTACATCCTGACAAAATGTTACAAGTTTAGAATTGAAAGTGACGCGCAAGCACTGGCGTCCTTCTTTTTCGAATCTGACTACAGGTTGATCCTCTCGGAGTCTAAAACATTCTTTTTTGCAACTTAATAGATTTTATGGATTTTAAATGGTTACCTCAATGCGCCACTCCTTACGGCCGTGTCGTACACTGTCCACACCAAATTTCGAAATTAGTTCGCAAAAGTGACTCGGTCTCTTCTTTGATCTCTTGAACGACTTTGTTAATTTGATCAAAACCCTCTCGTCCACTAATGAGATGACTCACTTTCTCATTTTCGGTGATCTGTTTAATTGAAAATTGTAAATTTCCTGATGTCAATTGTAAGAAATCAATATTAACCTGATATTGAACTACTTTGAGCCATCTGCAGGTGGCCGGTATATTTTTTTTTCGTAAATCTTGTAGGAGAATGTGGAGCGATTGTACGAATTGTTCTCTTTCGATGGTGAGTAACTCGAGCACTGTTGGTGTTTGGATGAGGGTTTCATATTTGGAAAAAATGAAAATAATTTGTCTTGCATTGCTGAGATATTTGTGAAGTTGGGCTTTGAGGGCAAATGCAATGCGTTCGTCAATTGGCAGAAGGATGTGTTCGAATTGATGAAGGGCTTTGTTCCAAGCAGTTTTTCCCTTTTCGGTTGTGTCGAAAATGTTGATTTCTGCTTAAGAGTGTTTGTAATGGTATTTTATAAAAATTTTAAATAGAATTTCAGGGAAAAATCAAAATGTAGTTACGAAACTTGATTAAATGGAAGACAAAATGCGAACAGAAGATAATGATCACTGGGGCGTATGCATAACCAGAATAATACAAATAATGGTTACCTCTTCTTTCTTCTTAATCGAAATAAAATGAAACAAAGAAAGGAAGAAAAAGAAAAGGGGGAGATAAATATTTATATAAGTAAAAAAATAATTAGTTGGATGATTCCTCACCAAGCCTTCAATATATAGAAGAATACCCTTCCAGCAATAGAAGTTCCTAGCATTTTTTTGGTTATAAAAATAAATAATAAATAATATTAACTGACATTCCGCAATCTTAGTTAAAGGTTGCATTCCACGAAGGCGGGGTAAATTGTAGAGCGAAAACTTGTCTTTGGAAAGGAACATTTCTCGTTTGACATTTGTAGTGTCACGTGCTTGAACTGTACAAAGATGAAGGAAGCGGAGAAAGATCGGCCAGGAATTCGTAGGGATCTTCCTCCCGAAATTTGCAAGAAAATTGCTGCACTGCAACGGGGAATTCCCAATAGAGAGAAGAGAGAAGTTCGCCCATACCGACAAAAATTCAAGCCCGAGGCAAAGAAACGGCCAAAATCGAGCTACTGGGTTGAAACGCTTGCAGTAGAAGTTGGAAAAGTCTAACATAGATAAATCTCACCCTCCCCTTGACATTTTTCTCGACTTGAGCGATCACTTACTAGTCCATAGTAATGCTCATGATAGCTCGTACTCGTTTGACTTTCGGAAAGCCAATTTTCAACAGCTTTCTGAACTTTTGAGTAATTCCGGTATTGAACAAGTACCGGTACTATCTGATATTGAAACAGTTGTTGAAAGGTTTTATGGTATCTTAATGAAATGCATACATCAAACCGTTCCCATAAAGAGATCCATACAAACTAATGATTCATGTCATCCTTGGTACTCGAAAGAGCTTAAAGCTCTTCGGAATAAAAGAAATAAGGCTTGGAAAAAGTATATCAAATCCATGACCTTGGAAGACCAAGTGGTATACATTTCTCTTTTTGAAGAGTTCAAGAAAGTTTCTTACGAACTTTATAGCGAATATCTGCTCACTATAGGTAGCTCTCTGAAATCTGACCCAAAAAGTTTCTGTTACTTGTTTTTTTGTGTTCATTAATTAACTTTATTTTGAACACGTACAGAAGGTATTATTGGTAAAGTTGGAGAATCATTGATAGTTATTTTTAACTTAGTAACAAAGTCAAACAAAGTCAAAACAACGACAAAAACAAACCGCACAAGATCACTACTTTTTAACAAAACCAACATTAAAAAACAAAATAAAAAATGTTTTGCTTCGTCAAATTGATTTTATTTTTAATTTGAATGCATTTCGAGTCAACTTCGACTCATCTTCAGCAATACACTATTTAACAGATTAAGAAAAACATAATCAAAACAAATTAACAAATTACATGAGGAATGTCAAAAACAAAAGGTTAATGAGTAAAAAAGAGAAAACATGAAGTTATTAAATTACATTACATCAGGTTGAATAAAGGTGAGACTATATTTACACTGTCACTGTTCATCAGCTGGTCACTCAAATGGATGTAGACACTTTGGTAGGCATCAAGTCTTCTTTCATTGTTTACATTTTTAATTAAACTTACATTCGTAAACGTGAAGTCAAAGTGGTTTTTCGTTAAAGCGTGGGAAGCGATGGACGATTTTTCGGTTCGGTTGAACTTTATATGGCTGCAATGTTCGTTGAAGCGAACACCAAGACTTCGTTTGGTCTGGCCTATATATTTTGCATTGCAGTCACCACATTTCACCTCATAGATACCTACCCGATTTTTCTTTTATTCCGGTTTTGTCCTTCGATGAATCAAGAAGATTTTTAATTTTTCCATTGATCGAGAACACACATGTTATATTCTTTTGTTGCAGTTTTGGTTTTAATTTGTTCGTTACTTGTGGAATAAACGTCATGGTAGCGCGATCAAAATTGTTGCTGTTATCATTGTGCATGGGGAAAAAATATGATGAATTCCCACAGGTATTTTTAAAATTTTTTATCAATGTAACAATTTTTTTTTTATTCTAATTTTTTGTTTGTTTTTGAAATGAAGGCGATGAAAGCATTTATTGAAGCCAATTTCAAAATGCTTGACATCAATAGCGATTGAATTATTGGTATTGAAGAATACCAATACAATTGCATTACAAGAATAGTTGTCGAAGATGTTACATCAATTGACAAAGCATTTGAGAGTCTTTAAAGTGTAAGTAGTTTTTAAATTTAGCCATAAAAAAATTAAAATTGAAATATTCATTCCAAATTATTTTTGTAGGACGATGATCGTAAACGTGGAGGTCTTAATATTGCGCGATACAAGGAACTTTACAGCCAGTTTTTGGGTAATCCTGAATCTGACCATCCAGCCGTTTATTTATTCGGCCCCTTATAAAATGTCTAAGTTAATTTTAACAAGAACTAAAATTTTCACATCTTCACTGTTGGACAAAACAATTTATTATAAGTAATAAATGTAAAATTAAAAAAAAAGAATATGTTTAATATGACTGTTGTTCCAATTAAATAAAAATAAAATTAAAAAAAAAAACAGAAAAAAAGTAACAAAATGTAATATAATTTATATATGTCTGGCTACAGTTTATTTAAATATCATCGAATATGTGTTAACGAAATTACATTTAATTTTTAATGTACCGCAGTTTCTTAGTTTTATATATTTTTTTTGGATTTTCTTTGTTTGCAATATTCATAAATAGTTCAAAAGTTTTTCATCAAAAAAAAAAAACAAAAAAATAGGTAATAATATTTGTATTGTCATGTCTGTGGAAATGTTGTATGGTATTCAAATATTCGTAAAACAGAATAACTCTAAAAAAAAAAACAACAGTAACGCATAACATTGTTCAATTAGTGGTTAATAAGTAAATAAATATAATTTACATTTTTCTCTCAGTTTTACTAATTTATTCTTAATTAAAAACAAATATTCTATGGCAAAACAAGAATAAAATGACCAATTGCATAGAAATTAAAATATTACAGAAAAAATGATTTTGATGTTCCTTTGTTAAGTAAGTAAAGTTTAACATAATTAAGATTTAATTTAATTTATTCAATTTCGTTAAATACTAACGTGACATGCTTATAAATACATAAGTACTTAAATACCAACTTAAATCTAAATTTAATTTAAACTGTTATAAAACAATGTTTTGCATTTAAGGCTTTTTAAATTGTCATTTAGTGAGTCAATAAGAAAATGAAATTTATTATATAAGTCAATTAGTTGGTTTAAAGGGCTATGTGCATCATAGTTCGATCTAAAAATTTGGTTAATAGGTCTTTGTAGTTGTTGGAGCATCCAAACTCATCATCATCATTAACTTAAATCATATTGTTATTAAGAAATGAAATTGTAATTAATATTAGCTAGTCTATGTTTATCTAATAGAAATCAAATATTTGAATTTAAATCTGGCGCTAAAGTTATACCAGTTGCCATCTTTTTTATATTATGAATTCGCCTCAGTACTAAAAGTAAAATTTCTCTCTCTCGAAACTGAGAACAAATTGTATAAAACCTAGGTACTAAGCCAATAAATTGCTACTTGTATGTTAAAAGCCCTCAGGGGATAAATCGCTCGTTTTTTCTTACTCGTTCGTTTCGCTTATTTGATCTTTTCGCTTAGTACAGAATTTGCTTGTCGGTGTCTTCAAAATAGTAAAAAGACCAATCCTATTATAGAAAATATCGTGGACATTCGGTTCCTATTCGCTTCCTCTAAATCGTAGAGCATCAACCAGGATCGATCTATCCTTGCTAAACGGAGGAACATTAAATAGAGATCCCAGGTTGACGGTCAGTTAGTTATCGTTCATTTTTTGGCGCCCACGTGTTTGAAAATAGTGAAAATCCCACTTAAAACTATTAAAAACTCTTAAAAACTATTAAAAACATTAAAAACTATATTAAAAACTTCATACAATATACACATTGTGCATATAATTGTGTTTCGGTATCGCGTCTCGGTAGTGCATAATTAGTGGAGTACAAAGTCATCAAAAGGAAGAAGGAGTGGACGAAACATAAAATCGAGAGATAAAGTCGTATCCAATCATCAAAGTAATAAATTGGAAGAAAATAAGGGAAAGTATATCGCCCCCAAGGTATGTGTGGTCTAAGTTTTACTCTAATGTGCGTTGCAGTTGCAGTCGATAATAAAAAGTTAAATAAACACTAAATCCTGAACTTTAAACTTAATTAACAACGCACCTTTGAAATAAAACAGACCTTAAATTTCTATCAAACTTATATAATTGAAATATACATATAACAAAATAAACAACATATTGCGTTTCGAATTGTCTTTAAACACAAATTTTAAATATCAACCTTAAACATAATTTTAGTTGACACGTATTGGTTTCCATCGTCGCATTTATGATCGCATTGCTTGCGCTGGAACAAATTCAATAGAATCCACAAAAGAGAAAACTTACATTCCACACTGTGTCCAACACATACACACACACATACACCCACTCGAGCACGCAAAGCTTTCGATCTTCAAAAAGTATCACATTCGCCACTCTTGTAATCTAGCATCCACTGCACTTTTTCGCTTTCTTCCATTCTCGCTCGTTCGTTTTTTTGTCTTCGGCAATCAACAGCAGAAGCTTTCGAAAAATTGAATTCAACTCAACGTAATCTCAGTGCAACGATCTTCATTTCGCCCACACAAAATTCGATCAAAGCTCATTGGATCTTTGATATTTGCATCGTCGTCGTCGTCGCGGGAGAACTTGCTTCATAATCATTGCACTGAAGAAAACACATAGGATTGTCGTCGCTATTCTCTGCAAGTCAATTCAAACAAGAATCGAGATACCTACATCGCTCGTTAGATATTTGTTTCAACAAAACTTCTTTTGTACCAATGCTATAAACAATCAACTCTGCTTTAAGATAACTTCCATTGAAACAGGGTTACCAAGCTCTCGTAATTTTCAAACAAAACAATTTGCAATTTTTACTTCGATCGTTGCTGGTGGTAATTTTGATTCGAAGCATTATACACACATATTCGTTTATTAAATATGGCAACTGAACCAACGCTTGATGAATTAAAGCAACAGCGTGTTTCTACCAAGGGAAGCATTACTAGAATAAAAAATATAGTAGAGTCAACTGCTTACGTATTATCTCCAACTGAACTGGAATGTCGTCTAGGAATTTTGGAGTCTTATTTTAAACAAATTTTGGTTTACCAAACCAAGATTGAAGCCTTAGCTCCCAATGATACTTGTCGAGGAGAAATTGAGGATTTATACATCATTGCCAAAACAAAAATTATTTCGCTTTTGGGGACTGGTAGGAGGAGTAGCACCGCCGCAGACATGACTTTGAGTTTACTTAACCCAACTAGTCGTCTACCTAAACAACGTTTGCCTAGATTTTCTGGGAAGTACTCAGATTACAAAAACTTCATCGATTCGTTTAATAATCTCGTCGGATGCGATTCCAGTTTAACTCAAATAGAAAAAATCAATTATTTGCTATCGTGTTTGTCAGATCAGGCGTTAGGAACAGTCAAGGCCTACCAAGTCACGGAAGCCAATTATCCGAAGGCGCTTCAAAGCCTAAAAGAGCGCTACGATAATGACTGTCTTATATTTTTGGAAAATATTTCTGAATTAATCGAATTACCAAAGGTTCCCAGAGCATCTGCTGTTGCATTAAGAAGTTTAGTGGACAACATTTCCGCACTCTTTAGTTCATTGCTCTCGTCATACACCTTGCCATGTCTAAAGTGGATCCCGAAACGCAGTCGAAATGGGATGAGCAATTGGACTATAGTAAGTTACCGGACTGGAAAGCTTGTGCAAGCGTTCTCAACAAACGATGCCAATATTTAGAAGCTAGAGATGGCAAGCAATCGAGTTTGGATTCCACTAGTAAACCATTCATAAGGCAAAGGCCCTCAAATTATCGTCCTCAAACGTCTCTTGCTGCTAGTCAGCCCGCTTGTACTTGTACCTTTTGTCGAGAAAATGGTCATTCTATTCAAGGCTGTAAGGACTTTATTGAACTTTCTGTCATGGACCGATTTGTGAAGGTGAAGAAACTAGGCCTTTGTTTGAACTGTCTGGGAAAGGGTCACAACGTATCGAAATGTCTCTCGCTATACAGATGTAGGGTTTGCAAACAGCCACATCATAGCCTCTTGCATAGACCCCAATCAACAGACAACGCTTCCAATGAGGTTTCGCAAGGTACATCCAATCAAAAAACGTCAGCTGCAGCACACTCAGCATTGGAGAAAGATCGCAATCCTCCAGGTCAAGTTATCTTAGCAACAGCTTTAGTGCTCGTGAAGGATTCATCAGGAGGCTTACAGTTGGGTAGGGTTCTACTTGACTCCGGTTCCCAAGTTAATTTTGTCAATGAGAAATTTGCAAACTCGCTGTGTCTCAAAAGACAGAAAAAGAGCGTTGATATCGTAGGAATAGGAGATACAGAGACACAAACAAAATATCTCACTCAATCCACAATTAGATCAAGATACCCTGATTTTGAGAATTCCTTGCAATTCTTAATCACACCATCGATCACTGGGTATCAACCAGAAGCAGCAGTTAATGTCAGCAACTGGAATGTACCTACGAATTTGGAGTTAGCCGATGAGAGTTTTCATCAACCATCTCAAATAGATATGCTGCTAGGTGCAGAAGCGTTCTTCGACTTGCTAGAACCAGATCGGGTCAGATTAGGTGAAGGACTTCCGCTATTACAAAAAACTGATTTGGGTTGGATTGTTTCCGGCAGGTATAAGACATAACTAACAGAAACCAAAAATTCATGCCTTTTAAGTTCAGAAGAGTGCCGTCTTGATCTATACCTTCAGAAATTTTGGGAATTGGAGGAGATTCAAGGTCAAAGGTCGAGGTGGTCTGAAGAGCAAACCACATGTGAAAAACATTTCGAAGACACCATTGAGGTTTTACCCAGTGGCCGTTTAATGGTTCAACTGCCTCTCAAAAGGAGCCCGAGTTGTCTTGGTGCTTCCTACGACATTGCCTTCAGAAGATTTCTATCTCTAGAGAGAAGGTTATCGAAAAACGCATCTTTAAAATTGCAATACGTCGAATTTTTGAAAGAATATGAATCGTTAGGTCATATGTCACTCGTTCAAAATCCTAATCTAGACACTCCACATTATTATCTACCGCATCAATGCGTCTTACGGCCTGAAAGCGTATCAACGAAATTACGCGTAGTTTTTGATGCTTCTTGCTGCACATCATCGCAGATATCGCTAAATGGAATTCTCATGGTCGGCCCAACGATACAAGACGAACTTTTAATAATTCTGCTTCGATTTAGGTGTTATCGATACGCCTTAACTGCCGACATTGTTAAGATGTACAGACAGATTTTCGTACACCCGTCACAAAGAAGACTGCAGTTTATCTTATGGAGAGAAAGTGCACATACTCCTATACAAACTTATCAGCTTAACACCATTACATACGGAACTTCTTCTGCACCTGTTTGAGATTCAACTCAACTATGTTTAAATAACTTTAATTAATTTAAATTTACCTATTTAAAACTAACGAATTAATTTTAACCTAATAACCGAACATTGTAACTTTACCCTGTAAAGTCTTTCTTATTGTTTTTTCTTGCATCGGATTATAATCCGTTTCATAATCCTCTTCATCTTGTTGTTTGCTTACCAACTATGTAAATAAGCTTACCATTAGCAATGCAAACTTATTATGTACATGAAAGCTATTGTTGTATACCTACTTAAAATCGATCATGCTAGGATTAATAAGAAATTGGAGATGTACTTTCTCTTTCATCTCGATCTTCAAGCAGACCAGACGTTTTGGACTAAGGTGGTAAAAATAAATGAATATTATAACGTTTTGAACATCATATTTTTTTATTAATGACCATCAGTGGAAGACATCATTTTGAATTCGCCCTTTCTATAATTAATTGATTATCGCTGCAATTAGGGTTTGCTTTTCTCTAATCGGAATCATTTGGTCCTTCGAGTCGCGGATTTTATTGAAATTTATGGAACTGGTGTTTGATGCAAAACTAGTCCGTGTTAAAAGACAAACTCAAATCGTGTGAAAACTCAAATCAGTGATTTTAATTACTAAAACTACATTTACGCATTCGAACTCACTAACTTTATAAACAAAAGACATTAATATCGAGTTATTTTCTTCAGTTAAGAACAATTTTGTTTTAATTAAAATGACTTCACAACAGTTACGTGGTCATGCTAAAGGAGCCATTACACGTGCAGCGGCGTTTAGTGAATCATTATCGGGCGATGAAGATGTAGCAATGTTAGAGGTTAGGTTAGCTAAATTAGAAGTCGCTTGGAAGGAATTTTCACTCCATCATATTTCATGTTTGGCAGAGTTGGAAGATGATAACGATGAGGTTTCAGCTCTAGAACAGGAGTTTGAGGAGTACGAAGCAAAATATTTTAGTGCGCACACACAATTAACAAAAGCTAATCGCGAAAAGCAAAGCGCTGTCAGACAAACTCAACTTTTTGAGCAGCTTGCCCAATAACAATCCTCGCTTCTACAACAAATCAATTCTTCGAAATCGCCTTCGAATGTTAGTCTACCTAAGATTAACATTCCTCCGTTTTCCGGCAATTACAAAGATTGGCCAACATTCCGTGATATGTTTATCGACACGGTAGACACAAACGATAAGCTAACTTCTACACAGAAATTTCATTTTCTTAAGTCATTTTTAAGGGATGAAGCCGCCGATTTAATCAGCCATATTCCTCCCACAGATGCTAATTACCTAAGTGCATGGTCGAAACTTGAAAAACGGTATAATCGCGTGAACTTGCTTGTGCAGTCTCTCATACAATCGTTTGTATCGCTACCTTCTATGAATTCATCTAATTCTGACACCCTTCGAAAGATTACGGACGGTGCCGATGAAGTCATTCGTGGTCTTGAGGCAGCTAAAAAGGAAGGTCGCGACCCTTGGCTTATTTTCCTTCTGCTCAATAAATTGGATGATGAAACAAGACATGCATGGGCTAAAGAAGTAGGCTCTAGGGATGATTGTTCAGTGCAGGAGTTGATTGATTTCCTTGAATTACGATGTGATGCATTCGAATCTTGTAAGCCTATAACCGCTTCGAGTACGCGTAAAAGGCAACCGGTATCAATTCGCTCACATGTGGCTGAGCCAGCTGAACAAACCCTTAAGTGTCTGAAATGCAAACTTGACCATCATTTGTCACAATGTGCCACGTTTATTTCTCTGAGTCTTGACTCTCCTCGGAAATTTGTTAAAGAGAATTCATTGTGTTTTAATTGCCTTCGTTCTGGCCATTCATCATACAAATGCTTCAGCCATTCACGTTGTCGTGTCTGTAAATCTCGACATCACACACTAGTCCACTCCAATGAAACTAGTGGTAATCACGGTCAAGCGTCTCCGAAAATTAAACCTTCGATGGATTTATGTACAGGCAATTCAAAACCTCCTGCTTCCGCTAGTGTTCAAAGTACTAGTTCCGATTCTCCACTGTTGACGAACCACTCCCTCGATGTAAGTCTTCGAAAGGAAACTGTTTTGCCTACCATGCTGGCAAAGGTTCAAGATCGTCAAGGCCAACTACTCAATTGTCGTGTTCTATTAGATACAGGGTCGCAGTCGTCATTCATCACCGAGGCATTAGCTCAACGGATTGGTCTTCGTCGCAAACACTCAAGGATTCCCATCTTAGGACTTTCATCAGCAAATGCAGGACACACTAACGGATGCATTTCGATCTCGTTAGTTTCACGAATCAACAACACAGTTCTGCATGGTGATGCACATATTTTGGGAAAACTTACTTCTAACCTACCAGCACATTCTATTGACATTTCTTCGTGGTCTTACATCCAAGGGTTGCAGTTAGCTGATCCACTATTTAATGTTTCGAGTTCGGTAGACGTTTTGTTAGGAGCAGATAGGGTTTGGTCAATTCTCAAGCCGGAACAAATACTTGGCCCAGAAGGTAAGCCATTGGCACACAATACTTTGTTTGGATGGGTCGTCACAGGAGAGCTCGCTTACAGTCAGGTTTCTTGTGTTGGAATCTGTAATTCTGACTCAGCTGTTTATACTGATTCTCTTCTGCAACGTTTATGGGAAATAGATGAAATCCCTTCAACTGCAGACCAAGCTGATAACGATCCTGCTGAATTACTGTTTCGAGAATCTGTATCACGTTCTGAAGATGGCAGATATGTCGTCCCTCTTCTTTTAAAATGTCCTTCGCCTTCCTTTGGAAGTACTCTAGGTGCAGCCATATCGCGTCTGCATTCTATGGAGCGTCGATTCCAAACAAACTCTGATTTAAGGCGACAATATAGTCAGTGCTAAAACCCGAGAGCTCATCAACTAAGCTTCGGGTTGTTTTCGATGGTTCTGTAAAGGACTCACATGGGCAGTCAATTAATGACCATTTGTATATAGGGTCCCCTATACAACGAGACCTTATTGGTGTCTGCCTTCGCTTTCGCCAACATCGGTTCGTATTTACAGCTGATATAGTCAAGATGTTTCGACAAATTCTTATCCGTAAATTAGAAACAGACTACCAGCGTATAGTCTGGCGTAATTCTCCAACACTTTCGCCTTAAAACCGTAACTTACGGCACTGCTTCTGCTCCGTTTTTAGCTGTACGTACTTTGAAACAGCTTGCTGATGACTACAGAGTGACACATCCCATCGCCGCGAGAATCCTATTGAACGATGTCTACGTTGATGACATTATGACTGGAGCAGACTCTATAGAAAGTCTTTTACAAATGCAGTTAGAACTTGTAGAACTGTTATACATTGCCAAAATCCAGCTCAGAAAATGGAGCTTAAATTGTTGGGCTCTCCTCGCTAACCTACCACCGGAAGACTGCGAATTTTCGTTTTTTGATTCCGACAGTTATTCTTCGCTCATCAAGGTCTTAGGTATGTTTTGGAATCCAAGCAGTGACATTTTTTCGTTTCGCCTAAATCAACCCAACAAGAAGAACTCTTTTCTCGGAAATAGCTAGAATTTTCGACCCATTAGGATTTTTGGCTCCATCAGTGATTGTATTTAAGATTATGTTCCAAGAACTTTGGTCATCTGAGCTAAGACTAGGATGGGATGATCCACTGCCAGAAAGGATAGCAACTCAATGGATAAACTATCGACGAGAACTTCCGTTATTTCAAGACATTCAGATACCTCGCAATGTTTTTTCTGGAAAGGATGTGGAACTTCATGGGTTCTCAGATGCCTCGGCGTTAGCATACGCAGCCGTTGTTTACGCGCGATCGATATCGGTTACAGGTGACGTTAAAGTGACAATAGTCGCGGCAAAAACAAAGGTGGCTCCTTTAAAACCCCTTTCTATCCCGCGACTAGAACTCTGTGGTGCCCTTCTCCTGTCAAAACTCTTAAAACTTGTAAAATCTTCTCTGAATGTAGACAGACCTATACCTATTTCAGCGTGGTGTGACTCAGAAATAGTGCTACATTGGCTTTCGTCGCCTCCTAGACGCTGGGCAACATTTGTGGCGAACCGGACTGCAGCCATTTTGGAAACGGTTCCAAGTCATTCGTGGAAATATATTCAATCTCACTTTAACCCAGCTGATTGTGCTTCGCGCGGTGTAAGCCCTTCGAGTCTCGTTAACCATAGTCTTTGGTGGACCGGTCCACCTTGGCTTTCGGAACCCAAAGAAAGTTGGCCCCTTTCCCCCAGGTGCAATAATTCTGATATTGCCAATAGTGATTCTGTCCAAATCGAAACAAGGCGAATGCCCAAAACTGTGCTTTTAATCTCGTGTAACTCATTCCTAATTCAAAACTTAATCGACAACATATCTTCTTGGCACCGGTTAATAAGAGTGTTTGCATATATTCGTCGCTTCATTTCAAACACACGCGTTCGACCGCCAGCCGTGCGCGAATCTGGTGGCTTGAAATTCCAAGACATTCACTCTGCGAAACTTGCCATCCTGAAATACGTGCTACAAACTTCCTTTTCAAATGATATCGAGGATTTGCTTAAGACAAAGTCCTTATCACCGAAATCAACGCTACTTCGATATTCAGCATTTCTGGACAGCGATGGACTTCTACGTGTTGGGGGTCGCATAGCACATGCAGCAATTTCATATAATCTTAAACATCCAATAATACTTCCAAAAACTAATAAAATTTCCCTTCTCATAATACAGGATGTTCATCTGAGGTACGCGCATGCAGGATTTTCCGAAACATTTACATTTGTCCGACAGCAATTTTGGATATTGGGTAGCGGAAATATCGTTCGAAAGGTCATTCATCATTGCAAACCATGCTTTATGCAGCGACGATCAACGTGTGAGCAGCTTATGGCCAATCTTCCACTTCAACGCATTCAACCCAATCGGGCTTTTACGGATACAGGTTGTGATTATGCTGGTCCGCTTATAATCAAGCTGTCTCATGGTCGAAGGCCAAAACTGCTGAAGGCTTACATAGCGCTTTTTGTTTGTTTTTCCACCAAAGCTATACACCTGGAAGTAGTAAGTGACCTGACAACAGATGCGTTCCTTGCTGCCCTACGCCGATTCGTCTCAAGACGTGGATTGTGTAGAAACATCTACAGTGACAATGGGACTAACTTCCAAGGGGCAAAGCGTTATCTCTCTGAAATGCATAAATTAGTCCTTTCGGAAACTCACAACGATACTATAGTAGCATCGCTTGCAAAGGATGGGATCGCTTGGCATTTCATGCCACCTTCTGCACCTCACTTCGGTGGGCTGTGGGAGTCAGGCGTAAGATCTGTTAAGCTTCATCTTCGAAGGGTCGTTGGATCTACAATTTTAACCTTTGAAGAGCTTACAACTGTAACTTGTCAAATCGAAGCTATTTTAAACTCTAGACCTTTATGTTGTATTTCTGATAATGATTTAAATCCTTTGACACCCTCCCATTTTCTCATAGGTGAACCAATGACAGCCGTGGCTGAACCTAGTCAACTCGATACGCCAACAAATCGACTTACTCATTGGAACCATCTCCAAAATATGGTTCAGGGATTCTGGAAACGATGGCACCAGGAATATTTATCGAGTCTCCAAGAACGACCCAAATGGCAACAACAACAACCTAATTTGAAACCAGGTGATATTGTGGTGATCAAAGAGCCAAACCTACCTCCCACAAAATGGTTACTTGGTCGAATTGAACTTGTTTCACCGGATGCAGATCAACTTGTTCGTGTGGCTAGCGTGAAGACAGCCAATGGAACCTTTACTCGTCGCATATCAAAATTGGCTATTCTACCACTGTCCTGAAACTCCTTCAGGGGCGCCGGGATGTTTGAGATTCAACTCAACTATGTTTAAATAACTATAATTAATTTAAATTTACCTATTTAAAACTAACGAATGAATTTTAACCTAATAACCGAACATTGTAACTTTACCCTGTAAAGTCTTTCTTATTGTTTTTTCTTGCATCGGATTATAATCCGTTTCATAATCCTCTTCATCTTGTTGTTTGCTTACCAACTATGTAAATAAGCTTACCATTAGCAATGCAAACTTATTATGTACATGAAAGCTATTGTTGTATACCTACTTAAAATCGATCATGCTAGGATTAATAAGAAATTGGAGATGTACTTTCTCTTTCATCTCGATCTTCAAGCAGACCAGACGTTTTGGACTAAGGTGGTAAAAATAAATGAATATTATAACGTTTTGAACATCATATTTTTTTATTAATGACCATCAGTGGAAGACATCATTTTGAATTCGCCCTTTCTATAATTAATTGATTATCGCTGCAATTAGGGTTTGCTTTTCTCTAATCGGAATCATTTGGTCCTTCGAGTCGCGGATTTTATTGAAATTTATGGAACTGGTGTTTGATGCAAAACTAGTCCGTGTTAAAAGACAAACTCAAATCGTGTGAAAACTCAAATCAGTGATTTTAATTACTAAAACTACATTTACGCATTTGAACTCACTAACTTTATAAACAAAAGACATTAATATCGAGTTATTTTCTTCAGTTAAGAACAATTTTGTTTTAATTAAAATGACTTCACAACAGTAACGTGGTCATGCTAAAGGAGCCATTACACGTGCAGCGGCGTTTAGTGAATCATTATCGGGCGATGAAGATGTAGCAATGTTAGAGGTTAGGTTAGCTAAATTAGAAGTCGCTTGGAAGGAATTTTCACTTCATCATATTTCATGTTTGGCAGAGTTGGAAGATGATAACGATGAGGTTTCAGCTCTAGAACAGGAGTTTGAGGAGTACGAAGCAAAATATTTTAGTGCGCACACACAATTAACAAAAGCTAATCGCGAAAAGCAAAGCGCTGTAAGACAAACTCAACTTTTTGAGCAGCTTGCCCAATAACAATCCTCGCTTCTACAACAAATCAATTCTTCGAAATCGCCTTCGAATGTTAGTCTACCTAAGATTAACATTCCTCCGTTTTCCGGCAATTACAAAGATTGGCCAACATTCCGTGATATGTTTATCGACACGGTAGACACAAACGATAAGCTAACTTCTACACAGAAATTTCATTTTCTTAAGTCATTTTTAAGGGATGAAGCCGCCGATTTAATCAGCCATATTCCTCCCACAGATGCTAATTACCTAAGTGCATGGTCGAAACTTGAAAAACGGTATAATCGCGTGAACTTGCTTGTGCAGTCTCTCATACAATCGTTTGTATCGCTACCTTCTATGAATTCATCTAATTCTGACACCCTTCGAAAGATTACGGACGGTGCCGATGAAGTCATTCGTGGTCTTGAGGCAGCTAAAAAGGAAGGTCGCGACCCTTGGCTTATTTTCCTTCTGCTCAATAAATTGGATGATGAAACAAGACATGCATGGGCTAAAGAAGTAGGCTCTAGGGATGATTGTTCAGTGCAGGAGTTGATTGATTTCCTTGAATTACGATGTGATGCATTCGAATCTTGTAAGCCTATAACCGCTTCGAGTACGCGTAAAAGGCAACCGGTATCAATTCGCTCACATGTGGCTGAGCCAGCTGAACAAACCCTTAAGTGTCTGAAATGCAAACTTGACCATCATTTGTCACAATGTGCCACGTTTATTTCTCTGAGTCTTGACTCTCCTCGGAAATTTGTTAAAGAGAATTCATTGTGTTTTAATTGCCTTCGTTCTGGCCATTCATCATACAAATGCTTCAGCCATTCACGTTGTCGTGTCTGTAAATCTCGACATCACACACTAGTCCACTCCAATGAAACTAGTGGTAATCACGGTCAAGCGTCTCCGAAAATTAAACCTTCGATGGATTTATGTACAGGCAATTCAAAACCTCCTGCTTCCGCTAGTGTTCAAAGTACTAGTTCCGATTCTCCACTGTTGACGAACCACTCCCTCGATGTAAGTCTTCGAAAGGAAACTGTTTTGCCTACCATGCTGGCAAAGGTTCAAGATCGTCAAGGCCAACTACTCAATTGTCGTGTTCTATTAGATACAGGGTCGCAGTCGTCATTCATCACCGAGGCATTAGCTCAACGGATTGGTCTTCGTCGCAAACACTCAAGGATTCCCATCTTAGGACTTTCATCAGCAAATGCAGGACACACTAACGGATGCATTTCGATCTCGTTAGTTTCAAGAATCAACAACACAGTTCTGCAATGTGATGCACATATTTTGGGAAAACTAACTTCTAACCTACCAGCACATTCTATTGACATTTCTTCGTGGTCTTACATCCAAGGGTTGCAGTTAGCTGATCCACTATTTAATGTTTCGAGTTCGGTAGACGTTATGTTAGGAGCAGATAGGGTTTGGTCAATTCTCAAGCCGGAACAAATACTTGGCCCAGAAGGTAAGCCATTGGCACACAATACTTTGTTTGGATGGGTCGTCACAGGAGAGCTCGCTTACAGTCAGGTTTCTTGTGTTGGAATCTGTAATTCTGACTCAGCTGTTTATACTGATTCTCTTCTGCAACGTTTATGGGAAATAGATGAAATCCCTTCAACTGCAGACCAAGCTGATAACGATCCTGCTGAATTACTGTTTCGAGAATCTGTATCACGTTCTGAAGATGGCAGATATGTCGTCCCTCTTCTTTTAAAATGTCCTTCGCCTTCCTTTGGAAGTACTCTAGGTGCAGCCATATCGCGTCTGCATTCTATGGAGCGTCGATTCCAAACAAACTCTGATTTAAGGCGACAATATAGTCAGTGCTAAAACCCGAGAGCTCATCAACTAAGCTTCGGGTTGTTTTCGATGGTTCTGTAAAGGACTCACATGGGCAGTCAATTAATGACCATTTGTATATAGGGTCCCCTATACAACGAGACCTTATTGGTGTCTGCCTTCGCTTTCGCCAACATCGGTTCGTATTTACAGCTGATATAGTCAAGATGTTTCGACAAATTCTTATCCGTAAATTAGAAACAGACTACCAGCGTATAGTCTGGCGTAATTCTCCAACACTTTCGCCTTAAAACCGTAACTTACGGCACTGCTTCTGCTCCGTTTTTAGCTGTACGTACTTTGAAACAGCTTGCTGATGACTACAGAGTGACACATCCCATCGCCGCGAGAATCCTATTGAACGATGTCTACGTTGATGACATTATGACTGGAGCAGACTCTATAGAAAGTCTTTTACAAATGCAGTTAGAACTTGTAGAACTGTTATACATTGCCAAAATCCAGCTCAGAAAATGGAGCTTAAATTGTTGGGCTCTCCTCGCTAACCTACCACCGGAAGACTGCGAATTTTCGTTTTTTGATTCCGACAGTTATTCTTCGCTCATCAAGGTCTTAGGTATGTTTTGGAATCCAAGCAGTGACATTTTTTCGTTTCGCCTAAATCAACCCAACAAGAAGAACTCTTTTCTCGGAAATAGCTAGAATTTTCGACCCATTAGGATTTTTGGCTCCATCAGTGATTGTATTTAAGATTATGTTCCAAGAACTTTGGTCATCTGAGCTAAGACTAGGATGGGATGATCCAATGCCAGAAAGGATAGCAACTCAATGGATAAACTATCGACGAGAACTTCCGTTATTTCAAGACATTCAGATACCTCGCAATGTTTTTTCTGGAAAGGATGTGGAACTTCATGGGTTCTCAGATGCCTCGTCGTTAGCATACGCAGCCGTTGTTTACGCGCGATCGATATCGGTTACAGGTGACGTTAAAGTGACAATAGTCGCGGCAAAAACAAAGGTGGCTCCTTTAAAACCCCTTTCTATCCCGCGACTAGAACTCTGTGGTGCCCTTCTCCTGTCAAAACTCTTAAAACTTGTAAAATCTTCTCTGAATGTAGACAGACCTATACCTATTTCAGCGTGGTGTGACTCAGAAATAGTGCTACATTGGCTTTCGTCGCCTCCTAGACGCTGGGCAACATTTGTGGCGAACCGGACTGCAGCCATTTTGGAAACGGTTCCAAGTCATTCGTGGAAATATATTCAATCTCACTTTAACCCAGCTGATTGTGCTTCGCGCGGTGTAAGCCCTTCGAGTCTCGTTAACCATAGTCTTTGGTGGACCGGTCCACCTTGGCTTTCGGAACCCAAAGAAAGTTGGCCCCTTTCCCCCAGGTGCAATAATTCTGATATTGCCAATAGTGATTCTGTCCAAATCGAAACAAGGCGAATGCCCAAAACTGTGCTTTTAATCTCGTGTAACTCATTCCTAATTCAAAACTTAATCGACAACATATCTTCTTGGCACCGGTTAATAAGAGTGTTTGCATATATTCGTCGCTTCATTTCAAACACACGCGTTCGACCGCCAGCCGTGCGCGAATCTGGTGGCTTGAAATTCCAAGACATTCACTCTGCGAAACTTGCCATCCTGAAATACGTGCTACAAACTTCCTTTTCAAATGATATCGAGGATTTGCTTAAGACAAAGTCCTTATCACCGAAATCAACGCTACTTCGATATTCAGCATTCCTGGACAGCGATGGACTTCTACGTGTTGGGGGTCGCATAGCACATGCAGCAATTTCATATAATCTTAAACATCCAATAATACTTCCAAAAACTAATAAAATTTCCCTTCTCATAATACAGGATGTTCATCTGAGGTACGCGCATGCAGGATTTTCCGAAACATTTACATTTGTCCGACAGCAATTTTGGATATTGGGTAGCGGAAATATCGTTCGAAAGGTCATTCATCATTGCAAACCATGCTTTATGCAGCGACGATCAACGTGTGAGCAGCTTATGGCCAATCTTCCACTTCAACGCATTCAACCCAATCGGGCTTTTACGGATACAGGTTGTGATTATGCTGGTCCGCTTATAATCAAGCTGTCTCATGGTCGAAGGCCAAAACTGCTGAAGGCTTACATAGCGCTTTTTGTTTGTTTTTCCACCAAAGCTATACACCTGGAAGTAGTAAGTGACCTGACAACAGATGCGTTCCTTGCTGCCCTACGCCGATTCGTCTCAAGACGTGGATTGTGTAGAAACATCTACAGTGACAATGGGACTAACTTCCAAGGGGCAAAGCGTTATCTCTCTGAAATGCATAAATTAGTCCTTTCGGAAACTCACAACGATACTATAGTAGCATCGCTTGCAAAGGATGGGATCGCTTGGCATTTCATGCCACCTTCTGCACCTCACTTCGGTGGGCTGTGGGAGTCAGGCGTAAGATCTGTTAAGCTTCATCTTCGAAGGGTCGTTGGATCTACAATTTTAACCTTTGAAGAGCTTACAACTGTAACTTGTCAAATCGAAGCTATTTTAAACTCTAGACCTTTATGTTGTATTTCTGATAATGATTTAAATCCTTTGACACCCTCCCATTTTCTCATAGGTGAACCAATGACAGCCGTGGCTGAACCTAGTCAACTCGATACGCCAACAAATCGACTTACTCATTGGAACCATCTCCAAAATATGGTTCAGGGATTCTGGAAACGATGGCACCAGGAATATTTATCGAGTCTCCAAGAACGACCCAAATGGCAACAACAACAACCTAATTTGAAACCAGGTGATATTGTGGTGATCAAAGAGCCAAACCTACCTCCCACAAAATGGTTACTTGGTCGAATTGAACTTGTTTCACCGGGTGCAGATCAACTTGTTCGTGTGGCTAGCGTGAAGACAGCCAATGGAACCTTTACTCGTCGCATATCAAAATTGGCTATTCTACCACTGTCCTGAAACTCCTTCAGGGGCGCCGGTATGTTTGAGATTCAACTCAACTATGTTTAAATAACTATAATTAATTTAAATTTACCTATTTAAAACTAACGAATGAATTTTAACCTAATAACCGAACATTGTAACTTTACCCTATAAAGTCTTTCTTATTGTTTTTTCTTGCATCGGATTATAATCCGTTTCATAATCCTCTTCATCTTGTTGTTTGCTTACCAACTATGTAAATAAGCTTACCATTAGCAATGCAAACTTATTATGTACATGAAAGCTTTTGTTGTATACCTACTTAAAATCGATCATGCTAGGATTAATAAGAAATTGGAGATGTACTTTCTCTTTCATCTCGATCTTCAAGCAGACCAGACGTTTTGGACTAAGGTGGTAAAAATAAATGAATATTATAACGTTTTGAACATCATATTTTTTTATTAATGACCATCAGTGGAAGACATCATTTTGAATTCGCCCTTTCTATAATTAATTGATTATCGCTGCAATTAGGGTTTGCTTTTCTCTAATCGCAATCAGCACCATTCTTAGCAATTCGCTGCCTTCATTATTTAGCTGATAAAAACCAAGAGCAATTTAGTCTCGGTTCTTCGGTTTTAAAGTCGGACTTCTACGTTGACGATTTGTTGACTGGAGCTGATGACCTACAGACTCTGAGTCAAAAACGTAATGAAGTCGTTTCCATTTTGAATTCAGCAGGGTTAGAGCTGTCAAAATGGAACAGCAATCATCATCCTTTGATATCAGAAAATAATCAAGAGGATATACGTGTAACAGATTCCAATCTTACTAGTACACTAGGCATTACTTGGATCTTGGAACCCTCTCGATGACGTATTTATTTTTTCGTATAAGACAGCACGAACGTATACCAAATATACAAAGAGATCAATTCTCTCTCTCTCATCGTACCTTTTCGATCCGATGTTTTTAGGTAGCCCTATCATCATTCGAGCGAAGATAATCTTACAGCAACTGTGGATAGATAAGGTGGACTGGGACGCATGCATTCCACAAACAGTCAACTCTGAGTGGAGTGAATTCATGAATGACCTTAATTCACTTCAGAATCTTTCTCTTCCTCGGTGTGTTTTCCTGGAAATGAAACAAAGCTTTCAAGTTCATGGCTTCGCAGACGCATCTATGAAAGCCTATGGTTGCTGTATTTATCTTAGAAGCGTGAATTCTTTGGGCTCAATAGAATCACGAATTTTAGTCGCCAAGTCACGAGTAGCACCCGCTACAAGGAAGCAGCTACCGCGTTTAGAGCTCTGTGCTGCGCATTTATTATCAAAACTATGGGTTAAGGTTCAAAAGGTGTTAGACGTACACAGACGTTTTCTTTTGGACTGATTCTGCAATTGTGCTACGTTGGATATCCACGCATTCGTCGAAATTGAATACTTTTGTTGGTAATAGAGTTGCTGAAATCCAGGAAAATACGAAGCATGTAGTTTGGAAGCATTTCCCAACACACGAAAATCCTGCAGACATAGTCTCTAGAGGATGCACCGTGGAAGAGTTGAAAGAATCGTAATGGTTTAGGGGCCCAAGATTTTTGGTTGAAATGGAGGAAAAATGGCCTTCTACAAGTGAATGTTTTCATCGCCCAGGGACCTTTCGTTAGAAAAACGAAAGACTGTTTTACATTGTCAACAATCTGATAAGAACCACTATCTTCAAATTATAGAAAATTTGAGTTCATACACAAAAATAATTAGAATTTTTGCATACGTTGTAAGGTTCATCAATTTGCGAATATGGAGAATCCCAGTTCCAGGTCCATACTTAACCGGTAATGAGCTAGAAGTTGCTCTACACGTTGTAGTGAACGTGATCCAAACAACGTTTTTTGCAAAGGAGATCGATGCCATAAAATCAAGCACACCACTCAAGGCATCTATCAAATCCTTATGTCCGTTCATCGAAGACAGGCAAGGACTGCTTTTGTTGAAAGTAGGTGGACGATTGAATCACGCAGACATGCCAGAAGGAAGTAAACATCCATTGTTATTGCCAAAGAATTGCGCATTCAGCAAAACCCTCGTTGAACATATTCATTACTCCAACTTTCATGCTGGTCCGAAGGCTCTTGTCGCTATTGTTAGACAATGATTTTGGATCATCAATGCTCGAGATATCGTCAGTCACAAACATCATCGAAGGTCAAGATAGTCGTGTCAGAGTAGCCGACGTAAAAACTGCTCGAGGAGAATTTAGACGAGCAATCCGCAAGCTAGCAGCTATTCCGTCTTGAAAGACAGGTCTTTCAAAGGAGGCGGAATGTTGGAGCATCCAAACTCATCATCGTCATTAACTCAAATCATATTGTTATTAAGAAATGAAATTGTAATTAATATTAGCTAATCTATGTATATCTAATAGAAATCAAATATTTGAATTTAAATCTGGCGCTAAAGTTATACCAGTTGCCATCTTTTTTATATTATGAATTCGCCTCAGTACTAAAAGTAATATTTCTCTCTCTCGAAACTGAGAACAAATTGTATAAAACCTAGCTACTAAGCCAATAAATTGCTACTTGTATGTTTAAAGCCCTCAGGGGATAAATCGCTCGTTTTTTCTTACTCGTTCGTTTCGCTTATTTGATCTTTTCGATAAGTACAGAATTTGCTTGTCGGTGTCTTCAAAATAGTAAAAAGACCAATCCTATTATAGAAAATATCGTGGACATTCGGTTCCTATTCGCTTCCTCTAAATCGTAGAGCATCAACCAGGATCGATCTATCCTTGCTAAACGGAGGAACATTAAATAGAGATCCCACAGGTTGACGGTCAGTAAGTGATCGTTCAGTAGTCGTATGCTTGACCGGCTGAAACTGAAATTAAAATGAACAAGAACCGATGGTGATGATATAGCTCCATTTATTATTTTAACGATGAAACAAAATTGTAGATATTTCCTATGGTTTGACAAAGAAGGCAGGTTAATGAAAGAAAGCCTTTGAGAATACGGGGGCAGAGTAGTTCCACGAAACCAAGGAAGAGAACGGAGACAAAAACGCAAGAATCTTCTCTGAATCGCTTCAATTCTAACTATATGTACTGAATAATAAGGTGCCCACACTACACAGGCGTATTCGAGAATTGGTCTCACGAAAGAAATAAAAAGTAATTTTAGGACGTAAGGATCACGGAAATCACGACCAAACCTCTGAATGAACCCAAGGACTCTATTTGTTTTTTTAACTACAAAATTTATATGTTCAGTAAATGTAAGTTTCGAATCTAAAACTAGTCCCAGGTCAGAAAAAATAGATACTCTACTTAATGGACAAGAATAAAAAATAATTGGATTTTTCATGCGTGTAAAACTCATGGTCTTACAATTGTCAACATTTAAAACAAGACGATTTTTATTGGACCATTCCCTAAATAATATTAAATCTTCCTGCTCAAGCAGACAGTCAGATGTAGAATTTATACTTTTGAAAAGTTTAATGTCATCAGCATATATCAGGACAGACGAGTTTTTTATGATCGCAACAAGGTCATTTATAAATAAAATAAACAAAATCGGACCTAATTGGCTGCCCTGGGGAACACCAGAATTTACAACAAATGGACTCGAACACTCATTACGAAATATTACACTATAATGTCTATTTTCCAAGTACGATGAAATCCAATTTAAGAAATTGTCGTTAAAACCTTAAAAAAAAAAAACCTTAGGAATAAGTATTGTAATATTCGGCTTGGTCCGACAATTAAAACTTATTCACTTTTTAAATAAAACACAAATTCACTTTATTCAAATCACTCACAAACTTATTTATTCAACACTTTCAATTATAACTTTGCAAACACAGAGTACTTTTCTTTATCGCAGTTCACAATTAATTAATTCGCCTCGCCACCAAACGGCTATTTATATCAAAAATGATGGGTTCTAGAAACTACTATTGGTTCCTATTGGTTCTTGGGGAAGCTGAAAGTTCGAGAAGCTCTCTATTTACAAATAAAAAATACTGGGATTTTCTGTAGGGGCTAACAAAAAGTTTCTCTTAGTCACTAGATATTGTCCCTCACAAGTGTTTACTACTACAATTAACGATATTAAGTAAAGAGAGTATGTACATTAAATAAACAAGAGATACAGAGTAAGTAAAGAGAGTAAGAAAAGTGTGTACATTAAATACAGAAAAGAGGTACAGAGCGTAAGAGATAATAACGTATACACATTAGTATTAGACATTACAATAGAAGGAGATACAGAGCGTATGAGATAAATAAAGTGTATACACATTACATTGCCCCTCCTTAGGATTGATCGTCCCGAACAAATCCATCATCTTCATCACCACTGTAGCGATGTAGTCGGTCGCGATGTACGACTTTAAGTTTACCTCTGACTCCTTTTTGTATCCGGTACACGACGTCGTTGATTTTGCTAATCACTGTATATGGACCTTCCCAGTCCCGTTGAAGTTTCGGTGACAACCCCTTTTGTCGATGGGGATTGTAAAGCCACACTCGATCTCCTGCTTGGAACTCTGTTGTTGTCGCTCGTATATCGTAGCGTGTCTTCATTCGGTCACTGAACATCTTTATTTTTGACCTGGTATCGTCGTGGATCTGAAGGAGTCTTTCTCTGAGGTCATCCAAGTAGTCATCCTCGGCTTGCGGTTCCGACGTGGGACATCCAAATTTTATTTCGCTCGGCAATCTGATGTTCCTTCCCATCAAAATCTCGGACGGTGTATGGCCAGTTGAGCTATGTCTTGCACTTCGATACGCCATCAAAAACAGTGGAATGTGTCAGTCCCAATCTCGCTGGTTGTCGTCCACAACTTTGCAAAGATGTTCCTTAAGGGTTGAACCGTTCGACCATGCCATCAGATTGTGGGTGGAGTGGTGTTGTTCTTGTCTTCTTGATGTGAAGAAGCCCACAAACTTCCTGGAATATGTTTGATTCAAAATTCCTTCCCTGGTCGGAATGCAGTTCTAATGGAACACCGAATCTGCTCACCCAGTTGAACACAATTTGGTCTGCGACTGTTTTGGCTTCTTGATTCGGTATGGCATATGCTTCAGGCCACTTGCTGAAGTAATCCATGACGACCAGAATATAACGATTTCCATTATTTGTTTCCGGAAATGGACCCGCCACGTCTATTGCAATCCTTTCAAAGGGTGATCCGACATTATACTGCTGCATTTGGCTGTGATTCTTTTTGTTCGGGCCTTTGGTGGCAGCACAGGTATCACATTTTCGGCACCACTTCTCGACATCCTCCCTTGCATGTAGCCAATAGAATCGTTGTCGAACCTTTTCTAGCGTCTTGTTTACTCCTAGATGGCCTCCCGAAACTCCATCATGCATCTCTCGCAGAACGTCCATAATCTTCGATCTCGGTAAGACTAGCTGCATTACATAGGACTTTCCATCTGCTGATTCCCACTTACGTCGAAGGACACCTTCTTGGATATGCAACGAGTCCCACTGTGCCCAATAGGCCTTCAGAGCTGGACTTCTGTCGGAGATATCAGCCCATTTTGGTTTTTCCTGGTGTTCCTTGCATGCGAGGATGGGTTCAATATCTGGGTCCTCTTGTTGAGCCTTCCTCATCTCGTCGTTGCTCCAGCCATAAATGGGATCGGTTCTGGTTCGTTGGACAGTAACCACATCTTTTTCTTCTTGGCGTCTGCAATGCTTACAGTCTTGCTTACATGGTCTCCGAGACAGTGCATCAGCATTTGAGTGAAGCTTCCCCTTCCGATGTTGAATTTCATAATCGTACGTCTGCAGCCTCTCAATCCATCTCGCCACTTGACCCTCTGGATTCTTGAAATTCAAAAGCCAGTTTAGTGCTCCATGGTCGGTTCGGAGAAGAAACTTCTGTCCATAGAGATACTTATGGAAGTGCTTTGTTGCCAAGATCAGTGCAAGAAGTTCTCTTCTGGTCACACAATAGTTTCTTTCTGACTTTGAGAGTACCTTGCTGTAATAGGCAATTACCTTTTCTTCACCATTTTGTACTTGTGATAGTACGGCACCAATCCCGACATTGCTGGCATCAGCGTCAATGATGAACGGTTTTCCGGGAGTCGGATAGGTCAGCACTGGTGTATTACACAAGCGTTGCTTGAGCTCTTGAAAGCTGCGCTCGCACTCACCTGACCACTTGAACTGCTTTCCCTTTTCCGTTAGCTGATGTAGACTCTTGGCGATCTCAGCAAAGTCATTGACAAAGCGCCTATAATAGGTGGCTAGACCCAGAAAGCTTCGGAGTTGATGTTTGTCCTGTGGTGTTGGCCAATTTTTCACGGTGTCAATCTTATCAGGATCTGTCTTTACTCCTTGGGATGAGATGATATGTCCCAGGTATTTCACTTCGGTTTTGAAGAGTGAGCACTTTTCTGGATTGAGCTTGAGGTGGGCTTCTCGAAGTCTTTGAAAAACTGCTCTCAGATTTGTACAATGTTCATCAAATGTTTTCCCGTATACGATAACGTC
Organism: Sphaerophoria taeniata; assembly: GCA_943590905.1. Taxonomy (NCBI): domain Eukaryota; kingdom Metazoa; phylum Arthropoda; class Insecta; order Diptera; family Syrphidae; genus Sphaerophoria; species Sphaerophoria taeniata. The sequence continues at coordinate 78,667,949 of OX016540.1, read as the reverse complement.
ATCCAAATAGACTAGGCAGGACTTCCATGTGAGTCCTTGCAGGACGCATTCCATAAGGCGCTCAAAAGTCGCTGGAGCAATGCACAGTCCAAAAGGCATCACTTTGAACTGCCACAATCCGTTTCCTGTCGAGAACGCTGTCTTCTCTTTGTCTTCAGGATGGATTTCTACTTGCCAGTATCCACTTTTCAAGTCCAACGTTGAGAACCATTGTGCTCCTTCCATTGCGTCCAGAGTATCACTGATCCTAGGCAGAGGGTAGCTATCCTTCTTGGTCACATCATTCAACCTTCGATAGTCTACGCAAAAGCGGGTTGATCCGTCTTTCTTCTTTACCAGGACCACTGGAGACGCCCAAGGGCTTTTAGAGTTTTCGATCAGACCCTCTTCATTCATGGTGGTTATCAGTTCTTCAACCTCACCTTGTTTGGCTAGTGGAAGGCGTCTTGCAGGTTGACGGATCGGCTTTGCATCCCCGGTGTTGATTCGATGTTGAACCAGTTGTGTTCTGCCATATTTCCCTTGCGATGACGAAAAGATGTCTGCAAATTCTTCGAGGAGACCTTCTGCAGTTCTTCGTTGTTGGTGACCAAGATTTGATGACTTGAGAATGTTGGTCTTTATGGAGCTCAGCTCTCCGGACTTAGAGGTTTGCCTTGACTCTTCTTCATTGATTCTTGTTATCGCTGATACAGATTCGCATTGTCCGACAATCTCACCTTTTCTAAGCTTAACTTCGTACGGCTTGATGTTCAGTATTCGTACGGGAACCATGTTATTTACAGGTCTCACAAGAGTCTTCCTAATGGTGACGTTTTGGGAGGACTTTACAGATGCTGGTTCGACCATGAGGTATCGATGGCTTCCAGGCTTACCCTTCAATTTCGTCCACACGAATACTTCTGAAGAAGCAGGCAAAGTCAGATCTTCTTTAATGACGGTTTTCACAGATAGCGAGGTCTCATACGAGTGAATCCCATAGATCATCGGAATCTCGATGTTTCGATATTTCAGGACTTGGTTCCCGATGTCCAATATCACTCCGTGATCTTTCATGAAATCGACGCCGACAATGCACTCGTCGCATATATCTGCTACCAGGAACAGGTGAGAGAATTCCAGCTCTGCCATCCGGATCTTAAGACGTACCTCACCATAAACTTTTGCGGCCTCTCCAGTTGCAGTCCTTAGACGATAGCTATTGGTGTTGTGGAGCCATGTCTTCTTAACGAGGTCCTGCCGTACAATGGACGCCGTGGCACCGGTGTCGATGGTAGCCACACATTTGTTGCCGTTTATACTTGCTTTTGGAGTTTGACATCTGTCAATAATTAAGAAAGTCAGAGTTCTGTGCGGTCCTCTTTTTTTTATTAATATATACTTTTAAAATAGTTTAATTTACCCTAAAAACACTTGAAATCGTTACTTAAACCTAATTTGCATAGAATAAACGCTTTATTTCGTTCGAAAACACATTTAAAACACAAAATTCGCATCATTTATCTGCGGTATACTCAGCAGTGCACCGTTGGTTAAGATTGCATATGCCGCTAAAGCGAGGTAGAGAAGAAAACTCCCCAGAAAATTCAAGTAATTCAAAAAAAGTTTCCATCGAAAAAATAAGTAATATGGCAGTTGGAAATATGTCTATCGATCAACTAAAAGTAATTTTGTTTGATTGCATTAACGAATGCGTCAACCCGAAATTTGATGGCGTTGCTAAAAAGGAGGACGTTCAAGCTATTGCTTCCCAAATGCAGGCACTTAAAGCACACAATGAACATCTTGTGCAAAGAGTAACTGCAATGGAGAATTACTGTCAACTGTTAGAGCGTCAACTGGATATCCTTACACGAAAAAACTATGAAAACACTGTTGTCGTGCATTTTCCGGCAGAAGGGAAGACCAATAAAGTTGACTACGCAAAACAAACTTGTATGGGTCTTCTTCATCTTCAAGAAAGTGCAGAATTATCGATTAAAAGCACACAAGAGTTCACAAACAAAAACACAAACAAATCCACTGTGGTTTTAAACTTTCACCCGGGAGACACTGCAAATAAAGTTATTGATGCAACTCCAACACTCAAAAACTCTGGTATAGTTATTCATCGTGAACAATCTTTAATTACACGGCAAAAAAGGAAATCACTATACGACATTAAAACTAAACTACTCGCCATAACACCAAGTGCGAAAATTGTGATAAGAGGAGTAAAACTTCACATCAATAACTTCGCTTTTTCCTTCAACTTTGCACGCGGATTGATTGTCAACAATGTGGAAGAATATTCATTTGTCAAGAACACATTTGGAGAGAGTGGACTTCAATTTTTTGACAGCTACAACAATAAACAACCCTATGCGATACTAGCCCCACCAAACAGTCAACAACAACAAACTACATCCAGCGTTCAGCGGAGTAAACATCGTCATCAATTGTAGGACAGTGTTGCCGTCTGCCAAGTAATTTTAAATTTAAAAATTTTAAGTTATAATGTATCTGGACTTAAAAACAAATTAGCAATTCCAGATTTTTTTAAGTATATTCTTAATTTTGATATTATTATTCTGTTAGAGACTTTTCTTGAAGATGGTCAGGAAACACAGTTTTTTAAGTTTTTCAAAGATTTTTTTATTAAATTTATCCCCGCCTCACGCAGTAGTATTTTTGGTAGAGCGAGTGGAGGTTATTTGATAGCAATACGATGTAGTTTAAAGAATTTTGTTTGTATTAAATCTGTAGCGAGAAAGACCGTTATAATGTTGAATCATAGGCATGAACAATTTTACATTCTTCCAACTTATTTAAATTGTACCAATTGGAATAACGATTTTAACGAACTGCAGACCTTTCTAAATGAAACTGATTTTAATAACATTCTAATATTAGGAGATTTAAATGCGAGAATCGGTGAATTTCAAAATCTAGCTTCTCTGGTGAACAACACCTCACACGCTTTTGAGAGTTTGAGAAGGTCTTTGGACATAACCGTTAATAGTTCTGGCAGGCGTTTAATGAATTTGGTTGAGGACTTCGGTTTAATGGTTATGAATGGAATAACTAAAAGAGATAGCAGAGGTGAACTTACATCAGTGGCGATTCCTGGTCCTCATCCTTGGTTTACCTACGACCCTCGGTAAAGTTAAGACAATAATAAAAAAAACTCAAAACTGTTGTTGTTCAAAAGTTTTTTTTTTTTAATTTATGATAAAATTTTTAGTAAGGAAAAATGTTAATTTTATATATTTCAAAAAAAAAAAAAAATAACATCACATAATGTTCGACAGTTATGAATTAAAACAAATATTAAAATACAAAAATCAAAATAATTAAGAAACTCGAAAAATATTTTTAGTGAAAATTTAAATATAGGTAAAGTTAAAACTGCTTTCACAATTATTGAAATTACAATTTATATTCAGTTTTAAATATTAAATTGAAGTTATAAAAAGAAAAAGATTTGTAAAATCCTTAGAGCTATTTTTTCGTAAAGAATTTTTTTCTTCTTCTAAATAAAATGTTTAAAAAATTCTTAAAAGAAGAAGTTAGTGTTTTTAGCGAATTCATGACGGATGTTTTTTTTATTTTTTTTAAAGTCAAAATTAACCTTAGTAGCCATTCAATTTTGTTGAGCAAAAATCGACAATGTTTGTTTTTTGTTCTCTATGTTCTTCTTGATTGATCAACGAAAAAAAATATTTTTTTTTATTTCACAATATTAAAAATTTTTGTTTGCTTTTTTTCAAAATTCCAGATTTCACATGTATCTTTATAAAACCTAAAAACTGACATACCAAATTTATTTTTCAATAATTTTCAAAAAATTTGATTAATACAAAATTATTAAAAAAAAAAAAAAAAATCGCTCTAACGATTTTCAAAACAAAATTTTTTCATAAATTTAAATTTTGTACTAGAAAACTCTTTTTCAATTGAAATTTTCAGTTTAAGAACAAAACCTTTTTTGAGTTTCTTAATATTTTATATTAAACCCCGCTGTTGAAGACATGGGCAAGTACGTGCGACCCGAATAAGAATATCTAATTAGAATGTACATAATCCGCCTTATTTATTATCAAATCTTAAAGGTATCTTTAATATTTGATTTGTTTACCGCTTTGTTTTGACGGTAAGTTTTCATTTTATGACTATTCTTAAGTTTACTTAAAATACATATTTCAAGGTCTTAAAAATCTTAAACATAAAAAACGTCAAAAACTGAAAATTTGTCATCTAAATAAAGCCGTAAACAATCGGCTTTAATATATTATTTAAGATTTGAGTATAGGTACATTACATAAATAAGAGGAATTATGTACTAAATACTCAAAATGAAGAAATTGATGTACCTAAATCAAAACCATAGAGAACCTATTTACCTAGAGTCGCAACTCGTTCTCTTTTTTAAAAATTCACTGTCCAAAAAATTTTGGAATAAGAGAAAAATATACTACCCATTGCAAATGTATTGGTTTGGCCTCCCATTTGAAATGCATTGAAAAACCAATACATTTGCACTGGGTAGTATATTTTATCAAATTTAATTTTTTTAGTCGAAAGAGAGTAAAATGCCTTGAGTTGCGACTCTAGGTATACCTCCTCTGTGATCAAAACAGCGACTATGAGCTGAGCATAATCGTTTCGTGTTGGCGAACACGTGCGTCATCGTACGTCGTCGTGCTAATTGATATAGAAACATTAGAAACACTACAACTACGACCACGAAAGTTGCTTAAGAGTTAAAAATGTGTATCTGTGTGCCTTCTCAGTCGAAGGGAATCGCTTTTTTTTGCGCTCAACCTTCTCTTTATTTTTACAGGCGTTTAGTGGAATGTATGCGTCTGTCTCTCTCTGAAGATTGTATGAAAATAGTGACCGCAAATTTTTACGGTATCAGAGATTTTTTGTGTATGCCAAATTCTCATCAAAGGGAAGGGAATCGCTTTTTTTTGCGCTTAACCTTCTCTTTATTTTTACAGGCGTTTATTGGAATGTTTGTGTCTACTGTTTTTGAAGATTGTATGAAAATAGTAACCGCAATTGTTTACGGTAGCAAAGCGGTGTATCAAATAGATTTTCTGCACAAGTTATTTCTTGTGTATGCCACGTTCTGGTTCAAAGGGAATCGCTTTTTTTTGCGCTAAACTTTTTTTTTTGTGTTCAGGCATTTATTAAAGTGTTTGAAACTATAAATTTTTGAACTGTTGATTTGCGGAAGAATATTAAATAGGTATCTGAAAATACATTTATTTTTTGAAATTCTTGGTTTACCGCCGATATACTTGGTTACTATGAGGAATCGCCCCTGACTTACATTTGTTTCTGGTCAGGGTTGTTCTATGATTGATTATTGTTTGGCTAGAGGCGATTGGCTTACTGCAATTGAGGATTTTGAGGTGCAACCCGTAAGCTATTCAGCACATCTTCCAATAGTGACATCCATACATTTTATCAACTTCGATTCCACTCTGAGTGAACCACAACGAAAATATAAATGGGTCGATAGTCAGGTAGCGCTCTACAAGCAAAGACTCGATGCCAAAGTAAATAGCCTACCGAGCAATGTATCCTGGTCTTGTGAGCAGTCGGCTGATGAAATAATTGAAATCATCAAGAGTTCAGCCATGCCAACCAATAACAAACAAAATTTTACTGCTGAGTGGTACGACTGGGAATGCATAAAACTCAGAAAAAAATCTTTCACAATGCTCAAAATTTTTAGGAAAACCAAGTCTAGTTTCTTTAAATCACTTTATTTAGATGCAAACAAAACTTATAAGAGAGTATGCAAAGATAAACAAAAAGCTTTTATGTGTGGTCTAGCAACAAGTTTATCCAAATGTAAGGACTCGAAATCATTTTGGTGTAAAGTAAGATTGTTAGGTGGCGGCAAAAAAATTTCAGCAACAACAATAAATATCGAGTTACTAGCAAATCATTTTAAGAGACTTCTAAACGATACAACAAACTCACAACTTTTTCAATATGCTCTACCCTCAATCTCTGTTCCAGAACTAGATGAGCCTATTTCAAATAACGAATTACAAACAACTCTTAAAAATATGAAAAACAATAAGGCAGCCGGGCTAGATGGAATTCCAGCCGAGTTCTATAAAAACTCCTCCCCGTCCTTCCTAAATCTTCTTCTTGTTTTTTTTAATAAGCTTCTTGAAAAGGAAGAAATACCTCAGTCTTTTTTGATGTCACAAATCTGCCCAATTTTCAAAAAAGGAGATCCCAGCTCACCAGAAAACTATAGAGGCATTTCAATTCTTCCTTGCTTGAGAAAAATATTTACCCAAATTCTTTATTGCAGGCTTATGAGGTGGGTAGAAGAGAAAAAACTGCTAAGCACTTTCCAAGCCGGTTTTCGCTCTGGTCTTTCAACTGTGGACCAAATATTTGCACTCTCAAATATAGCTAAACGTTTCATCGATAACAAACAAAAACTGTATGCCTTCTTCATCGATTTCAGAGCAGCATTTGACACTATCAATCGGAACTCACTAGTTTATAAATTAGCGAATTTAGGTATATCGACGAAATTTTTAAAGCTTTATAAACTTCTCCTCACCAATACTTGCGCTGCTGTGTCAAATGGGAGCTCCATGTCCAGTTTCTTCAAAACTGAAAGCGGCGTGCCCCAAGGTTGCTCCTTAAGCCCGATTATGTTCTCCCTTTTTATTGACGATGTCTCCAGTGAGTTGCCTGGGGGTGTAAGGTTTGGAAACCTTCTTATTAAGGTTCTACTTTATGCAGACGACCTAGTTGTTTTGGCGGACAGCCCCACCACACTACAGTTACAAATTAATAGACTGAAAACTTTCTGTGATAAATGGGATTTGAAAATTAACACCTCAAAATCAAAAATTATGATCTTTGAAAGCACACGTCGAAGGAGGAACCCGCTCGAGTCATGGTCATTGGATAATGAACCTATAGAGGTGGTTAACCAATTTAAGTATTTAGGTGTTCTGTTTTGCAGCAATCTGGATTTTCGTCCCCACGTTAAAGAAAAATGCTTGTCAGCAAAAACGGCAATTAACCTTATATGGAACAAAATCTTCTGCAATAAGTACATTGACATATCGGCTAAATTTAGAGTTTTTGAAGCCACTATTAACTCATGCTTATGCTATGCAACTCAAGTATTTGGTTACCAAGATCTCGATGAATTTGAGATAGTGCAACGCTACTTTTTCAAGCGAATTTTTAAACTTCCAAATTCCACACCAACTTACGCTATACATGTAGAATCAGGTATCCCGCCAACTTTTCTAAAAAATCTTAAATTTAATGCCGATTACATAGTTAAAGTAATGCAAAGGTCAAATGAAAATCTCCATAAGCAAATGATGGATTTCGCATTCCGAAGGAATTTGTCGCCGTTTAAAGAATGGTATGAGATAGCAAATGCGCACAGTTTTGATCTAAATCTTAGAACAATTTCTCCTGCTGATTGGAAAGGTAGCTTCTATGATTGTATTGCTTTGGTGGATGATTCACTGTATCTTAAGTTCTTGAATAGAGCTCAAACCTCCCCAAGCAGATTGGTCTATAAGCAACTCAATCACACTTTGTTTGTAAACAATTATTTTAATAGCAAACTGTCTGCAAAACAAATAGGTACATTGTTTAAAACAAGGACTGAGATGCTTGATTTGAATTACAAACCTCACAGAAATGATAATCCCAGGTGTAACCTCTGCAACAGAAATGAAAACGAAGATGTCAACCACTTTTTAGCCGTTTGCCCGATTCTGCAGGAACTTCGAAGACTTTATTTCTCAAAGAGCTTTCTCAATCTCCAGGAAGCAAAAGAAATCTTAAACGGAGAGTACGGTTGGAAAAATCTTTATAGTTATATTGATCACGCCTTAGATTATCGAAACAGTTTTTCAGAGTAAATTAAATTTTTTTTTTAATATTATGTATCTATCTTTTTTCATCAGGGAATTTATATTTATAAAAAAAAAAATTGGATGCTATGTTTTTTTTTAATTAATTAAATCTATTTCTTTATTAAAGTATAATCTTAAACTTTCTTTTTGTTTATTCTCGATAAATGTCAATTTTCAGGCAGACGGCAAATATATATTTTGCCATGCTAATGTTCTTGTAAAATGTTTCAAATGTATCTCGAGTTTCGATCAAATAAAGAATTTTTAATAATAATAATAATAATAATAATACTTGCTTCCACGGTCAGGCTATTGTTGTCACGTTTCGTTTGAGAAACCTGGATGGTGTTTCTGGGGCCATCGATACCAGAAACCAGCTTCTGCCCCTCGAAGTTGGTTCTTATTCGTTTCCCGGGTGGGAAACAGCTTCGGAAGCAACGTTGTTGGTGTAACTTTGACTTGTTGAGTAAGTTCTGTTTCCACAGTGTTGACATGAGGTTCGTCTTCGCGGTAATCTGCACTGTTGTTGAAGATGCACAGTCTTGTTGCAGTTCCAGCATCGTGCTGGTCCGTCTCGCTGACTCCTTTCCAGAGTAGCCTTCTGACAAGAGCATTCTTGGACTTCCAATTCTCTCACGCGATGCACGTTTTGGGAAGCTTGTTCTGCGGCTTCCATTGTTAGAGCGAAAGCCAATGCTTCTGGTAGTGTTTGTTTTCCGGCAGTGCGAATAGCCCTTTGGAGATTTATATCGCCCACAGCTCTCACAAAGGCTTCAACAGCAAGTTGATTTATTATCTCGTTGCCAGCTGTTGGGTATGCCAGGTGAACCAATCGCTCGATATCTGCCTGAAGCTGCTGCAGAGTTTCACCTCTTTTCTGTGCCCTGTTGTTTAGTTGAACTCGGAAGACTTCTGCCATGTGGCTATCCCCAAACCGCTGTTCAATGGCGTTTACCAGAACTTTGAAGTCACCACTCTTCTCTGCTGGGATGGTTTGTAGCAGTTCGGCAGCTGCTCCTCTCAAGGCAAGTGTAAGAGCAATGTATTTTTCGTCATCGTCCCAGCCGTTTGTTAACGCTGCTGCTTCAAACTGTTTCTTGTAGATTGACCACGGAATCTGACCATCAAAGCTTGGAGGATTCACTTCTCTCTTTCTTGAGCATTCACCAGAAGGTTCTCGAGCTTTCATCTTTCGCACTTTTTCTAGTTCATTTGTGATGGTTTCGATTTGTTCGTCCATTTTCTCGAAACGTGCATTTTGTTTTTCGACGCGCTCGTCGAGAGTAGTGATTCTCTCTTCGAAGTCCGTAAACCTGCCCTCTAAAAGGTTTCTCTGTTCGTCAAACCGCTCTAGAATATTCTGCTGTTCTTGCTTTTGGTCATTTCTTTGAGTTTCTAGTTGCTCCAGAACATTCTTGTTTTGAGTTTCTAGTTGCTCCCGAACATTCTTTTGATTCTCTTCAAATTTGGCTAGAAGAAGTGTCATCATGGTAGATAAGTCGGCAGTTGCATTTACCTCTTTCGATTTTGCTTCCACTTCGAAAGCAAACGTATCTGGGTCTTCATTTTGTTCTTCCAGATATTCCTGTAGCCGTTTTACGAGTTCGATTTTACATCCTGCCCCTCGCCACCAAACGGCTATTTATATCAAAAATGATGGGTTCTAGAAACTACTATTGGTTCCTATTGGTTCTTGGGGAAGCTGAAAGTTCGAGAAGCTCTCTATTTACAAATAAAAAATACTGGGATTTTCTGTAGGGGCTAACAAAAAGTTTCTCTTAGTCACTAGATATTGCCCCTCACAAGTGTTTACTACTACAATTAACGATATTAAGTAAAGAGAGTATGTACATTAAATAAACAAGAGATACAGAGTAAGTAAAGAGAGTAATGAAAAGTGTGTACATTAAATATAGAAAGAGATACAGAGTAAGTAAAGAGAGTAAGAAAAGTGTGTACATTAAATACAGAAAAGAGGTACAGAGCGTAAGAGATAATAACGTATACACATTAGTATTAGACATTACAATAGAAGGAGATACAGAGCGTATGAGATAAATAAAGTGTATACACATTACAGTATTTTATGACACAACTTGTCGAACGCTTTACTAAAATCAGTAAATACACAATCTACCTGCTTACGCTTTTCAAAAACATCTAAGCAAAAGGACGTAAAGTTAAACAGATTAGTAACAGTAGACTTTTTCTTGACAAAACCATGCTGGTTATCACAGATAATAGAACTACAATGAAAGGAAAGGACACTACAAACGATAGACTCAAACAGTTTAGGTATCACAGACACTGCTGTCGTTTTTGCTACTATAGTAGTATTTTACTCCTTTCGAGAGTCAAATGCTACTCTACTACCCTTAGACGAAATATACTCCCCAATCTTAGTAAACAAAATCTACCTATATTCTATGTAGTATGAGATAAAAAAAGAATCGAAAATCAAAATTCTCACATTTTTTAGCTCATTTATGTTCAATCAGTGAGATAGTTGGCCTAAATTTAAGTCAAAATAACCAATTCACGAAAATTACCAAACATTTTAACGTACATTTTAAGGTTCCTTAAACTACACACCTAATTCCCGACCTTAATTACTCGAAAATGTTGAAAAAATGAGCCTGCATTTTTTAAACACGCTTTTATGGATCAAGATCAGGATCACTTAAGTCTGTATTTGTAGGTACGTTAATCATTTTGGATCACTACAACCTACACTGAAGATCCAGAAACGAAATTATAAGCATTAACAGAAAGGTAAAAGTTGAAAACTAGATTAAACATTTTGTAATGAAATAAATAAAATTCAACTAATGGAATTACTATAAATAGAACTGTAAGAAAACCTAACCCTTTTAATCATAAGACCTCTGTCGCATGCATTCAACTTTTTCAAATCTGAAGTGATATTTTCTGTGGTTAAATTTATAATTAAGGGACAACTTGGGGAACCTTTAAATATCAATTCGTCAGAAAAGTGGGAAACTAGCGAAAAAGAATTATAGGCAAAAACATTTGATTTGGAGCCGTTTTTTTCACTTATTTCAACTTGTGAACCTTTGCAGTTGACAAACTCAAGAGTTGAATTTTAAAGTCAAGCTGAAGATTGTTTTTCTTTACTTACGTAACTTTTAATTCAGAGTTTTGAATTTGAAAGTAGTAGCCACTGGGAAACTCATAACAATTTGGAGTAGTTATGTTAGAAACATGATTTTTTGCTTTTGGAGACGGCGAAAGCAGCTGCGCGATGAAATTCTTAATCAAGAAGAAAAAGACGACAGATACCTCTTCATAATGACATAATAGCCTCCTCCGGCAAAAATGTTCTCTAGGAAGTACCAGGCCAAAATGACCATACATGCAACTACTTTTGTGTTCGAAGACCCGCCAATCAAAGAAATCTCTTGGGAAAGAGTATAAACCCTTAAAAGTAAACGCAATACATAATTGTGTGCATACAGATAGTGCATAGTCACTAGTCAGTTAGATTTTTAAACTTTTTTTTCCCTACTCTATTCATACTTTCAAAGCTCAAGTCTTCGTGATTTTCTCTTCGCTTTATGATGATAACTTTAATATTTGTTTAATTACAAAAAAGTGTTTTACTAAATACAGAAAACACACAATATCTGACAGAAAATTGTACGTATGTTTAATGATCTAATTTAGTTTTTTGACAGTGACAGCCTCTAATGAAGTCAACTTAAATCGAAATTTAAGGATAAAATCCTGAAGTTGATATCAACTTCGATTGTATAAAAGACTCCTCCTATCCGACAAACACACAATTTGGGTTTAAGAACTCCCAAAAATTAATAAGAAACTATCGTTTGCTAATAAACTTCAAACACATCATTTTTGAAACTTCAAAACGATCTGCAAAACCCATTATAAGTGATACTTTTTTCCGGAGGCCATTTATCGGGCTAAGTTCCTATAGTTAAAAAATTATACTACCCAAATATAGAAAATACTCCTCAAAATAATTAAAAAATACTCCCCATTACATTTTTGAAACGACAGCACTGATCACAGATAGTTTGGCAATAGGTCGGTAGTTCATAATTTCATTTCTAGGACCTTTCTTGTGTACTGGAGTAATAAATGAGCTTTTCCAGATAGATGGAAAAGTTGAATTTCTCAAAGACATGTTAAAGAGAACACATAACGTATATGATAAATAATGAACACATTTTTTTAGGATAGAGGATGGTACACCATCAGGGCCTGGACTAAAGCTTTCGTCTAAATTCAATATGTTATATGAAACGGTATGTTCACTTATATTAAAATGAATGTCATTTAAATGTGGATAGTTCAATACTGAAGAAGAAGAATAAGAAGAATGTTCAGGAATAAGAAGAATGTTCAGTACTAGGCTCATCAAACTCTTCTTTAAAATGGCTTGCAAACATGTTTGCAATAACTTTAGGTTCATGGCTAGATGACGATAAATAAGACATAGAGTTAGGATACCCACAAGTTTTTTTCTTAGAGTTGACAAAATTCCAGAAATTTTCTGGATTAGATTTAAGATTACATTCAATTATATCAATGTATTCTTCATATAAAGAGTTTGAATAGACATTAAATAATTGCTTAAGAATAACGAACGTTCTATAGTCATCATCAGTTCTAGTCCTATTATATTGTATCCTAGCTTTGTTTCTTTTATTTTTCAAGTTTTTGAGATGAGAATCGAACCATCGTGGAACATGCGAGATCTTACGAGGTTTTTTGAATGGAATACTTTTACTGAAACAGTCAAAGAGTGTTTTGTAGAAGACATTACACATGTTATCAACATTTAAGTTTAAAAATAAATAATTGGTTCCAGTCAATGGTACATAATAATTCAAATAAATTAACATAATCACACTTACTAAAGTTAAATTCGAGTCTATTGTTATCGTAATTATTATTTGGAGAAGACATATTTAATTTAAGTGCAATATCTAAAGCAGGATGAAATCGGTCTTCTACAATAAGTTTAACAGTCGAAGCTATCACTGCGGTTTCAGTACACATATTGTCGGAGAAAAAAACTAAGTCGAGAGCTCTATCCATATGATTTTTCACTCCATTAAACTGGCTAAGACCACACGACGACATACCATCGATAATTGTAAGCTCATTTGAGCTAGATGCATTTATTGGAATAAAAAAGTTGTCGCCATCCATTTGTATCCAGTCAAGGTTTGGTAGATTGAAGTCACCTACGATAAAAATTTCATCTTTTGGCTCCAAGAGGTTATATAGGCTTTCTATACAATCATTAAATTGTTCGTAGATATTGTTATTGCTATTGGGAGGTATATAAGCCGATATTATAAATAAATGTCCGGACTCCAATATAAGTTTAATACATAGTAACTCGATTTGTAAGGATCGAAAGTCATTAACCAGGTGGCAAGTATGACAATTCTTAATAGCAAAGAGAAGTCCTCCTCCAACAGTGTTGGAATTATCGTTGATCGATCGATCGCGTCTGAAGATTTGATAGGAAGCATCAAAAAGCTCGGAGTCAAGAATAGAAGAATTCAGCCAAGTTTCTGTTAGAACAATGACGTCGTGAGGAAGATTGTTTATATTTTTGAAGACCATATTGGTCTTAGTCCGAAGTCCATTCACATTTTGGTAGTAAATCAATAATTCCTTAAGCTGCGACGTCGATCCCGCGTTGTCTGATTTTGCCGAAAAGGGTTTTGAATTAAATTCCGGTTGTTTGATTTATACTCAAATTCATGTACTATAACACCATTTGGCCAGAATAACGATGAGTTCAAAACATGGAAAACTGAGTCTGGTACACGTATTTTGAAAGATGAATATTTGGTGTAGTTCCGATGAATAATTTTTTCCACGTTCAAAATGAAGGAAGTACCAAGTTTATCCGCTAAATATTTCTTGATGTCTAGAGCATTCGTTGACGGAACAAGTTTGGATAAAAAGAGAACTTTATGACCTTCTATTGTTTTAAGTCCTGATACGATAGGTGATGTGGTACAAATTTGTTTAGGTTGCGGTGGATCCAACGATGAGGTTTTCGTCAAGTTCGTCGATATATTAGCAATTTTCAAAGGTATTATTGCTGTTGCTGTTGAGGCTGTTTCAATACCATTCCTTAAAGCTGTAGGAACATCAGCAATAGGAGCTGATGACGTTGGTAATGAGGAAGCAGTGGCAGTTGTAGCTTCTTTACAGAGATTGAGACCAGGAATGGGTCGGGATAGAGAGTAGTTGTCAAAAATTGAAATTGTCGCTTTTTTTGAAAGTTGGATTGCATCAGATAAATCATCGTCTAGTTCATCACTTCTTCGTTTAGGTAGAGGAACAGCGTTTGTATGTGAAGTAGACCGTGTTTTTGCAGTATTGTCATCAACAGAAGTGTTGTCATTAACAGAAGTTAAATGTTCCACCAGCTGTTTTATTTGAATTATTAAAAGAAATATGTTATTGAAACCATATAATTTAAAATAAAGAAAAAACCAAATCAAATATGTACTGTAATGCATGTTCGATCAAAATGTTTACATTTTGAAACAAATTTGTGTAGCGCTGAATAAAATGAACTTAAAAATATTAAATAAAACAAAAATGTTCACTGTGTTGTTTTCTTTTTTTTTTTTAAATAAAGGTCCGCCATCTAACTTTTTTTTTCAACTAGTGCTTACTTCGTGAATGGAAACACTTAGCTCATGTCTGATTTTACAGATAATTAATTTTATCCTTCCGCTGAATATGGTTGTATAAACGCTTGAACAACGCCTAAAAATATTGCGACATTACTTTGAAAATCATGGTAATGTTGCAGAATGTGTGCGAAAATTGCGTACGGATTTTGGAAGAAGAGAAGCACTGTCAGCTCTGTATGTTCGTTATCTTGTGAAAAAAGTGAAAAAAAACTGGCATCCTCATCGATAAACCAAAGCGTAAAAACCAAAAAACAGTGCGTACACCCGAGAATATATTGCTGCTTTGGTAGAAAGTGGGCGTGAAGCGCCATCAACATCAATTCACCGTCGTTCTCAACAATTGAACATTTCGGAGACATCATTGAGACGAATTTTGCATAAAGACCTTGGTATGACGCCATACAAAGTCCGATCGGTTCAGGAGTTGAAGCCAACTGACCATACACTGCATTTTCGCTTCGCTAAGTGGACTTGCAATCGACTTAGGGAAGATGCCGATTTTGCCAAAAAAAATCATCTTTTCAGATGAAGCTCATTTTGATCTTGACGGGTATGTAAACAAGCAAGATTTTCGCATTTGGGGCACAGAAAACCCGCACGCATACATTGAAAAGCCGATACACCCAAAACGAGTCACTGTTTGGTCCAGAAGTATAATTGGGCCATTTTTCTTCGAAAATGAGCAAGGAGTGACCGTTACAGTCAATGGCGATCGTTATCGGGCCATGTTGAACGAATTTTTATTCACAAAACTTGAAGAGGAGGATATTGGCAACATTTGGTTTCAACAGGACGGCGGCGCTACGTGCCACACAGCCGAAGCTATACACTCGATGTTTTGCGCCCTGTTTTTGAAGATCGCAGTATCAGCCGCAGAGCTGATGTCGTTTGGCCACCTCGGAGCACTGTTGGACTATTATTTGTGGGGTGCCGCTAAAGATAAGTATTACGCCGACAAGCCAGAGACAATTGACGCTTTAAAGGACTGCACACAATCGATAATGTGCTTGAAATTTGGATCGATCGTGTAGGCTACTGCATGGCCAGAGGCCAGCCGAGGCAGCCATTTGAATGAAATTATTTTCCATTATTACCTTAAGGATTTTACTTTCAAATAAAAACTGAAATTTGAGAAAATATTCAGTACTTTTATTTGGCAGATTTATTTATTTATTAATGGATTTACAGTCAGTGCTGAGGATATGGACTTTTCCAAGCTGTATAATAGCGATGACGAGCAAAATTTCGCCAGCAATACAGAACCATTCAATTTGGGTTCAGCAGGACAACAATTCCACCCACCCGACATTGACGAAGTGAAGACAGCGATATCTAAACTTAAGTCGAACAAAGCCGCTGGAGCAGACGGGCTAGCCACCGAACTGTACAAAGCATCTGGAGATGATTTGGTTAGGAGCATGCACCAGCTCATCTGCAAAATTTGGTCGTCCGTCTGTGTAAGATGACAATGAAAAACTCACGCTGTTCCATCATGGTCTTAAAAAACTTAACGGACGCATTTTATGTCAAAAAAGGTTTTAGACAAGGCGATGCGCTGTCATTCTTGAAAAGATTGTGCAAAACTCCAACGTCAACACGAGAGGCACAATCTTTCAAAAATCCGTCTAGCTACTAGGGTATCCGCAGACGACATTGGCATAATTGGAAGAACACAGTGTGATGTCAGTGGAGCGTTTGTGACACTAGCGGTTAACGAGGGCAAGACCAAGTTAATGCTGTCAACAAGAAAGGACAACCAACATCGACGTCTTGGAGTAAACGTCAACATAGACAGATTTAACTTCGAGGTAGTTAAGGACTTTGTCTACCTAGGATCCGATATCAACTCAGACAACAACACCAGCGCTGAAATCAAACGAAGAATCACTCTTGCCAATCGCTGCTTCTTTGGACTTAGAAGGCAATTGAGTAGTAAAGTCCTCTCCCGAGCAACTAAAGTGATACTCTACAAAACCCTCATCATCCCGGTCCTAATGGCAGATACATGGACCATGGCAACATCCGATGAAAAAGCTTTGGGCTGCTTCGAGAGAAAAATTCTTCGAGTGATTTTTGGTCCTGTCTGCATAAATGGAGAATGCAGACGAAGATTCAATCAAGAACTGTACGAGCTGTTCAGCGACACTGACCTAGCCAGAAAAGCTAAAGTCCAACGACTTGGATGGTTGGTTCATGTAGAGCGAATGGAAAATAATGCTCCGGCTCGTATAGAGTCTTCGAATTCAACCCGGAAGGACGTCGCAGAAGAGGAAGACCGCTACTCAGGTGGAGCACACAGGTGCTAGAGGACCTGAACCAACTTGGCGTGCGGAACTGAAGACAGCTAGCTAGGGACCGAGCTGGCTGGAGACGTTTGTTGGATGAGGCCCTGGCCCGACCTGGACTGTAGCGCCACCATATGTAAGCAAGAAAGTTTTTTTTTTTTTTGTAATATGTATAAGGTTTTTTTAGTGCAAGAAAATGCAAATAGACAAGCTCTAATAAAGGGTATTTTTACAGGGTAACATTTGACAGCATTTATTTCTTCTTCTATGCAAGGGCTCGAAGTAAAGTTATAAGATTTTTGTTTCATAGTATCGATGAAGATCTCGTTGTTTTCCTCAAACGTTTTGGTTTAATTCCACTGGATCAATTTTTTCACATTTCCCTTTGGTGTGAAAAGGGGTTAACGCATAAATCCAAAGCAAATCAATTACATTTGTTCTTCCAAAATTGCAAGGCCTTTTTATGCATCACTCCTTGTTGATGGTTGTTAAGTTTGAGTGGTATTTATTCTATACCCTACCTATGTTTTTCATGCTCTTCGGTATTTAGTTAAAGTTGTTATCGAGATAAGCCCTACCCCTACTGTTCGGATAATGAAGAAGTCTAGTCTACTGTCTCCAGTATAGGCAATTCCGTCCTGTTCTGTGCTCTCGTTTGCAGCCTAAATCAATGATGGTTGGAAACTAGTGAGCTGATTTAAATGATTTTTTTTGTCTCTTCTGCGCACTATTTTTCAAAATTCTGTAGGCTCACGAAATTCAAACATTGCAAAAAAACAAAAACAAAGGAAAACAATAATCTTACGATTTTTTACTTATTCCCATTTATTTTGTCTCAATTTAAAGGCTTTTAGGTGTGCGGCCTAGTCAAGCATTTTTGTTATAAGCCATATTATGACCATTGGAGAATGATTCTGCGACCGTTAATGCTTTAATGAATACGGAGCACCTTTCGGTGGCCTCCATATTGTTGCTATATTTTTTTATAGCATTTCAAATTTATTCGAGATATAATTAGCGTTATAATTATGAAAAGCTTAGTATGTCTAGGTTTCCTCATTCAAAGTTCAATATCCGAGACACGAACCGAATGTATTCGGAAACCTGGTACAAATACCATGACTTAATAAGGGTATTCACTTAACGAGATAATTTTCTACTTTGCGGAAAAATAGAAAATTCCGCAAAAGATTTAAATGAACACCCCAGCAGAAAATAGTTGCGTAAACAAGGGAAACAAACAGCTGTTTGTTAAACGTCAAAGTGAATTTGTTCAATTCACGTCATTCGATAATTTATGTTAAAGTGATTCTTGTTTTTTATTCTAATTACATTTTAATTTTTGCTCTTCAAGATGCCAAGAAGTAGTTTTAAAACAAAATTCATTAAATTGTATGAACAAATCACTTTAAATGATTTGTGGATGTTGGAGTTATTTGGTGAAAACGATGGTACTCATACGAAAAAGAAATGTACATTGCTGAAATTGTTGAATTAAACTTTTATAAATTAGATAAAAAACAAGAGAAACAGGACGAGATAATAGAAGACTTGACGATTTTAATGTTAATTGCTGAAAATTCCCGATATGGAGCTCCGTTTTTGCAGCATTCTGTGCCTAAATCGAACATGTTCTTGGAAAATGTCTTGCCTCATTTGGATGAAGATCGGTTTAAGCAAATCGTTCGCGTCAACTGGTCAAATTTTGATATCATCCTAGACCTAATTAAAGATGCATGATGCACGAATATATAATAACAGCGACCTGTTCACCAAAGAACAAGATTTTTTCACGGGGTCAGAATGGCTGGCGGGCGACAGTGCATTTCAATTCGGTTGAAATGACTATAGAAAAAAGAAAAAACTTTAAAAGGAATTTTAGTATATACCGCATACGAATTGAACACTGCTTTGGTCTCTTGAAGGAGCGATTCAGTAGTTTATAGGAGTTAAAAATACAAATTAAAAACCAATCGGGGAATAAATTAGCATTTCGTTGGGTTCTTGTATGTGCTATTTTACATAACATTATTCTCGCGCAAACTGCAACAGAGGATAGCTTCGAAGTTCAAAATGAAGCAAACACTGCAGACAACCATGAAAGTGAAGAATCCAACCATGAAAATGTTTGCACTTTTGCAAGGCAAGTGAAGAGACGAGCCTTGGTGGAACTGATCCACGAACAAAACTTATAAACATATATACTTACTTTATTTATTTATTTATTTATTGTTTTTTATTAACAAAGAAAATAAATTATATTTCATAAATAGCTTCATTTTTTTAATTTATATTAGTATTATTGCAATTTCAGTTGCAGACCACCAATGTGTAGTCTGCAGTAGTAGTAGTTGAAAGATCTGGATTCCTAGAAAAACAAAGCGCGTCAGATGCAGAAAATATGAGTGATGAAAATCCAGAAATTTTGTAAAAATATAACAATCTGAACGTGCGTCCGTCGTCGGTCGTGGTCTACTCACAATACATTGGTCGATGTGACTAAGACCATTGATAAACAAATAGGCACACAGATGCAGGCTTTCTTTTAATCTCATACCTTCACTATCTCTTAATCGTATGCACGTACCTACTCATTTCTTATTTCTCATTTTAAGGCTGTGTGCGAATTAGATGAATTGTGGTTAAAAAATAAAAATGGATGAATTTTTAACCACTACTGTCATATTTTAACCTGCTCAGCAGCTAGTCAAATAATGCGAAGTGTCAAAATTTAACCAAACGTCAAATTTTAACCCATTTTTAACTGAATTCGCACACGGCCTAAGAGATGAAACACTTTTCTGTCACTTTAAGCACTTCAAAACTCTCCTTAAATCATCTTTAACGTGGTCTTCCAATGTAACTGATGTTTGTTTTTTCAAATTCATATGATGATTGCAAATGCTCCATGGATTAAAGTCAACGACTTCAAGCATTAACAAAAGATCAACCATATTCCTGCCCGCTGTTTTAACATAGTTACATTGAATGTTTCAGTTTGCATTCTAATTTCACATTCTGTGAGAGAAATACGCTTTTAACATTTCAAATGCAATCTATCAGGAACATTAGCAAAGTGGCAAACAATATGTTAGAACTTAATATGAAAGCTTCCTCATACTATACCTATACCAATCAATCACACACACACACACACACACACACACACACACACACACACACACACACACACACATACACACACACACACACACACACACACACACACACACACACACACACACACACACACACACACACACACACACACACACACATACACACACACACACACACACACACACACACACACACACACACACACACACACACACACACACACACACACACACACACACACACACACACACACACACACACACACACACACACACACACAGAGAGAAAAACTGTCATATCATAGACTACAATGAGAAGTTATCTTGCGCTGCCAATTTGAACTAGAAAATCACAATACAGAGTGAAAAAAAGTAAAAGCACATATAATAAATTTATACAGATGTCTCACCCTTATGGCGAGAACTGATATATGAAAGTGAAAGCTACCAAAAAAAAAGCTTTTTTCCAAAAGCTTTAACGCATTCACTTCATGCATTAAAAATCTATTTTCGCTCGCCTCATTGCCCATAAATGAATACTTAGGCATGGAAAAAAGCTTCAAAAAGCTCCTTGTCTGTTAAGGCGTTGTCTGTTAAGAGCAAAATATGTTTCTTTTTTTTCTGCAGGGATGAGACATCTGTATAAACTTATTATCTGTGGTAAAAGTTTTTTCTCTGCTGAAGGTCCTTTTGAATTGTTCAATTTTTTAAATTATTAAAAACGGAAACATAATTTGTCTTTTGAAGAACAGTTTGGTTTTGAATCAGCCAATTTTTAAACAACGAATATGTAGCAACTTCACCGCCGTGACTATAAATTGACGAGCTCCAGCTCAGATTCTTCCTACAGAAACAGTGGCTCCTTTTCATCGACATAAAAGCAGACTTACTTGTTGTCATCCAACACAGAATTCAATGCCTCAATCCACTCCGGATCAATACTGCCATCGCATATAATCCACGACTGAATGTTCGCTGGCTCCGAATTGACAGCCACAGCCGTTGTGGTCAGCACACCATCTGTCCATTGTCTAGTATCAACATCAAGCCTCCCCAGTAACTGCACTCGACTCATAGATTTCGGACTAATCGTATGTATCCGGATTGTCCGTCCATTTGCAGCCAACGCCTGCCGCAACACATTGATGATGGGGATCTTCCCCGAACCGGCTGGTCCCACCACAACCACCCCCATTCTTTTGTCAAGCTGTTCATAGAGCTGAAGAGCTTTTTCAATTTGCCTGTCATTGGGACACATTCCAAGAGTGGCAAAGGATTCAGCAATCCGTTGCATTAGACTTGAGCTGCGTTGAGTGGTGTTTTCGACTTCGGGAAAAACATTTTCCAATAACATATCGAATAGCTTGCTGTCTGGTTGGGTGAGCTTTGACATGGTGTTGGCGCGCAAACACTGTACGACAATTTCCATTTCGTTGTATTCACTGGCGATGGTGCCGCTGGCTGACGCTAAGGAGGCGGGTTTATTGAACAGCTCACTACCGCAAGCCAGAAGTATGGGTTTTAGTTCACAAAGACCCCAATCGTAGTGGCGTTGAGTTGATAGCATCTTTTTGCATAAATCAAAGAGCTCCACAATTCGGTCGCCAATGTCGTGTGCCATTTTCAAACCCTCGACGAAGAGCATTACTCGGGAGATTTCCTTCGGTTCGGGCTGCTGCATTACAATGGGTCGGAATAGGGCCAGGGAGCTTTTGACGACCACCGTAATCCTCACCCGTAGGATTAAGGGTAACAAAAATACCGCAATGATGATTGATTTTTACCTAAAATTTGTTGTTTAATTTTTTGAAAATTGTCGGAAAAAATTGCGGCTTACAGTTTTGTCTTGAATTTGGACTTGTTGTGATTTGTCTTTTAAGGCGATTTGTATTGGCTGGATCAACATTGATATGGCAGAAAGGGTAGCTTCTTGGAGGCGATTGAATTCGTCAAAACAACCCCAGGCTCCACAACGTGCCAGTCCGGTAAGAATGAGGCCCATTGCTTCTGCATAAATATTCTAAAAGAGAAGATATCGAGAAGTATGGTAATGTTCGTGCAGTTTTAAAAAGTTATTTCTTACCTCGTCACAGTTAAAAAACCAGCACCAGGCGCCCCATCTTCGCACCCAACGCTTTCACGCACTCGGTTTTCCCAGTTCCAGCCGGTCCAAACGGATTTCCGCCCAATCCCATATGCATGGCTTGCGTCAAAATCAAATAACACTTCTGCGTCAAACTTGTACTAACCAAATGATTTGGATTGCCCAAAAACTCATACGAATACTCAAATTCAGCATAAACCATCTTAATCACAACTCGAGAGTTCGCATCCAAGTAAAATTTCATCTGTTGCAGCCAATGCCAGTCGGCGACATTGGTAACATTGTACTTCAACAGTTCATCCACTATTGTCACATAATTCACCAAGTCAAACAAAAGAGCTCTCAGTTTCGTCCGTACCAGTGGATCTCTGGTTTGGTTCTTCATCTTTGCGAATGGAGCAGTTTCCTCGTTCAGCGATTGGAGTAACTTTTGTAAGGACATCGAGCCAATGACTCTTTCCGCTTGAACGGTAAAGTTAAGCGCTTTTGCAATACCCAACACCTGAACGGGATAAGTCTCGATAATTTGCTCGTTGAAATTATTGACTTTTGCATAACACTGAACTTATTTGTTCTTTGAGAGTGTCCTGAATCGATGTCACAAGCCATTAACCAGTTCTTCGGAGGGCAAGAAAAGAAGTGGTTGACTTTTCCTTCAGTCTTGGTGAAATTCACCCTAAAGCGCATTTTAACTTACCTCAATAGGACCTTTCATCTGCACCGATTGTCCCATAGTCAAGATATCCCCCTCGGCACTATGCACCGCTTTAATAATATTGCTATCGGTCATCGTCGCCACACTGAGACTGTGGCATCCCGGAAAAATCTTCCTGATATGCTTTTGAATAATTTCCTCCTTTGATGCCTGTCCAAGAATTTCCAATAAGTCATCGTCGCCAAGGAAATAGAATCTTGGAAAAGAATTTCTTTTGTCCTTCAGAAAGAAAGAAAAAAAAAAAGGAAAATCAGAAGAAAAACGATAAACCCCCAAAGGAGCCATTTATGGATTTTATGGATAACTTTGGAAATAGTTGATCTAAAATTTATAGAACTTGAAACTTTAAGACTTACCATGGTATAAGACGTTAGAATGTTTTGACACCGGGACAATTGATTTTCGAGCGAATTCACAATTGTCGAGATGTTATTGATTTTGATGATTGAGATAACTCGTGAGTCTGATTGAATTTCACGTATTATGTAGCGAAAGTCCTTGTCGATGCGTTTGAAGAGGGCTTCTTCGTTTTTGAGGGTGCCAGCACCGAACACTGGTTCGAGGTAGACCCATCTGATTTGGAAAGATATTAATGAAGTTCAAGATTCTTTTTAGAATGAAGTTGAATTTGTTGATTGAATAAAATTGAACTATGAATTACGATAACATCATTTGTGAGAAAATTTTATTATGACCTTGGAATGAGTTATTAGCTGAAAACAAATTTTGGGTAAAGAAGAAGGAAAAAAAAACAAAAAATTTTAATTTTAAAATTTAATTGCCATATTGTCTTAAATGAAACCTCTATTGTTATAAGTTATGAGTTATGACTATGAGAGAGAAAGGTAGAGCCTCGGATAATGACCCCCTCAAATGGCAACCAGACCCGGACGACAAGGCACTAAGAATTGAGAGTTTGTACGTAGAACCCTCAACACTCCTGGAATCCTGGTGCTACTAAAAAACATGAATATGTCCTCACGATGCATTAAGGCAGACATCACTGCGATCCAGGATCAGGGACAAGGAAAAGGAAAATTGTGACATTTATTACAGCTGTCATCAAAAAATGTACATATTTGAATGTGGATTGGTCGTGGGAAATCGTCTAAGGTGCAAAATCACGGATTTCAAGCCAAGTGATCGCCTGGCTGTAGGCTGTAATCCGCATCAAGACCATACTGCAAAACATCAGTCTAATATGAGTACATGCCCCTACCGATGATGCTGAGGAGTCTAGCAAGGAGAATTCTTGCGATCTCCTGGAAAGAGCGTACAAACCCTGTCCAGCGTACGACGTCAATATCGTAGTCGGAGACCTAATGCAAAAATTGGAAAGGAAGAAATCTTTGGCAGAATATAGTTCGAAAGCACAGTCTCCACGAAGTTACAACAGATATCGGGTTCCGACTAATCGACTTTGCTGCAGCTCGTAATATGGTGATAAGAATCACTAGGATTCCACGATCCACGACGAAAGATATACACTACACAGCAACCTGGTGTTCTCCGGATGGTCGAACCACCAATCAAATCGACCATTTGCTAGTTCGCACAAGGCACGTATCCAACATCTTAAACGTTGGCACTTTCCGAGGAGCAAATGTCGACTCTGACCACTTTCTATTAGTGGCTAAGTACAGAGCTCGATTATCAAATGACAAAAAAACACGTGCCGCCCAAAGAAAGAATTTCAACACTGGTTGCCTCAGCCAGCATCCCGGAGAATGCCAGAGTCTACAGTGAGCGCCTCAGTGAGGGTCTCTAAACCGTACTCCCAAATGCCACACTTAAACGTCAACACCTTGTGGAACCAATATCGCGAAATAATTAAAAATGTTGCCGAGGCCATATGTTACCCCCGCCCTCCCTAAAAAGAACCTATAGTATGATAATGAATGTGCGATATTGAAAAGAGAGACAGAAAAAGCCAAGTTGGTAGATGCTGCAACGGAGAACAAGATCAGCAAGAGAAGACAGAAGAGTACTGTAGAAATTCTATTGAGTACAGGATGTTCGCAATTGGCTTAAGGCTTCAGGAAAAAACAAGTTGACTATTAACAAGCAAGTAAGTAATTTTTATTTATAAAGAAAAATATACAAAACCAATGAATATCTGAATGAATACGTTTTGAAACATAAAGTAGAATTATACAAAGTAGTTAAAGTGAGATGGTATATAGTTAAAGGTAAGTGTTGCATTAAATAATAATTCATTTTGTTTAACATACCTCCTCAACACTTAACAATTAAAACATACATTTAAATTTAAGGCAATTTGGTTTCTATTAATTTTAAGTTAATATTAGGTGTGTTTTTTTGGCAAATCTATCCGCAGTGCAGTAGAATTTACCAAAAAAACCCATCCGCAGTTATTAAATTTTTGTATTTAGAAGTTGGTCGCTGCTATCATTTTAAAGATGATTATTGAATTTTTCTAAATTCTATCCGCAGTAAGATTCTACTTCTACTTTTATCGGCAGTATCGTGTTGTATTTTTAATACATGTAGTCTACTACTGCGGATACGGATAGCTTTGCCAAAAAAACATACCTATTATTCCAAGATTCTTATAATGTTCACAATGTTTAGCAAAAGACAAATTTTTAGTTAATGGATCAGCTAACATTTCTTCGGTTGATAAGTATTTTAAAATAACTGTTCCATCTGATACGGCTTCACGGATGTAGTGGTATCTTATATGTAGATGCTTGGTTCGCGAACGTCTTCCTTTAAAGTTCGCAATATATTGTGCACTTTGACTATCGGTGAATACGGTAATCGGTTCATTAGCACAATGTAGATGAAGTTCAACAAGTAGAGGCTTGAAGTACTTGGCTTGTTTTGCAGCTATAGTTAATGTGACATACTCTGCTTCTGCGCTGGACAAAGTAACTATGGGCTGTTTGCGAGATTCCCAATCGATTGGTGCACCACAAAGTACAAAAATAACACCAGATTGCGACTTTCGGTCATTTTCGTCTTCACCATAGCTTGAGTCAGCATATGCTACAATAATTGGCTTTCCAGTTCTGCAATAGAAAAGTTTTGTGTTAAGAGTACCTTTCAAATACCTAAGAACTGAAATAGCTGAATTCCAATGTTGAACTCTTGGATCTTGATTAAACTGTGAAAGAGTATTCACTGTATACGCTTTATCTGGTCTACTATACGTAGAAAGATGAAGTAAGCTGCCAATGAGTTCTTGATATGACTTTTGGTTCACAGGTTTAGTTTCTCCCTCAATTTCAGGTTCTTTTTGGAGTTTTGTTTTAGGTGGTAATGGTAATGTTCGTGGTTTGCAGTTCGTGAGATCATATTTTGAAATTAAGCTCTTGATATAATTTGACTGGCTGATCGATAAAGTTCCTTTCTTACGATCCCTTGAAATCTCCAGTCCTATGGTTAAGGTGGGTTCACCCATGTCCCTAATTTCAAAAAATTGTTTAAGATGCAATTTGAAATTAACAAAATCGGTTTGACTATTCGTTGCCACAATTAAGTCATCAACGTATGCAGTAATTAAAGTGTAAATACCGTTGTGTTTTTGAAATAAATGCATTGGTCGTAATTTGAATTTATATAGGCGATTTCTTGAAGTTTGCTATCAAGTTTCTTGTTCCATTGATGGCCGGATTGCTTTAATCCATAAATTGACTTTTGAAGCTTACAGACTTTTGATTAGTCATTCACTAAACCTGCAGGCTGTTCCATGAAGATTTCCTCGTCCAAGTCTCCATATAAAAATGCCGTTGATACATCTATGTGGTAAAGATTGTAAGGGTTTTTTCATACAAAAACCACTAATTCACTCAGAATACAACTCTTTCAAATTTCAATAGGTATCAAGACACATGCGTTTAATAAAAAGAAACCAAAACTTAACGGCAGAATATCAAAAAAACGTAGGCAACAACTTTATGATTCGAATGCTTTATTAAGAGTGTCTCGTCATAAATCAATATAACATTAAAACGCATTTGAAAGCTTAAAATGAAACTGTAAGGTGAACAGTAATACATAATACTTAAGTACCTACATAAAAATACAGTTTAAAACATCATTCGATCATTCTTTAATTATAGAGAGAGTTTTTAGTTAAACTCTTTTGTATAGAGGAAAGCTTTTATTAATTTCTCTTTCGAACATTATATCGTAAGATCTCGCGTTGCCGTAGTTATTTTAATTAAATCTATTTTGATGTAAGTTAAACCTCTTACAGCTCGGCCGTCCTGACCTTAAATCGTCCTCGATTTAAGATACCATGTTTTACATGCATAATATAAATTTAAGAGAAATCCAATGATCACATTTCTTGAACAATTTAATTTGAAATTCACATATTGAAGTTGTTTTTCTTTTCTTCTCAAGTATACGTACAAGAAATTACATACATAGTAATTGATTTGATATTTCTTTCCTAATTTTTTCTTTTTCTTTAAGAGCATGATTTGTAACGAAATTACAAATAGAATATGCATAAACATACATTATACATACATATAAAGTCTTTATTAAAACATTACACATTTGGAACGTTAATTATTTAAATTTAAATTTTGTTCGATATATAATTAAATACGGAATAGGCAAGTTATAACAATAAGCATGATTTTCTTTTTGTGTTTTTTATGTTTTTGTTTTGAACAAAGAATATTCAAATTTAAATATCTCTAGCATGCAAAAGTTAAACGTCATTATTTGTGATGCGATTCTACGGGTTAACATAAGGCTTCATGTTGTCTGGCGAAGCGACACCTTCATATGGAATGCGGGAAAGCTGTAAATTCTCAATATTTCTAATTAAGTACCTATTATTACGAAGGGTTTTCACAATTTTAAAAGGGCCTTTATATTTTGGCAATAGTTTTTTGTTGATACCTGGTGTATTGACAATGTTTTTAAGCATCACATAGTCCCCGTCTTTGTATTCATGCGGCTTTTTATGCCGTTTGTCAAAATAATGTTTGTTTGCCTCCTGGTTTCGAAGATTGTTTTCACTTGCTTTTTGTCTCATATGTTCTAAGTCTCTTTGATCTTCAGTAAAAACGTGTTGCTCGAGATGGTTTCGAATATTATCATTAATTTCACCCTTTTGCGGAACTCCAAAGAGTAACACACTTGGGCTAAAGCCTGTGCTCTTGCTCTCGGTGTTATTTAGAGCAAATTCAATTTTGTTGAGATGTTTGGTCCATCCTCCGGGTTCCATCTCACTCTCCTTAGAGAGTATAGGAGTGATACTTCTATTAATACGCTCCACTTGCCCATTTGATTGGGGCGAACTAGTGGCGACTTTGATATGCTGGATGTTTTGCTCAAAACAAAAAGTTTTAAAATCTTCTGAGGTAAAGCAGCTACCTCTATCGGATATAATACGCGTAGGCTTACTATAGACTGCGAAGTAATGTTCCAAACATTTAATCACTTCGTTTATACCCGTGCTCTTAACCGCATACAGTTTTGTATACTTAGTAAAGCCGTCAACGACTAAGAATATATGCTTTTTATTGTTTCTTACACCGGAAGGCAGTGGACCATAATGGTCAATGTGAAGGGTCTCAAAAGGTTTATTTCCCTTGGGTATGCTGTTCAAAATTCCTTCGGCTTTGCCAGTTGGCGGAGAGAAGTAAATGCATTTTAAACAATTTTTTATATAATTCTTAATTTTCAGTTTCATATTGGGAAACCAGTAGGTTTTTTTCAAAAAATTGTAGCATTTCTCCACGCCAAGATGGCATAATGCCTGATGGTGCGTTTGGATGACATCCGTCTCCATTTGCGATGGTACATAAAAAAGAACAGTTTTCCCAATCTTCCGATACACTAATCCATTAATCAACTCGTAAGATGAGCTATCTCTTTTTTCCAACATAGCCACCAATTGCCTAATGGTTGGATCCCTTTGCTGAGAGGCAGCAAGCGCATTTTCAAATGAATCGGACTCAACTATAAGAATGTTATGCGATCGACTGAGAGCATCTACATGCTTCATCCTTTCCCCATCCCTATGCTCTATTGAGTAATCATAATCTTGGAGCTCAAGAGCCCAACGAGAGATTCTGGGGTTTATTATTTTTTTATTTAGGGTAAGCGTCAATGATCTGCAGTCGGTAACGATTTTGAATTTTATTCCAGTTAAATATATTTTGAATCTCCTTAATGCATATATTATAGCGAGTGTTTCCAACTCGTACGAGTGATACTTCGATTCTGGTGCTGTTGCACGCTTAGAAAAGAAAAATATTGGGTGGAATTTTTTGTCGTTTTGACGCTGAAGCAAAACTGCACCGAAACCCAAGCTGCTTGCGTCACAATGCAACTCAGTTTCGGCTTGTGGGTTATAGATGGATAGTATAGGGGCGTTGAGAAGTTTTTGTTTTAAATTTTGAAATACTAATAATTCCTTTTCACCAAAAACAAACGGAACATTTCGCTTCAATAGATCATACAAAGGCTTCGAAAAAGTTGAAAAATTTAAAATAAATTTCCGAAAATAAGAGCATAAGCCTAAGAAAGAATGTAGATTCTTAATATTGGTGGGAATTGGGAAATCTGCAACTGCCTTTAACCCCTCAGAATTTGGCCCTATACCGTTACCTGAAACTTCATAGCCCAAATATTTTATCTTTTCGTGAGCAAACAAACACTTGTCGAATCGTAATTGTAAATTATTACTCACTACTATATCTAAAACCTCTTTCAATATTAAAAAGTGTTCCTCTTTAGTTTCTGTTGCAATAAGAAGATCGTCAATATAAACTAATAATTTTCCGGAATCTATAAGGTTTTTAAAAATTGAGTTGATATATCTTTGGAAAACCGCAGGTGCGTTTTTGAGCCCGAAAGGCATCCGTAAGTACTCAAACTGACCTAGTGGGGTGATAAACGAGGTATATTTCACCGAATCCTCGGACATTCTCACGTGATGAAAGGCACTTTTCAAATCGAGTAGTGAGAAGTACTTTTTTCCACGGAGTCTGTCTAAATGGTCTTCAATTAAGGGAATCGGAAAATTATCCTTTACCGTTATTTTATTTAATTGACGAAAGTCAACGCATAATCTAAATTCACCGGTTTTCTTTTTTGCAAGGACAATTGGAGAAGCGAAAGGCGAATCGCTCTCACGAATTATGCGATGTTTGAGTAAATCATCCAAAATTTGTTTAAGCTCTAATTTATGACTGTACGGTAAACGCCGTGGGGCGCAATTAAAAACATTGTTCGACCCAGTGAGGCTTATTTTCATTTCGAAATTTGAATGATTGTTCCAAGTTTCATTATGGCATTTGTCAATACACCCATCAACTAAACTCGTAATTGTAACTTTATCTTTGCAATTTAAATTTTCGTTGATATTTAAATATACAGTTTCATCACGATCATCACAAATATTAACGTTTAAAATTTCGGATTCTTCATCGTTTAAAATATTTTTTTCTGAACAAATTTTTTTCGAAACATCGTTCTTGTCTTCAAATTTAAGTTTTATGTTGTTTTGTCTTAAAAATTCTCTACCTAAAATTATAATATTTTTCATGCTTTCATTTTTTACTACATGCAAACAAATATTGACATAATCACTACTTAATTTAATCATACAATACACCTTACCGAGTACACAAAGTTCACTACTATTAATGCCTACGAACTTCTTGCTTGGGTCTTCAACGGCGGACATCAAAAATGGCGGGATGAATTGCTGCTGTACGAAGTTTATTGGACTCCCCGTGTCGATTAAGGTTAAAGCGCTCATCTTGAAGTTGACATCTTCGTTCTCGTCGTTCGGAAAATCGTACTCGAATATCCCATGGAAATTTTTCAAAAACGATGGTGATTCACATGCAGTATCTGATTTGAGGCTCTGCAAAGCCATGATTGAGTTGTTTTGAGGACAATTCTTTATAACGTGATCCTTTTGTCCACAATAAAAGCATGAACCACGATCACGCTTTGGTTTTGGGCAGTTTGTAGACACGTGACCTTTCTCGTTACAGTTGTAACACTTAACGGGAAGACGAGGTTGATTTAGGGGAGAGTGGGTATGTTTGGGACACAGGAGGAATGGGACTTAGGCATTTTCTCAATTCCTACAGTTTTTTTTCTCTTTCCTTGTATGACAGATTCTGTCTTCAGTCTGTCCCTATCCCTCAACAAAACAAGATGTGTCTAGGAAAAAAATTACGGAGTGGAGATTAAAAAAAGGTAATTTGTGCATAAAAAGTAAAACATCTGTGTAAACTTTGAGTGAATTTTTTTTGTAATGTGTGAACTTACTGCTAAAAAGAGTGTAATAATTAGGTAGCAACACCATTTTTTAAATGAATTCATCGTTGTTTTGTTTAATTATTGCCGCACGAAAAGTGATATTATAAATTATTTATATAAAGTTCCACGCAGGATGATTGGGACATCACTATTCCATCCTATAGTTGTCCCAATCCTATTGATCGCAGGAGGAATAGGACAAACCCAATCCTCCTCCTCGCAGGAGGAATGGGACAAAGTGAGTTGGTTCATGAAATGATTTTTTGCTTTTCTTCTGTCGGACTTTCGCCTTCTTTATAGCTGAAAATAGGTTGCCAAAATGTTATTTTATCTTTTGAAATTAATTTTGCTCAGATACGATCTATAAGATCTCGGCAAATGTAATGTATTCGAAAAGTGTCCCATTCCACCCCATAGTTGTCCCAATCCTCCTGCTCGTAGGAGGAATGGGACAAAGTGAGTTGGTTCATGAAATTAATTTTTTGCTTTTCTTCTGTCGGAGTTTCGCCTTCTTTTTAACTAAAAATAGGTTGCCAAAATGTTATTTTATCTTTAGAAATCAATTTTGCTCAGGTAAGATCTATAAGATCTCGGCAAATTTAATGTATTCGAAAAGTGTCCCAAACATACCCACTCTCCCCTACTGTTGGCTTAGACTGGGGCACGTGTTTTGAAAAGCTTGACGATGGCGGCTGGAACTCGGCTTTGATTTTTTCGTACCTTCTTAACATGCTTTTCAATTCGGCTATATTATTTGCGGTGAATAAAATTTGCTTGTTAAATATAGCATCGGGAATACCCTTAATTATGTAATGAATCAAATCTAATTCATCGATTTCTGAAGCCGAGGCTATCTCCTGCATGGTTAATACGTATTGTTGGAAGTTTTCTTCCTTCCTCTTTTTTCGGTTTCGTAGAGCGTTATGCACGTCTGTTGCTGACGTGTGTTGGTTGAATTCAATAAGAAGAGCTGCCTTGAGCTCGCTCCATGAACGGCAAGTTGTGGATCTTAGGAACAATTTGGCTGTTCCTCTTAAAAGCCGCTTCGAAAATATAAATGCCTCAGTTTCACTCAAATTAAAAAGGAGTTTGCAATCGTCAAAGCTTTGAATCCATCGCGTAACGGGGTAGTTGTCGTCTCCAGAAAACGTCTGTAAGGAGTCCTCAATATCTCTATAAGACGTTCGTGGCTCGCTTGGTCTGCTTAATTCTGCTAATTTTTTTTGTAAAGAAAGTATTTCTTCTCTTCGTCTTACCGCCGCACGCAATCGTTGAAGCTCACCCTCTTCCGCATCATCATCATCATCATCCTCTTCGACATCGGCACCCTCGTGGTCCACCTCATGATCAGCACCATTTTGGACACAAGGAAACAATTCTTCCATCGAATCTTCGTCCAATTCGTTTAAAGCTTCACGCAACCGAATTAACAAGGCTGGTTTTAATCCAGTTGTGCACAAATTAAGCTGATTCAATTTGTTCTTAATACTTAAAACAGTTGCTGTACGCATAAATTCCTCAGCTCGTAAAGCTGCCATTTTTCTCTCGAAAAATCTCAAAATTACATAAAACGTCGAGTGAAAAATTTCATAAAAATTACATACAACGTGGCGTGTAAAATTCCGCTTCTGATTAGTTGTAAGGGTTTTTTCATACAAAAACCACTAATTCACTCAGAATACAACTCTTTCAAATTTCAATAGGTATCAAGACACATGCGTTTAATAAAAAGAAACCAAAACTTAACGGCAGAATATCAAAAAAACGTAGGCAACAACTTTATGATTCGAATGCTTTATTAAGAGTGTCTCGTCATAAATCAATATAACATTAAAACGCATTTGAAAGCTTAAAATGAAACTGTAAGGTGAACAGTAATACATAATACTTAAGTACCTACCTAAAAATACAGTTAAAAACATCATTCGATCTTTCTTTAATTATAGAGAGAGTTTTTAGTTAAACTCTTTTGTATAGAGGAAAGCTTTTATTAATTTCTCTTTCGAACATTATATCGTAAGATCTCGCGTTGCCGTAGTTATTTTAATTAAATCTATTTTGATGTAAGTTAAACCTCTTACAAGATCTAGGTCATGTTCCGTAGCAATAGCATAGAGCATACGGATAGAGCTTATCTCAGCAACTGGAGCAAATGTGTCAAAATAATCAACACCATACAGTTGAGAATAGCCTTTAGCTACTAACGTAGCTTTCCTTCTTTCGATGGTTCCATCCGACTTTCTCTAAGTCTTGAATACCCATCGGCATCCAATCACGTTTTTATCCTTGGGACGATCTACAATCTTCCAGGTTTCATTTTTATGTAAAAAATCTATTTCGATTTTCATGGCCTCTTTCCATTCGTCAATATCTGAAGAATTTTCAACTTCCTTAAGGGTTTTAGGATCATCGTCTTTCGATTGGTCCGACAAATATGATTTCTCCTTATAGTTGTGAATAGGAACGTTGCGTTTGGGTCTGGGGTTAGATGTGGTGGGTTTAGGTTCTTTCAACTTTTTTAAGTTAGGAATTCCTTCAACATCGAATTTGTTTACATCTTGTTCATCTAGGGCTTCCTCAAAGTTTTCAGAGTCTGAAGTTTCTTCCTGCCTATCATTTTTTATTGGTACTTCTGTCGTTTTTTCATTTTCATTCTCTCCAGCTCCATCGGTTCCTTCTTCATCATCTCCACCATTATCATCGGGGTAATCCGACTTTTTCTCATGCTTCTTAGCTTCTTTCGATAGTGATTCTTCGTTTATCCATTCAAAATCAACGAATTTTGACAACTTTTCGTTTTCTTTATTTTCCATGAAAACTACGTCTCTACTTATAATTACGGATCTTGTACCCCTTTTCCAAAGCCTATACGCTTTCGCATCTTGACAATATCCTATCAAAACAAATTCATCGCTTCTGGCATCGAACTTGCTTTGGTTTCCAGATTTATTTAAAACGAATGCGCGTGAACCTATCTCTTTAAAATACGAAACATTAGGAATCTTTGATGACCATAACTCTTCTGGGATTCTGTTGTGATTTGCTGTAGTTGGACAACGATTGCGAATGTGAGCTGAGGTTACAACTATGTAGTTCAGCCCATAAAAAGTCTGGTAAATTCCCTTTGATTTTCAAACACCTAGCCATTTCAACAAGTGTGCGGTTGGCACGTTCAGCAACACCATTTTGCTGTGGTGTATACGGTGAACTAAATTCTTGTTTGATGCCATTCGATTCACACAATTCTCTAAAAACACGACTAGTGTATTCTGATCCATTATCAGATCTTATTCGCTTTATTTTGGAATTTAATTGATTTTCGACAAGTTTTTTAAATAAAATAAATTTGTCTATCATTTCGGACTTTTTTCGCAATGTATAAATAAATATTTTTCTAGAAAATCATCTATGAAAGTTACGAAATACAATGACTTACTCAGAGATTCTGTTTTCATAGGTCCGCATATGTCCGAATGTATGAGTTCCAAACAAGATGATGTTGATTTTCCATATTTCTTATCAAATGGGAGACGTGTTTGTTTACCTCTGATGCATGCTTCACAGTCGAGTTCATAGTTCGTAAACTTTGGAAGTCCTCTTACAAGATTTTCATGTTGCATACGTCTCAAGGATGCTGCATTTAAGTGTCCCATCCTGTTGTGCCAGATTTTGAAATCTCCTGCTGCCTTTACATCGTTGTTCCGAGTTTTCGAGCTAAAACAAGCTTCTTCTCTAGATGGATAGACAAAATAAAGTCCCACGGACTTTTTCGCACTCAACAGATGTTGTCCACTCTTGCTCACAAGACTTGCGTTATCGGCCTCAAAATACACTTTCACACCATTCATGGTAGCTTTGTTGATGGAAATTAATTTTTCT
The DNA here is from genome assembly GCA_943590905.1 of Sphaerophoria taeniata. NCBI lineage: Eukaryota > Metazoa > Arthropoda > Insecta > Diptera > Syrphidae > Sphaerophoria > Sphaerophoria taeniata. The sequence goes on along the minus strand of OX016540.1, from coordinate 78,632,968 downwards.
TTAAGGTCTGGAACAAGAAGTGTATTAAAAAGCGAACAGAAAAGAGTTTTTCCATTAACATTGCTGACTATATCAACAGTACCAATACCCATGATCTTTATTTCTTTATCATTTGCAAGTGACGTTTTGATAAAGATGAAAAATATATTTCGCTGTGGCACATGTGAGAAGTAGCTCCACTATCCAAGCACCAACGAGAACTTTTGTTGTATTTGAGACTGTCTGATACCTCGAGTGCTCTTGTGGGAGAAAGCTCTAAGGACTCCTGCATCATAAAACCAGTTTCGGAATACGAGTCATCAACTTTTCTTGCCACTTCGTCATTAGATCGGCAATTACTTGCCTTATGCCCTCTGCGTCCACAACGTCGACAATTGTAGTTGCAATACCTTGAGCCAAATGAATTTGTACCGGATTTTTGTTGTGTTGACTGACCAAATTTCCTGGGTTTCTTGGAATGAGATGAAAAATTGTTAAATTTACCTCTTTCTTTCAGTGCATTATCATTTGATAATTTTGGATTTGAATCACCAACTTCCATCAACCGGACTGTTTCTAATGAAGGGAATTCTTTTTGCGCTGCAAATGCTGCTTGAACATCTTTGTAACTTTTGTCGAGACTATCTAAAAGTATGACCACAAGAAGGTCATCATCGAGCTTTGCTTCTAGTTCCGTCAAACGACTGATTAGCACAGAATTCTCGCAGATATTCGTCCATAGTTTGAGTTCTTTCCATACGAATGTTTAATAATTTTTTAAATTCTTCAGCCTTTTGCCGTACACTTTTCCGATCATAGCTTGAAGCCAAGAAATCCCAGATCTCTTTAGATGTTTGAAAGTTCTTGACAAGAGCTACTACGTGTGCTTCCATGGCGAGTAATAGTTCACTTCTAGCATCCAAATCCTTGTCATTCTATTTTTCCTGCTCATCCCTGTTTTCGGTTGGTCGTTCTTCCTTTCCTTGGACTACTTTGAGAAGACGAAACTTGTGCAGTACTCCTTCCATTTGTGCCCTCCAAGTTGAATAATTTTCACCATTAAAAATGGCTATACGACCTTGGACTGCATTCGAAAGCGACATTAGAAAATTTTATTAGTGCGATACAAATTTTTTATTAAATTCAAAAATTATATAACACCAGCTTGGCCCATAACCTGTAGAAATTCTATTGAGTACAGGATGTTCGCAGTTGACTTAAGGCTTCAGGAAAAAACAAGTTGACTGTATGACTATTAACAAGCAAGTAAGTAATTTTTATTTATAAAGAAAAATATACAAAACCAATGAATATCTGAATGAATACGTTTTGAAACATAAAGTAGAATTACACAAAGTAGTTAAAGTGAGATGGTATATAGTTATAGGTAAGTGTTGCATTAAATAATAATTCATTTTGTTTAACAAGTCCCGAACAAAAATGAGAAATGAGAGAGACTCTGCGAAGGAAGAAAAGAGCATCCTCAGCTTCTCAGCTCAAAGATCTCGAAAAGTCACTTACCAAGAACAACACCCATCGTTTCTACAAAAGGACGAATCAATTAGCTTCTTGTTTCAGAAACGGGACACAGGCTCTTCGAAACAGTGAAGAAAACCTAGTCAACGAAGCACAGGAAATTGAAGATGTTTTCAAGCAACACTTCCAACAGCTGCTTAATGCGCATAATGTTGAGAGAGCCAATGACGAAAGAAAAGCGAGACCAGTCAATGAAGACCCAGTCCCAGCCCCCAGCACAGAAGAGGTAGAAAGAGCCATCTAAAAGCTAAAAAATAACAAGTCCGCCGAGTCAAATGGCATACCTGTGGAACTCTTTAAATATAGAGGAGGTGTTTTGATGAACCGCATGCATGGCCGATAAGCTCCATATGCCCCATCTACAAAAAGGCGATCCGATGTCATGCAAAAACTACCGTGGCATATCCCTGCTTAATGTTGCATACAAAATCCTCTCCAACGTCTGTGTGAGTGTCTAAAACCTTTCTGCAACACAATAATTGGCACATACAAGTTTGGCTTAGGCCAGGGAGAACAACTATAGACCAAATATTCGCACTGAGGAGAAGCCTGGAAAAAACAGCGAATTTCAACTTAAAAACCGCCATCTCTTCACCGACGTCAAAGCTGCCTATGAGCTATGAGCGCCAATAGCTTTTGCTGTCTGAAATCGGGATCCCCAACAAATTGATTCAGCTTATGATGCCACATGATGATTAACAATACGCAGTGCAGTGTGCAAATGGGTAATAGCTCATCCGAGTTGTTTCAAACATACGCAGGGTTTAGGCAAGGGGATGCGCGCTCATGTGATTTCTTCAACATATACTCCTGGAGCAGATAGTACGCAAGGCAGGCGTGAGCACGGAAAGCACTATCTTCACCAAACCCACCCAGCTCCTGGGCTATGCGGACCTTCACAGCGATTGAAGAACAGGCGAAGGTCTTTTTCCTTGAAGTGAACGGCAAAACAAAGTGCATGCTATCAACACCTATAACACCTTAGTGGAGAACCGACGAAGAATTACCCTAGGGAACCGCTGCTACTTCAGTTAAGCCAAACAACTGGGTTCAAAACTCTTCACTCGAAAGAAAAAGTGTCTGCTGTACAAAACTTTCATTTTAGCAGTCCTACTCTACGTTGCCAAGTGTTGGACGATAAGTAAAAAAGTGGAAATAATACCTGGCGCTTTCGAAAGCATCATTTTTGGACGGATTTTCGGTCCCATGTTATGCGACGATGGCGAATGGAGAAGAAGTTTCAACCGCGAACTGGACGAGCTGTAGCAAGATGTGGATGTAGTCAAAAAAGCCCAGAAAAGACGACTACATTTGCTCGACGCTCGGCCACAATGAGCGAACGGACGACAATGCTCCAGCCAAGAGTGTCTTCTCCTCACAGCCCACTTGTTCAAGAAGACAAGGCAGACCGAACCTACGGCACAAGGACCAAGTGACTACCGATGCAAGAGTGTCTCAGGCTGATATCCTTCATGGATTGGGAGCCAGATAAATATGTAAATAAGTAACCTCTTTTGCCTGAAACGAGTGTATATAGGTGTCAGCAGGCAAGAGCTATTTAATTCTCCAGCTGGAGATTTAATTTGTATAATAATTGATGAAGATTAAAAAGGAGTTTTGTAAACATTTTGTATTATCTGAATATAAGAGTACTCTCCCTTTCAAAGTTCTAGTTCATTCGACGAAACACAAATAATTTCATTGAAATCCGTTCAGTTTTCTAGTGGACAATAATTATATTAAAGATGTTTATTGCAATAAATATTGAAAGCATTATCAAAAACCAACCTTCCTTGCGACCTGTTAAGACCCGACAACAAATTGTCCAACGAATTAAGCCGACTTTCCCAAAGTTCAGCCTGGTCCATGAACGCATCAAAAGCACTTGAATTCTTAGCAGACTGCAGCAATGATTGATTGTCTCCAATTTTATTCAAAATATCTTGATAGTCTTTAATCAGAGACACACTGTTGCCCGATGAATCAGTGTGCGTTGTCAGCTTGAATATAGCTGTTACGGCCCACTGGTCCAGTTCAGTCAAGGCTTGTCGAACAATTTGTTCAGCTGCTGCTTGTTTTGCTATATTCTTAAAGAAAAAAAAACCAACAATTCGCAAGTTCTTCACGTCATGTCAAACATGAATACCCTACCCCTATTTCCGATGACGATGCCATCAAAGCATTCAAACTATCAAGAACATCTCTCAGAACAACGCCATGCATTTGTTTCGGTTCCTTATTCAGCAGCATGAAGTTTTCGCCCAATGTCTCTAACTCAAGGCATTGATCTTGATTGAAGAGTCTGCAAGATCGGCACACCAGTGTGCAGACGTTCAACCTGCTGTCGAATCCGCTTCGAAGGCAAATCAATGGACGAATGCACTGAACTCACCCACTTCGTAATGAACTCTGTAAGGGCGTAAGGGCGCCTACGATAAACTGCCCATTCTTCCTCTTTGATCACATCGAGTTCTGTGGTGAAATCATCCAAAACCTTCCACTGATTCACTTGGGCCTGAACCTTCACATCGATTTCTTCAAAGGGTTTGAGAATTTCCTCCGGAAATTCCATATTAAACTTCGAACACTCAGCGACGTGCTGATCTTTCTTCTCTTCTTCTCTTCTGTTCCAATAATCATTTCGTTCCTTAAACACTTCAAGGCCGGCTTCTTCGTTGGCTTCGAGTTCAGCGACAGTTGACTCCCAGCGAAGAATGAACTTTTCAGCTTCACTGTTCAGATTTTGTATTTGGGAATTTGCCTGATCCTTGATGATGTCCACTTGTCGCTGAAGAATAACAGCGTGGTTTTCGATCAGTGGCTGCAATTTCTCCCACTGCTGGAGAATGCTGGCAAGGGCTGATACTGATACACGCTCTTTGCACCACCCATCTAGGCAGGTGTCCTTGCCTTTGACTATCTCAAGGGTGGTGGTGATCTTAGGAAGTTCAGAAATCATCTTTTCATACTTCATGCCGGAATCGGTGATCGAAGCTTCGTCCATTGGAACGTTCTGCAAAAACTGCATTGAGGATTGGAGAAATTCCTGAATAAGGTTGACGTCACTAAGAATTGAAGTTCTCAGACTGTTAGACAGCGCTTCCCAATACCGCCGGCTTATGAATTCGATATCGGAACGAAGTGGTAAAATATTGATCACAAAACAGTCGATCTGTTCCTCAGCACTTGAAATAAACAGCAAAGTCAGTACAAAGGGCTTACACAACTGTCAAAATTAACCTCACTTTTGAATTTTAGCAACCTTCTGACTGAAGTGCTTACAAGCCTTAAAATTCTTATCCCAGTCTTCCCATGTGTTCAAATGAATACTGCAAAGCTCTTCAATGTCCACACAACCCAAAGCTATCCAGGGTTTCCAGATCTGTTTGAATTCAGTGAGTTTGGATTTGGAAAAAAGTTCTTCTGCTTTCTTAAAAAGCGGTCCAAACTGATTTCGATTAATTTCGATCATGTTCTTGAAGAGATCACTGCTCTTCTCAGAGAGGCCACGGAACCCACAGGGACGCTCAAGAAAACGCCGAAGTTGGGTGAAGTACTTCTCTCGGATTTCTTCTTCATTTGGTCGGAACTGAAGCTGTCGCTGTCTGAAATGATAACGATTACGGAGATAAAAATAAAAGTAAATTTAAAGAAATAACCGAAACATGATGTCGATGTGAATATCCGGGAGTTTGTTGTTCATGTCGGTGATGCCAACGAGGTATTGGTATTCCAATACCTTGTACAACTGATGGTCCCAGTGCAACTTGAAGGCATCGAGGTTGGTGTAGTTTTGACGTTCCAAACTAACGACCAATTCACTTAGGTGGCGCATTTCATCTTTCCAAATTTGGCCTTGAGTGAAGAGGTCTGTGTTCATAAGCTTCATGATCTGAAAAGGAGCTGTTTTGTGAAATTCTTTGGACATTTCTTTGAGTTCCTACCGTTCTCTTTGCCTGCTCATGATATCCAACCAACAGATTATTATCAGCTGAAAGCTTGGACACAGCTGCTTGCAGTACCGACACATAGCTCTGAACTGATTCCTCATCATTCCAAGCTGCTGGCTCTCCCTGAACCAACCTTGATAGTTCCATGGCATTCTTTAGCATGATGGGACGTTGACACGGTATCATTCTGTCACCGATAGTATTGTGGAATGTTGCTATTTGTTGCAGACGACGGGCGTATGACATGAACTTTGCAGCATGCGTTGCTGAAGAACGCAAATCGATGGGAATAGTGTAGCCGAGGTTTTCGAACTCTCGTACATCCTGACAAAATGTTACAGGTTTAGAATTGAAGGTGACGCGCAAGAACTGGCGTCCTTCTTTTTCGAATCTGACTACAGGTTGATCCTCTCGAAGTCTAAAATATTCTTTTTTGCAACTTAATAGATTTTGTGGATTTTAAATGTTTACCTCAATGCGCCACTCCTTACGGCCGTCGTACACTGTCCACACCAAATTTCGAAATTAGTTCGCAAAAGTGACTCGGTCTCTTCTTTGATTTCTTGAACGACTTTGTTAATTTGAACAAAACCCTCTCGTCCACTAATGAGATGACTCACTTTCTCAATTTCGGTGATCTATTTAATTGAAAATTGTAGTTTTCCTGATGTCAACTGTAAAATATCAATATTAACCTGATATTGAACTACTTTGAGCCATCTGCATTCATTGCAAATCACTGACAGGTGGCCGGTATCCGGTTCCATGTTTGTGTCGTTCATAGCTTTTCGTAAATCTTGTAGGAGAATGTGGAGCGATTGTACGAATTGTTCTCTTTCGATGGTGAGTAACTCGAGCACAGTTGGCCTTTGGATGAGGGTTTCATATTTGGAAAAAATGAAAATAATTTGTCTTGCATTGCTGAGATATTTGTGAAGTTGGGCTTTGAGGGCAAATGCAATGCGTTCGTCAATTGGCTGAAGGATATGTTCGAATTGATGAAAGGCTTTGTTCCAAGCAGTTTTTCCCTTTTCGGTTGTGTCGAAAATGTTGATTTCTGTTTAAGAGTGTATTGTATTGTATTTTATAAAATCTTTAAATAGACTTTCAGGGAAAAACCAAAATTTTGTTACGAAACTTGATTAAATGGAAGTGTTTGGTGTCAAAAAAACAATTTAGAACTTAATGTCTCCAAATGCCAAACTATCACATATTCCCGTATGCGTTTCCGTCAGCAAACACGGGACTATTATATCAACGAATGTATTGTTCACAGAGTAACAACTATCCGAGATTTAGGGGTTATTTGTGATAGTTTAACTCACTATAGGTCTCACTATGACAATATCGTAGCCAGAGCTAATTCTGCTTTAGGTTTCGTCAAACGTTGGTCTAAGGAATTTTCGGATCCTTACGTTACGAAATCTCTTTATACCACGTTTGTAAGGCCTCTTCTTGAATACGCCAGCCAAGTATGGTCCCCTTATCACCAAGTCCATATAAATAGAATTGAAGCAATACAACGTAGATTCCTCCGTTTCGCCTTAAGAGGACTTTCATGGGTTGACAATTTTAACTTACCTCCGTATCAAGAACGGTTGCGGCTCATAAACTTACAATCTCTAGAAAAACGTCGTGAAGTTGCCGATATTATTTTCGTACACCAAATTCTATCTGGTGCTACAGATTCTTCCACCCTCCTTGAGGCAATGAGTATTAATTTTAACTTTCATTCTCTAAGATTGGTTCCCCAATTTCATCTAGCTCATCACAGAACTGATTACGGCTGTAATGAACCAATTACGAGAATGTTACGTAAGGTGAACGAAAACTCAAATATTTTCGATTTCAACCATAGCAAGATCACACAAAGGAAGCTTTTATACTGTATTTTCCTTAAACAACTTTTTTTTTTTATAATGTGTACCCACTCAAGGGATTTTGTATACCCTTATTATGCCAGAGACACAGTAAGTGCATTAGGAAGAAAGGAAGGGATGAGAAAGGAGGTGTCGGTGTTCATTGGTCTTGAATTCCTGAACATTATAATGATTGGGAAAGACAGAGTGTGGAAGAGAATTCCACATTCGCGTAGTACGGCTAAAGAATGATTCTCTATACTTGAGCGTACGTCCGAAGTTGGGCTCGAGGGTGAACTGATGGGCATTCCTAGACGCGCGGGTATTACGGGTGAATTGCTTGAGGGGAGGAATGTAACTGGCTATTTCTCTAGAGCACTTACCGTAGAAGTAACGGTAGAACAGAGAGAGACATGAAACGTTACGACGGTGATCTAATGATTGGAATGACGCAGTGATGTCTCTGTCACCGATCATTCTGAGGGCTCTTTTTTGAATACCATCCAAGAGGCTTAAGTAAGTAGCTGGAGCACCAGCCCAGAGATGAGAGTTGTACTCAAGCTTTGGACGGATAAAAGTCTTATAGATGGTAGCCAGATCAGACGGGGAAAAGAATTTCTTGCACCGTCTTAAGAAACCTAAACATCTTGCGGCATTTTTGGCGACATCGCAAATGCTCATTCCACAGAAGGTGGTCAGTGATGCACATACCGAGAATCTCGAGATGTTCGGTCTCATTGCTGCAAGTGCCACCCATGGATAGTGGCAAGAGGGGTATATCTCGCTTTGACGATACAAGACAGCATTGAGTTTTCGAAGCATTAAACTCTACGCGGTTCCTTATTCCCCATTATACAATGCTGTTTAAGTCAGAGTTTAATGAGCTTATCATATTTTGCCGTTGCAGTTCCACATCCGAAGAGGAAGGATGTGAGTCTGGAAACGAATATGAAAAGCTAAGGGTACTATCGTCAGCGAAACAATTGATTGGATTAGAAGTAACAGACAAGAGATCATTAATGAAAATGAGGAAGAGGGTCGGAGACAAAACGGAGCCCTGGGGCACACCAGCATTTATTTTGTGGGTTTCAGACTTGAAGCCGTCCAATACAACTTGTATAGAACGGTTCGAAAGAAAGTTTCTAATCCAACGAAGAAGGGATTCATCGATACCAAAGGCACGCATTTTCGATAAGAGAGCAAGATGCCAGACTTTATTAAATGCCTTTGAAATATCAAGTGCAACAATCTTACTTTCTCCAAAACGAAAAATAAATAAATACGTATTTGTAGTAGAGAGAAACTGACTCTTTTCTTTTTTTTTTAAATTTCTTTTTTACGAACTTGACAAGTGTCTTCTACAAGCTTATTTATTGTTTTTTTTTATAATTTTTTTGACTTTAAAATTTTAAAATTTTTCGATTTCAAAATTTTGCATTTTTTCTTTTTTGCTTTTTGTAAGGTTTTAATTTAAAATTTTAATTTATTTTGTTTTTCCTTTTTGCACCTGCTTGCATTAAGCAATCCCTAACTCTTGTCTTCCTGATATTCGTATCGCCATCGCTTTTTTTTATTTTATTTTTTACAAATAATTTCTAATTAAGTGCCGATACGACTAGTAACCGAAATTGCAATCGTACTCGGTGAAAATGGACCCCAGCGCGTGCGGTATCTGGGGGGAAAGAGGCGTGGGAATAATTAATTAATTAAAAAAAAAATTATCACTGGGGCGTATGCGTAACCAGAATAATACAAGTAATGGGTACCTCTTCTTTTTCTTAATCGAAATAAAATAAAACAAAGAAAGGAAGAAAAAGAAAAGGTTAGTTGGATGATTCCTCAATAAGCCTTCAACATAAGAAGAAGAATACCCTTACCTACAAAAATTAAAGTTCCTAGAATTTTTTTGGTTTGAAACCAATACTAACTGACATTTCGCAATCTTAGATAAAGTGGGTAAATTGTAGAGCGAAAACTTGTCTTTGGAAAGAAACATTTATCGTTTGACGCTTGAAAAGCCACGTGCTTGAACTGGAAGCCTAGATGAAAGAAAGAAATTTGTACAAAGACGAAGGAAGAGGAAAATGATCGGCCCTGAATTCGGAGGGATCTTCCTCCCGAAATTTGCAAGAAAAATGCTGCATTGCAACGGGGAAATCCTAAGACAGAGAAGACAGAATTTCGCCCGTACCAATTTACGTTTTCAGCCAAGTCATCGACCTTACTCTCCCTCAACCTCGGTCATATCGACAACGGGAACCGGTATGGTTCAAGAGTGAAATCACGGCGACAAAAATTTAAGCCAGAATCGAGCTATTTTCGAATTATGTCATCCTTTACAAGAGAATCAATCCTTTTTTTTTCAAAAGCCAAGATCGATAGGTCACAGATCCTCTGAGTTGACATTGACATACGACGGATTGTATCAATCAATTGTAAAAATGCACATTCACAGACAGAAGTGCTGCTGCCAAAAGTTTCACTGACTTCAAACAAACGGTATGTTTCACAAAAAGCACTTCTTATTGGCAACAATATTTTCAGGTTGGTGCCTGTATGATCCGATTTTTATTTTTCTTCAAATTATCAAATTTATTTAAAATTACCATTTGACCTGGTCTCTTTTTTTTCCGATTTTTCAATGCGTCGCGACATTTCGAATTAGTTTAACTGTTTCAAATTTATAATTCATTGCGACTAGAAAATCAAGGCCTAATTTTATAATAAATAAATGTATGCATTTAAAAAAATTCAAATGGTGGAAGAAAAATGCTATTTTAGTTCTTTTTTCACACATATGTAATTCACTTGCATAACAGATGATCTGCAATTTTTGGAGGCTCTGTGTGGAGGCTTAGGGGCGCTGGGCGCCACTTCGCAACCCCATGGCTACAGCTATGGAAGTAGTATAACTACATATTAAAATCTATTCTTGTATTTTTAGGGTTCCGTACACAGAGTGTAAACGAAACACTTATAACATCACTTCGTTTTCTGTTCATCCGTCTTTCACAAGCGATTTCTTAGAATCTGCTAAGCTGATTGCAATTAAATTTGGTACACATTTTCTAGAGTACAAGTGATCCAAAAATGTTTCTACCAGATTTTTAAGACACACAGTTTCGAAGTCATTGAAGGAAATAGGCAGAAAGACTATTCAAATTATTTTCCAAAAAATGTTTGGTTTCATATCTCAATCCTTGTATAAAATTTCCTTCAAAAACAAAAAAAAGTAGGGTCAGATAATCGAGTACGGCACCGTCCTCGAGCGAGTTTATCTCGCACTTGTCCACTTTTTTTTTAAAATTGCGTTGAATGAAATGTTTTTGCTAAAAAAAACAGTTTAATTTGTTTTGTACCTAAATTTTGAAAAAAAAAATAAATAGCTATCACGAAAAAACAATGGAATATCTCTGAATTATTAAGGGTGCCAACGATTGTTCCCCTTGAGTGCCAACAATTGACCCTTGGTGTCAATGACAGTGCCTTTGCGCAGTCTTTTTCTATTTTGATGTTCTTATAATATTCTTTGTTTATTAAACATTTTTATGATATTTTTCAAGTAAGAAATTCTTTAAGCTTTAATTTGACATACAAAACATATAACTCACTCTTTAAATGCGAGAGCAATTCGCAAATTAAAGTGAAAAAATGCTTAGGAGTGCCAACCATTGCATTCGTTAGCTATCACTGAAACATTCTCAAACACTTAAATGGGAAATTTTCTATTTAAAGAAAGCACTTTAGTCCTTATTTTATATTTCGAAAAATTGAAAACGTATTTGTTCGTCGTCGGGTATTGAAGTTCACAAAATTACTTTTTTTCTTTTTTTTCTCTTAATTTATGTAGTAGAGGATCAATCAATCCATTGACAATTTACAGTTTTTAAGTGCAACAAGGTCAACCTTTGTTGCTTTTAATTACCTTTAAATATGGAATCTTCTCTGAAGACATTCCTTATGCTATCATCATCCAGCAATGTCACAATCTGCTTAAAGAGATTCTTAATGTTCGTGATCTCAACAAAGCGTTCCTTAAACAATAGCCCTCGCTATGGAACATGAGGTTCCCCGGTCCAGGGAGGTCGAACGTAATTCGGCCAGAAAAGTCGAGTCAACGAGTCACAAAGTTGTATCCACGAGTCGATAATATCGTGGCACTGACTAATTGCGTTACTCACATGATAGGAGCTCAAATTCCAAATGTCCTCAGTAATCTGGTCTGGTTCAGTGCAAACTTCTAGCACAAAATTTCCTATTCAAAAACATATTCATAAAAAGATAACAAGGCCTTTAAATAAATACCTAAACAATTTTTCTTGCCTAGAATGTCTAGTAAATCAGCCGTACGATTTTGGGGAAAACGATACGTCAGCCGCCAAAGCCCATCCAGACTGTTGTGAGCAGCATCCAAGAACTCATCGAGTGTCCCCATAGCACCTGGGTCAATTTTTCTAAAATTTATTTGTCTTTCATGATAATCAACGTACATTTAATCAATATTCAAATCTTCAACCGACCTTAGTTGTTTGTCAATATTATCCAGTGCCCCTATGAAGACCTTTGCCATTTCTCTATCAACTCTTGATTTCGAGCTGTCCAGCTTCTGTTTCCGAAATTTAATCTCATCATTTACCGATGTTATGCCTGAATGAAAACACAAAACCAATTTACATTTAGCACAACAAACACAAAACACAATAATGTCAAACCCCGCACCTGATTGTGGTAATCCCAATGTTGAACCCAACGATACATGCAAACTCTCGAGTAGGCCACTCAATTCTGGACTGTATTCGGTCTTCTGTAAAATCTCAGAATTGTCAAAATTAACACTGAAACATGCCCCTTCTCCGAAAAATAACTATACATACCTTAACCACGGCATGCGGCGAAAACACCCTGGACATGCACTGAAAAAAATAACCGTCATCATATTTATGAACGGCGTTCATCAACTGAAAATCATCACATGGATGACCTTTTCATCTTCATGATGAAGAAATTAGGTGAAAAATAAATTTGCGTTATGAACCGTTCTTCAATATGAAGAATCTCATTTCATCAACTGTTTAACCAGATATTATATACAAATCCTTGAAGGGGAAATTTCATCAGTTCATCAAAACTTTTCATGTATATGATGAACCCAAATTCTAATGACTTTTCTTCATAATGATGAATGCAATCATCATATTGATGAATAATTCTTTCACATTTATTAAATTCATCAGATTGATGAATGCATCCACCTTTGATTTCATCACATTTATGAAATTCATCATATTGACGATTTAATGAAAGCGTTGTACATGTTCAAACACTAATGGTGACACGTGGTAAGAGGAGCCACATCCATATTCTCTTGATAACGATTCAGTCATTCAGTTTGTGGCTCTCGTTGTATGCAGTCTGAAACCTGAAGTTTTCTTGGCAAAAATCAAGATTAAAAAAATATATATATAAATCCGCAGTTTTTGCATATTTTCATGTCACCCGAAATCGAATCAACCCTTTTTATATACTGCATACGCACTTGTGTTTTGCCTCCATTATATCGCGAGCCACTCACTGGACTTGATTAATTTCATCATCTAAATCGGATTAGCGTTTTTTTAAAGGAATGAAAAAATAAAATAAAACAAAAAACCTAAATAACAAAATCCGTTTTTAAGTTCTTATAATAAATAACCATTTTTTAAGTACCGGTTTTTGTTATATGTATTCCTGTTCTTTAAGGCTATACCCGACTGAAATGCATTTTGAAATGTCTTAAAATAAATTACTAAGCAATTTACAAAAAAAAAACTAAAATTTTTAAAAATATTTTAAAGATTTTTTAATGAAGAATCAGTGCCGTAGTCAGCCCAGATTCTATGGAGGCGCGAACATAAAATGAGGAGGCGCAAAAAAAAAACAAAAGTTACCATGTTATTTCTGTCCGCTTTAGAGCTTTTCATAGAGAGTATTTCTTAAAAAGATAAAAAAATAATTCACTACTTTGTTAAGAAATTTCATTATTTGTATTTTATTGAAAAGAAATCGTTAAAATAATTGAATTCTTCTCTTTTTCTGAGCGAATTTTCGAATTATGTCATCCTTTACAAGAGAATCAATCCTTTTTTTTTCAAAAGCCAAGATCGATAGGTCACAGATCCTCTGAGTTGACATTGACATACGACGGATTGTATCAATCAATTGTAAAAATGCACATTCACAGACAGAAGTGCTGCTGCCAAAAGTTTCACTGACTTCAAACAAACGGTATGTTTCACAAAAAGCACTTCTTATTGGCAACAATATTTTCAGGTTGGTGCCTGTATGATCCGATTTTTCTTTTTCTTCAAATTATCAAATTTATTTAAAATTACCATTTGACCTGGTCTCTTTTTTTTCCGATTTTTCAATGCGTCGCGACATTTCGAATTAGTTTAACTGTTTCAAATTTATAATTCATTGCGACTAGAAAATCAAGGCCTAATTTTATAATAAATAAATGTATGCATTTAAAACAATTCAAATGGTGGAAGAAAAATGCTATTTTAGTTCATTTTTCACACATATGTAATTCACTTGCATAACAGATGATCTGCAATTTTTGGAGGCTCTGTGTGGAGGCTTAGGGGCGCTGGGCGCCACTTCGCAACCCCATGGCTACAGCTATGGAAGTAGTATAACTACATATTAAAATCTATTCTTGTATTTTTAGGGTTCCGTACACAGAGTGTAAACGAAACACTTATAACATCACTTCGTTTTCTGTTCATCCGTCTTTCACAAGCGATTTCTTAGAATCTGCTAAGCTGATTGCAATTAAATTTGGTACACATTTTCTAGAGTACAAGTGATCCAAAAATGTTTCTACCAGATTTTTAAGACACACAGTTTCGAAGTCATTGAAGGAAATAGGCAGAAAGACTATTCAAATTATTTTCCAAAAAATGTTTGGTTTCATATCTCAATCCTTGTATAAAATTTCCTTCAAAAACAAAAAAAAGTAGGGTCAGATAATCGAGTACGGCACCGTCCTCGAGCGAGTTTATCTCGCACTTGTCCACTTTTTTTTTAAAATTGCGTTGAATGAAATGTTTTTGCTAAAAAAAACAGTTTAATTTGTTTTGTACCTAAATTTTGAAAAAAAAATAAATAGCTATCACGAAAAAAACAATGGAATATCTCTGAATTATTAAGGGTGCCAACGATTGTTCCCCTTGAGTGCCAACAATTGACCCTTGGTGTCAATGACAGTGCCTTTGCGCAGTCTTTTTCTATTTTGATGTTCTTATAATATTCTTTGTTTATTAAACATTTTTATGATATTTTTCAAGTAAGAAATTCTTTAAGCTTTAATTTGACATACAAAACATATAACTCACTCTTTAAATGCGAGAGCAATTCGCAAATTAAAGTGAAAAAATGCTTAGGAGTGCCAACCATTGCATTCGTTAGCTATCACTGAAACATTCTCAAACACTTAAATGGGAAATTTTCTATTTAAAGAAAGCACTTTAGTCCTTATTTTATATTTCGAAAAATTGAAAACGTATTTGTTCGTCGTCGGGTATTGAAGTTCACAAAATTACTTTTTTTCTTTTTTTTCTCTTAATTTATGTAGTAGAGGATCAATCAATCCATTGACAATTTACAGTTTTTAAGTGCAACAAGGTCAACCTTTGTTGCTTTTAATTACCTTTAAATATGGAATCTTCTCTGAAGACATTCCTTATGCTATCATCATCCAGCAATGTCACAATCTGCTTAAAGAGATTCTTAATGTTCGTGATCTCAACAAAGCGTTCCTTAAACAATAGCCCTCGCTATGGAACATGAGGTTCCCCGGTCCAGGGAGGTCGAACGTAATTCGGCCAGAAAAGTCGAGTCAACGAGTCACAAAGTTGTATCCACGAGTCGATAATATCGTGGCACTGACTAATTGCGTTACTCACATGATAGGAGCTCAAATTCCAAATGTCCTCAGTAATCTGGTCTGGTTCAGTGCAAACTTCTAGCACAAAATTTCCTATTCAAAAACATATTCATAAAAAGATAACAAGGCCTTTAAATAAATACCTAAACAATTTTTCTTGCCTAGAATGTCTAGTAAATCAGCCGTACGATTTTGGGGAAAACGATACGTCAGCCGCCAAAGCCCATCCAGACTGTTGTGAGCAGCATCCAAGAACTCATCGAGTGTCCCCATAGCACCTGGGTCAATTTTTCTAAAATTTATTTGTCTTTCATGATAATCAACGTACATTTAATCAATATTCAAATCTTCAACCGACCTTAGTTGTTTGTCAATATTATCCAGTGCCCCTATGAAGACCTTTGCCATTTCTCTATCAACTCTTGATTTCGAGCTGTCCAGCTTCTGTTTCCGAAATTTAATCTCATCATTTACCGATGTTATGCCTGAATGAAAACACAAAACCAATTTACATTTAGCACAACAAACACAAAACACAATAATGTCAAACCCCGCACCTGATTGTGGTAATCCCAATGTTGAACCCAACGATACATGCAAACTCTCGAGTAGGCCACTCAATTCTGGACTGTATTCGGTCTTCTGTAAAATCTCAGAATTGTCAAAATTAACACTGAAACATGCCCCTTCTCCGAAAAATAACTATACATACCTTAACCACGGCATGCGGCGAAAACACCCTGGACATGCACTGAAAAAAATAACCGTCATCATATTTATGAACGGCGTTCATCAACTGAAAATCATCACATGGATGACCTTTTCATCTTCATGATGAAGAAATTAGGTGAAAAATAAATTTGCGTTATGAACCGTTCTTCAATATGAAGAATCTCATTTCATCAACTGTTTAACCAGATATTATATACAAATCCTTGAAGGGGAAATTTCATCAGTTCATCAAAACTTTTCATGTATATGATGAACCCAAATTCGAATGACTTTTCTTCATAATGATGAATGCAATCATCATATTGATGAATAATTCTTTCACATTTATTAAATTCATCAGATTGATGAATGCATTCACCTTTGATTTCATCACATTTATGAAATTCATCATATTGACGATTTAATGAAAGCGTTGTACATGTTCAAACACTAATGGTGACACGTGGTAAGAGGAGCCACATCCATATTCTCTTGATAACGATTCAGTCATTCAGTTTGTGGCTCTCGTTGTATGCAGTCTGAAACCTGAAGTTTTCTTGGCAAAAATCAAGATTAAAAAAATATAAAGTGAAAAATAAAAATTGAAAATATAAACTAATCCGTATAAGCTCAAGAAAATCGAAACTAAAAAAAGATGTACATTTAAGAAAAATAAGGAAAGAGGGTAAGTAAAACAGTAAAATTTTATATTGAAATAATAGATACTTTTTTGAATTAATTTTGATCATGCAATCTGCATACAATATAATGTAATATGATTTTGTTCCTTTGCTTTCAATTTGTCTACTAATTTTGGGAATGGACATCATGTCAATACAAAAAAACGCATTGATAAAGAATCAGATGACTTGGATAACAAAGAAAAAGTTAAAAAACGAGGTAAGTTGTATTTTCATTTTTCATATTCAAATTTTCATTGGAAATTAAGGCTTATTAGATTACTGTTGATCTATCTTAGCTTTGATTTTATTTTCTTACTCAAAAAAAGCATTCAAAAATTGAATTAGGTTTGGCTAGCTTTAGGTTAGGTTAGGTTTAGGGGCTGACAGTTGATGTCATTACCGTCACACTTAGATCAATACAGATCCATTGTGATACCCGCGAGTATTGCTACTCAAGCTAATAAGAAAAACCTATGTGTTCAGTTAGTCAAGCCATTTAGAGGCCTTGACGAAGTTCAGGATGCTAGTACCTGGCGTACTAGAGAGTTCTTCTAAGTTCTCAAAGAAAAAGTTGCCAAGCATTTTCTTCCTTTGATGGGAAAGTGCGGGACAGTGACACAGAAAGTGCGAAGTATCTTCATGCACCTCCTCGTCTCCGCATCCTCTGCATAGGTCATCTGAACTGATTGGCTAGCTTTACTGTAAACTATTTTTTTTCTTATTAATTTCAGTTCCGGAAGCTGAATCTGGCTGAAGAATATTTTGGATAGCATGCTCCCAATTTGAAGCGTGGCCGCAGTATAAGGACCCGAATGAATATCGATTGGTATACCTAAGTGAGGTTTTTTAACTATATTTTTAGATTGTAAAGAATATGGAAAGAAAAATAAAAAAAAAAGTAAAATTCGCTATAAAATTAAATTTGTTTCTTTATTATTTGTTTGGGAAGATTTTTGCAGGTATTTCGATTTATTTCTCAAGGTTGATGAATACTATTTATCACATTGATGAAATGATGAATACTGTTCATCTACCTGAAGGAATGTTGCCATCATATTGATGAATCCAAATAGTTTAATCATAATATAGAAGATTTTTTTTCATCATATTTTCATATTGATGAATGAGTTCATCCCTTTTGAAAGAAAAAATTTCCAAAAAATTCATCATATTTATGAACGTTTTAGTCAATATGACGAACCGATTCATCATTTGATGAAAAATTTGAGGGGAATTTTTTTTCATCTTACTGACGAAACAAATTGATGAATGATGAACGAGATTCATCAGTTAAAACTGTCATCATATTGACGAACTCTTGTTCATCTTTTACATGAAAAGGTTCAATGGACTAATATTGAAGAATTTTTCATCATATTGACTACGTTTTTCATGTATATTACCCACCGATTTGGTTCAGTGTGGAATTGTAAATCGATTTTACCATGCCACCCTCAAGGGTGAGCATTCCCAAGCTCTGATTATCCATCAATTCGGGACCAGATCTTGTTTGTGCTCCCCTCCTGCGGCTGTAGTTGTCCCCAACGATGACGACATTGTCGACGACGACGATGACAAGGACGGTGAACCAACTTTGGGAATCTTATAGAACAACAAACAGACATTTTTGGAATTTGGTGGTGAAACTTGAATTTGCCATCATCGGTGGTAGTTGCGGCTAGTACTGTGATTTCCTCAGATTACAGGAACTCAACAACGGGCTGCTGGTCCTCGTGACCGGATATTGCATCAAAGTAGTCAAATGGTTTTTATCAGATATAGAGATACGGAGTCGATTGTAATAAATAGTACGGGGGCAAGTCATGGAAATGAACAGGAAAAGGTGCCGCAGAATTTCCGAGATGTAGATTATCTTACCTCTGGTTGTGAAGTTCAAACGTTTCCGTTTTGATGGAAACTACTTACCAGAAGTGTTGATAATAAATTTTGTTTTATTGGACATCACTCTTCAGCCTGGCGTTGTTGGTTTTCTTGGATGTTTTCTTGTTGAGGAAGTTCGGTTTTGTTTTGGAAATTGGTTGGCATGCAGCTATGACTACGGTGTGCCTCGTGTTTTTGCGGTTGAGTGGTGCGGCTTGGTTGGTAGGGTGAGAGGAAGTTTGTTTACAAATAAAACATGAAGGCCAGGGAGGGTTGTTTTCCATGGGGTTTTGTTTTTAGTGTGGAGTTTGAATTTAAGTTTGGTTAAGAGACGAGTAAACGGTATCGCATGGCTCGTGGTTCTGCCTTCAAAATTTTGTTGCTAAGAAACTGCATGGTTTGTACAGTTAAGACAGAAAACTGTTTTATGTTTGCAATGAATTCTTAATAACAACTTGAAATTTTAAAAATGAGTGGACCTTGATGCATTTTGTACCTCGAACACAGGAAACATGACCACGTAACCTTACAGGTCTCAAACAGGGTTCTAAGTAAGTAATTGTTTTTGGATTAGTGATTTTTATGCATTCCGGGAACTGTTCAAGCTGCGGTTATAACAATCGAGGATCCGCAGTTTGTCAGCTCAAAGATCTCGAAGAGTCACGTGTCAAGAACAACACCTGACGTTTCTGTAAAAGGTCGAAGCAAATAGCTTCTGATTTCAGAACCGAGACACCCGGCTCTCCGAAACAGTGAAGGAAACTGTGCCCTCTTATAGGCACAAGTTTGTCTTTAAATGAAACACTTTATTTTACTTAGTTTAAGTTAATTTTAATTAGAAAATAAGTTTAATAGTTTTAGTTTTTCGCTTTTAAGTTTTAGGTTAATAATTTCAATAGCAACCGGTCACGTTCACGTCGAGTCAGAGAATGAGAGAAAAGGAAATAATATGGCGAACGTCCAAGGTACTTTTATGTACAGTTCGCATTAAAAGTATTTTGGTACAGTTCAAAATGAAACAGTTCAAAGTGAATCTGTGTTTGGAATGGTCGGTAGGTATGTAACGCGTTTACACGTTGGTTGTTATTTACGTGTAGACACGCTACATCACTCCCCGCCGTATAAAAGTTCTGTGACGGTGACGGTTTACATTAGATTATAAATTTTGTACAATGTAGTTTGTAAAAAAAATTAATATTTCATAAATTCGTTACCAAATTTGCTATGTTTTCTTAAAACAAAGTTTTTCTTTTTTTACATTAAAGAATTTCATATTTTTTATATTTCCTGTACAGTGAGTTGAGGTAGAAGACCTTATAAAAGTTGTTATTTTATAAATTTGTTTTGGTAGAAGACCTTACAAAAGTTTTATAATAAGAATAGTTGAAATTGAAAATATATGAAATAATTGAAAAATTAGAAATAAACATCCTCTTTTTTTTGTGTTGAAGAATTTTACTGAAGGTTGAAAGTTACTTGTTTGGTATTTGGCTGCAAATTATTGTCTTTCGTATAAAAGGCTGGTTTAAGTAGATCGATAGATATTATTTGCTCTTTGTCATCTATGAGCACTGCGAACGATTTTTCAGATCTATTTATTACTTCAAATGGGCCTTTGTGCGGTGGATTCAGACTTCCACGTTTCACCTCCTCTCGAACAAAAACGTATCTGCAAGTTTTCAAATCTTTTGGTACAAATATGTATTTTTGTTCGCGATTCCTACCAGAACACGGTCGAGTTTGCGAGATTGCTTGAGTGATATCTCGAGCTGTCGACGAATTTAAAATCGGATTTAACGGTTTGGTTTCGATAAGTTCTGCAGGTAATCGTAAGTTTTGTCCGTACAATAGTTGTGCAGGCGTTACATTAATGTCGTCAATTATCGTGGAACGAATACCGAGAAGAGTCCAAGGTAAGTTCGAATACCAATTTTGTTTGTCTTCGTGAGCGCGTAGAGAATCTTTAAGCTGTCGGTGAAACCTTTCTACTGACCCGTTCGCTTGAGGATGGTACGTTGTAGTTCGGATCCGCTTTGTACCGAGAGTTTCGGAAATTTCTTTGAACAGACTTGATTCGAACTGAGTTCCTTGATCAGTCGTGATAGTTTGAGGAACTCCAAATCTGGAAACCCAGTTTTGTACGAAAGCGGATACAACGGTGGAAGCGTTCATATTTTTCAGCGGAATGGCCTCTGGCCAAGAAGAAAAACGATCTTTGATGGTTAGTAAATAAGTGAAACCTTGAGATGGTGGTAAAGGACCGACCAAATCCATATGGATATGAAAAAATCGACCTTCTGGTACTGGAAAAGTTCCGTGTTTTGAAGTAGTGTGCCTGGAAATTTTTGACTTTTGACAAGAGATACAACTTTTTGTCCATCTGTTAACATCGCTGTTCATTTTAGGCCAAAAGTATTTTGCTGTTATTATTTTACACATTGCTTTTGAACCTGGATGTGACAGTTTGTGATGGTTGTCAAAAATTGTTCGTCGAAAAATTTCAGGCACATACGGACGGGTTTTTCCAGTGGAAGTTTCACACCATATTTCAACGTCATTTATCGGAATATTTACTTTTTCTAACTTGAAAGATGTTTTGGAAAGTTTTAAAATTGATTTAAGCTCTTCATCGTTTTCTTGTTCTTTTAACAGACTTGAAATACTGACATTGTTAAAATCGATCAATTCGACATACGATCTCGATAAAGTATCGGCAACGATATTTTGTATGCCTTTGATGTAACGAATGTCGGTAGTAAATTCTGCGATAAACTCTAAGTGGCGCGTTTGACGGGGCGATTTTTCAGTTTTGGAACATATTGCGTTTGTGAGCGGCTTATGGTCGGTGAAAACAGTAAATTGTCTACCTTCCACGTAATACCGAAAATGTTTAACGTTTTTGAAAATTGCGAGGAGTTCGCGATCGAACGTCGAGTATTTTCTTTCGGCTGGGCTCAAACGAGTTGAAAAGAAACCTAAAGGCTCCCAAAAGCTATTATGGTATTGCTGGAGTACTCCTGATTTGCTGATTTCCACTAGAGGCTTTGGGTGAAAAAGCATAGTGCGCTCGGACAAATCTCTTTTGAGAACTTGAAAAGCTTCTTCACAAGCGTCGGACCACTGAAAAATCGCTTTTTTATTTTCATTTTTACTAGTTTTAATATTCTTAAGTTGTTCGTAAAGAACTTTAGCCTTGAAAGCCATATTTGGCATAAAACGATTATAAAAATTAATCATGCCGAGGAAGCGCTGAAGTTGTTTGATGGAGCTAGGACTAGGAAATTCGTTAATTGCTTTTACTCGTTCTTGCGAAGGAGTTATTCCATTTTCGGAAACGCAGTATCCCAAGAAATCGAGTTTGCTTACTCCTAGTTCGCATTTCGCTAAATTAACGTTAAGTCCGTGCTCTTGTAATCTTCGAAAAACTTCACGCAAATGCGCCTTATGTTCCTCGACCGATTGACTTGAAACTAGAACGTCGTCCAAGTACACGAATACAAACGAAAGGTCTCCTAAAACACTGTTCATAAAACGTTGGAATGTTTGCGCACCGTTGCGCACTCCGAAAGGCATTCGTAAAAATTCGAAAAGCCCGAAAGGTGTAATTACCGCTGTTTTATGAACGTCCTCTTCTGCGACCGGTATTTGATGGTAAGCGCGAATCAAATCGATTTTTGAAAAAATTACACAACCGTCGAGGTTAGCGGAAAAGTCTTGAGCGTTGGCGATCGGATGCTTGTCTGGTATGGTCGCTTGATTTAACCATCTGTAGTCACCACATGGTCTGAAGTCCAAAGAATTCTTTTTGGGAACCATGTGAAGTGGTGAAGCTACGTGTGATTTTGAGACGCGACAAATACCTAGATAGATCATCTGCTGAAATTGACGTTTCGCGATTGCTAACCTCTCAGGATTGAGTCTTCGGGCGCTAGCTGAAGGGAGTTGACCAGTTGTTTGTATCCGGTGGACAACGTCATGTTTGACCGGTAACGTAAAGTCTGGTGGAGCTTTAAGCTCAGGAAACTCGTCAAAGATAGCGCCGAATTCAGTTGGAATTGAAAAAAGTTTGGGAGAGCCAGTGGTGGTGCATTTGGAGAGACAGTTGACTTGAAGACTAGTATTTTTATCCACTAGTCGTTGGCTACGAAGATCGACGATTAAATTGAATTTATGCAAAAAATCAGCTCCTATAATAGGGTGATCAATATCGGCAATAACAAGAGTGAAATCGAAAGCGCGTCTAAGTTTCAAGTCAACTGTCAATCGTTTGCAACCGTAGGTATGAATTCTTCCACCGTTCGCGGTAAGAAGAATGAAATCGTTTGGTTGGCTGATGTGCTGGCAGGACTTACGAGGAATTATCGAAATCTCTGCACCAGTGTCGATTAAAAATTGGAATTTGGAATTTTTATCCAAAATGAAAAGACGGCGCGAAAAGTTTGCCGCGTCTGAGATCTGGCGAACTAGTTTTTTGGATTTTTATTTGCTTCGGAGTCAAAGGTGCAGGATTGCTTCGAACAATTCCTCGCATTTTTCCCGAACTTTCGGTGAAACCAGCAAATCGATTCATTGTTCTTTTTTCCACTCAGCGAACGGTGCCTACCACTAGCTCTACTCCATGAAAAACTTCTAGACGCTCTTTTATATTCCGTTCGAGCAAATTTTTTTTTAAATGATTGTATTTATCTTGCGCGGGAGGAGAAACTTAAACGTCAGCTACCGATTCCATCGTCCGATTATTTAGAGAAGCTACTAAGTAATCGTACTTCGTATTTGACGCGGTGATATTTTTCAATCGGAATTGCGTTTCGATTTGGAGAAACCACAAATCGGGACGATTGTTCCAAAATGGTGGAATCTTGATTGAAATTAGCGAAGCTTGTTGGATCGAACCCGAAACGACTGAAGTTGGGTGCCCAGATGGTGTACCACCATCGTTTCCACCATCCGCGCCACTAGTATATTTATCATCGCCCGTCAATTTACAAAAATGAAATCCAAAATCGGTTAATTAAAATGAAAATTAGTTGAATTCGAACCGTTAAAATATTTCGCGGTAAAACAACTGTATTCAGATATATGTTAAACGCTCGAGAGGAGAGAAACGGGATTCCTTAATCCACCGTAACCGAAAATGTTAATCCGTACCTATTACCGAGAAACTTTAAATTCCGTTACCGCGATCGACCGAAACAACCTTCTTTACAAAGACACTAACCACTGTTATTTTGAAAGAAAGAGACTTAAACTTTTTTTTTTTTAGAAGAATGTTTTTACAATAATGTAAATATTTTATTTTAAAGAAATAATATCAATTTTTAAAATATATAAATGTAAATTTTTTGTTAAAAAAAGATAAAATTTTTTTGAGATTCGTGTTGAGAAAAATAATTTACTCACTGTACTTTTCTAAAATGATTTTATTTTGTTGATTGATGAGGTACGATCTGGAAACTGGAACGATGACGATGTTGCTGATGTGTGTGATGTTAAAGCACAATGTATTTATATGGATATATATATTTATTTCACTGCAGATGAAATGCGTGCTGTGGTTTTCGGTGTTGGCGATGATGATGCGAACGATGATGACGTTGAGGAAGTTGATGATGACGATGATGGCGAAGAAGATGAGGATGTAGGGGTACTCTGATGGATAAAAAAAAACCAACAATTTGACGGTGCTACGGTGGACACGAGCACACGTTGTCGTTTGATTTGTGCCGTGTTTCAGTGGGCACTTGGGTAGTTGTCGTCTTGCCAATATTTTTTGTAGTTTTAATGTGCACGTGACGTCGTGGGCACTGGTGTCGGTGGTTTATGCAACTTCGCATCCAAAACCACGATGACGATGACGTGGTGGTTGATGCAACGTGGTGTTTTTCGTCGCTGTTCTGGTGGCTGTTGCAGGAAAATGACGTGTTGGCCGGTGTGGGTAGCGTGTGCCTTTTTAAAACGCAATTGTTCGGCACAACCTCAATTTTTTTTGCAGCCGATGTGGGAGCGTGTCTTGTGCACTTTTTTTAATGGTCGGGGTCACCAATTTGTGCCCTCTTATAGGCACAAGTTTGTCTTTAAATGAAACACTTTATTTTACTTAGTTTAAGTTAATTTTAATTAGAAAATAAGTTTAATAGTTTTAGTTTTTCGCTTTTAAGTCTTATGTTAATAATTTCAATAGCAACCGGTCACGTTCACGTCGAGTCAGAGAATGAGAGAAAAGGAAATAATATGGCGAACGTCCAAGGTACTTTTATGTACAGTTCGCATTAAAAGTATTTTGGTACAGTTCAAAATGAAACAGTTTAAAGTGAATCTGTGTTTGGAATGGTCGGTAGGTATGTAACGCGTTTACACGTTGGTTGTTATTTACGTGTAGACACGCTACAGAAACCTAGTCACCGAACCACAGGGAATTGTAGATGTTTTCAAGCAGTGCTTCCAGCAGCTGCTGAGTGCGCATAAAGTCGAGGGAGCCAATGACGAAAGAGAAGCGAAACCAGTCAATAAAGACCCGAAGTTCGAGACGACAAAGAAGACCGAACCTCCGGTACATGGACTAAGTGACTGCAAATGCCAGAGCGCTTGATTTTGGCGACTGGAGTGTGCATGCGGGAGACCGTTCCCGATGGAAGGCTGTTGTGTCTCAGGTGGAGATCCTGCATGGATTGGGAACCGAATAAGTAAGTAAGTATTAAAAAGGTGAACCGTAAACTACAATATAAGTTCAACCAAAATATTGATGTTGTCTAACGACCCAGAACACGAACATGACATTAGCTCAACCATATTAAACGGGTGGAATGCTCCATAGCTCCATCAAAAACACTGTTCGTTCTTAGCCCTTAGCCTCTTAGTTTGAGACGACCAGCGCAGCGGTATGATCACTGGAAACCATGCCCAATGGACATGTATAAGGAATTAATAAGAATGCAACATTTTGTTCAGTTATAAGTTTAAGGCAGTATGACATGATAATAACTTCAACTTCAAACAGTAAGAGTATAGCATCGTCATATAGATTAGTGGTGTAATAACTAATAAACCTTATTTTCAGTGAATAACACTTTTCTTCCACCTCATTTGTCTAAGGCGAACAAAGCCGACAATAATTCAATTAAATCAAATTTCAACCTATTACACAATGTCGATAGTGAGTTGAGGGTTCTCTCACCCACTCCTTCAAGTCACAACTCCCATAGTCAACATAATATTCTTTGCCAAACAGAAGTTAAAATAGTAATTTAAATTCAATTAATTACGAACCGGTCCACTGAACCACAAGAATTTAAATTATCCCAGGAACTTAACCAAAGTTGTTTATATTCAATTAATCGGCTAAGACATAAACTGTCCATGTTTTCCATAATAGAACCAAATCACCGTGCAAATGTACCTTCTTTCCTCACCTATCCTTACACTTCTCTCTTTTCATCGCACTGAACCTTTTGAGTTTGAACTTAATTTAAGGTGTGGGCTTATTGCTTGTTATTCGATTCTCTGTGCCACGTCCTCTTCGCTATCGATTGTCCTGTGCTGTCGTTCGGGTATTGCTTGTGAAAATTTTACTAGAATATTGTTTGTTTGTGGACGACGAATGTTTTGGTCCTAGTTAAGTGGTATGTAGCCTTATGCGAGAGTTGTTTATGCGTCTCAGTGTCAGTGTTTGCATTGTGTAAATTAAATTTATTGCCTCCACCCGAATCAATTGAGCCATGTTTTGTAAATGCTCTAGGTGGTAGATACACGCATCCTGTACAAGCTCACAATTAGTCAGTTTGGCCATTGTTGTCAAATAATTGGCAAAACGAAACAAACCTGCTGCTGCTCTGTAGTGTTCAGACTCTGGGGACAGAGATATTGGGGGGAAAGGCCTAGTTCGGGGGAAATTTGTAAAATTAAATTTGCATAAAACTGCTCACTCTTGACCCTTAAATGTTACAAAATCCGTGTTTTGATCTGGCAAGGCAATGAGGTGTGAATCGTTTGCCTCTTGGTAAATTTTTGTTACAAATTCTCCTCCGGCTCTTCCGCTTCCATTTTGCCACCATCATCAGTCGTCACTCGTCTGTCGGTTGTCAGTCATCACACCACTATACAATGCGGGACTCCAATTGAGTCCATGTCGAGCTTTGGCCATGGTTGTGTAATCAGATTGAACTACCTTCTAGGTAAAATGTTTCAGTAAATGTTTCTTCACTCCAAATAACTGTGGGAAAGGATGCGGTGTGGGTCGATCCGTTTGTGAATATTGATTGAAAGCGGAGCAATTGCAATCATATAAATTTGACGTTCCCATTGGGATGTTGTGGAATTTTGAATTATATGCAGTCTACGAAAATGTTTCTAATTTTACGATTGTGTAGGTTTGTTGGACTTTGCAGCTTGTCGCTGGGAGCTTGTAAGGGGGGAGTAAATCCCAAAGGTAAATTATAATTAATGTTCGGATATCTGCATTGACTTGTAAATGAGAGCAGTTGAAGGAAACTAGTGCAATTAGTGCACAGTCTAGAAGACACTTTGTTGTATGGTTTTAATTAAAGCTTAAACACGAATTTCTTGTATTAACACTTGCATTGCAGTTGAAGAAGTCATTATTGTATTTGAGACGATGGAGGAGGTAGAAACCCAAAATATCGTGTTTTTGGGAATACAAGGAACCACAAGTGAGACTTCAGATCCACTTAGCATATTATGAAAATTGCAGCAAGTGTTCCACAAGGTAGTCCTCTAGGACCAGTACTGTTTTCATTCAAATGCTTGGAATCAAATAAAAAAATAATTGAGAAAGAGAAAGTGAATAGTTATTCTTATGATAACAACTTCAAATCATAGCTCCTTTGTCCTTTATCTTGCCTCCTACCTGCTCAACAAATAAAATTCAAAAGGGAATGTATCATTTTGGAAAATTAAATCCCTTGAGCTTGCCGAATTTTTCCAACCAGAAAAAGGTACCTACGCATAAAGCGAAAAATTCAAATCCTGATTTGGGGTAACAGAAAAAAAACGGAAGACAAACAAAAACTTTTTCCAAACAAAACGATAAAGCAAGAGCAACGAGAAACTTTTAATGAAGAAATTAAGATATACTTACTTCAATCCACTTGCGAGGAAAAATTGCCGTCATTTCAACCCTTTTTTAACTGAGTTCTGAGCTTATCAATTCTATTAACCCGACCTTTTGACAGAAGTGTGGAATTTTATAACATTTTCTAAAGAATAACAATGATGGATGTAAAAAAATGAAAACGGTTGGGTAAATCCTGAATCCGAATCGCAGACATGATATGATCATGACAAGGGAATTCTTTTGATTTTTTGTTTTTGTTGTTTGAAAGAGAACAATGTTAATGTTTCTTATTTTCGGGAAGTATTGATTTAATGCCTTTTTGGTGGGATTTTATCTTCAGTATCTTCACATAAGGAAAAGAGATTGTTGGAAAGGATTTGGAAATACGTAGTGTTTTC
Source organism: Sphaerophoria taeniata (assembly GCA_943590905.1). NCBI lineage: Eukaryota > Metazoa > Arthropoda > Insecta > Diptera > Syrphidae > Sphaerophoria > Sphaerophoria taeniata. Next base: position 78,604,974 of record OX016540.1, on the reverse strand, counting down.
AAGTTGAATTGAACTGATATACAGCACTTAATGAAATGCCAGATGGAAAGTGTTTGAGTAGTCCTTACTAGTCGCATAGATTACTGCACAATAATTTAGAATATGTAGTTTGTAGTGCAGTTGCCCGTAGCTTAGTGGTTAGGTGCGTTGGCTGCTAAGCAGAACGTCGTCGTGGGTGCGAGTAGGGCCCATAAAGTTTTTATTTCATCTTTTACGGGCACTGCCTCTTGCGAAGAACTGACAAATCTTCCAAGTGTATCAATCTGTAATGAAAAAGTGCTTCTCAACTCTGCCGTTCGGAATCGGTGTTAAATTGTAGGTCCCCTCAATTCTTCACACGCACTCAGAGAATTGTTGATGAGAGTAAGAACCTTAGGCCTTGGCTCTTCAAGAGCTGTCGCGCCACTCTATTTTTTTTATTTTATGTAGTTTTCTTTATACGTCAATAATTAGAAAACTTATACCTAATTTCCTGGTGTGTAGTTTGTTTTTTAAAGCGGAGTCGGACATCGTCTCGGAATCGGGCTTATACGTGTACCGAGACTCAGACTTGCATTAGACTCGGCCTCAGATTCCGACTCCTACTTAGACTCGAACTCGGATTTTGACTCATATTGGAACTATGACTCAAACCCTTACTATGATTCGGACTCGGAATTTGGACTATGACCCGGACTCAAACTGACATTCATACTCGGACTCAGACTGGAATTCGCACTCAAACTTGGACTCCGATTAGATTCGGATTCGAACTCAGACTGACTCGGACTTCTACTTGGAATCGGACTCATACTTAGACTCGGACTTAAACTTCGACTTGGATCGTGATTTGGACTCAGAATTGGACTTTGACTCGAAATTGGACTGGGATCATAGGACTAATGAGTCAAAAGACCAAAAAGCCAAAGGACCAAAAGCAAAAATGTTAACAACGTGAACAATGAGCATCTCAGTAATCCCTCTTACTCTTATCACTTGAAATGTTCTCCTTTTGAATTCCGTCTAAAAATCTCAAGTACGTTTGTGGATCACCTACCTAGATAGAGGTGTTACATGCCATTCTTATGGATGGTTAAGTGTTTTGAAAATAATAGAATCAAAGAAAGTTTAGGCAAACATCTTGCGCATCTTTGGCGACATCGCCAGTTGTCGAACACATTAAGAGGCTCACCTTTACCAAGCTTACTATTTTAGGAACTTTCCCCACAAATAATTACATTCAATCAGTCTCGACGACAATTTCAGTGGTCTAATCAAACCCAAATGTAATTATCTACTACCACCACCGAACACTAGCATAAGACTTGGACAAAAGTTTAACCCATAAATTTAAGCACACACAAAACCACACAAACACCATTTAACCCTTGCCACACAATAAACGTTTGAAAATTCAATTCCTTATAGACCGCAAAATTCGTAAATAAAAATACTCAATTTACATTATGTAAACAAAATATATTTATTAATTTATAGATGCATTTCGGTCCACAACTGGGGAACCATCATCAGCGAGCGTCAATTATACACTAAACAAGATTACAAAAGAAAACAGTGCAAACTGAAAATGAGAAAAAAAAGAACAACAGCAATTACATACATAGTACATTTACATTTATGTTGATAATATGAGAAAAAAAAATTATTTTCTTATTGTTTTTAAACAACCAAACAAAGGTGATTGAATTGCTCCTGGTTCAAGATTCATCAGGTTGTCATTTATATGTATATATAAAGATTCATAGGCATCAAGCTTTGAAGGTCTGCTGATTGATTTTAAAAGGCGAACATTTTCTATGTCAAATTTGTTGTGCGGTTCATCGTGGTTAACATCATATGCGTGGGAGGCGATTGCATTATCAAGTTTCTTACATTTAACTGCACGAAGGTGTTCATTGAACCTAGTTTGTAATGCTCTTCTTGTTTGGCCTATATATTTTTGATTGCAGTTGGTGCAGGTTACTTCATAGACGCCACTTAGTTGTTCAAACGGGGATTTGTCTTTCGTGGAGCCAAGGGCGAGCTTTAGTTTGTTGTTGTTGGAAAAAACCATTTGCATGTTTGATTTCTCAAAAATATTTTGAAGCTTGTTGGTCACAGAAGGTACAAAGGGGACAGAAACTCGTTGTGCTTGCGATGATAAGACGATTGAATTTTGTGAGAAAAGTGTACTTTCTTTGTTACGTTTAATTTTCTTTGAATGTTTGTGGATGAGGCGGTCAATTAAGGTTGTATGAAAACCATTTACATCAGCAATATGTTTGATTTGTTCATATTCACGTTTATAGTTTTCAACCGACAATGGAAGGCGGCAAAGTCTATGTACCATAGAATGAAAAGAAGCTATTTTTTGTTGATACGGGCAAAATGAATCATTCGTAATGTATCTATCCGTTGATGTTGATTTTCGATAAACTGCGAAATGAAGTTTATTGTTTTGGCGTTTTATTTCCAGATCAAAAAAAGGTAGAGTGTGTTCGATTAAATTTTCTTTTTCAAAAGTGAATTGTATACTTGGGTAACGGTTGTTGATAGTTTCCAGAATATGTTCCACATTGGTTTCTTTCACTATTGCAAAGGTGTCGTCCACATATCTAAACCAAGTGCGGGGTAAAACACCCTCTGACTTTAGATCCGATTCAAAATTGCTCATGAACGCTTCCGCAACGTAAGGTGAAAGGCTATTTCCCATGCTGCACCCAGAGTCGTTTGAGTAGAAAACATCACGAAATCTGAAACAATTGTGTTTCATACACAATTCAATAGCCTCCACATAAGTGTTAAACTGGTCGGTTGAGAGATTGAATTTATTAAGGTGTTTTTTAATCGAGTCAACAGCAATGTTTATTGGAACAGATGGAAAAAGAGCTGTCACATCAAAGGAAATCATTATTTCGTCATCCTCTAAAACAACGTCTTTGATTTTGTCTACAAATTCATAGGTATTTTTGACAGAATAGCCTTCAAATGGACCAAATTTTTTTAATTCGTTTACTAGCCAACGAGCTACCTTGGAAAAGGGTGAGTTTATATTAGAAACGATTTTCCTCATTTTGTCCCCACTTTTGTGGACTTTAGGAAGACCGTACATAAGTGGGACCGACGGGTTCGAAACAATTAAACGATATTTGTTAATCCCAAACACCCGAGATATTGCATCGATCGTAGTTCTGGCATCCTTAATCATTGTTGGCAGTGGAGATTTTTTACAAATACTAAAATTGTCTTCCTCAATAGATTTTTTCATTCTATGATCATATTCATTTTTGTCCATTATAACCACCTGATTGCCTTTATCTGCTTTTAAGTAATAAACGTTTCGATTTTTAAGTTTGATCAAAGAGCTGTTCCATTTTTTGGTGTCGACATGTTTTTGTTTGTGTGATTGAGCAGCTCTAATGAGAGGAAGCGCTGCATCTCTTACTTGTTTTTTAATTTCAGATGGTTTATATTGTAAAGCTGCTTCAACATCAGCGATCAGATCAACAAAGGGTTCATTACGTGGTTTGATAGAAAAATTTAAACCTTTATTCAACAGATCCATTTCATCGACATCAAACACTTCATTAGATAAATTAATTACCAAATATTTGATAGGTTTAACAGATGGTTTTGATTGGTCAAGATTATTTGAATTTTTTTTGATTAACTTTTCTAATTTTTTATTTTGTGTATCACGTTTTTTGTTGAAAACAGCATCACTTCTAGCAATTGATGAAAAATGAAACCTATTAAATTCATTGAATTGTTCGTTGTTTAGTTGTTTTGTTAATTTTAAATGAAGATTATATAGTTTAAGTTGCAAATTATCTAAATTACTGTAGTGGAACTGGAGTTCGAACTTCAACCATAAATTTTGGGCATGTTTTATGACTTTTATAGTTCTGGAGTTGTTTACACAGCACTGTAATTTAATGAAGTTGGGAAAGACATTTTTTCGTTCCCAACTTCATTAAATTACAGTGCTGTGTAAACAACTCCAGAACTATAAAAGTCATAAAACATGCCCAAAATTTATGGTTGAAGTTCGAACTCCAGTTCCACTACAGTAATTTAGATAATTTGCAACTTAAACTATATAATCTTCATTTAAAATTAACAAAACAACTAAACAACGAACAATTCAATGAATTTAATAGGTTTCATTTTTCATCAATTGCTAGAAGTGATGCTGTTTTCAACAAAAAACGTGATACACAAAATAAAAAATTAGAAAAGTTAATCAAAAAAAATTCAAATAATCTTGACCAATCAAAACCATCTGTTAAACCTATCAAATATTTGGTAATTAATTTATCTAATGAAGTGTTTGATGTCGATGAAATGGATCTGTTGATTAAAGGTTTAAATTTTTCTATCAAACCACGTAATGAACCCTTTGTTGATCTGATCGCTGATGTTGAAGCAGCTTTACAATATAAACCATCTGAAATTAAAAAAACAAGTAAGAGATGCAGCGCTTCCTCTCATTAGAGCTGCTCAATCACACAAACAAAAACATGTCGACACCAAAAAATGGAACAGCTCTTTGATCAAACTTAAAAATCGAAACGTTTATTACTTAAAAGCAGATAAAGGCAATCAGGTGGTTATAATGGACAAAAATGAATATGATCATAGAATGAAAAAATCTATTGAGGAAGACAATTTTAGTATTTGTAAAAAATCTCCACTGCCAACAATGATTAAGGATGCCAGAACTACGATCGATGCAATATCTCGGGTGTTTGGGATTAACAAATATCGTTTAATTGTTTCGAACCCGTCTGTCCCACTTATGTACGGTCTTCCTAAAGTCCACAAAAGTGGGGACAAAATGAGGAAAATCGTTTCTAATATAAACTCACCCTTTTCCAAGGTAGCTCGTTGGCTAGTAAACGAATTAAAAAAATTTGGTCCATTTGAAGGCTATTCTGTCAAAAATACCTATGAATTTGTAGACAAAATCAAAGACGTTGTTTTAGAGGATGACGAAATAATGATTTCCTTTGATGTGACAGCTCTTTTTCCATCTGTTCCAATAAACATTGCTGTTGACTCGATTAAAAAACACCTTAATAAATTCAATCTCTCAACCGACCAGTTTAACACTTATGTGGAGGCTATTGAATTGTGTATGAAACACAATTGTTTCAGATTTCGTGATGTTTTCTACTCAAACGACTCTGGGTGCAGCATGGGAAATAGCCTTTCACCTTACGTTGCGGAAGCGTTCATGAGCAATTTTGAATCGGATCTAAAGTCAGAGGGTGTTTTACCCCGCACTTGGTTTAGATATGTGGACGACACCTTTGCAATAGTGAAAGAAAGCAATGTGGAACATATTCTGGAAACTATCAACAACCGTTACCCAAGTATACAATTCACTTTTGAAAAAGAAAATTTAATCGAACACACTCTACCTTTTTTTGATCTGGAAATAAAACGCCAAAACAATAAACTTCATTTCGCAGTTTATCGAAAATCAACATCAACGGATAGATACATTACGAATGATTCATTTTGCCCGTATCAACAAAAAATAGCTTCTTTTCATTCTATGGTACATAGACTTTGCCGCCTTCCATTGTCGGTTGAAAACTATAAACGTGAATATGAACAAATCAAACATATTGCTGATGTAAATGGTTTTCATACAACCTTAATTGACCGCCTCATCCACAAACATTCAAAGAAAATTAAACGTAACAAAGAAAGTACACTTTTCTCACAAAATTCAATCGTCTTATCATCGCAAGCACAACGAGTTTCTGTCCCCTTTGTACCTTCTGTGACCAACAAGCTTCAAAATATTTTTGAGAAATCAAACATGCAAATGGTTTTTTCCAACAACAACAAACTAAAGCTCGCCCTTGGCTCCACGAAAGACAAATCCCCGTTTGAACAACTAAGTGGCGTCTATGAAGTAACCTGCACCAACTGCAATCAAAAATATATAGGCCAAACAAGAAGAGCATTACAAACTAGGTTCAATGAACACCTTCGTGCAGTTAAATGTAAGAAACTTGATAATGCAATCGCCTCCCACGCATATGATGTTAACCACGATGAACCGCACAACAAATTTGACATAGAAAATGTTCGCCTTTTAAAATCAATCAGCAGACCTTCAAAGCTTGATGCCTATGAATCTTTATATATACATATAAATGACAACCTGATGAATCTTGAACCAGGAGCAATTCAATCACCTTTGTTTGGTTGTTTAAAAACAATAAGAAAATAATTTTTTTTTCTCATATTATCAACATAAATGTAAATGTACTATGTATGTAATTGCTGTTGTTCTTTTTTTTCTCATTTTCAGTTTGCACTGTTTTCTTTTGTAATCTTGTTTAGTGTATAATTGACGCTCGCTGATGATGGTTCCCCAGTTGTGGACCGAAATGCATCTATAAATTAATAAATATATTTTGTTTACATAATGTAAATTGAGTATTTTTATTTACGAATTTTGCGGTCTATAAGGAATTGAATTTTCAAACGTTTATGTAAACTGACCACAAACCGGCTTTAATTTAGTGATTAAATTTGACTAAAAACTTTTTACTTGCCACACAACTATCTATTTTCAAAACTATTTTCCTTCTGTCAATCAAACCACATACAAAACAAATAACAAACATCAACAATTTCTAATCAAATCCTGGATGAATAACACACCAAAGGCAAAGGGGGTAAGTTAAAGAAGAGAAGAGCGGAGGGGGAGAGGACAAAAATCTAGGCACATCTAAACTTAATTGGATATCTACCTGTTTTATTAATTATTTCTACACAACCGCCACTAATGAGAGTCAACCACCAAAACCGCTCCAACAGAATGATCTTTAACCAATATTTCTAACCAAAATCAAATTATCAGCCTACGTAAATAAAACAAAATAGCTAAGTACCGCAACTGGCATCTGTTATCCCTTAATCAGTTGATGAATTAATGGCCAGGCCAAAGCGATACGGGAAATGATAGGATCCTGACTGCGTTATCCTTTTCGTCGTGTTCGTTGCGTGAACATGGCGGGCGGTGGAAAGCGTTCTCACGTCGCAATTCGTTATAGATACGCGTACAGCAGCTCGTAAAACCGCTGCCCATATACAATATCAAAGTGAATCCTTTGAATCCTGCCAAGTACCGGAGCACGTACAATTTTTTTCCTAATTAATTAGCCAACACACTCGGTCGTCAGAATTGGCTTTCGTTAGATGTAGATTCGCATGACCGAACGTCCCAAGCATCAAAGTGTTCTTTGCTAGTTTTATTTGCTTAAAAAGGTTTTTGGGCGGGCGACAGTGATGAGCCAGGCTGCTGATAAATGAAAGACGGTCAAGGTAGAATTCCTCACTCATTAGTTCAATGCACACGGATACGTCATCCATCAATTAGAATTATAATAAGTGTTGACACACTGTCATGGATGAGAAGTAGACAAACGAAGTATTCACGTCACGCGGAGACACTATCGCTTCTCGACCACACCGTCTCACTTTCGCTTGTTTGTCAAAACTATACAATTCACAGACAGGACTATCTATGGACGGTATTTAATGACACAAACAGTTTGCGGGGGAATAAAACGATTCGTAGAGTCCTGCACAGTGCTATCATCAAATCAAACATTGATTGGTCACGGGAATCGAAGTCAAATGAAACTGTCAATTTAGTTTCAATTAACGAGACTTAGATTAATGGTATTTAACTTATTTGACAGCTCTTTAATCAGCTTTTTTGTGTTATTGACTTTAAATCCGTAATCGACTTTATGGCTTGAAGGAATAGAAATGGAAGAAATTTAAGGTGCATTGATATAAAAAACAAGAGAGAGAAAGAGAGAGGACGCACGGTATAGGACTTCGTCTAACACTATAACTTGGTATTGAGATCAGATGAAGAATAACTATAGACAACGGCTGTTTCACTGTCTGGAAGATAATTGAGAACACAAATCGCTCTTTAAATCGGCAACAGTGTTTCCCTTTCCATGCACGACCCTGATCAACACAGTCTTCGTTATGGTGCAAAAGCATAGACATGGAAAAATCTACTTCGAAAAAAAAACATTTTCAGTTGATTTTTGGTTTCATTTGTTTCTAATTCAAGTAAAGTAAAGACATATATATCTGACCTATGCTGGATAACGTCAAGCTAATGGCCATAGCCAGATAATAAGGTCTTCGCCGCCAAATCCGAGCGACCCGGAGCTCCGCGGCTAAGGCGAAGCGCAGAAGAAGAACAGGGGGACCTGAAAAAAAAACTTCGCGTGAACAATAAAATCCACAATTAATATCAAGGAAACAAAATCATCATCGGAAATTATTTGAATTCAAATTTTATTTCGATTGATGACTGACGAATGGGTTACCTGCATAAACACTTGATAAGTGAATTACCTACTTATTTCTTAAGCTAAGAAGCTTGTGGAAGTTCAAAGACTGCTATGTGTTTCTCTTCTCGAAATCAAAATTTCTTCGGATATAATATGAAATAAACATATTAGTGCACCAGAGAATTATTCTTATCCAGAAAACTAAAACGTTGAAGCCTCAAGTTATCCTTTAAATCCTCGTACAGATTTGCCAGATTTATTGGATGTCAAAGACCAGACAGACAAGTCCTCAAGCTGGCAGGCTGGTGTTGACAAACATTTTCTCTTTAATTTCTCATAAGTAACACATACTTAATCTTCCCTTCAGTAAATTTACTAGTTTATCGATTCTTCGAACCCCATCGTCCCTCTTCCATACCATATCATGATAAATAATTGAACATTGCACAAATATTGGTAATAACTTCCTGTACACAAACATGCACGAATTGGTATGTAAACTAATCTGGCAAACTTTATATTTTATTGTTGAATTGAAAGTGCACATTTAATTGAACAATGTCGTCTTCTGGAAACCAGAATTGGAACCCAAAAAGCAAAATTTATTTGAACAAGAGCTTTATTTGGGTCACTTAATCCTTTCATCCCTTTTAAAGCAATCTCTTTCAGTTAATATTTAGCATTTAATATATCCCTGGTGTTTGCTTTTAGTTTCTTGTTGTGCAAAGTCCTTCATATCCATATATACATCGAAATTCGCTTTAGAATTATTGATACAATATTGACTTTAACAAATAGAAAAGTCTATACACTATTGATAAGGGATATTCTCTGGTATTCTCGAATAGTTGAATTCAAATGTTGATGCTGACCGACCGACCTTGTTTGGGTTTCGGTTTTGGGTTTTAAATAAACAAACCTCACTCCGGTGTTGAATTGAAACAGGTCAAGTCGATGTATGGAACGAATGTGATGAAAGATTTATTCAATTTGGTTTGGTTCTTGAGATTACCTTGGTTCTAAAAGGTATATAAGCATCACTTCAGACAGGTATTGAGATAAATCCAGAAAACTTTTTGGGGTATTTATGAATTATTATGATTTTCTTTATTCTAAAATTGATATGGTTTTTGGTCTTTTATTCGTAGTTAATGCTGGAAAACTATTTCAATTCAATGAGCTCTGGAGCTGAAGACTGTTTTTATAAGGATGATTGATGACATTTCAAAACAGATACTGAATTGTTTAATTTATTTCGGAATAGGAGCAATTAATCTAATTGAGGATTCAGTGAACAGTATTCAAGAAATTTCCGATAACTGTTACAAACTCTGTTAATCCTTTTTGTTAGCAAGGTAAACCATTTAGTAGTTTCTTTCAAAATCACAGATTATTTTGACCCAGAAAGAAATGAGTTACTTGAACAACGTTGGGTTGTATTGACAACTCATTGCCAAAGTGAGTGCTGTTTTTATCAATGTGAAATAATTTTGTGCACCACGCCATTGTCAATCTCTTGCTCACTAAATTCACAAATTAGCCTTCCAAAGTTCCAGGCGATGTCGATTGGTAGCTCAGAACTGCGAATCACCGATTTTATGACGACTACTTGGAAACTATCAATCAAGCAAAAAAAAACCTTGTCCACTTGTATTCCACATCGGAACTAAAAAGGGTGAACATTTAGGCAAATGGTTAGTTATTGCAAAGGGACTCTGTTGTTCCAAACGATTGGTGAGCGAATCATTTCAAGAAATGAACCTTTAAATCGGCCACGTTGATTAAAGTTGATGAAATTTGCTGGGCACTATAAAATCCTAAGCAAACAATTTCTGATTCCTTGGTAGAAGGTGTCGGATCTGTATCGCTAGGGCCACTCACACTACTACGAAGTGTGGGAAGTTATAATTAATTAATTAATTAATTAATTAATTATTCCCACGCCTCTTTCCCCCCCAGATACCGCACGCGCTGGGGTCCATTTTCACCGAGTACGACGGCAATAACGGTTGCTAGACGTATCGGCACTTAATTAGAAATTATTTGTAAAATAAAAAAGTGATGGCGATACGAATATCAGGAAGATGAGAGTTAGGGACTGCTTAATGCAAGCAGGGTCAAAAAGGAATAAAATTTTAAATTAAAAAATTTTACAAAAAGAGAAAAAAAAAATTAAAATTAAAATTAAAAAATTTTAAAGACAAAATATTAAAAGTCAAAAATTAAAAAAAAAAAATAATTAAATAAAAATAACAAAGTAAATAAGCGTGTAAAAGACACTTGTCAAGTTCGTAAAGAAAAATAAAAATAAAAAAAAGAAAAGAAAAGAGGAGTCAGTTTCTCTCTACTACATATACATACGTATTTATTTATTTTATTAGTTGTTTAAGGAAGTACTGTATAAAAGTTTCCTTTGTGTGATCTTGCTATGGTTGAAATCAAAAATATTTGAATTTTCGTTCACCTTACGTAACATTCTCGTAACTGGTTCATTACTGCCGTAATCAGTTCTGTGATGAGCTTGATGAAATTGGGGAACCGATCTTAGAGAGTGAAAGTTAACGTTAACACTCATTGCATCAAGGAGGGTGGAAGATTCTGTAGCACCGGATAGAATTTGGTGTACGAAAATAATATCAGCAACTTCACGACGTTTTTCTAGAGATTGTAAGTTTATAAGCCGCAACCGTTCTTGATACGGAGGTAGGTTAAAATTGTCAACCCATGAAAGTCCTCTTAAGGCGAAACGGAGGAATCTACGTTGTATTGCTTCAATTCTATTTATATGGACTTGGTGATAAGGGGACCATACTTGGCTGGCGTATTCCAGTAGAGGCCTTACAAACGTGGTATAAAGAGATTTCGTAACGTAAGGATCCGAAAATTCCTTAGACCAGCGTTTGACGAAACCTAAAGCAGAATTAGCTCTAGCTACGATATTGTCATAGTGAGACCTAAAGTTAAGCTCACTGTCACAAATAACTCCTAAATCTCGGATAGTTGTTACTCTGTGAACAATACATTCGTTGATATAATAGTCCCGTGTTTGCGGACGGAAACGTTTACGGGAATATGTGATTGTTTGGCATTTGGAAACATTAAGCTCTAAATTGTTTTTTTGACACCAAACATAGAAATTGTTTAAATCGGCCTGCAAGGGTAAAGCATCATCGGGTGAAGAAATCATTCTAAAGATTTTCATGTCGTCTGCGTACATTGAAACTTGGGAATTTTCAATCACAGATTCTACGTCATTAATAGTCAGAATAAAAATAATAGGGCCTAGATGACTACCTTGAGGGACTCCCGATGTTGCAGTAAATGGCTCTGATATAGAAGATCTAAATAAAACGCGATATTTACGTTCGGATAGGTATGATTCCATCCATTCAATGAAACCAGGAGGGAATCCAAGAGCCTTTAGCTTGAAAGATATAATATTGTGGGATATTTTATCAAACGCCTTGCTAAAGTCCGTAGCAATAACATCAACTTCTTTTTTACTTTCTATTGAGTTTAATGTATAAGAAACAAATTCAGTTAAATTAGTGGTCGTTGATTTCCCTTTTAGGAACCCATGTTGTTTGGCCGAAAATAATGATTTACAATGAAAGTACATTGTGTCGAATATAATACTTTCGAAAAGTTTAGGAATGCAAGATAATTTGGCAATCGGCCTATAGTTAGAAATGTCAGATTTACAGCCTTTCTTATGAATGGGAATTATGAAAGAATCTTTCCACATAGATGGAAAAATTCTTTGATAAAGAGATTTTTGAAAAAGAATAGTAAGAGGCTGAGCCAAATTAGCTGCACACTTCTTTAATACAATCGCAGGTAAACCATCAGGTCCCGAAGAGAAATCATCTTTTAATTTATTTATTTTGTTATAAGCACATCGTCAACAGTGATGTTGATCGATACCAATGATGTTTGGTTACAATCGTTCATATAAGTGAAATAGTCAGCATCAGGTACAAAATTACTGTCGGAAAAAGCAAGACTGAAGAAATTAGCAAATAAATTAGTTATAATTTTTGAATCATTAGAAGAGTGATCTAAATATTTGAGGGAATTAGGATATCCATCTGACTTTTTTTTTACGTTAATGAATTGCCAAAAGCGTTTGGGATCTGAGATTATATCAAACTGCATTTGATTAATATATGCATCATACAGGAGTTTTGAGAGAGCAGAGAACTCGTTGTACACTACTAAATAGGAGTAATAGTCTGTCTCTGATCTAGTTTTAAGATATTTTCTCCATAGACTATTTCGGGAGTTACGGAGTGAACGAAGTTGTTTTGAATACCACGGTGGTGACGGTGAGATATTTTTATATGGTGCATAGGGAACGCATAGAAAAAAACATTCAAAAATTATTGAGTAGAAGTTAGTGGTTAAACTATTGATGCTATTGTTAACAGTTTGGTTTAATATTAAATCAAAATTAATGTTACTAAGCAGCTCGTTTAGTTGGGCGAAGTTTGCTTTTCGGAAATTAAATCGATATGGGTTCTCAGAATCTACATCGGGATGATTGTGCTCATAGACGTAAGTTAAAGACAATGGCGGATGAAAATTGTCAATGGTGGAAAGAGTTAAGCTACTTTGCTCTACGATACAGTTATTTGCTTCATTGGAAAAAATGAGATCGAGTTGTCTGCTCAAGTTGTTTTTAACATCACTAATCTGATGCAAGCCGCAATCAGACAGATTGTCAGTAAATAACATTTCTTTTTCAGATGTTGCGTTACTTGCAACAAAATGAGAGTCATCCTCGGATCGTGACCATGACAGATTAGGGAGATTGAAATGCCCAACGAGCAATAAACCATCATGTACCTCCATAGCGTCACCCAGATTGTCAACTGCTTTTATAAGGTTATGATAAGTTTCAATTGGACTGGAAGGTCGTATGTAACAGCATAAAACAAAGATAATTTTTCGCTTGATATTGATTCTTACGCAGATCAATTCAATTTCTTCGGTGTTAGGTATTTCAAAAAGTGAACTGTCATACCTAGAATGCACTGCTATTAGAACACCTCTTCCAGTCATAACCCCCAAAAGACTGTCTTTTCGGTAAACATTAAAATCCGAGGTAAAAAATTCGTTATTATTAAAATTACTAGTTAAATTAGTCTCACTAAGAGCAAAAATATCAAAAGGAAGCTCTTGTGATTTTAAAAATACTTCAGGCGCTTTTGAGCGAAGTCCCCTTACATTTTGATAATAAAGGGACAAACACTTTAGTTTTTTGAAGCCTCATTTACATTATTGTTAATAACTTGCGGTTTTTTGTTGACAAATTCTTGGATGAAGGTATTAGTGGGCCATGATGTCGGAGAAATTAATAGATTGAACATTGGTTCGGGGACGGAGACTTTAAAAGAAGCAACTCTACCATTTGCTCTAGTTATATTTTTACATTTAATTAAGTTTTGGTCATTGTATATATTTTGTTGATTTAATATAGTCTTTACATGATTAAGAATATCTGTGGAGGATGTAGAAATATCAAATTTAGAAAGAAAGATGCACTAAGGAGAAGGTACCACTCTGGGAGTCAAAATGCAAGTTGAAGGGGAAATTGCAAAAGGGGTGTTGATATTTTGAGTAATGTTTTGATTATAGCTATCGAAGTTAATATGGTTATTAATATCAATATTGTCATTGAGAGGTCTATTTAATAAAGGTCTATTAAATAAAGGAGGATTACTGTTGGAGGTGTTGTTGCATGTTAATTCGTCTTGAAGAGACACACAATTAGGATCATTAGAAGAATTGACCGCTGCTGTAAGGACGGTACTAGCATTCAAAATTGCAGCACTTTTTAAGTCGGCAAGGCTATCTTTAACACTTCTTAATTCTTTTTCCAAAGTTGTGAAATTATTGCTACATTCATCAAGTTTAGTTTTATTAAGCGTTATCAAACTCTCAAAGTCTTTTGAAAGTTGGAGAACAGATTGGGAGATATTATTGATGTTCGAGTTATTGATTGTATTTAAATTACTAACGTTTTTATCAACCAAAGTCAAATTTTTATTGATATTAATCAAAAGACGCGAATTATTTTCTATTTCAGAGTTAATAATGCTTATTTTGTTTTCCAGTGCTTCACTAAGGGTAGAGTCTAGGTTATTTAATAATTTGACAACTTTGGAGTGATTTTTGTCGTTGGTTAAAGTGTTAAGAGATACAGACCTAGTATTAGCGTCTACTATTTTTTCAATTTTATCAACATTGCCAACCAGATCCACAAAATGGTCAAATAGTAATCCAACTTTTTTTTCAAGATTGAAAAATCTTTCTGAATGTTTTTCTACAGATGTTTTTACCTCTTCAACATTACTTGTGAAGGTATCAACATTAGCATTCAAACCTTGCAGCTGCAAGAAAATATTTGAATGCTTACATTCATTGCATAGAAACGAAAACTTTTGCAAGGAAATCGTTTGAAGTCTGGTGAATCTTTCTGAGACTTCAGCGATAACAGATTTGCAAAAATGGCATTTTATTGTATCGATAATTGCAGAAGCAAAGGGAGCAAAAAAAGGGAGCAAAAAAAAATAATAATAATAATAAAAAAAGGTGAGAGAAAATTAAAAATAAATTAAGAACACAAGATTCAAGGAAAGAAAACAAAAATATAGAAATAGGTAAGAAAACAGAAAGGTGGTAACCCTAAGCTTGTGTTAACTTATTTGAGTGCAATTTCTCAGCACAAGCAAGACCACACAAAAGAAAAAGAAGAAGAAAAAAAAAACTCAATACAATAGTGTAAACTTCGATCATCAAAAGCAAAATTAAATTGTCACTTACCCCACTTTCTCACAACACAAAATTAGATTTAAAGAAATTAAAAGAAAAAAAAAAAACTTAATTAGATAAAAGCAAAACAAAATAAGAAATAAAAAAGCAAGGCATTACATGTTAGTTTAGTATAAAAACGAAAAAAAGAGCAAGAAAGAAAGAAAAAAAAATAATAAGAGCATTAAGCCGAAATTAAAGAGAGGGACGGCAATAACAGAGGCGATGACGATGCTATTGAAAGTTTGAAATATGTATACAAACACAGAAGTTAAGAGTTAAGACTAAGAGTAATAAAGAAAGACAAAAACAAGAGAGTTAACTTAAGCACCGGCACTGCAATCAAGTTATGTATTTGTTTTTTTTATTTTATTTTTATTTTTTTTTGTCTATTTAAACTTTGTTTTGCCAAGAACTTAGGAGATTATTAGATAAAACAAGAAAAAGAAAAAGAAGGAAAAGGGATCATGAGAAAATCACATCGGGGCACAATTAACATAAATTAAACACCAAAAATATAAAAACGACGACTAATTAAAAAAAACTATAAGACAAAGCGAACAAGACGACTTCACAGTGAGAGAGAGAAACTGAACTGAACAACTGCTTCTTTGGGTCTGACAAGGATGGACCATATGGAAATGCGCACACAACTCACTGTGAAAAGAAGGTAATGGATCTCAACGCTAATTGGTTAAAGATCGTCAATCAAGGGGAGCTCTGCAAAAAGAAATCCGTGTTATCAAAAGGTAGTAAGGCAATGCTAGTGTTGCAATTGGTCACACCGACAACATAAACGAAGAAAACATCACGATTTCGTATGAAGCCTTCTGCTCTGAAAGCTCAAAAGCAACAAAAGCCTAGCCAAAATCAATAGTTGTTGAACGAAACTGTTATGAAAATTACAAGATGCCGAACACAATTGAATACCAATGCATTGACTACTCAGCAATAAGTATTGACTGTCAGTGCTGCGGCTACAACCACCAACCGGCAGCAACCGTTCAGCAACGCAAATCCAAAGCTGAAATAAGTCCTTTCTTACAGACACCAGACAATAGGTACGTTTATTCGAGACATTTAAGCACTTTTAAGTACTTACCTCAAATAATAAAGGGTCCGCCATCGAACGTTTTTTTTCAACTAGTGCTTATTTAGTAAATGGTAACACTTAGCTCATGTCTGATTTGACAGATAATTAGTTTTATCCTTCCGCTGAACGATTATGGTTGTGTATACGCTTGAACAACACTGGGAAATATTGCGACATTACTTTGAAAATCATGGTAATGTTGCAGAATGTGTGCGAAAATTGCGTATCTACGGATTTTGGAAGAAGAGGAGCACCGTCAGCTCCGTAAGTTCGTTATCTTGTGAAAAAAGTGAAAGAAACTTGCATCCTCATCGGTAAACCAAAGCGTGAAAAGCCAAAAACAGTGCGTACACCCAAGAATATTGCTGCTGTGGCAGAAAGTTTGCGTAAAGCGCCATCAACAGAAATTCACCGTCGGTCGTTCTCAACAATTGAATATTTCGGAGACATCATTGAGACGAATTTTGCATAAAGACCTTGGTATGACGCCATACAAAGTCCAATACAAGGAGTTGAAGCCAACTGACCATCCAATGCATTTTCGCTTCGCTAAGTGGGCCTGCCAAAGTCTGACAAATTATCTGATGAAACAGAACAACTCATATGTTTAAGGCAAAAGTTAAAAAATCAAACAAACCAAACAGAATTTGATAAAATACGACTCCGAAACCTTTGTAACACAATTAAAACAAAATCAAGAGAAGACATCAAAAACTTTAACGAAGCAAATATAAAAAACATACTTGAAAACACAAAATCAATAAAAAAGACAAAAATATTCTTGAGCAAAGAGAAGGAGTGGATTATCTCGGTGAAAAACAAGGCAAAAACAAAGACTAAACGAGTAGATATAAATGAAACAGCAACAACATTTTTTGAAGAACTTTTTGACTCAAGTGGTACAGGATCAGACGATCAAATCAATATTCAAACATCAACTGAATCCTTAAGTTTTACCCATACTGACATCGAGACAACTATTGACAGCATGAAAAATGAAAAAAGTTCAGGAAATGATGGAATCGAAGCGGAGATGCTTAAATACGGAAAATCTGCTCTTATCCCAATATTGACGAAGCTATTCAACGAAATCATTAAGACACAACAAATACCAAAGCAATGGCGAGAAAGCACCATAATTCTTCTGCACAAAAAAGGAAATAAAAGTGACATTAATAAATAATAACTATCGACCTATTAGCCTGATATCGACAATTTATAAGCTTTTCTCAAAGGCACTTTATAAATTAATGAAAAAATCGTTAAACGATAATCAACCTCGAGAACAAGCTGGCTTCAGAGAAGGATATTCGACTTCAGATCATCTGCAAACTATAAACCAACTAATCGAAAAACATAACGAATTCAAACAGCCTCTATATCTGCTTTTCATTGACTTTACCAAAGCGTTTGACACAGTGGAACACAATTGCATCTGGACTGCACTAAAAAACCAAAATACACACCCTGACTTTATAAGGACTATGAGAAGCATCTACTGTAACAACAAAGCCAAGGTGAAGACTGATAAGACTGGAAGATACTTCGACATCAAGAGGGGTGCTCGTCAAGGAGACCCACTATCACCACCCTTGTTTTCGGCAGTACTTGAAGACATTTTCAGACAGCTCAAATGGGAAAAATATGGACTTGATATCTGGGGTGAAAAACTCAACAACTTAAGATTTGCAGACGATGTGGTTTTTTTGTCCCATTCACCAGACGAAATCCAATCTATGACCAAAGATCTCTCGATCATATACGCAAAATATGGACTATCACTCAATCTTACAAAAACAAATCATATAAAAAAGGATATTTTACTTTTGGACAAAAAAATTGATTACGTTGACGATCTGATATATCTTGGCCAACTTAAGTCGTTTATAAATCAGGAAGAGAAGGAAATCAAACGGAGAATAGAAAATAGCTGGAAGCAATTCTGGAATGTAAAACAAATATTGGACTCAAACCTTAGCAATGACATGAAAAAATACATTCTTGACTCAACGATCCTACCAACAATGACATATGGATTAGAAACACTCGGGCTGACAACAAACTCCCATGAAATGCTAAGAATCTGTCAGACAAAAATTGAGCGAAAACTACTTAATATCAGACAAGTCCAAAGAATAAGAAACGAACATCAGAAAAACTACAAATATTATTGACGTTATTCAAAGAACAAAACGATTAAAATGGAACTGGGCTGGACACATATCAAGAATGGAAGACCGAAGGTGGACGAAATGGATGCCTTCCAACACAAAACGACCAAGAGGACGACCAAAGCGAAGATGGACCGATGATCTTAGACAATTCAATCAACATTGGTACAGCGACGCAAAAAATAGAGATGTATGGACAGCTTTGGGGGAGGCTTATGCTGGAACCTAAAATTTTTTTATTAATTAATAATTAACATTTTTATCGATATATGTATAAACTTTGATCTTAACTATAATTGTTGAATCTTAAAAATTGTTAATAAGTACTTATCTTGACAGAAATGCTACTATTCATGAATGTTAACAAATAATTTAAACTAACTGTTATGTTGTATTTAAAACTATTGGCAAATAAAGCTTTAATAATAATAATAATAAAGTGGGCCTGCGATCGACTTAGAGAAGATGCCGATTTTGTCACAAAAAAATCATCTTTTCAGATGAAGCTCATTTTGATCTTGGCGGGTATGTAAAATTGTAAACAAGCAAAATTGTCGCATTTGGGGCACAGAAAGCCCGCACGCATACATTGAAAAGCCGATACACCCAAAACGAGTCACTGTTTGGTGCGGATTTTGGTCCAGAGGAATAATTGGGCTATTTTTCTTCGAAAATGAGCAAGGAGTGGCCTTTACAGTCAATGGAGATCGTTATCGGACCATGTTTGAAGAGGAGGATATTGGCAACATTTGGTTTCAACAGGACGGCGCGGCGCGCGCTACGTGCCACACAGCCGAAGCTACACTCGACGTTTTGCGCCCTGTTTTTGAAGATCGCCACCTCAGAGCTGCGATTTGACACCGTTGCGTTGGACTATTATTTGTGTGGTGCCGTAAAAGATAAGTGTTATGCCGACAAGCCAGATACAATTGACCCTTTAAAGGACAATATTCGTGAAGCCATTGGTGAAATACAGCTGCACACAATCGATAATGTGCTTAAAAATTGGACCGATCGTGTAGGCTACTGCATGGTCAGCCGAGGCAGCCATTTGAATGAAATTATTTTCCATTATTAACCGGAAGGATTATACTTTCATATAAAAAAAGAAATTTGAAAAAATCTTCAGTATTTTTTTTATAGCATTTTCAAAAAAAAAGAAGTTATTTGGCGGACCCTTTATTAAATGGTTGTTGTTGTTGGTTTGTGCTGATTTTATTTTATGAAGATACATATTCTTGGGTATCGATTGTAGCGCCATCTTGAGAACAAGGGTTCAAATTACTCAGAAGTACTTAGCAGTACTTAGTACGTAGAAGTACTTAGCACCTAATAAATCCACAACTTGGTGAAACTCACATCGTGACCATTGTTAGAGGTCGGTTACTTTAGCCTTGACCAGCGTGGCGGTTCAGATGGTGTGGAGAGATAGAAGTTTCGTAGCTTATGTTTGTTGCTTTTGTAACCCAGTTGTTTTTTTTTTCTAAAAAAATCAATAAATTCACGCATGAGGTTGGGTGTGAAGTCAAGTATTCAAATTTAAAAAAATTGCTTCAGTTCTTCAACTTTTCTATAGAGATTTCAAAAAAAAATCCACGGTTCAATGAACATCTTAGGTAATAAATTGATGCCAAAACAATACATCTAGTTATCCCTTGGCCACCCAAAGGACCAAACCTCTTCTTTTGTTTTGTCATAAAGATAGATAAAATATGTTTTTTATTCAAATGCTGTCATTTGCACCCAAACATTCGTAGTAATCTTGCCTTAGTCGCGAGGTGCGATGTTATTTTTACAAAAAAAAAAAAGAACAGAGAAATTCAGATTTTCCCCCAGGGCGTGATGTTTAGGGGTTTGGTTTGGTTATGATGCGAGAGGGGGAAGACGACTACATTGAGCCATGAGATAAATGCAAAGATAGTGCTGCCAATTGTCCCCCTGGAACTACCCTACAAGCGTCAAACAGTAGAACAGCTATCTGGCGAAAATGTATCTCAAAGTGTCAATAGATTAGTTGTTACAGGCCTGGCAGGTCCCCTGCCTAGTGCCTAGTGCTAGATGTCGCTGTGGGTATCTGTTGCGATGCGATAGACAATGAGTCCCTTTGTCCTTTCTATGGGCTTTTCATTCCTTTTGATGTCACTTTTTCTGCTTTTCTCTTTTATTACTCTTTGGTACAATTTGTAATGTTATTTATTCCTTATGATGGTGTATAAGGATGTGTGAATAGGCAGCGCTGCTTTTTTTGTTTTGTTCTTTTGAAATTTTGTCGATGGTGGTATTGGTATTGTACTTGTAAAGTTGGATATTTCTTCTATTAGCTGATGGTAACGAAAAATTCATGACCTTTTATAGGCCCTCGCTGAATGTGAAAGTGGTTTTTGACCATTTCTGGACTTTTGTTTCGGTTGTTTGTAACTCATTGGACTCGGAGGCTTTTTCGAACGTAGTGTGATCTTTATTGAGTTGTTTGACCTGCTTAATGTTTTGTGCACTTTGTTTGTCTTCCGATTGAAGCTTAATTTTGGTGTTGGTCTTTAACAGGAACTTCAATTTCACCGATAAAGTAGTTGTTTTTGGTAGAATGAGGTTAAGCAGACGAGAAAGAAACGAACGCAAAATAGTGCAAGTATTTAGAGCAGAGTTGAGATGGTGGGTGAGTAGAAGTAGTTGTGTGCTCATCTGAAATGTTGATTTTTATTGTTGTATGGAGCACTCACTGGCTTAAAATGTAATGCAGAACATCTTCATACGTTTTTAACACCATAAAGCTGGACCGAGATGATGGAAGTCTGGCATCAAGACATTTTGTTTGCTTTGCTTCTCAAGTGACTTTTTAGCCCCCAGGAATATTACTTGGAGTTGAGATAATTCTTACATACAATTTCAAACGTTTTCTTCTTTAAGCTCCTCCAAGTCTGGTCATAGAAAAACACATTTAGAAGTTACAACAAACACTCTTCAATTTATTTAAGTTTCAAAGTACATTCCTGCCGCTTCATTTGCTAAAATTTACAAACAAGTACCAACATTTCGAATAAAACAAACAAGGAACCATCAGCATAATTCCACTAACCTTATACGTGACTTGTTAGCTTAGTTAAGTTTGTTTTTTTTTAAGTTTACCCAAACAAACTTTTATTCCCTTATGATTTTTAAGTTTTAACTTTCTGCTCGTGCCCCACTACGCAAACAGAAAAAAAACTTACATCAAATTGTCGCTTGAGGAATAAAATATTTGTTTTTCACATGCAAAGTATCATCATAATCATAGCCATCGAGTTTTTAAACTTCATCGCTTTGCTTTGCGTGCGTTGAAAATGGCAACGATGACGATGACAACGTTGTCGTCCTTGTTATCCCGAATGCAACAATCTAGACTGGCCTTAGAACTCAGAAATATTTTAATTCCCAGCTTGACATTTTCCCTTATGCACTCAACAGCTCTACCATCTAGCAACAACACTATCAGTTTGACAACAGAGCGATAGAGAGAGAGAGTGTTTGCTTCCAGGAAGAAAAATGCTGCCAAAAAAGTCTTAGTCCCAGTCGAAAATGGTGTCGCGAAAAGTTTTGGTGTCCCTTTAAGTAAGCTGGTATCTTTGAACTGAGCAAATTTTTCTTTTCAAATACTTTTGAGTCATTTTTTGTCTACATGCAAAATTTTGTACATGTAAATTGCATAAATTAAGAAGTGTACACTGTACAGTCAAGGAAGAAGTTTTACAGAAAGTAATCGACCCGGAAACTATGATGCCATACAGCGCAAACACTACAGGGTTACAAATCATTTAAGAAAAATTAAAAGTTTTCTGTTTTCTTCTTCGAAAAACGCTCCGGAAACGAAATTTCAGCTCTGACAGAGAAAAAATAAACTCTTTTGCAAGCAAAAATTAAAGCTTGAATTTCTGTTTCCTGTTTAAAGAACTTTGTTTGAAATGTTAGCTCCGACCCGGTATGAATGTTGAAGTGAGAAATGCAAAATGCCAAATTTTTGGATCATTTTGAATTATTATGAAAACCTTTCAGCCCTGACCGATTTTTTAAGGGTAACACAAGTTTTTTGGAAATGGCTTAAACGATTTCGAGGCAATTTTTAAGCAAAACGTTTTTATGTATAAAGAATTTAAAAGGCGGTGTTTAAGATTTTATTGCAATTCAGTTTCTGCGTATTTGAAGTTTTTTAACTCAAGACCTTGATTATTTTTAAATTTTCGAAATAAACGAGCTCCCATATAGGTACTTACGGTGCAGTGCATTAACGCCCATGGTATTTATTGTGTATTGTTGTGATACCCTGAAGTATTGTCACTTCTGAAAAAGTGTTTTAACATATGAATTCTATGGTTGGTCGATAGATTTGGTGGACTTGATAAAGTTCAGTAGGCGATTGCCTGGGAGTTCAGATAGTCCTTCTAGTTCATTAAAGAAATAGTTGCCTAAAGAGTGCTGGACAGTGGCATAGGAAGTGAGTCGTGTTTTCGTGCGCTTCTTCATTGCCGCAGCCTCTACACATGTCGTCTATGCTAACCTCCATATGTCCCGTTATCACGCTTATGAGGGATCTACGGAACGATTTTAAGAAGTAAAATCCTGTCGGATTTTTTCTTGTCGTAATAAGGCCAGAGTTTCCTGGTGTTACCGCAGGTTTCTAGTAGGTTCCATCTATCATTTGCTTTTGAATGATATTTTTACTAATGTTTCGTTTTAATTCGCATTGAGGGATTCTGATGTTATGGTCTATGAGAGAGGGATCAAGTACCGAGCTTTCTCTTGCAAGCTCATCCGCTTTTTCGTTTCCTGTCACACCACTGAGAGACTGTGACCGGGAACCCAGCCTTGTCTTACGTTATGCTGTATACCAAGAACCCTTAGCTCTTCGCGACAGAAAAAAACAAGCTTTGACTTGATTTGAGTGGCAGACATCGCTTTTATTTCTGCTTGGCTATCAATGATAAAGGTGATATCAGCGTGTGATATCGCCATCATGGGGATTTCTTTAGCAACGTTTTTCACTGCCAAGATCTCGGCTTGGAAGACACTGCTGTGGTCGGGGAGTCTGAATGAACTGGCAAGGTTAAGATTTTCAGATTTTCGGAGTAGAAACCTATTTTATACATACATCTCACTTATTAGATTCTTTTTGTAAGACAATTTTAACAAAAATAAAAAGAAAGTACAAAATTACGCATTTTGAAAGTAACTTCGAAGCTCTCTACGAAACTGTGATTCGACATTAATTCTTCTTACATTTCTTGGAAGGAGGTTCCAAAGACGTATAGGTATAGCACAGATGACTTCCACTCATAGTTTAGCAAAGAGAGAGAAAATGTCTTGTTTCATATCTAAATTTCGATTCAAATCTCTTAAAACATCGTAATAGTCAAACAATTTTTCCATAAAACAGACAAGTCACCTCTCTCTTTCTGGACGTAATAATGTTCGAAGCACCGATAATTGCGGCCACAGTTCCATTTTGTCGTATGAAAGATAAAATAATGGATTTTAGAAATTATAACTTAAATCGCATACATCGCACACATAATCTTCAATATAATAGGATTAATACGACCAAAAAACTCAACGTTAACTGTATTTTCTCAATTTAAACCGTTTTATAGATGTCGCACATATTGAAAATGTCCTCTGCACCGACTATCCATCGATCACTTGAAACAGAAACATACTTTACGACTGCTTCGGGTTTGTCTATTTTACGAAATAAACTTTTTCTTTCGTCCTACGTTTGTTCAATGAGTTTTCCGAACGACACGAACATTGAATATTGTTTAGCTACGCTATGATACTAAGAGTTGAGGCTGAGGGGCATAGATACATAAAAATGTACACGAAAAAGTTGTCCTGCTTGTCGAGAGGAAGAGTAGAGTTGTAGAGAGCCTTTAATATTCTTTTATAAAGGATATGGAAGGAAGCTACTTCTAGGACATCATCTGTTTTACTGTCCCAAGCTCCCGAGGTAAGATGATGCTCGTGAAGTGCACCAGAAAAGTGCACCTACATATATTCAATTTATCATATGGCATTAGACTGAATATTCTATTGAATATCCTTGTACAGAAGGACACCATTATGAGGATTTTGTTGGAGTTTGGGAACAATTGCGACAGCAACTTTTTACTCTAATGGAGAATGGGGCAAATGGCCAAGTCCTTACTCATAATGGTTTAGCTATAGTGTGCGTGTTGATAAGGTCTTTGTGTGAACGCATATTGTACTTTCACTACAATGGTGATAGTGAGCAGAAGTGAGCGGCGGGCGCGTTCGGCGGATGGCGGTAGGCGTTGTAATCCTGAATTATTTCGGATCATTTAGTACTGCATCCTAAGGCGTTTTGCAACATTTATCCCGGTCGGTATTTAATAGGGTTGAACAGAAATACAGAGACAGAAAGTTACGAATAAATATTATAGAGATTTTGTTCTTTTTGTGAGGATTTATGTCGTTTTTATCCTTTTCTCATGAAATCCTCGTCATCGGTGTCTTGTTGTTCTTCATATAAAAGCCGATGGCTCTCTCTAAGCCATTTAGAACGCGCAAATCCTTTATTCCAGAGAAAGGCTTGTTTCTAATTAGGATAATGTGTTCTCAGGGCTTTTCTACTTCTAAAAAACTGGATATCCAAAAAAGGACATCAAATTTAATTTAATTTTACGTCCATATACCTTCAATAAACTTTCGGCGTTTCATCTCGGTCACTTACTTTTCACCACCAAGTTTTTTTTCATATTAGGCTTATAATAATAAATATTCAATATAAGTCCTGTCTTGTGGATTTCCTTTTATACCTTCACTGCCACTAAGAACAGGCTTACTAATTGTTAAGACCCCTATAGCCTATTTGTGTTATTTTCCTGTCAACAAAATACTTTGTTCTATCACGGGGCTTTTTTATGACATAATTTTATGGCAGATTAAGGCGTCTATCGGCCATCTTTTCAGTTTTTTTCTACCTTTTTCCTGAATATCCTCATAATTCTATTCTCATGCCAACGATGATGGTGCATTTGAATTCTTTCGAAATATTTGTATAAAAGGCCAATAAATTGTAAACTTCACCCGAAATTCGAAGGGCAAGGCAAGCGGACGCTTATTGTGAGGACACACACACCAAAATTGCTGTATAATGCTCGTCATAATAAAACCTACCCGCTTATCCTTGGGAAAAAACTATATCGATTGGCAAATTGGCTTTTTAAGTTTTCAAGAATATGGAAGGAGGGGTCGCAGAATAAGGGATGAGGTCGGCAAAGTGACTTTCAAAAAGTTGTTCGATTTCGATTTGAGTTGGAGCAGGTTTACATCCGAATGAATTTCATAAAATAATGACCTTTTCGTCACCAAGCTCGTGGGAATTTCACACCTTTGATGACCATTAAAATTTATGACAACCATTTTGGGGGGAATTTAATATCTAGATAAAAGACTCGATGTTTGTGGCTTGTGGTTATAGAATTTTTTAGTATATAGTAATAAAGTCAAAGAAATAAAATTTTACGAATTGCTTTTCATCAAACAGGAATAATTATTTTCTGAAGTTATTAGTCTATAAAGAAGATCCACATTCCCGTAGTTCGTCCTTGAAGCGAATCTCTAAACTTGAGAGTGCAAGTAGGGATGGGTTTTTCAATACGGTTGAATAGCGTAAGGAGATGAAGCAGTAAGTACGTCGGTATTGAAGTGATGTAAAATGAATAAAGGATGTTTTAAACATCATGGCAGAAGTCATGAATGATGTTAAAAACATCCTTAGCAAATACTCAATTATAGTTCAACTTGTGATCACTCATGGTTATGACTATGAGAGAATGAACTATGCTCATATAAGAAACATGGTCGTAATACTAGCAACATGCCTTTCGCCTGATGGAACCACTCGGAATCGATTAGACCACTTACTGAAAGATCGTCAATACTCGAGTCTAATCGCGGTACGCCTTTATTAACACCAATGGTGTTATGAGGGCGAACAGTAGACACAATGGTACCACTCGTCAAACTTTAAGCAACACAGAGTGTAGTTTGATACAATATTTTGTTTGATACAATATTTTGTTTGATACAATATTTAGCACAGAAATGACGGTCCTACCGTTTAAGAAAATAATCCCTAAACATTGAACTTTCGTTTTTCAAAAATGTTATTGGCTACATTTAAGACAACAAAGATCGGGCTCCGATTACCTACTTATCTGCCAAGTGATAAAACATGGAAGGTCAACTCTGAAATAAAAATTGTTTAGAGTTATATTTAAGAACTGATTGAGCTTCCAGAAGTCGATACAGAATTGTAGTTTCTCTCAATTCTATACACAGATTCAAAAAATTGTTGAACAGTGTAAGCCACTAAGGATCCTGGTTCTTCGAAGGTTTGAAAACAACACGAGCTGCAGGAAAATAACCATAAAGGTTCAGAGCGACCAAATAAGCTATTGATCGGCTCTGCCAGTGGTTAAACTACAATTGACACCAATTAGCTTATGTAATCGCACATGTGTTTAATTTCTCATAGTTTATTGAAATGGATCATTGTTGTTGTAGAGAAGTCCTATCCTAACACAGAAGATCATAATAAACCGCCAAGACAACTTAGGTTTCGATTATGATGAGAAGGTATTAGAAAACACTACCTGCTTAGCAACAAAACAAATATGGCCAAGCTTAGAGGTTATCATGTATTTGAACTAAGAATAAATAACCCTATTCATTATTATATTTCAACCTTAAAATAAACCAGTATTTAACCATTATATAAAATAACCCATATTCAATCATAGACTCACTGTATAACTAAAAAATGAAATAAATGTCATTCCATATTCTGAAGTTGAAAAACGTGGTTAACCTTCTTTTTACTCAGCAAATATTTAATAGTGGCGACGAGAATGGGATATTTTTTTTTAAATTTTCTGGAAGAGACCAATTAATTTTTTTTGTCTAATGAACGCCGAAGAATTAATAACAGCATTTACAAATGCACTACAAAATTTACAAGTTCAACCAACAACTTCTTCAAACCTACAATTTGAGTCATACAATGAGAGTGAGGAACCATTTCCAAATTACATTAAACGCCTGGAGAATTATCTTGCTCTACGTAACATTACTGATGCCACAAAAAAGAGACAAGTATTGATAAATTGTATAGGAGCCAAATATTATCAGCTTTTATCAAATTTGACAGCTCCCGACGACCCTAATGAGAAACCCTATGAAAGCCTCATTGAGATCTTAAAGAAGCACCTTAGTCCTACACCCAACGAAATCGCAGAACAACACAAATTCTTACTGAGACTACAACACGAAGGCGAATCAGTAGCCAGTTACTTAGCAGAGCTAAAAAAATTGAGTTTTTATTGTAATTTTGCGTGTGGAGCATGCAAAAAATCCACACTTACTACTCACTTACTTTCTCAGTTTATCAGAGGCCTAAGAGATTCTGATATAAAAGAGAGACTTCTTCAAGAAGAAAAACTTACAATGGAAAAAGCTCTCACAATTGCAATTGGTATTGAATCATCAAAGACTGAAAGCCGAACAATGAATGAACAATATTCATCAGGTGCAAGTCAAGGCAAGTACATCGAGATCGGTATATGGAAAAAAAACTATAGCTCATGCGAATGCTCCAAAGAATTCCAATTCACCGACTGAAAGAGTAATAACCTGTTTTCGATGTGGGAAACCAGACCAGACCACATGGCAAACAAGTGCAGAGCAACAAATTTATATTGCAGAAAGTGTCGAAAACCCGGCCACACTACGTCCGCCTGCATTAGGTGGCGAACAACTCCGAGAGAAGCAAATGACCTCCAAGCCGTGACAGATGACGAAGAAGAAGATTATACTATACAGAAGAGACTTTTCGGCCCAACGAGTTAAATACGTTGAACTTGTCAAGTGACGAATATGAAGGAAAAGGTATACATACCTTGAATGTACAAAATCGCTGTGTTGGTTATCATGGCGGTAAGTATCTAGTTAACCTTAAAATTAATGGAGTCCCTTTCAATATGGAATTAGACACTGGAGCGGCCATATCAGTGATGAATTT
This sequence comes from Sphaerophoria taeniata, assembly GCA_943590905.1. Taxonomy (NCBI): domain Eukaryota; kingdom Metazoa; phylum Arthropoda; class Insecta; order Diptera; family Syrphidae; genus Sphaerophoria; species Sphaerophoria taeniata. The sequence goes on along the minus strand of OX016540.1, from coordinate 78,576,504 downwards.
AAATATATTTAAAAAAACATTGGCCAAATGCAAAAATAAGGCCTACAAAGGTCATGCTTAAGACATATAATAATGAGATCTTTCCAGCTCTAGGGAAATCTGATGTTGAAGTTGAGTGCGAAGGGAAACGAATTTGTTCCCAGTTATACCTAGTACAAGGCTCGTTTGCTTCGTTGATTGGCCGAGAATGGATAAGCGAACTTAACTTGCTTGGAATTAACGCTATTAATACCTTGGCAGAAAACGAAGAAGTGACCGGATGAAGGAGAAGATTTTTGATGAATACAGCGACGTATTTAAGCAAGAAGTCGGAACTATTCCAGGTTTTGAAGGTGTATTAAAACTACGCGAGGGAACATCACCCATATGTGTTAAAGCTAGAGAAGCACCTTATGCTATTCGTCCCCTGATTGAGGAAGAAATACAACGATTGGAAAAACAAGGTATTTTGGAGAAGGTGGAACATTCCGATTGGGGAACTCCTGTTGTGCCGGTCATAAAGGCAGATAAATCGATCCGTTTGTGTGCCGATTATAAGGTAACATTGAATAAATGTATTGTAAATGATAATTATCCAATTGCAAAAATACAAGAATTGTATGACAAGCTAAGAGGCGGTGAGTACTTTTGCACTTTTGACATATTTAAGGCTTATTTACATCTTTGCATGTCTGAGGAAAGTGCGCTTATGCAAACCATCACTACTACGCTGGGATTTTATAAGGTAAAAAGGCTCATGTTTGGAGTCAAAACAGCACCTAATATTTGGACTCGGCTAATGGATAATATGCTTCGGAATATTCATGGAGTCGCATGGTTTTTTGATGACATAATTGTTTCGGCCAAAACACTTCAAGAACTTTTCGAAAAATGTGTAAATTTGTTGAACGTACTTCGGAAGTACAATATTCATTTGAACTTATCAAAAAGCAAATTATTTCAGAAGAGTGTAGTTTACTTGGGTCATAAGATCGACAAAGACGGCTTACATAAGACCGACGATAAAATTGAAGCGATTTATAGGGGTTCAACCACCGACTCAATTAACGGAGCTTCGTCAATTTCTTGGCATGGTAAATTATTACCATAGATTTATACCAAATTTAGCAACAAAGCTACACCCAATTTATCAATTACTGAAGAAGGAACAACCATTCAAGTGGACGGTAGAGTGTCAGCATGCTTTTGAGGGTCTAAAGAAAGAAATGATGAGTGATAATGTTTTGGTTCCATTTGATGAAAAACTCCCTCTCTTGTTGGCTACAGATGCTTCACCCTTCGGGTTGTCCGCGATATTGTCTCATTTAACTGATTTGGGTGAAAGACCAATTGCCTACGCGTCGAGAAGTTTGAGCAAGGCAGAGGAGAATTACAGTCAGCTGGACAAGGAGGCCACTGCAATCTTCTGGGGTCTTCACAAATTTTTCAATTACTGTTATGGAAGGGAATTTACTCTCATAACCGATAACAAACCTCTTGTTTCGATTCTTCATCCATCAAAAACTTACCATTACTTACGGCACAACGCCTTTTACATTATGCGCAATTCCTGAGCGGATTCAAATATACAATCAGATATAAAAATACAAAAGAACATGCTAATGCTGATTTTCTTTCCAGGAATCCATTACAAACCTCCAATGTGAATTCTATTATTCTTCATGAAATATATCAAATCTGGGATGAATACTTGCCAATTACACACAAAACTGTTTTGGATGAGACGAAAAGAGATAACGAATTGTGTTCGCTGATCATCAATCTTCAAAACGGAACAAATATGAAAGGCACAGTATATGAGAATATGAGAAGTGAACTGATGTTGCAAAATGGGTGTGTGTCTGTGTATCGCGGAATACGTATATTTATTCCTACCTCCTTACGTGCAACAATATTAAAGGAGCTACATGAAGCGCACATAGGTATTGTCAAAATGAAGGCATTAGCTAGGAGCTATTGTTACTGGCCGGGAATCGATCGAGATATAGAGGAGTTAGTCAAGGCTTGTCGCAGTTGTGCAAACGTTTTAAAAGATCCAATTAAGTTAAGCACGCACCCATGGGAAGTTCCAACTCATCCATGGCAGCGCTTAGATATTGATTTTGCCGGTCCATTTATGGAACGGTATTTTTTGATCATTGTTGATGCTAAAACAAAATGGTTAGAGGTAATTCCGATGGGCAGAATCACGAGCTATCATACCATATGTGCATTAAGAGAAGTGTTTGCGCGATTTGGAATTCCAAGGGTCATTGTCTCTGACAACGGCAGTAATTTTACGTCGAAAGAGTTCCAGGAATTTTTAAGACTCAACAACATTTCGCATAAGCGAACATCTCCGGATCATCCTTCTTCAAACGGACAGGCTGAGCGGTTCGTTCAAAAATGGTCTACGCTCATCCAAGGACGACTCTGGAGATTTCCATACGAGACTACATCGTCTCCTCACGCAGTACAGAAAAACAATAAGCACAACGACAGGTGAAAGTCCAGCGGAGATGATGCTAAAATTTACTTACCGAACCAAGCTAGATTTGTTACGACCGCCTATCGTCGAAGGCGAAATAACACCTGAGTGTAAACGAGAATTCAAGGAAGGCGATCAAGTCCAGGCCCGTTTTTATCAAAATAAAGAGTACAGATGGAAGTTTGGTAAGGTACTTCAACGAGATGGACACCTTCATTACATTATCGATGTCGATGGTACATCGCATCGACGACATATAGATCAAATGCGATCTACATTAGTTGAAGGTAACTTTGGAAATCCTGTTCAAATATCTCTCCCAACAGGGCAACAACCTACACTGGGGGACACTGACGTTAAATGTAATACCATGGAAAATGGTGGATCCAAGGAAGTGGAGCCCAGCCCATCACATAAGGTTCCAGATGTTGCAAGTTCATCACTAACCGAGAAGGAGCCCAGTAAACAGTCTGAAGCCATGACTAATGGAAGTGTTCATCCTAGTGGTAACCAACAACCATCGGTAGAGCCAAGAAGATCGAACAGAGTAAAAAAACAACCAGAACGTTACCAAGCTTTGTAATATAATGTGGGGAAGACTATCATGTATTTGAACTAAGAATAAATAACCCTATTCATTATTATATTTCAACCTTAAAATAAACCAGTATTTAACCATTATATAAAATAACCCATATTCAATCATAGACTCACTGTATAACTAAAAAATGAAATAAATGTCATTCCATATTCTGAAGTTGAAAAACGTGGTTAACCTTCTTTTTACTCAGCAAATATTTAATAGAGGTGAAGCGGTCGAAATGCTTGATTTCCTTGGGGAGACAAACCATAAGCTCCAAAATTGGAGTCATAACAGCACACCCTCCCATGAGTAAGTTTCCATAGTGGTATCATAATGGACCCTTGGGGTCTTAGTAAGTGAACAACATCCGGACAACCACTCTAGTCTTACCTAACCTATTCCGAACAGTTAGCTTCTTGTTCAACTTAGCGCTTTAGAACGCCATTATTAACTCTGGAACATCAACAAGCGCGTATATCAGTTAAGTATCCGAGAACTGGGTGTTTAGTCACTCTTGCAGTGTGAGCTCTTAAACTCGTTCCAGAGGAAAGTCAATTGTTGGCTCCGTTGGAGAGGAAGGATAACTTAAGAGACCATAATAATCATGATAGATTCCACTGAATTGGGCACCTATGCGAAGGATCGGCCAGGAAGGAATGATTGGCGTTGGCAAACGCACTTACTGCAAGAGACCCGGAACCCGACTTAGGTTGTGGGGCTGTTTAAGGCAAGACTGGTAGACGTTGATGGTAATGCTGTAGAAATGCACTATAAGCCTTTTCCAAAATAATATTCAATAGGTTTTGGGGTTTTCCTCAAAATTTCATTGCGAGAGGTGTTCAAAGATCATTTTCTGAATATGGCTTTCTTAGAGTGTATTTGCATTTCAACGTTGCTTTGTGGAAGAAGATTCAGAAAAAAAAGAACTTAATAATTCTGAACTTAACTTATGAACCCATTAGTAAATGGACAAAATTCAATCGTTTTTACTGGAAATCGCAGCCCAAATAACATTTTTATGGAGTCTCAAAACCTCATAACTCCCTCACTCGAAATCGTAAATAATTCGTTCTTCGCCGAAAAATTTGAGTTATTCATATCTTTTCTTGAAGGTTTATTATTACATTTTTAATATCCCCGCTTCAAATATACTACATTAATATCATACAAATTCAAATCATTCCCACATATGCTGCTATTTAAAAAAAAGTTTCCCCAAAAAATATGCAAATATTACCAACAGCATAGGCATCCAATATTTCTTCATAATATTTCCAACACACCATTTGTGTTTCATCGTTCTTCATTTTTCATCTACGCAAATGGAATACGGTTATAATTTCATTTATTTTTCTCAAAAACCATCTACGCGTTACTAATTCAGAAAACGAAAAACGGACATGCCCATCATATCCTTGTCCTGTTTCTTGATGTGGGAGTTGGAGCAAGCTTGTAGGCATCAGGCAAAGTCGTGCGCCAGATGAATGTTTCTTGACTATATTGTTGCCTCTGGTTTATGGGGTTTTGTTTGTTCGTTTTTTGATCTAGCTGTATCCTTCCGCTTTCCATCATTTTGAATGCTTTTGACTTACAGACTCTCACAAGCAGCAACAAAGTCGAATGGCTAAACCAGAGCGGTATGAATTTATTGTAGGCATATTTTTCTTTCGTCTGTTGTTTTGTTTTTTTATGAAAAATTTGAGTTAGTAATTTTACACATCGCTTCTTTTAAATTGATGCAGACTTGTGGGGGCATACACAATGCGTGTGTTATTAATTACAGGCTGAGCTAAAGCTTAGCTTGTTTGCTGTTGAGGAACGTTTCAAATCTGCCTTACTGTGGGAATTTGCCAGACAGAATGAAATCAAAGCCGGGTTTTTTGTGTCCTTTGATAAATCAACCAGCTGACAAAATAGATTCTCCCTTCCAGTCATAAACGCGATCCTTGAAATGTCTCAATGCTGATGTAGCGATATAGATACTGTTTTGAATATTGCCTCGAAATCTATAATTATACGCGCTGAGCTGAAACCATCCTTAAGGACACTCTCGGAGTACTCAAGGGTATCATCAATTTGCACCCAAAAAATATCGATTTTTCGTTTCTTGTTCATCAAACAAAATAATCTCCCGAAACTCAAATTGTATTCCATTTAATAGCATCTCGAATTCCCTTTGAACTTGTAATGGGAATTCATTGACTGACCTTACGACATGACTGACGCAACACGGCGCTAACGGACGAATGCTGTTCGCCTCGGGTAAAAGCAGAACTCACAAAGATTAAACAGTCAAAAGAAAAGAAATCTTTTTTCCATGGCCTTGAAGAAGATGTTTTCGTGTAAAGTTACATTTTTGTATGGGGCAAATGCATCGCCTCTAAGCACTCCATGTCCCTTCTTTGGATTTAAGACTGGGTTTCCGTTTTTCTTGAACTCCGAGCTCGTGTAAAAGCATGCACGAGTGTTAGTGAATATTTCCCTTTCTTTTTTTTATTTCCGTCTCACATAGCCACTTGAAATTTCTAGTTTTCTAGTTTTTGTTTTTTTTTTCTCACTCAGAATTCAGTTTCAGTGAGCGATATCGATATGTAAGAAATGAGTTTCGCTTACGAAGGTCCACAAAATAGGGATGAAAAAAGAGGTATTTTCGCATGTATCTATTTACTATGTGGAATTGTGTACTGTGGTGTGGACATACACAAAAATGCATCTACATTCTACATATGTAGATACGTATTATGTTATGTGCACTTAGAGTAGGAGAAGCATTCATGAATTGTTGTTTTTCTTTTTTCTTCGCAAAATTTGTAATTTGGGATTATGATGGTTTTGAGTTTCGATGACATTTGTGTTCGAATTGTTTCTTTTTTGGGGTCCTGACGAACGATTTTAATTTTTCTTTGGTTTCATCTTTATATTTACCTATCTATAAAAAGACGTAGAGGTACTTTTTGACAAGCTATGAACAATTAAAAAAGTTCAAGACGACATTTTGATCAAACATGATTTTACGATGATAGAAAAATCAAAAAAGTAATTGCCTCAATTCTATCTTTCCTTGCCTAAGCAAAAGTTACCCAATTGTCTTCAAAAAACAAAAAAGAAACAAAACCCTTTACATAATCCTATGAAATGGCACACACCACCACGAAAACAAAGATTATTTCCTTATTGCGTAACAGGTATTTTACTTCTCAAGCCCTTGCACTTGACTCATTAAAAAAAAAACGCGCATTTACATACATATTCGAAATGTATTCATGCTAATATGACAAATGTAGGTAGGTATTCAAAACAACTTTTTCATCGAATACCTACAAAGTACATAGTAAGTGATCACAATTGCCTATCTATATGTCTGCATATCATAAACATTCCAGAAGTATAAAAAATGAATTTTCATTCTCAAACGAGTTCTATGAGAACGTTTGGTATGAGGAATTTTTTCTCTATCCTATGAAAAAAAAACGAAGAAGAAGAGAATGAAATATAAAAGAACGCCACCTAGTTCAATTCGTTTGAACTGAGTACCTTAGTGTGTGTGAGCAAACGCGATATTCCTTGTAAAAATGTAAAAAAATTACCCATTTTCGAATATTAATATAAAATAAACTGGTAATCGTAAAATAATTTTAGTTTCTGATTTCTATATAAAAAATATGAAAAAAAATTAAAAAAATATATTTGAAAATATTGTTTGCTGCATTCTCCTCATAATTGATACACAAATACTGACATTTTTAAATGCATTTTTAAATATGTTTTAATTTTTTTTCTTTTTTTTCTAAAAACGTTACTGAGTCGAAGAGATATTCAATTTTCATAAAAAAATACTTTTGTTGTTGAGTAAAAATAAATGGGGCTGGAATCTTGTTCACCGCAGAATATTCTAAGAAAAACATGCAATTTTTTACTTTGCACTTCAAAAAAATTTAGTAAAATAATTTATAAAAAAAATTAAAAAAATTAATGTGATATTATGTACATTTCGACAGTATAAAAAAAAATATTTTAAATTTTTTATCTTTATTACTTTAGAAATTATTCCAAATAAATCACACCTACTTTTGCTAAATTTTGCCCATTTTTCATGTTTTCGTTAATTTTTTTGACGAAACTGGACAAAATATTAAAAAAAAAGGAACGTCACTGAATCGTGAGACATTTAAGGAATAGATAAAAAATATAAAAAGAATAAAAATTAATTAAATTAAAGATAAATGATAATTTTTTTCAAAGTCTCTATATCTACATCTACACTAATATATAAAGCTGAAGAGTTTGTTTGTTTGAACGCGGTAATCTCAGGAACTACTGGTTCGAATGGTATAATTCTTTTTGTGTTGGATGGTGCCTTAATCGACTTAGACATTAGGCTACTTAACATTAAGCTGTGACCAAAAGCAGCGAAGAATCTGTGGAAAATGTGGAAAAAAACGGCAAAAAATATACATTTTTCTGCGTTTTAACGCACTTATCTCAGGAAGTACTGGTTCGAATGGTATAATTCTTTTTGTGTTGGATGGTCCATTAATTGAGGAAGACTTAGACTATTTAACACTAAGCTGTGACCAATACCAGCGAAGAATCTGTAGAAAATATGGAAAAAAACGGCAAAAAATATACATTTTTCTGCGTTTTAACGCGCTTATCTCAGGAACTGCTTTATGAAATTGAACAATTTCTTAAATGTTGAATGGTCCATTTATCAAGGAAGGCTTGAAGCTATATAAAATTTAGCTGCGACCAATAGGAGCGAAGAATTTGTGTAAAATGTGGGAAAAACGGCAAACAATACAATACAATCTACATCTACACTAATATATAAAGCTGAAGAGTTTGTTTGTTTGAACGCGGTAATCTCAGGAACTACTGGTTCGAATGGTATAATTCTTTTTGTGTTGGATGGTGCCTTAATCGACTAAGACTTTAGGCTACTTAACATTAAGCTGTGACCAATAGCAGCGAAGAATCTGTGGAGAATGTGGAAAAAAACGGCAAAAAATATAAATTTTTCTGCGTTTTAACGCACTTATCTCAGCAATTACTGGTTCGAATGGTATAATTCTTTTTGTGTTGGATGGTCCATTAATTGAAGAAGACTTCAAGCTATTTAGCATTAAGCTGTGACCAAAAGCAGCGAAGAATCTGTGAAAAATATGGAAAAAACGGCAAAAAATATAAATTTTTCTGCGTTTTAACGCGCTTATCTCAGGAACTGCTTTATGAAATTGAACAACTTTTTTAATGTTGAATGGTCCAGTTATCAAGGAAGGCTTGAAGCTATATAAAATTAAGCTGCGACCAATAGGAGCGAAGAATTTGTGTAAAATGTGGAAAAAACGGCAAACAATACAATACAATATAATATAAAGTTCGTTTGAAAGCGGTAATCTCAGGAACTACTATTTCGAATTGTAAAATTCTTTTTGTGTTGGATAGTCCATTAATCGAGGAAGGCTTTATTCTACTTAAAATTAAGCTGCGACCAATAGCAGCGAAGAATCTGTGGAAATGTGAGAACTGAGATTTTTTTCTGAGATCTCTGAGATGAAATTATTTTGGATTCGATTTCTCACTCAGCTATTTGACGTGGCTGACATATGTGCAGCAACAATTAGTAAGGTAACCATCAAATCTCAATGATAACTGAGAATTATGTTCCACCAAATGATTTTGCCTCAGTCAAGCTGACATTGAGTTCTCAGTGAGATGTTGTTAGGTGGAACTGGCCTAATAACTGCTCAAATTAGAATTTCGAGAGTTCAATTGATTTGTGAATGTGATTGATTGCACTATTTGTGCAGATTATTGTGTTTAAACAATATCATTTTATGTACTTCTTAACTAAAAAATATGCTCAGTTTAAAGAAAAAAAAAATATACTTTACGAAAAAAACGATGCAGAAGTAAGAGAGATATTAGAATTAGGGAGAGTTCACCCAAGGGAATGCTTTAAGTATGAACAACTGAAGGGAATCATAAAAAATGCTCAAATTTTTCAAGTTCAAGAGAATTACGACCAAGGGAGAGTTTTTTTTTTATAATTTGCACACACTAAAGGGGCTTTTTATACCCTTATTATGCCAGAGACACAGTGAGTGCATTAAGAATCAAGAAAGGGGTTTGAAAGTAAGTGTCGGTGTACATTGGTTTTGAATTCATCAACATTGCAATGACTGGGAAAGACAGTGTGTGGAAGGGAGTTCCACATTCGCGTAGTACGGCTAAAGAACGATTCTCTATACTTAACAGTACGTCCGAAGTTGGGCTCGAGGGTAAACTGATGGGCATTCCTGGAAGCGCGGGTATTACGGTTAAATTGTTTAAGGGGAGGAATGCAACTGGCTATTTCACTAGAGCAATTACCGTAGAAGTAACGGTAGAACAAAGAGAGACATGAGACGTTACGACGGTGTTCCAATGAAGTGAATGAATTAGTGATGTCTCTCACACCAATCATTCTTATAGCTCTTTTTTGTATACCATCCAAGAGGCTTAAGTATGTAACTGGAGCACCAGCCCAGAGATGGGAATTGTACTCAAGCTTTGGACGGATATAAGTCTTGTAAATAATAGCCAGATCAGATGGGGAGTAAAATTTCTTGCACCTTCTTAAGAAACCCAAACATCTTGCGGCATTTTTGGCGACATCGCATTTGTGCTCGTTCCACAAAAGGTGGTCAGTGATGCACATACCGAGAATCTCGAGATGTTCGGTCTCATTGATGCAAGTGCCACTCATGGATAGAGGCAAGGGGGGTATATCTCGCTTCGACGATACAAGACAGCATTGAGTTTTCGAAGCATTAAACTCTACGCGGTTTTTAATTCCCCATTGTACAATGCTGTTTAAGTCAGAGTTTAATGAGCTTATCATATTTTGCCGTTGCAGTTCCACATCCGAAGAGGAGGGATGTGAGTCTGGAAACGAATATGAAAAGCTAAGGGTACTATCGTCAGCAAAACAGTTAGTTGGATTAGAAGTTACAGACAGGAGATCATTTATGAAAATGAGAAAGAGGGTCAGAGACAAAACGGAGCCCTGGGGCACACCAGCATTTATATTGTGGGTTTCAGACTTGAAACCGTCCAATACAACTTGTATTGAACGGTTCGAAAGAAAGTTTCTAATCCAACGAAGAAGGGATTCATCGATACCGAAAGCACGCATTTTCGATAAAAGAGCAAGATGCCAGACTTTATCAAATGCCTTTGAAATATCAAGTGCAACAATCTTACTTTCTCCAAAACGATGTTAAGATTTGTTCCACTGTTCGGTGAGATAAACCATCAGATCACCAGTGGACCTGTTGCTGCGAAGGCCGTATTGCCGGTCATTAAGAAGCTTTCGGTCTTCGAGATATTTCTTGAGCTGATAGTTTATCAGCGTTTCCATGACCTTAGAAAGAAGGGACGTAAGTGCAATCGGTCGATAATTGGAGGGAGAAGAAGATTCGCCTTTTTTTGGGATTGGCTGGACAAATGCTGTTTTCCAACTGCTCGGAACGAGCCCAGAAGAATAGGATAGATGGAAAAGCTTACGCAAGGGTTTTGCCAGCGTGGAAGAACACCTCTTCAGAATAATAGCGGGGATACCATCCGGACCAGCGGATTTATGTATGTTGAGATCCTTTAGGACTCTCGCCACAGCACGAGTGCGGAAGAAGATTTGTCCCATGGAATCATTGACGCGCTCAAGAACTGGTGGAGTCATGGCACTCTCTGGCAGCGAAGAGTTGGCGGCGAACTGCCTAGCAAAAAGGTTAGCTTTCGCGAGAGAGCTAACAACTGGAGTGTCATTGTCAACGAGCGTTGGGACCGAGGAAGAAGAAGAATTCTTCATATTTTTAACAAATGACCAAAAATTCTTACTGCCTTTGGGACATTGTAGTATTTTTTGCCTTAATTTTTGGTCATGCAAAAACTTTGTCCGTCGAATATGGGCATTGCAGGCCTTCCTGGCTTGTTTAAACTTGTTCCGGTTTTCCTCAGTTGGGTTGGCTCTAAAACACCGGAACTTCACTTCTTTTTCCCTGATAACCTCTTTACAGCTTGAATCAAACCATGACTTTTCCTTAGGTTTGATGCGTTTAACCCTGTTCGGGATAAAAGTTTTCATTCCTAAGATAATCATGTTAGTAATCATATCTGCGCTGGAGTCTACGTCACTATCGAGGAAGCATAGTGACCAGTTAAAGATCCGGAAGAAGTTATTGAGACCGTCCCAGTTGGTTTTCTCGTATTGCCATACGGTTCTCTTCGGAGCTCTTTCTCTAACTGGATTAGTTTGACACGAGAAATTTGCAAATATAATACTATGGTCTGATCTGCCCAGAGGCGTTAATACATTGATAGTGTATTTATCAGGGTCAGAAGTAAGGAACAAGTCAAGAGTATTTTCCGCTTGGCCATCAATATCCGATATTCGAGTGGGCTCGGTGACAAGCTGAGTAAGGTGGTTAAACTCAGCAAAGATCTCGGCATACATTCCTTCGGGTGTTGTCGGGCCCGAATGGAGAAGCCACGAAGAATTGTGTACATTGAAATCGCCCGTAATAACGATTTCAGTGTGAGGATATAAGGATACAATTCTTTGGATGGAGTCAGACAGAGCGTCAAATTCGCGAGAAGTTGAAGCTCTGTCCAAATTTGGGCTTCGATAAAGGAAACAATAGTGAATGATGTGCTTATTTACGGTGAACTTGAACCACATTGAATTGAAAAAAGGGTCGGAGCAGTTCCCATATTGTGGAAGAAATTGATAAGCAACATCATTTCTAATGTAAACGGCGAGACCATGGTGGAGGAGGAATTGTGGCACTAAGCTATACCCATGAATGAGAAATTCAGTAGGATCGGAATTCTCACCTACTTGGGTTTCACTCAGCGCCAAAACAGCTGGCCTGTTAGACACAGTGTGGATGTACGTAGCAAGAAAATTCGTACGTAGCCCACGAACATTACAGTAATCTACACTGAAATTGCCAATCATTGCAAGTAAAAAAATAAAAAAACCAAAACAGACGAGATCTAAAAGAGTTACTGAATTAAATTGAAGGAAGTCTTTACGATTCAGCGCCACTGTTAGTGTTATGCCTTAACGGCAACGTGAATCGATCCGACCCTGGAATTCAATCAGCTAATCTCTATTCATCTGTTGTTGACAACATATCATATGCATACATTACATTGTATGAGCAAAAAAAAAAAAAAAACTCGATGCAATGTAATGCATATGATAAGCCATGCAACTGTTAAACTATATGCAAAGAGAATGGATGGTAACTCACTGTGTTCTTGCGGGCAGTAGGTATTTCTAATGCCTTTTTTTGTGTGTGCTTTTTTTTCGTTATTGTAACTGATTGTTTTTTTTTTATTTGTTATGTATTATTTTTTGTTTTGGGATGCTCTATTTATTTTTGGTTTATTTAATTGGTGATGTTGATTGTTTTTTGATTTTTTGTTTTTGGGTACGATTTTTAATCGCGCACGGGGTGGGTCGAGGAACAAGTACGGGACATAGAAAAAACAAACTACGCGGACACAGCACTGACACAACCACTCTCTTCGAATGTTGACTGCAATGCAATTTTACAATAACTTCCGAACAAAATTCCCACGCGCGCATGATGCACAAGTCGAGACGATACTCTGGCCGGTGGACTAGGGAGAGGCGGACGAAGTCGCGGGCAACTGCTTGTACATATATAAAAATGGATGTATATACATATAGCTTAAGAGCCAGTGGGCGGCTACCTATACGTATTTGACCAGACTTAAGTTTTCGCACACAGAGACTCTTTTACCCACCATACATGAAATCGGAGTTCACTAAGCCGAAAGTGGTGGACCCGTGTCAAAATCAGGTGAGACAGGTGTCAAATTTTGGTGAATTGTGAAACCATTTGACCACGTCTGTCGTTTGGAAATTTTGAAAATATATCATTATTATTGGCGGAAAATAATAATGGCAGACGATTATCACGCGGATAACAGTGGGGCAGACAACTATTAAAGTGTCAAAAAAGTCGAATTTTGAAAGTATTTGACCAGGTCTGCGTCAGCCATTGATATATTTTATTCCTCATACTCTTAACCCGATTTCATGTATGGTGGGTAAAAGAGTCTCTGTGTGCGAAAACTTAAGTCTGGTTAAATAAATATAGGTAGCCGCCCACTGGCTCTTACGCTAATACGTTTTTTGTTTATATGTCCTTAATGGTTAATACTGTTGTATTCAGTGATGGTTTCTGTGACAAAAAAAAAAATGGAAAAACCTCATAGAAGAGTAGGAAAACTGGAAAAACCAAACAAAGGTCGTAAATTTGATTTTTTTTTAGTTTTCAAATTGGGTTTTCGAATGGAAAAATAGAAAGTTTTTGATGAAAAACTCGGAAAACGCATTGGTTTTTAAATGAAAAGCAGCATGAAATTGTATCTATGTGCATTGGTTTTCAAACGGAAAACTGAAAAATTGGTGATGGGGAACTTGGAAAACTCTGGGAGAGCACAATATCAAACTATTGCATGGAATTAAAGGTGCAATTTTGGAAAATTAAGGAAAAGAAAACACGTTTGATTTTGTTTATCACATTTAGGATTTTGACTGTGTTGGAAAGTTCGTTGTTAAGCTAGAAAAAATTTTCCTATCTTTGAAATTGGAAATATAGGTCTTATAATCATTTAAGAGCTTAATGGTGGTAAAACGAGGTTAGCTAAAGATTAATGTAAACAATAAAATGGATGCATGTTGATTTGTTTGTGTGATCTGTAAAGACTCTTAAGTAGTCCAACGCATTGTTATAAAATGTTGACTGTAGTCAAAGCTAACACGAGTCAGCGTTCCTGCGAAAACAAATTTTGGGAACATTTTACGGGAAAATTGAAAAATGGAAACAATCAAATGGTGGTCAAAATTATACTTTTGTATGGGATCATAGCTACAATTGTTCAAAAAATTAGTAAAAAAAAACCAGTAATCCGCAAAACGAGAATATTTTAAATTATTTTTAGATTTGATTTGATCTGGTGGCAGGCGAGACGAGGTTCGCGGGGTCGGCTAGTCTATATATATAAAAATGAATGTTTGTTTGTATATTACCTATAGACTCATAAAGTACACATTTGATCATGTAATAATCTTTGGAAAAGTTGTTGTGCATAAACCCGATATGGTTCCTGAGTTGGAAAAACTAATTTTTATTGAATTACGTGCGAGAAAAACGCAAATAAAAATTGGGTACCTTTAAATTGTTATCGATAATTTCGTTGATTTATCGATATTTTCGCAAATAAAAATTGGGACTAGAAAATTTCAAAATGGGTTTTCGAATGGAAAATATAAAGTTCTTGATGAAAAACTCGGAAAACTCATTGGTTTTCAAAGGGAAAATTGCATATTATTGCAGGTGCATTGGTTTTCAAATGGAAAACTGTAAAATTTCAAAGTGGGTTTTCGAATGGAAAATATAAAGTTCTTGATGAAAAACTCGGACAACTCATTGGTTTTTAAAGGGAAAATTGTATATTATTGCAGGTGCATTGGTTTTCAAATGGAAAACTGGAAAAATTCAAAATGGGGTTTCGAATGTAAAACAGAAAGTTCTTGATGAAAAACTCGGAAACTCATTGGTTTTCAAAGGGAAAATTGCATATTATTGCAGGTGCATTGGTTTTCAAATGGAAAACTGGAAAATTTCAAAATGGGGTTTCGAATGTAAAACACAAAGTTCTTGATGAAAAATTCGGAAAACTCATTGGTTTTCAAAGGGAAAATTGCATATTATTGCAGGTGCATTGGTTTTCAAATGGAAAACTGGAAAATTTCAAAATGGGGTTTCGAATGTAAAACACAAAGCTCTTGATGAAAAACTCGGAAAACTCATTGGTTTTCAAAGGGAAAATTGCATATTATTGCAGGTGCATTGGTTTTCAAATGGAAAACTGGAAAATTTCAAAATGGGGTTTCGAATGTAAAACACAAAGTTCTTGATGAAACACTCGGAAAACTCATTGGTTTCCAAAGGGAAAATTGCATATTATTGCAGGTGCATTGGTTTTCAAATGGAAAACTGTAAAATTTCAAAGTGGGTTTTCGAATGGAAAATATAAAGTTCTTGATGAAAAGCTCGGACAATTCATTGGTTTTCAAAGGGAAAATTGCATATTATTGCAGGTGCATTGGTTTTCAAATGGAAAACTGGAAAATTTCAAAATGGGGTTTCGAATGTAAAACACAAAGTTCTTGATGAAAAACTCGGAAAACTCATTGGTTTTCAAAGGGAAAATTGCATATTATTGCAGGTGCATTGGTTTTCAAATGGAAAACTGGAAAATTTCAAAGTGGGTTTTCGAATGGAAAATATAAAGTTCTTGATGAAAAGCTCGGACAATTCATTGGTTTTCAAAGGGAAAATTGCATATTATTGCAAGTGCATTGGTTTTCAAATGGAAAACTGGAAAATTTCAAAATGGGGTTTCGAATGTAAAACACAAAGTTCTTGATGAAACACTCGGAAAACTCATTGGTTTCCAAAGGGAAAATTGCATATTATTGCAGGTGCATTGGTTTTCAAATGGAAAACTGTAAAATTTCAAAGTGGGTTTTCGAATGGAAAATATAAAGTTCTTGATGAAAAGCTCGGTTAATTCATTGGTTTTCAAAGTGAAAATTGCATATTATTGCAGGTGCATTGGTTTTCAAATGGAAAACTGTAAAATTTCAAAGTGGGTTTTCGAATGTAAAACAGAAAGTTCTTAATGAAAAACTCGGAAAACTCATTGGTTTTCAAAGGGAAAATTATTATTGGAAAAGTTGTTGTGCATAAACCCGGGATGGTTCCTGCCTTTTTTTCGCGGCGAAATATGTTTTTCGGGGAGGTTTCCGCTCTGTATGTTCTCTGTGCTATAGAACTTATAACAACGGTACAACGTGGCGAGTTAACAATCTTCACCTTATGTTTCATGTAATTTTTCATCGGCGCCCTTGCTTGGATTTACAATTCACAACAATGTGATTTGAATTTTCAGAGTTTCCGGAAACTGAATAAATCACTGCACATTTGCTGTACAGTTTTCTTATTTACATCGTGGTGAGTGGAAAAAAGTAAATTTCAAGAACTATCGAGTGCTGATTTTTTGATTTTTTCATTTTTGATATTCATCAGCGAAGGTTGATCACCGCCAATACAACATTTTCATCCCTGTGTGAACAGCCTGTTCGATTACATTTGATCAATAATTGTGAAATTGTGCTTTCTGATTGGATAATAAGTGCAAACGCATTTTTGATTTTTTTTAAATGCTCATTTGACAGATGAGTCCTGTGGTGCACCAATTATCCTATGGAAGCGCTAACTTGCTGTTGGCTCCATAGTCAGTCCAATGAATTTCAAAAACTCCTTGACGGAGTTTCATTTAATTCTTCAAATCAAGGCAGGACGACGTCTGCCGGGTCAGCTAGTTTTTAATAAAAAAGGAAACATATTTATCAAATTTATCACATTCTTTCACTTCCCCGAAGCCAATTCATTTGTTCACGAAACAATTTTTGATGGAAAGTTTAAAAATATTTCTTGAGTGTATCTTTTACTTTAATATTAATCTTTAATATTAATCATTGCTTTTTATTCAGTATTTTTAAATATATTGTATAATAAAGATTAGAGTGCATATGAAAAAAATCATTTCTACTAAAAAATTGAAGTCTAACTGAAGATATTGGCTTCAAAGCTTCAGAGTAGATGTTTTTGCATATTAGATATATGAATCTTAAATTAAGTTAACTTACCTTTATTGGAAGTCAATAACATTTATGTATTATTTTGGTTTGGAAAAAGTAGGAGAGAACTTCTTTCATAAAAAGCATATTGTTTATTGAGGGACGAATAAAAACGTTTCCGTTTTGACGTTTGGTTGAAATGGATTACATTTTTAGTCCGAACTGCGTCAAAGTAGGATGGGTTTAAATGGATTTTTTATGTTAAAAAAAACTGCTTCCCTCTCAAGATGTCACCAAAATCGATTGCCATCTTGCCTCTACTACCCAAGTATATATATGTACAAAAAATTCTCATGAATTTTCGGCTGTTAAACGACGAATGTCAATTGGATATCAAATGCGTCTCGAAAAAATTTGAGCGCTCAGAACACGTTCAGTTAAAAGTGTGTTCAGAGCTTTGTATATTTATTTGACTGGTAGGTACTATCAAGATGGCGTTTTTACTGTAACCACCTATATAACGACTTATTTAAAAGAAAGCCCCGTAACCCCCCCTAAATACGGCTATGGCTCTAACAGATTTTTATTCTGAAAGAAAAATGCCTTTAAGCCTTAATAGAAACTTATAAATTCAGTGTTAGCCAAAAAATGAATTCATTAAGTTATTAATCAATAATTATTTGATTTTGCATTGTGGGGGGGGGGTCAGAATACCCCGTAACCCCTCCCCCCCCCCCCCTAAATACGGATGTGCTGTCAAGATGGCACTTTTAAATATAGTCATCTATGTAACGACTTATGTACTTTTAACTTTAATGGAAAATGGATGTAAAAAAAAATTCGTAACCCCCCCCCCCCTAAATACGGCTATGGTAAAACCCAAAAAATCGTTAAATTTACATAAATTCGATTTCTTTTTCTTCATAAAATTTTACAATTTTACAGCCTTATTTATAAACGAGTATTAGAAGCAGAATAAAGTTATTCCGACCTTAATACTCCTTTAATACTGAAAAGCTTATTTATAAAAAAAATAAACAAGTTTTAGAGTCGGAATAAGCTAAACTGATTTATAGTAGGTTTAAAGCTGGAATAAATCGGTATAAATATCAAAATGTGTCAAACAATTGTTTTGTCAAATTTGCTATTATGTTCCAGGAGAATTTGCGTCCAAAAAGGCTATTTAATTTTAATCTTCGGACCGTACATGGTTCTTAAAACTATTTGGAACCGTTCCTCTTCTTCATACTTACTTTTGCTGGTACTTTTGCAGTCCCAAAAATCAATATTTTGCTCTTCAATTAATTATTTTCTGAAAAAAATGAAAGGCAGTGTCAGGTTTGTATATTTATTTGACGAATAAATATACAAACGTGTCAAATTTGTTTACAGGAGTTTTAGATTGGTCAATTTTTAATAGCAAAATTTGACATAAGCCAGGCATAACTAAAACGAGTAATAAAATATTTTATAAATAAGGAATAGGAATAGGTTGATGTACGTGCTTAAACTCGTTATAACTATTCCGGGTATCAAACGAGTATTAGTGAAATCTAATAAATAAGGCTGTTAATGTTTTTCTCTCAAAGTGTGAAGATTGTTGCCGAAGAGCTTAATCAAGACCAAATGACCTTTTCTTGTTGTTGTTGCTTCGTTTGAGATAACAGGCTGCTTAGGTTAGCGACGAAGGCATTCCCGTTCATAGTATACTTTGGGACAAGGACCTCTAGTGGAGAAATTAACGTATTCGGAAATAAAATGGAAATTAAATAGGGTGTGAGCAATAGGAGGCGTCAAAAACTAGACGCCAAGTCGGAAGTTCTTTCAATAATCCACTCCGTCCTTTATCGGACAAGAGGATCCAGGTGTCCTAGGTCACAATCAAGCGGCTTTCTTCAGTACCAAGCTGATTCGGGTCTTTAAACACCTGCGTCTTCCACCTTACAGCCGTGATTTTGGATTGACTTTGGATTGGATTGGTAGAATTTATACGCCTAAACACATATAATCCATCTGCACACTATGAACCAGTCTTCTTGGTAACACTGAAAAGCATTCTAAAGAGTTTCATTAGTTACAGTGACCTACGTTAGACTATTGTGTTATACAGCAGCAGTTTCGAAATAACCGGATAATCAGGGTTCGTTTCAAGAAAGCACAAAACAAAACTCGAATATAGAGGAGCGAAAACCGAACCACTTCAATGATAAGAAGATTTTTATTTTATTTATCTCAATTTATTTTATTTTCTCCTAGCCAACCACCGGGACGTGTCGCGTCGTCGTCGTACCAGCACTAAGGAATAGTTAGTGGTAACTTAAATCATTTGTCTGCAGTTTTCCCCGTTACTTAACAGAGTTACCGTCTGAATTGATTCTAATAACCACCCCCCCTCCCCTCCCTCATATCGAAATTTCATTACCCCGATAACCCACAACCCCGCTACCAAGTACCCCGCTACTCGTTACCCTGTTACTCCGTTTCGATTTCCAACACTATGGGTGGACTTATAATGTTGTTGTTTTGCCGTGCATTCCATTCCGAATATTAAAGAAGCTGGTACTGATGTTTTTGACCGTTAACATACTACTGAGCCACTGATGATTTTTGACGTTCTGTGCAATGCTTGGGAAAACCATTTTTACCAATTCGGCTATGCTTTCTGTGATCTTACAGAAGTTTGATGGCAATGTTATATATGGCCAAGTTTCACCAATTTTCATTTGCCCGTTTCCAAAACCCATTAATTGGTTTGCCAAATTTGCTGAACACGCACGTTGGTTTTCAAAGTCAACCTATATAATTATATAAATTTGATAATTTTAGACATAATGTAATCGAATAATCAGATTAGAATTCCGAGGATTATCTTTTATATGAAAAAATAGCGTTTGGTGGGTCAGCTAGTAATAAAATATAGCCTATGTTACTCAGGGTGAATGTAGCGTCTTTGAAGTCGGATCAGTTGTTTTTGAGTTAAGTCGTAAGAAACATAGATACAAAAATACAAATCTTTTCTCTTATTATATAAATTGTAGTCGTACTATATGATTTATGAATTGTAGGACTGCCGCCATATTATTTTCTAGCTCTGAGAGTAGGAGCGTCAATTTTAATGCATCGTAACATCAATCAACTAAAATTTTTGCAATGATACAAGACTTGCCATGAAAACGTTATTTGATTGAATCTACCATGTAATGTGGAAAATTCAAAGGCGAAGATGTTTTAATTCCTCGATTTCCAATGATTACACCAGACTTCTCAAATGATCTTAAATATCTTCAGTTTCCTGTTCGACTTGTACCTACTTTAAATACGGCGCAAGGTCAATCTTTGAAAATAAGTGGTATTGATTTAGAAATTCCTGTTTTTTTTTTCTCATGGTCACTTATACGGGGTAATTTGTATGCCAAAATTTGGGGTGTGATTCTTCGTCATATTCTTGGAACAATATTGCTTCACATTAAGGTCTGATTTTAAACTTTTTCATCACTTTTTGACGATTTAAATAAGGCTATTTTTGGTGTACCCTGGTCCCTGACCCATGTTAAGATCAACTTCTCTGTCAGTACTAATGTTATGCACCTCATTTTGGACATTTTTTGGTAGAAATACTAACCTTCATAACAACTTTAATATTGAGCTTATACCTGATAGATATGTTTTTAGGGTTGCCATCAGACATTCAATTTTAAATGGTGTTCAATTTTTCTAGCTCGAGCAAAATTTTGACTTCGAGGTTAAAAAATGTGTAATGAACTTAAAGTTTTCGTATTTTTATGTAATGAACAAAGCAGTACCTACTAAACAAAAACTCATGAATAAGTGCACTCAAAAACACACAACATTTTATGACAATTTTGAAAATCTAAAAAAGGTAAAAATCGAATTTCGGGTTTTTACCTTGTTTTCATTGCAGCATTTGGTAATATTCCAAAATTTGATAGGTTTTAGGTAAATTTTAACATTATGCAATCCTGAAGAGGGTTGAAAGTATACTTATACGATCACCTGACTTACCTCTTCTCAGGGAGAGTTAAATTTAAGTTAAGAAAAAAAAAAATTGAAAATCAAATTTATTCATGAGATTATCATTAACAGTCACAATTTTCCATTTCTGCCTCTTCATCGATTACCGTAGGTATTGTTGATCTAGCCAATTCATGCTGTCGTTTTTGCTACTATAGTAGTATTTTACTCCTTTCGAGAGTCAAATGCTACTCTACTACCCATAGACGAATGTACTCCCCAAACTCAGTGAACAAAATATCTTCAATGTAGTATGAGATAAAACAAAAATCGAAAATTAATATTCGCATCTCTTAGCCCATTTATGTTCAATGAGTGAGATAGTTGGCCTAAATTTAAGTCATAGTAACCAATTTACCAAAATTGCCAACAATTTTAAGGATCCTAAAACTACACGACTGATTCTAACTAACTTCTTTTTAATCTTCATCTCAATTGGCATTTGTGCAATAACCCAATATTATTACACTTGGGAGTTGTGCCCATATAACATCTATTGTCTGGTATCTAGGTGTCGGAAGGCATGAGTCATTTAATTCCCCAGAATATTATAATTGATGAAATTAAAAAGAAGTTTTGTTTTGTTTTCTTTTGTATGATGAAAACAAGAGAACACTTATTATTTGTGAATGGCTTTATTGTGCAATAACTTTTTCCACACAGAAATTTGGAACTTCTTGCCATAACAAAAGGAAAAGTAGACAAAAACATAGATTTCATATCGTTATTGGTATATTCTTTGACCTTTTTAATCAAAATACCTTCGTCGCATGACAACATTCACCTTTTTTAAATCTGAAGTGATATTTTCTGTGCAGTTCCGTTGTTAAATTTATAATTAAGGGACAACTTGAGGAACTTCTTCGAAAAAGAATTATATGCAAAAACAATTGATTTGGAGCCGTTTTCTTCACTTTTTTTAACCCGTGAACCTTTGCAGTTGACAAGCTCAAGAGTTGAGTTGTAAATTTTCTTATGTATTTTCAATTCAGAGTTTTCAATTTGAAAGTTGTATCCACTGGTAAACTCATAAGAGTTTGGAGTAGTATTGTTAAAAACATGTTTTTTTTTTTTGCTGTTGTAGACGATGAAAGCAATTTCGCGATGAAATTCTGAATCAAGAAGAAAAAAGAAGACAGACATAATAGTCTCCTCCGGCAAGAATGTTCTCTAGGAAGTACTAGTATAACATATCTAGTTCACAGGCCAAAAAGACGATATAGAAATCTACTTTTATGTTCGAAGACCCACCAATCGAATAAATAAATCTCTTGGGAAAAAGTATAAACCCTTAGAAATAAACGCAACAAATAATTGTGTACATACACATTATGCACTATCTGTATGCAATTTTCAAACAGAAAGTTATAGGTATGTTTGAGGGTCTAAATAAGTTTTTTGGCAGTTGAGAAAAACTAAAGTTATTGATTTGACAATGGCAGCCTCTAATGAAGACAATTTTAATCGAAATCTAAGGATAAAATCCTCAAGTTAATATCAACTTCGAGTGAATAAATTATCCGACAAGCACACAACTTGAGTTTTAAAACTTCCAAAAATGGAGAAGAAACTATCGTTTGTTTATAAACTTCAACCATGTAATTTTTGAAATTTCAAAACGATCTCCAAAACCCATTACAAGTGATCTTTTTTTCTGGAGGCGATTTATCGGGCTACGTACCTATAGTTGAAAAATTATACTACTCAAATATTGAAAATACTCCTCAAAATAATTAAAAAATACTCCCCCTAAACAGTTTGAAACGACAGCACTATTCGTGACCATAGCTTCGTGACCGGAGCCCTTAGAAGCGGGCGGGGGTTTTGCTAGTCTATATATATAAAAATGAATAGCTGTTCGTTAGTCTCGCTTAAACTTGGCAACGGCTCATCCGATTTGGCTAATTGTGGTCTTAAAATAATGGTGGAAGTTCAGGTAAGGTGTAAACGGTTAGAAATTTTAAAAAAATGCACAAACTCACACGTTATAAGCAAAATAACTTTTCCCATACTTTGCAAAGAAAAAATCATTTTCCCATATACTTTATATAAATTGAAGAAATTGAAAATTAAATTTGAAGAAATTGAAAGTTGACAAAACAGTCGTATTGCTATATGCCGCAGTTGCGTTCTGTAGCAAGTAGCAATGCAGTAGATAGGCCTAGACTGCAACGAGTTCGTGCACGTCAATCTCAATAACAGCGATTCCGCAGATGCAGTGCTGCTGTGATTCTGGAACGAGCTGCATTCCATGATGATCCAGCATTAGATTACTGTGCCGACAAATCGGTAAATATTGGAGAAATTACAGTAATTTGTTCATATTGCAAGGCATTGTAATACTGTGGTGAATCTACTGGATTATGTTGTACTGGAGGCAAAGTAAAATTGCCACAGTTGGTCCCACCGCCAGATCCCTTACGCTCTTTAGTGTCTGGGATTGGAAATGATTCTAAGCACTTCTTGGCCAACATCCAGAAATATAATAGCTGTTTCCAGATGACATCGTTTGGCGCTTCACAAATTATACAGGACAATTTCATGCTCACATTCAAGGTATTAGACATACCATTATATTTTTTTTATAACATTCAAGTTTGTAAGAGCATGTGAATAGCAGTGAACTTGAAGCAAAAGAGAACCGAACTAAATAAAAGATATCAATAAACAACGACGACAGGACTTCTTATCCAAAAAGTGCTTTCCATATAACACCTTGAAATTTAACGACAGAAAAAAGGGGAAATGGATACTAAGATTGATTCTTTTTTTTTTGTATATTTTCTAACAATTCCAAATTCACGTCATAGAGGAAGAGCCACTGATCTCACTTACATTATACCTACAATAAATAAATAAATAAATAAATAAAAATAAAGAAAGAAAAACATTAACAGCCTTATTTATAAACCGAACATAGACTTATTATAAGACTTATAATGCCTGTATAAGGAAAATCCTTATTTATAAAGTTTAGCTACACTACATAGGGATTGAATAAGCTAATATACAAACGTTTAGGGTTGTATAAAGCTTATTATAAGGTACTATAATACGTATGTATCAGACATCACACGTCAATAAAACAAAAATTTGACCCAATGAGCATTTTTTTTAAATTTTTATTTTCGAATTTGTATTCAAAAACAACAACCTGTTGTTTCCCATCGACAGGAATCAACAACCTGTTGTTTCCTGTTGACAGGAAATAATACTTTTTTTATATTCAAATGTCTGTCGAATGTAGTAGATCATCATTTTGGTACTTTTTTTGACAGAGATCTAATATAACTATGCTATGTTGAACAAATTTTTATAAATAAGAATTTATTCAACGTAACACAAGAGCCTATTCATAGCATAACTATAATACTGTATAGAGGTGTATAAGGAGAATCTAATAAATAAGGCTGTAAGAATTCCAAATAATTACATAGGCAACATGTAGGAAACAATTTTACTGCACAAATTTTTAAAAATTACAGATACAAGGAGAAATTTATCACTTACTGAAACGGGATAGCGTGTAGCGAATAGTGGAGTAGAGGGTAGTAGGTAGCGATTGGTTAAGCGGGTGGCGTGTGTAGGTAGGTATTTGGTAGCGGGTAGCAGGGTAGCGGGTAGTGGGGTAGCGATTAACAGGGTATAAGCGGGTAAACGGTAGTGGAGAAGCGGGTAGAGGGTAGCGGGTGAATGGTTGCGGGCTACAAAAGTCAAGGTCTTTTTTATATCGATTGAGACAGTACGAAGTCTGTCGGGTCAGCTAGTCTATAAATATAAAAGAACACCTTAATTTTTGTGTACGTTCGCTAACCGGGCACACTGGTTGACCGATTTTCCTAATTTTTTCTCTAAATGCAAGAGGTATTAGGGTCGAAGGTTTAGAAAAAATAAAATGTATATTTTTCAAATGAAATGGAATGACAAACGGTGCCAATGTTAAAAAAACATATTTTTTTCACTGCAAAAAAAAAAAACAATTCGGATCGATTTCAATTTCCGAAAATTCTCAAATCGAAAAAATTTTAAATGAACATTTAGTATTTGCTATACAAACATATTTACAT
This sequence comes from Sphaerophoria taeniata, assembly GCA_943590905.1. NCBI lineage: Eukaryota > Metazoa > Arthropoda > Insecta > Diptera > Syrphidae > Sphaerophoria > Sphaerophoria taeniata. Next base: position 78,551,629 of record OX016540.1, on the reverse strand, counting down.
ACATAGGTACATATGTGGGTACACATATGGTCAAAGAAGAAACAAACAAAGTTGCATCATCATTGTAGGCACAACCGTGATCAGCAAGTTCTTCTATGTATGTATTCCGGCCAAATCCAGTTTCGCAACCACAGGCTTTGAGCGTTTTTTTTTTTTGTAATTCATTTTTTTTTCATTCATTTAAACTTAACTCTACTAACATGCTAGACAAAATGGGAAACTAGCCTACTTAATTCTACTTATATATAACTTACTGGCCCTAATCGGGCGCTCTAAGTAATTCATGGTTCTTAAAATTAATGCCTTTCGGCCTACGAACTAATTTTTAATTTTATTTCAATTTATTTTTGATTCATTAGAAAATTTGAAAAAACTAATTCCAGTAACTTTTTTTGTGTTTTAACTTACATACTAGGGTCCTTAAAATAAAACTTAAAATTACCTAAACTACCTACAAACTACTTAAAACTAGAACAACCACAGCGGCAAAACAACTATGTCCTTTTCTGAACTGTTGTGGATTTTTGTATTTGTCGTTTTCTTTATTTCGTATAATTTCATATTTTTTTTTCACTTTTATCACTTTTTTTTCTTTTTTATATTTTTATTTTTGGTGTTTTTTTTTAATTTTTTTTTTTATTTTTTGTATATTCTTTAGTGCCACCATACCACCTACTCTACTTAAACCTAAAACCTAAGACTAAAACAAGTATGTAAGCCGGCCAAGGCAATCTATCCTGTATCATGCCGCACTGGTCTAAATGAAGAATGCCTCTGGTGGGATGAAGCCGCTCAAGCGTGCATTGTCAAAGTAGTTGTCGTTCGGATAGAACGGCCCGAAATTCAAATTGTTGGTCGAAGTCAGCTCTCGCAATATGGCCCCGAATAAGTTTTATCACGAAATTGTCAATTCTATTGATTCAAGCCCCGTTGTATAGAACCTCGTTTGAATAATAATGCAGATAAGAAGATTCCGGTGTCCGATACCAACCGAGACAGCGCCGAAGACACTGCCTCTCGAACACCCGAAACTTCTCCATTTGGGAAGGGGCAATGTTGAACCACACTGGACAACCATAAACAATCATTGGCCGTATGAGGGCCATGTAGCAAATTACCTTCACTCTGGGGTCAAGCCGACTGCTGTTAAACAGCCGTTTCGTCAGAGCGAAGGCTCCTCTGGCCTTAGTCAGAGCAGCATCTATATGTCTGTCGAAATATAGAAACTGGTCCAACCAGATACCGAGGTACTTCACTACACTTTTACTCGTCAATGCCTGTCCGTGAGGATCAACAATGACCACCTTGCGCCAATTCTTACACGTATCTCGCGAGGCTTTAGCCAACGGAGTCCGGAACAAAATTGTCTCCGACTTTTGGACATTTATTTTCAGTTTCCAATCGTCGCAGTATCGCTGAATCTTCTCGAAGTCACGCTGATAGAGAATTCTAATAACTTCAACCTTTCGAGCCGTTCTGTACGCAATCAGGTCGTCGGCATACGCAATTGCGTTAGTTAAGCTACCTATCAGATCGCTGGTGTAAATGCTGAAGAGGATCGGCGAGTTCACCGCTCCCTGTTGAAGACCGTTTTTAATTTCAAAGGTGGTGGTAGAAGTTACATTGCCACTTTTGACAACAAACTTTCTACCGTTGAGCATATCATAAAGCATATACAATAATGGTTTACTGATGCCTAGTCTGGTGAGTTTTAGGTACAAACCTTCTAACCATACGGTGCCATACGGCCTTCTCTAAATCAACCAGAACAGCACCCGTGCATTGTTTCTTGGACTTGTTCCATTGGATATCAGAAACGAGCTTAGACGCGGCATGAATGGTGTCATGTCCCGCCTTGAACCCGAACTGGTTATCCGGAATTATACTGAGGCTTTGAGCGTCGTGGTGTACATACAGACAAAACAAGACTTTCGGTATACTCAACGCTAATATTATTCAATTCGCGTAATAAGGCGTCTTTTAATTGCTCTTTATTGTGGATATCATGATTTCTGATATTTTTTTTCAAGTGCATCCCAGGCATGCTCAATGGGGTTGATGTCTGGGCTTTGTGGTGGAGTTTTAAGGAGGTGAGGTGTGGTATACAAAAGCCACAATACCAGTGTTATGTTCGGTATACGTTAGCAATGCCCAGATGTAGTGCATCTTAAATTTTTTTTTAAGAATAGCAATTTAAACATATTAATTCATTACCGCTTCGATTATTTCTAATTTTCTTACCCCGGATGCCGCCATATATCCTCATACCATATCACCCCACCGCCAAGCTTGACGGTCTTAATTGTACATTTTGAATTTAAGGATTCATTTGGGTTTCTCCACACTTGCAACCGCCCGCGTATTTCTGCCTCCATATTGTTATCGGCTGCTAATATACTGACCCAATGTATCTAATTGAAGGATCGCACTACTTCGAACTCGTACTCCTCCTAATAGTTGTTCTGCAGACAGGACCAAAATGAATTTAGTTTTTTTTTTCCTATTAATTTAGGTGGCTATTAGGGCATATTGGTTGCTGACAGGGTTAAAAGTGCGACCAGAAATTGAAATACAAATACTTAGTTAAAGAAAGGAAAATGAAAAGTAATGATTAACTTTTATTTCTTTTGTGACATGAGACAACATTGAGTAATATTTCACTAATATCCTGAAAGCATATAATTTTGCTATCAGAGGTATCTTATGAAAAACAATAACAATTAATCATACTACTATTCCCAACTATATCATTTCGGAGTCCTGCAAACAAGCAAAAATGGAACACAGCTTTGAAAGCTCTGAACACTTAAAAAAACTAAATACGCAGTTTTCGGTTTGCATTTATACTTCCATTAGACAATTGAATTTCTGACAATGATGACATCTACAACCAGGAGTAATTTGGAAAACATTCTTCGGAAATTTTATATTGGCAAAAGTAGGAGAATCTGGTAAAATTTTACTACACGTTGCTTCGTCCAAAACTGTGGCAACTCTGTTAAGTAACGGGAAAACTGCAAACTCAACCTTAGTATAACACTAACAATTTCTTAAGAGCGGGTACAACTCTCATGGAGGAAAAACCTCATGGAAGAGTCGGAAAACTGGAAAAATCAAAATAATGTCGGGAATAAGATTTTTTGCTTGGAATTTTTTGTTTTAAAATGGGTTTTCAAATGGAAACATGCAAGTTCTTGATGAAAACCTCGGAAAACTCAACTTCAAAATGGGTTTTCGAATGGAAAACAGAAAGTTCTTCATGAAAAACTCAGAAAACTCAATGGTTTTCAAAGGGGAAATTGTTATTGTAGGTGCACTGATTTTCAAATGGCAAAATGGAATTTTTTTTATTGGGAATCCGGCGAACTTTGCGAGAGCACAAATAACTTCAAGACCCAAAATCAAGTTTTTGCATGGAATTTAAGGTGCATTGGTTTGTTTGTATGTCCGGTAGGGACTCTTAATCCGCTCAATCCTTAACGCATTTTTATAAAATTTTCACTGTAGGTATAGCCTGAGTAAAATCAAATTTTTGGGACAATATTACGGGAACTTCAGCAAATAAAGAGGACAATCGTAAGCTTTTTGGAATTCTGATTTTTGGGAAATAGTCAAAACACACCGGAAGAACAAAAATTTGTTCAATTTCAACACGAAATTTTCATTTTACTGCATGCTTTAATGAAAGAAGAAAGTTAGTTGTAAGGCTTGGAAAAATTCTGATATGTATAGTTCTCTATTTCAATTCAATTCAAGCAAATCACAGGGCATGGGCAACAAAGCCTGCAATTACGAACTCAGCCAATATCTGTGTTAATCATACATACATATTCTGGAGTTGCTGCGAAGGGCGGCGAGACGAAGTTCGCGGGGTCAGCTAGTATAATATAAATACGTTGAATTATAGCCTAGGAAATAAGTGTCTACCACCAGAGGGTTGCGACTTGTGAGGGAAAATCGGTCTTAGTACCCTTTTATAAGAAAAGTGCGAGGGTAAATCGGTAAAAGTGCCCCCTCACCAGAAAGGTGTGAGGGAAAAATGGGTTTTTGTTATTATACAGCACGCTATGTTATAACAGGCATAACTAATGGGAATATCGGGGGAACTAGCTCTTCGGTTTGTAAGTGTAAACCTCAGTTACTTCGATATCAACCTACGAATTTTCGGTGATGTTTGCCTCTTACTTAATACTTTTGTGGGAAAACTGGGTGTGACTTTTTATCTCGCGAAGTGTAAACGTCCATATTTTATTTATGCTACATGACTTTTGATTGCTATTGCTTTTCGGTTAATGACGGCGATGTTTGGTAAATGGTTGGCGGTGGCAGTGTTCAGTGTGGTGTACGGATGAAATTGTTGGCAAAAGTAGTAGGTATATTATTATCTACAGATTTCACGTCATAAAAGGACATGACAGACGAATGAACGCTGAAAACAAAACTTTCCAACAACTCCTTTGGACATGGACATGGACATGGACATGGACATTTAATGATTTTGCTTAATTCTTCACCGTCTCAGACATTCTGTGGGCCATGTTAGCGTAAGTACAAACCTGACAACCACTCTTACCTCACATCATACTTTACTGACAACTTCACACTCAAAATACTTTTAAATCAACCTATCAAAAACTTTACACAAATAACCCTCTACGAGAATCCTTCAAAAGTCATGAGTCAAAACTCAAGTAAAGTCGGAATAAAATTTGCAATTCATTAGTTATGCATAGTGTGACCATGTGTCCCTTTTTTACGGGATATATCCCGTTTTAGTAAGCATTGTCCCGTGTCCCGGAGCGATGGTTCGGGACAGCGGGACATCCTAAAAATGTCCCATTTCACGCGGTTAAGGTTTTATTTGTTTTAATACAAAAATTCAGTTCACAAAATTTGTTTGCGATGAAACTCTGAAGAGAGTTGTTCTAGCTAAGTTGAAAAGGGACCATTAATTTTTATATGGAATATTAACACGACTAGGCTAGCAGATAGGGGAGTAACACAACGTGGTGAAAACAATGTTTTCGCCAGACTACATGAAAAAACCCAATTTGATTGGAATTGGGTATGCTGCGCATATTATTCATAATGCGGCACAAGCTGGTTGTAATGGTTTTTCGGTACCGAAAAAATAACGGAATGGAAAAGGGATAAAGTGCCAAGTGATATGCGCTGGGTTTTGTGGAATGTTTTAAGCACAACAAACAAATCCCGTACCGTACAAATTATGAAACGATATAGTTTAGTACCCAGTTCGTTTACTGTTTACCTGGAACATCAGCATCAGTGGAACGTGTTTTTTCCATGATTAACCGCATTTGGACGTAAGAAAAAACACGCCTTGATATGATTACGTTGGAAAGCATTATTTTCGTTACACGCAACTTGCATGGAATTTTTCGACTTGCTACGAAATTCTCCGGAATTGACCAGAAAAATTGCAAGTAGTGAAAAGTACCACCAATGCACACCAGCTAGAGCAGAGACAGGCCCTAGCAGCAAAACCTAGGTAAAAGAATTATTTTCAATTCTTTTTAAAGTAGTTTCCTTCATGTATACAATATTTTGTAATCCTGAAAGTGTCCCGTTTCTTTATTCAAAATGTCCCGGAATGTCCCGTTTTCAATTTCTAAATGTCCCCGAGTACTCGAAATTAAGATGGTCACACTAGTTATGCATAATGAATTCTAAAACTATTTAATGCAAGCCACCATGAATTAGACAGTAAAAACAAGGTCTAATAAAATTTTCGAATCATCTCCGAGTCAACATAAATCCATTTCATATCCTTCGAGCTTTTTTTTTCATTTTTGAATACTCTCTAAACTCGTATTTCTGTCCAATGGCGACATTTTCAATTGCAATAAATTTAATGCCATGGACGATATCTCTTGTTGGAGTTGTTTTTGGATGTTTTATGCTTCTCTTTGTACAAACTCGTTTTGTTTTGTTTTTGTTCCAGGGCAACCCTACATTTTTGGTGACCTCTTCTCTTCTCTTCGTTGAATAGAACAACAATTTACTCTGAAAAATTGCTTAATGGCTTTTTACTTACGGTATTGTTTTTTGGACTTGCTTGTAGGGTGTTGGGGTGACTCCTTCGGAATATAGGGGTCAAACAACAAAGTGTTAGAGATAGATCTTTATTTCGGTTTGGTACAGCTTTCTTCGGTGTATTGCTGTATGTGGGCTTACAGCTTTATTTAAGAAACAAATTCCCTTCTCCCTGCAAAAATTCAAGTTTTGTTGTTTTAGGTTTTTGTAGTGGGATGGATCCACTAAGAGCATACCGCTCCGGCCGCCAACGAACGACTAAAAATTGTATGGAGTTTTATTATACGGGCTGCAATGAATTCGCTGTGTAAAAAATAACGAGGTCGTATACCAGGTTTTCCAGTTTTGTATTTTGTTCTAAATCGTTCTTTTGTATCTTTTTAAATTTTATGAAACACAAAAAAAATTAAGTTATTTGAAACAAGGGAGCGTAAACCATTAACCCAAATTTTTTGCAATATTTTCTATGGGATAGGTAACTTAGTTTTAGTTGAAAATAATCGTATGCGGGCTTTAAACGGAGGATTCGTTTGGATGGTGTTGTGGACATTGTAAGGGCAAGTTATAACATCTGGTCACCTTTCTGTTTTCTTATTACTTTTTTCTAATACTTTAAGCTTGATAAGAGAGAGAACTCTTTTCAATGAGTGATTTGGCTTGACAACAGCGGACAATGTTTAGTGCAAAGCACATTAATGAAGTCAGTCTGTTCTTGGCGGCTGACCACTGCATATGAATAAAAACTTACATATTTAAAGTTAAAATCCCGTAGTTTTATTTGGCGCCCAACTTTAAATGTCGCGTTGGTAAAAATCTTAAAAGATCAATTTAACCAACAAAGTCGGCTAGTTTTCAATCGAAACCCACTCTGCCGGAACACAGAACAAAAATTATATATCGAATAAAACCTACAAATTTCAAATTAAAATTCTTAAAAGTGAATTAAAACTGCTATAAAAAATTTAAAAAAAAAACTTTACAAATTGTGAAAATTGAAGAAAGTGAAACATAATCTAAAAAAAAAAACATTAATTTCAAAACGTGAAACAAAAAGTAATTAGAAAGCAAATTGATTCTTCTTGTGCTTATTAATCTAAAAATGTGAATGAGCAACCCAAAAAGGAAAAAAATTAAAAAAAATCGTACCTTTAAAGATTTGAACACGTGATAAAAAAAAGAAGGAAAAAAACAATAATTGAAAAAAACAGTAATTAAAGAAAAAAGGAAAAAAAAGTCTAAAAGCTGAAAAAAAGGAAAAAAGTCTAAAAGCTGAAAAAAAATACAAAACAGTTAATTTTGATTGATATTCACATGTTGGACTAATAAAAAAAAAGAGAAAAGAAACAGTTACAAAAAAAGAGAAAAGAAACAGTAAAAAAAAACAGAAAAGAAACAGTTAAAAAAGTGGAAAGAAACATTATAAAAATAAATAAATTACAAAAGCAAAGCAAAGAAAATTAAGAGAGCCATAATTAACAATCAGAAGAGAATTTGACCTGCAAGGAAACAACCGTAAGAAAATAAAAACACAAGAGCGTAGCAGCATCCATAAATTGAATCAACTAATAATCAATTAAAAATTTATATTCATAATTTTGAAATATTTAAAATAAAGTATTTTGTAATTAGCCTAATATTTAAGAATTAATTTGTTATCTATCTATAAGAATATTTCTTTTTTTTGTAATTTTGTAATTATTCTATAACTCAATTTTTGTTTTGTAATCAACCTAACATTTAAGACTTTACTATTATTTACCTAGCTATAAGAACAAATATTTTGTTTATGATTTATTTCCTTAATTTGACTAAAAATAATAACTCTAACACAACAAATTACTAAAAAAATTTTTTTGTTTATATAATCATTGAGTATCCGAGTTTGTTTCAAAATGAATCAAGAGCAAGTGAATGCAAACATATGTGCTGCTGTCCAAGCCGCGACAGAGCAAACAAGGCAAGCTTTTAGTAGTACAATTGATGAACTGACAACAAGGCTACGGCTTCTGGAAACACCAAGAGCCGTAGAGGTTTATCAACCAGTAGGGATTGAGGCAGGAAAAACTTGTGACGAGTCTTTAGACCTCATAAAGTCTTTACCCGAATTCAAAGGCGAACAGGTGAGATATGTTTCCTGGCGTCAAGCTGCTTTCGCAGCTTATAAATTGTTTGAAGGATATGAGGGAAGCTCAAAGCATTATCAGGCAGTTGCAATTATAAGAAATAAGGTCATTGGTTCCGCGGATCAAGTGTTATCTTCTTTTAATACGGTATTAAATTTTAAAGCAATTATTTCCAGATTAGATTTTACGTATGCTGATAAGAGACCAGTATATCTTATTGAGCAAGAAATGTCCACCTTACGTCAGGGAAGATTGTCAATAATAGAATTTTACGACGATGTAGAAAAGAAATTGACATTAATTATTAACAAAACCATAATGCTTCATGAGGGAAACAAAAGCTTGATTGATTCGCTTGGCCAAAAATATCGTCAAGATGCGTTGAGAATTTTTATATCAGGGTTGAGAAAGCCAATGTGTGACATTTTGTTTTCATCACAACCAACTGATATGCCAGGAGCTCTCGCTCTAGCGCAAGAGTTAGAAGCAAATCAAGCGCGATATCTTTTTGCAAACTCTTTCTCTAACAAAAATGAACGTACGTTTTCACTCCCACCACGTCAATACAATAGTGCCAACCATTATATACCGTTTAATTCGCCGCACTATAAAAATCCTACCTCTAACTATATGCAATCGAAACCAATTCAAATGGAAGTAGATCCTACCCTTTCTTACTATAAAAAACCTACAGCTTTCCAAAATTCCACTCAAAACCTAAGCAATTTCCAAACACCTACCATACCGAATCATGATTCATCACACGGCCGGTTGGCTAACAATTATAAAACATCTAGAAATCAGAATTATGAAAATGCAAAATCTTTTCACCTAAAGAGACATCGCGATTCGGACAGACAAACACAACCAAAGTTTCAAAGGGTAAATCACATCCACCAAAATGATTCTTGGCGCACTGCCAGTGATGAAAACCGAGCGAATGTGTATGATTATGATTCAGAACAACAGTACGATGATCTCTTTGATTACCATAATGAAAACAGATTTCCAGATGATGAATTAAGTGTAGGTTGCAACCAGGAACCATCCGATGAGATAAATTTTTTAGGGGAAAGTCTCTCCTGCCGTACGTAGGTCGCACCCTGGCAGGCAGAGAAATAAAGCTTTTAGTTGACACCGGTGCATCAAAAAATTATATACGAAACTTCAGCACACTAAAAGGTATCACACCTATAAATGAACCCTTCGCTGTAAAATCCATCCATGGGAAGAGCCGAGTTGTATCGAAATGTATTTTGAATATTTTCAATAGAAAAGCAATTTTTTTGTGCTTCCCACGCTAAAAACATTCGATGGTATTATAGGATTTGATTTTCTTAACGAAATCAATGCAAAACTTAATGTGTCTAAAGGAATTTTGTTTTACAACGGGGGAGAAGAAAGGTTATTTTACCTGTACTGTAGGGAGGTAAACAATACCCAAGACAAACATATTCCTTCGGATGAAGATCAACTATCCCAATTATTAATCGAAATTCAAAAGTTTTTGCAAATCCCAATGAATCCCTACCGTTCAATACAAAAATTGTGGCTACTATCCGAACAACCGATAATTACCCTATTTATTCCAAAGCTTATCCATATCCCATGTCAGCATCCGATTTTGTAAATAATGAAGTTTTAAATTTGTTGGAGAATGGTATTATTCGACCTTCGAGATCCCCATATAACAATCCTTTGTGGGTTGTTGACAAAAAAGGATGTGACGAAAACGGAAAAAGGAAAATGCGTCTCGTGATCGATTTTAGAAAACTGAATTTAAAGACCGTAAGCGATAAGAATCCCATTCCCAACACTTCAACCATTTTAGCCAATCTTGGTAAGGCTTCTTATTTTACGACGATTGACCTGAAATCCGGCTTCCACCAAATAAATCTTTGTGAGCGTGATCGAGAAAAAACAGCTTTCTCTGTAAATAACGGAAAGTACGAGCTCTGTCGGCTTCCGTTTGGGCTCAAAAATGCACCAAGCATTTTCCAAAGAGCAATTGATGACATATTAAGGCAAGAGATCGGGAAATGTTGTCACGTATACATAGATGACGTCATAATTTTTTCAGAGACAAAAGAGCAACACTTTCGAGACATAGAAAACATTTTACAATTGTTATATAAGGCCAACATGCGAGTTGCACGAGAAAAATCCAAATTTTTCAAAAGTGAGGTGGAATTTTTAGGATTTTTAGTGTCCAACAAAGGCATTAAAACTTGTCCTGACAAGGTCAAAGATATCATCAATTACGAGACTCCTAAAACCCTTCGAAATTTACGATCTTTCCTTGGGCTTTCTGGATATTATCGAAGATTTATTCCTGATTACGCCCAAATCACGAAACCTCTTACAAGGTATTTGCGAGGTGAGAATGGAAACGTGAATAGGTATCAGTCAAAAAATATGGTGGTTGAATTGGACGCAGAAGCACTCGAGGCCTTTGAAAAAGTTAAAAAGATATTGGCCTCTGAGGACGTGTTACTTTTATACCCCGACTTCAATAAACCCTTTGATTTGACCACTGACGCCTCTTCCTTTGCGATTGGAGCGGTCCTATCCCAGGATGGTAGGCCAATAACGATGATCTCAAGAACGCTCTCCTCTACTGAAGAAGGCTTTGCCACCAACGAGCGAGAACTATTAGCCATAGTTTGGTCACTACAAAAATTGCGAAACTATTTGTACGGGGTCAATCAGCTTAACATTTACACAGACCACCAGCCTTTGACTTTTGCGATATCTGACAAAAATCCGAACACAAAACTTAAGAGGTGGAGGGCATTCGTAGAGGAATTTTCACCTACGTTTTACTATAAGCCAGGCAAAGATAATTTCGTTGCGGACGCGTTGTCCAGACAATACTTAAACTCACTTGAAAATACAGAACACTCCGATGCATCGACAACTCATAGTGAAGCCTCTTGCACTGAAACGATACGTAGTGTCAAAAACCCTGTGAATTGTTTCCGAAACCAGCTTATAATAAATAAAGGCTCGGAGCAAATTAAGACAACAAAAATTATTTTTAGAACGCAATTCAGGCATTCCATCACATTTGACAATATTGAAAATCTCTTTGTTTTATTTAGTGAAGTAGTAAATCCTAATTGTGTCAATGCGATTCATTGTGAATTGCCTATTCTTGCTCAAATTCAAGATAAATTAATTTCTATGTTCCTTTCCGTTAAATTTGTTCACACCAAGAAAATGGTGTCTGATATCTTCAACCCAAATGATCAGGCAGAAATTCTTTCGACTGAACATAATCGTGCACACAGATCTGCTCGTGAAAATATGTATCAAATCTTGAATGACTATTATTTTCCAAATATTCGAAAAAAACTGAAAGAAATTGTTTCTAGTTGTGTGATCTGTCGTGAGGCAAAATATCAAAGACATCCGCCGAAGCCGAAAATAGGAAAAACTCCTCTGCCGACCCATTCAGGTGAAATCATTCATATTGACATTTATTCAACAGCTGGAGCTCATTTTTTGACTTGTGTGGATAAATTTTCAAAATTTGCTATAGTAAAACGAATCAAATCACGCGCGATAGTTGATGTAAAGGAGCCAATTTTAGAATTATTAAATCTGTTTAGGGAAACAAAAACAATTGTTTGCGATAACGAAAGGTCATTCACATCTGAAAGCATTACATCATTATTAAGAGATCACTTTGGAATAACAATGTATAATACGCCACCTTTTCACAGTGTTACAAATGGACAGGTAGAAAGATTCCATAGCACTTTAACTGAAATAGCACGATGTATAAAATTAGAAAAGAATATAACTGACACGTCTGAACTCCTTTTACTTGCCACGGTCAAGTACAACAGGACGATTCACTCTGTAACAAATTATCGACCGATTGACGTTATTTACAATATTTCTCCTAATTTACAACAGGAAATCAAGGAAAAGATATCAGAAACTCAGGAGAAAGATCTCGTTTATCACAACAAAAAAAGATTAACTTTGAATTATAGACCCGGTGACGAGGTTTTCGTTAGAACGAATAAGCGAGCTGGAAACAAATTTCAAAAAGTGTTTAGAAAAAAATATATTCAAAAAGATCTGGGGACAAAGGTTCTTATTGACGGTAAATTAGTTCATAAAGAAAATTTGAGATATATAATATCACGCTTTTCATTCGATTCAAATAAAAAAAAAAAAAATTACGTATACGCCATAGTGAACATATCGATCTTATTTATTTTTGTAGCTGAGGTTGATCAAATGTATTGTTAGGGGTTATAATCAAGTTGATTCTTGAAGCCTTGAATGAGCTCAGAATGTTGATATCCTTGCTCTGATTAATAAACGAGATAGGTCCGGATATTCGGGGATTTTAGAAAACAATTCCTTTCATTAATTGAATTTGCCATCAATTTAAATTTAGCAGTTAAGGAAACAAATTATGTAAAGATAAATTAATTTTGTTTTTAATTTCTTATTATTGTATTATTTTTTCGTTATTGTAATTATATTATTGTTATATCTAAATTTTTTTTGAAAACAAATTTTGTAAATCACTTTTTTATATGTACAATTATTATTTAAGTTAAGACGAGGACGTCTTCGTTTAAGAAGGGGAAGAGTTATAACATCTGGTCACCTTTCTGTTTTCTTATTACTTTTTTTCTAATACTTTAAGCTTGATAAGAGAGAGAACTCCTTTCAATGAGTGATTTGGCTTGACAACAGCGGACAATGTTTAGTTTTATTATTTTTTTCCAATACTTTAAGCTTGATAAGAGAGAGAACTCTTTTCAATGAGTGATTTGGCTTGACAACAGCGGACAATGTTTAGTGCAAAGCACATTAATGAAGTCAGTCTGTTCTTGGCGGCTGACCACTGCATATGAATAAAAACTTACATATTTAAAGTTAAAATCCCGTAGTTTTATTTGGCATCTACTCCGAAACCATGACCTTGTGATCGAAGCAAAGTTTAAATATAATGTCCGCTAACTCCCACTCGCAGTCAGTTTCACTGCTGCGTCATTACGCCGAAGGTTCTACTTCAAACTGCACTACAGCAGATATCCCAGTCAATGGATGGCTTTAGAAGACTTTACAACAAGCGTATAGTGAAGGTCCGCACAATGCCAGATTCCTCCAATAAGAGCGAGAATGTATGCGGTATACGATTGGTATCTTAGTTTTAAGCGAAGTGCGATGGTTAGGATCGGGCAAATACAAATCGACTACAGCACGCACCATGGGGATATTATTTCGGTTATGGGAGACTTCAATGCAAAGGTTGTCAGTAACAACGATGGGCTAAGACAATGTATTGAGTGTTAATGGAGTTGACTGTTGGAACGATAATGGTCAGAAGTTTATCGACTTCTGCAACGCCAATGGCCTTGTGATTGGTGGTACAATGTTTGAACACAAGCTAGCTGCATGGCGACGGATTAGTCGACATTTTAGAAGCAGTCTCCTGGATGTCCGAAATAGAAGAGGCACCGATATTGGACATGACCGTTACCACCACTTAATGATATTTATCCTAAGATTGCGTAAAGCTACAGTTCGAATATCAGTGTACGGGCGACAAGCTATGACAAGCGTAATTACATCAACGCATAGGCGCAAGAAGCAGAAGATGTTACAAACCATTACCGCGTGTTTGAAAACAACATTCAGACGATGGCCCGAACAATCCCAAAATTTGCACTGCACCTAACAGTAAAGGTAAGATCGTAGCCGCAATAAAAGCACTTAAGAACAACAAAGCGGTGGGACTTAATGTAATTCCAGTAGAGCTTTTACAAGCGGTGCCAACGTCATCAAGGGAACTGCTTCATCCGCTCTAAGCAAAGCCTGAGCCACCGAAAGCTTATACAAATAGTGGAAGAAGGGAATGATCGTCAAGCCCCCAAAAAAGAAGATCTTACATGCTATTGTGAAATAGAAGCAAAAATCATCCAGGAGCGTATCAGAAAATATCTTGAGGCCACACTCGATGCTAAATAAGCAGGATTCTGCTCTGGATCACATAAACACCTTGTGGGTCATTATTGAGCACTGCGTTGAGTATCGATCACCACTTCATCGACGTCGAAAAGGCTTTTGATAGAGTCTAGAGCAAGTATATCTGATTATCTTTACAGAGAACAGACATCCCAGAAAAACTAATCCTATTATGAAAGCAACATACGAAGGATCAAAGTATCACGTTCTGCATGATAGTTAGTTGTCGGAAGTGTAGGGGAATGACTCGCTCAGCTTAAGAACGAGGCTGTGACTGTTTCGTCTTCGCAACATCCTAATGATTTTCTGGCCCAATCGAATATTCAATGAGGACAACAACGGTTGCATTGCAATTCAAAAAAATGCAGTGGTATCCACTCACAGAAGAAGGAGTAAAAGCTGGGTGAGCCTAGAAGCACATTTTGAAGGACAATCGAGGAGTAATGGATGGAACTGAAAAACATCTCTGCAAACTAAACACCATAGCGAGTAGGCGTAGTAGAGGTCCTGTGTCCTAACGACCTAAGTATATATTTATGTATTTCATTTACATCCGAGAAATGAAACACAAATTATTTAGTTTAATATTAAATAATTACTTTTTTATTAAACTTCTTCTTTTCTTAACATCTGCTTACTTAACCAAACCAACAGTCGACTGACTCCATAGGCTTCACAAACTAGCAAACAGACCTTAGTGGACAAACTAATGATTACGATCTTAACTTACGATCTACGATCAAACATTTCTCTTGCTTGGTCTCTGAAAAGAGATCATGCTGGAAAGAATTTAGTTAAGTTATCTTTTTCAATAATTAATAACAGCACGATTGGTGTTTGCTTTACAAACAGCAAGAGTGCTTAACAATTCTTACCAAGGAGAATTTCATTATGTAACAATATAGTGAATAAAATTAGGGGTCAGGGGCTATATGTTAATACAGCCATAACGACACCACTTCTTAGCCCCTTGGTTTAACGATGATTGTCGGAATACAAGTTCATTCTGCAAGGATAAGGAGGAAGTCTGTGAGCTGTTGGGGAGCGGTAGCGAAGAAGATTTGATTGACAGTCAATGAGAGGGGGAAGTACACTCAGAACCGATACGCTTGAGCAAAACTTTAACAAAGAAACTTTTAACTTAAAGTTAGCAAATGACTTATTCAGATTAGGACAGCTATAATTCCAGACAAGGATTTAACACGTTTGTTAATCGGTGATACGATGGGCGAAAACACTTTTTCTAAAGTCAATCTTCTGAGACACTTATTATCTCTCGGTATTGATGTTGTTTGTAGAGGCGAAGATCTAAAGTAAAGAGTGCTTTACAGTTCCATCTACATTATTAAAAAAAATTTGCTTGAACTTAACCAACTCAAGCTGTATCTACAGCCGACAATAGAACGCATAGTTAAGGCAACTGACATGATAGGGTTACATGGAGCAATTGGTTATCTGGCTCATTTCTGTGCATCCAATATTCATGGACGCCGCAGTGAGGATCTCAGACGGATCGGTGTGCTTAAATGGAGACGGCTATTTTTAGGAACCGGGCAGTCCGAAAATGTGAGAACCTCCTGGTGTATCTTAAATTATAACGTATCATATACCTACTTTTTTCATGAATATAAACTTTGTATAGAAATATGTATGTACGCTGAAACCGAAACTAACTATACCTAAGAGATGAACGAATATGCTTTAAGAGAAGCATTAGTTAATAGCTTTCTGGCCACAGGTCAAAACTATTATCTTACACAGTCGGACAAAATTTTATCTTCGTTTGTTCCCCAATCCAGTATGTTATACAACCCACATGATTTGTATTCATCAAATATTTATTCACAATATGACCTCATCAAATTTATTAAAATTCAAACCTTTTCGGATTGCTAGGTATTTGAATTTCAAAAAAAAGTCACTATAATTCCCATCTGCAAACAAATAAGTCAATTACCCTACTTTAAATAATATCGTTCTGACTTACCCGACAATGAATAATAAACAAACACAAAAGTCATTTCAATTTCACAACAATTTTGTCCCCTTTCATATCCATAACACAAAAAACTGTCCAATAGGATAATCTCTCGGTTTTTATTCGAACAAAAAAAAAAGGAACACAAAAGTCCAAAAGGTATATTATTTTAGGTTAACCACAAGTTCAACCTTTTGTAGGCAAACAAACTCGAGCAATCCAAAGAAAAAATGAGAGAGTGATTATCCTGCCCCTCTGCGCGTCCCATCATAACTCAGCTCATTGCATACAAATTCATCACAATCGATTTTCAATCATCCTTGTTTATATTTTATTCACTGTTTTTGTTTTTTTTTTCTGTGATGCTGGAAAAAAATATTTATTTATTTTCGTCCTCATAAAGGAATCATCACTTATGGCCAAAATCTCTTATGTCAACTGAAATATGTACAATCATTCATTGGTTTGGATTTTATTTTTTGCTCCTGCTGCAGGATAGTTGATTGCGGTATTGGAGTCCATTGGGGATATGAGTAAAGGACACACCTAGTTATTCTGGCGACAGGCAGGAACTATCAAGTGGGGTAGAAAAAAAAACTATTTGACACGCTCTTTGGCATTCCCGATAAGCCTAAAAAAGCTTTACAGAAAATATTTTGGATGAGGGGAGCTGTATTTTTATTTGCTTCATAAATAATAGATTCTTGCGGTAATATTTCTGTGTATTAGGCCGGAAGCGAAGGACGCTTCATTCGTTTCTTCTTGATACATGTTATGAGGAACGAGAGGTAGTGCGCTAGCGGTTACTGAGTGTTGACCATGACCAGTCTATTGAAAGAGGCTCACTTGCGATACTAATTTATCATTTGAGGGAATGAAAATATGTGAAATTGGGTGTAGTTTGATAAGAGAGCATTTGGCTGTCGTTTTGTCAGTGTAATAAACAATATCCTGTCGTTTGTGAGTTGATGTTCTCATAAATCCATTGACAGTCTTATGAATGTGGATTATATAAGTTATTGGTGTGTGGAATTTCAGTCCTCATAAGATCGGTTGGGTCAATCAGAATCTTTGTTTCTAAGAGAATAGTCCCAATTCGTGTTGGTTCTCAGCTTGAGACGATGCATTCTTCAACCGGAAACGATATCACACATGGGTCCCTGAAACAAAGTCCACTGGGGAAGTATGTTGTCCTATCTGATTTTGCTCCATATAATCCAATGAACACGGCTTCGCAATCATACTCTGATGAGCACACATTTTAAGCTTCATATAGGATATCGTACGGCTTGATAAAGGATCCAACTTCATTTGTATCGAAGGATAAACTGTTATGTATACAAACAATATTTATAACGTATCTACTCCTTAAATTTCAGATTTCAAATTTGAACTCAGATCGATTTATTGGTTGCAGATTTTCCAACAAAACAATACTCCACCACAAATATGTATAGCTGCACAACTGCATTATGAATCCATGTTTCCCGGAATCAGAGGGAAAACAAAAAAAGACCAACCTAACTACAAGTGGCTGTAAGTGTTCATTAAAAATTTTCAGGGAGCGCATCAATTGCATTGTCGACCTCGACACACATCGATATTAAAAAATATTCAGACACCTTTCAACCATATGTCAATCATTTTTAACAACTTTTTCCACACTCCAGTAAATTTTGTTTCATCTTTTCCACGCAGATAAACAAAATATATTTTTTTCTTTTTTGAATTTATTTTATTTTAGTCTTCACATTTATCGAACGTCGGTCGTCGGTTATACCTTGATTAACTTGAAAATGATGGATTGTAAAATAGTCGTTAAGGCCACGTGAGGAAATCTATAAAATTTTACGAAAAAATATGCTGTACAGTACATATAATGTTGGAAAAGTAAGCCTTCCAGGCAAATGCGCGTTGCTCTTTCGTCCAATGTATGATGTCGACTGACTGCGGTGTAGATGAAAATTCAGGAAGTCCCCTAAAAAATGAGACACTCTCCACCCACATCCGAACACTCCCCTTCGCTTGGCGCCAAAAATATATCAGCAAGTTTGGTTGCACCCTGTATATAGAAGCGCTTGAGAGGGTACCACAATTATTCTTTCCCGTCGTAGTCCAAAGAAACAACAATTGGCAAGAGTGATTCTATCTTTGTTTTGAACACTGCACCACACGCCGCGCCGCCGCCGCCGGCCGCTGCCTACTTTGTCTGAATATTAAGCGTTGGTTCCTAGGTACACGAAGTCTTTAACTCTTTAAAGGTTAGGTTCGGCAATGTTGAGTGTCGGCAAAAGAAATTGTTTGACTACAACGCCAAGACGGAAATAAAAGTTCACTTAAATATGACCTTTAGTCTTCTAGGATATTCTTCTGATCATTTTTACACGCCCAAGGTCCAGATTTTAAACCTTGGGTGTAAAACTCTGACTTACTTACTTACTATTCTTACTTAAGGTGGCGCTAAGGTGCCTAAGCAAGCTGTCTCCAGTTTTGAACTCCAAGTTGATTGGGGTTCTCTTTCACTTGGGTTCGCCACCTGAGTCGCGGTCTTCCTCTACTTCATAGTCCCTCGGGAATGGTGTTGCGGGCTTTCCGCTTTCATTTAAAATTCGATGTTCAAAAGGGCTTCTGAAGCTTTTCTTTCCAGGAAGAAAACTTCCCCCCAGCACGAGAAGGCGTTATTCAACATTTTTTCATTTTATCGGAGCTGTGTAACCTTAAGCTCATAAGATGCACGGCAGGAGAAAATGCAATTCGATAAAAAGAAATGGACTTTGGGAGGCACAGCACCTATGGTCATATGGGTCAATCTTGTAAAGATATGACACAATTCAAGGACTAAAAGATACCACTGATTACATTCCACTCTTTCAAAAGAAACTTTTCTATTTTCATACTAGAAAGACAAGGTTGGAACCTTATTTCACTCATCAGTGAACAGGGTATCCTCTTCTACACTGATGGTTCAAAAATGGAATTAGGAACATGAGCTAAGGTGTTTTTCAGGCTGAGATTTATGCCATTGGAAAAGCAGCAGAACGGTTCGCCTAAAAAACTAAACTCTTCGAAGATTACATTTTTCGTGTACAGCCAGGCTGCTATTCTAGGGCCCAGTGAGACTATAAGATCAAAGGTGGTCTTAAACTGCAAGAAGAAACTAAACAGAATTTGCCATACTAACCAAGTTAAACTCTGTTGTGTTCTTGGACAAAGTAATATATAAGGGACACGGACACGTCCCGATTGGCGTGATCAAGAGGAAAATAGACCTTAAAACAAAAGAGCAAATCAAAAACACCTTCCCTGGAGGTCCAGGTACGATTGTGTTATCTCTAGAAGCTTATGGCCTAGAAATAATGAAAAGGAAACTCGGTATATCGTTGAGTAAAAAAAAAGGGAACTGGACAATCTAGCACAGGTCTAAATGGCAAATATGAGGAAATTCATTGATAGCATAGGCTGGTTTGTTAACGAACCGGAGCACGTTAACAGTATGTTCCTGGTTTCCCACCGACTTTATTTAGCTCATATGATTTATAAATTACGATGAGCGTTTCCACTGAACTTTTTACCTAATTTAGCTTAACATATGTTTAGATTTATATCTTAATGTACCTATAGTTGTCAATATAATGTTTTTGAAATAAATAAATAAATAAATATGTGACAATCTTGACATTACTTTTGAATTTTTCAATAAAATATATTAAGATAGGTGGAGCAATTGGAATTTATGTCCTTTATACATGACAAGATATATCAATTTATGGTTAATGCTGTCAATTTATGGCCATGCTAGCGAACGTTTTTGGAATGGGATTGTAGGTACTGCGAAAAGAAAACCGTTTCTGTCTCTGACTTGATGGCGTTATCAAAACACATGGCATACTGATTGTACGTTGACGTTGTACGTTGGTCTTGGTTCCAATCTCAATCGTGCCTAAATGTTTTTATTTCACCTTTCAACTGTCACGGGAAAATAAGTCGTTCGGAATCGACATAAGTACTCACGAAATTGGTAAAGAGTATAAGCCACAGGTTTTATTTCTTTCGAGCTCAAATATTCGTGAAACGGTTTTAAAAACGTGGTATGTCTTTTCGAATTTTGACCCATCCATCTGACTCAGAGAATTTTCAGGTGGAACAAAAATCCCAGCTGAAATCTCAATTCTTTTTTCTGAGATGAACATTTTGGATTGAAATTTTCAGCGATTTCGACGGAAATTTGTAAGGTCCACCTTATTATTTTTCCTCAATCAAACTGACGCGTGATATCTTAAAAGCAACATTTTTATCTGCGGTGAAATTGGTCTACACCCAGGTACTTGGAATAATAACCCTTAAATTTGAGGACAGTAAATGAGCGCATTCCGAAACCTAGTGACTACGTAGTCAACTCGTTATGATTGGT
This sequence comes from Sphaerophoria taeniata, assembly GCA_943590905.1. Taxonomy (NCBI): domain Eukaryota; kingdom Metazoa; phylum Arthropoda; class Insecta; order Diptera; family Syrphidae; genus Sphaerophoria; species Sphaerophoria taeniata. The sequence continues at coordinate 78,531,069 of OX016540.1, read as the reverse complement.
TGAAAACAACTAATCAACCATTCAAAACGAGTTGACTACGTAGTCACTAGGTTTTGGAATGCACTAAATGAGCCAACTTCTCAGAAATCGTGTATTTTCATATTCATTGTATGTATGCTATCTATTCTATTCCCATTATCACTGTCACTTTTTCCAAACTGAACAATGCTGCTGAAATTCAGTGTTTCATTACCTACAATGAGAAGAACAGTTGCGTCCACTAATATGTGAATATCCGCTCCTCCACTGGCAACACGAAAAAAAGGCATCGTCCAAATACACAATCAGGCTTTGCATGCAAGAAACATATCTAGAAGTAAATTGATACATTTTAAGCATAACTCTACATTCAGCCATTTCGGAAGCTTCAAAAAGGCTCTACAGATTCGTTTTAAAGTTATTCAATTAAATTTCTTGTTTTTTAAACAGTGTGCAAGAACATTTTTGTGTGAAGTCAAGTTCATTTATTAGATTACTTTTTCGTCAGAGCCTCTGGCTCACAGGTAAAAGGAACAAGTTAAAAGTTAGTTTTGACTTCCTTCAAAAACTTTCAACATAAATTTTTCTTTGTCATTTAAGTTTCAACTGCATTTTTGTGCTCTTTTTGGTGTCTATTAATGGAAGATTATGAGGAAAGGATTGAGGGTAAGATGTTGAATTTTAGAGCAAAACTTAAACTGCACTAAATGTTCGGAAGCACTTTGGCTCAAAGGTAAGATGAAATTTTAATTAATTGTATTTTAGAAGAAAGTTTTTGTGGTGTTGGGGTATGAAAGAGTTCATTTTTTGGCTGATAATATTCTATTATATTTTGTTCTGGACATGTTTGAATTTTGAAATTGAGAATAAACTTTTTACATTAATGAACTGTGACAATATTGCACGTTTACAGATTGTTCTATAAGGGGTCTCATGAACTCACTCCATGGCACTGCATCTTATTTATCCTCTTCTACGCTGCCACTGACAAAAGATCTTGCTAACTCTGTATTGATGATTAAAATTCGGTAACGAAAAAGAAGCTTACTTAAAACTAGTAGAAAGGAGTGTAAAGGCCTGCCAAAAAAATGACGTGATAATCGTGGATGCAGCGCACCCTTGCATGAAAACACGAATGACAATGAACTTTGGATCGGAAAAGTTCATCGTCGAAAGGCATAGTATACCTAAGCGAGTACATATCAAGTATTACCGAGTAAAGTTATTTTAAAGGAGCAATATTTTTAAGCAAAATCAACAACTTTGGCAGTTGTCAAAAATGAAAGAGTCTGGGAACGGCCATTTGCAGTAATGTCCATACAAAGTATCTCATTTGTCCTCAAGGAGAATAAGCTTAGCTCCTTCCTGCGGTTAACACACTTAACCGCATACATCGCAGCAACCGTGCAAATAACATTTTGAATTCCCAAGTTGCATAGGTACTGTTTTCATTATCATCTCAATAATTTACGATCAAAATCAAAGCTTAAAAAATTAATAACCCACAAGTTGTGGTGGCACTCTGATTCGCCACTCTGATATGGCCTGACCAAATATCCCGGTTCGTTTGCTATAATTGTACGCATCGATGACACTGAAAGATATCTGAAAAATGTCATTGTAATGTGCGAACAACAACACCTCGAAAAAAAAAACAAATATCCCACCAACCGAACGACCTATCATCGCATTGGAAAACAATCGCGGATAATTTTCGCAAGGGCCAAGGACAATGCATTCTTTTTGTGATTTCATTTTTATTTGTTGCAATTAATTTGTATGACATTCTGACAAAACTGCAAACATTTTACACGTTCTGGTCCATTCCGCTGCAAATGACGAACACTTTTTTTAACGCGATTTTTTGTTGACATAACACTGTGACTATCTGTGTCGGTAATCTGAGCTGATATTGCTGTCTTAAATATATTGCAGTTTGCAGACTCTGGAGAGTTGACATGACACAAATGGAACGACATGAACCAGAACCATCCAGCATTGCTGGCAGTTTTCAAGGGAAACGAATATTTTTATTTCTGCGTTGTTTTAAATTGCACTTATTGCAATCCGAAGCTACAACCGCAGGCCGGATAAAACGACATAAAGCTACCCGTATCTCCTTACACACGGGCGAACAAACGTGATTGAAAATTTATTGCAATTATTAAATATTAACAGTATTAAAGGGAGAACACTTTAATAAGTGTGATTTAATACTTTTGTCCATTTCATCCTCCAGCAGAAAGTTGATGACCGGATTGCAGAGCTGCACTGTTTCTGCTTCTGCCTCTTCCCTTTTTGCTATTCCTCGATATTCATGACCCTTTATTATTGGTTAAAGCACCTTGCATAACCTACTTCCCCTTGGCGTCGAAAGCGAGCAAGACTTGAAACCGAAAACTATTTTTCCTCTCCTTGATTCGAGAACATGGTTACGAGCTAGTATATGAACATCCAATTCAATTCATCCTCCTTGAATTTTCTTAACCTAAATCATTCTTAAACGTGTCTTATTGGCTAAGTCTCAAATAGCACAACAAATTATTACCTAATGCACATATTTGATCTGCAAATAAAACAAGACTTTTGGATCAAGCAATAAGAACTAAAAGCCTTAAAAAAGTATGTAGGTATAGAAGACCTAAAAAGCTTCCCAGCATCAACTACCTCTACCAGGCTTCTTCTCACTTTATATCACTAAGAAATTGATTTGATCGCATTTCAAAATACTCTCTCTTGGGTTTTGATGACCGCAATGGCACACACATTCGAAGGTAACTGGATTATCCTCTGGCTATTCCCTGTGTTCCGTTTTCTCCAGCCGAATTTCAAGCACTTAAGATGCTCTAACAAGCTATTAGGACCTCATTTCGATATCCACATTGCATATCGAAAACATCCTCACAACACAGAGATATGCTAATTCCATAAAGTACTGCATGTTAAACATCAATTGCCAGCATAACAAACCCACACCAGGCCAAGTAATGGCAAAAAGTCGTTCATTCATTGGCATATAGTGATGCCGTTTGCAGGACTCACCTGAAATATGGGTACCAGGTTCCTTCATAATATAATAAATCAAGGATTTAGGGGTCTCCTACATGATGAAATCTAGATGCATTTTAATTGAAAGGCAGGTTATGCTCTAGTTCGGTGCGGTTGGGTCGATAGGTGTAACCAAGGCTGTGTTGAGACTCCAGAGAGAAAGAAAGATAGGATTCTAAGCTGTCGTTTATAATTAAATATGTATAGGCATGTGAAGGTATATTTTCCTTTATTCCCAGTGCTTGGTGAGACTAACATATACGAGAAACGATAACAAAAGGGAGTAAACAAGGTTGATTGATAAAAAGGAACGAACACGAAGTCAAAAGGATCAGCAGAGTGAAAAGGACATTTTCGGAAAGATTTCTCGTAGGAAGTTATTTAAAAGTTAAAGTACATTTAGATTTAGATAGTGCTGCAAGATAATTCAAAGCACGCTTTCCTTCTTTTAAATTTGTTTTCTGGGCGAGAAGAAAATGTCCGGAAGTGCCTTAAGTTTGGCGTATAAGAAGGCGTATTGAATCATGTTGCGTTGACTTTGCTTATGAAAGCTTAGGTAGTATCGTACAACTTTCGAAGGCTGCGAGTCGAATGGATATTTAAAAATTAACGAGTATCAGCTTTAATTTCCGACCTAGCGTGACTCTAGTCTAGAGTCTCGTCATCTCATGGTAATTCACATTCAAATTAAAGGGTAAAACAACCCTCGACTCAAGGAAAAAAACCTTAAAACTTAATGAACTTTTCTAGTTAATACCATAAACCTTTTTACTTCCAGATTGACCAGTTTTTTTTTTAAGTTTTAATTTGTCATTCGAGTATTCTTAACAAGTTGTAAAAGATGTAGGCAAACGATTCGCCAAATTAGACTTAACATCGATTTTTTTAAAAACATCCCATTGATAACTCAGGCCTTTGAAAGCGTCTACCTTTATATATTGGCTATTAACGATGCTCCGCTATGTGTTCAGGATAGCGATATTCTTATCTTTGCAGATGATATGAAGTTGTTCAAAAACATATCTTCTACGAATGATAGAATTCTTTTGCAAAATGACCTTGACAGGTTTTCTCTATGGTGTGAGAAAAATAGTTTAAAATTGAATCCCATTAAATGCCAAACAATGACTTTTTCTAGGAAGCGAGTACCGACTTCTTATGACTACACAATCTCACAGCACATTTTGACTCGTCCTGTCACTGTCAAAGATCTCGGTGTTTTATTCACATCTAGTTTAGACTTTTCTGAGCATATTAACAGCATTGTTAATAAAGCCAATTCAATGTTAGGATTTATAAAGCGTTGGTCAAAGGAATTCCGTGATCCGGCTGTCACTCGTTCTCTATATAACTGTTTTGTTCGTCCTCATCTTGAATATGCTTCTCAGGTTTGGACACCTTTTTATGATATATATATTGAGAGGTTAGAATCCGTTCAACGGAATTTTACTAGGTTTGCCATCAAAGGTATTCAATGGAGCGATTCTTTACACATTCCTCCTTATGAATATCGTTTGTCAACTCTCCAGATGGAAACATTGTCACAAAGAAGAACCAACAATGACATTGTATTTTTCCATCAGTTAATTATGGGTATAACTGACGCTCCGGACTTGTTAGGCCTTATTTCATTTAACCATAGAGGAGGAGGTTACAACTTTCGTGGTAGGGACATGATTAAAGAACCTAGACATCGGACAAATTACGGTATGCATGAGCCCTTGACACGAATGAGCAGACTTTCTAACTGCAACTCAAACTTATTTGATTTTAACTTAAGTAAAAATCATTTAAAATCGTTATTAAAAGCCAGTGTTCCACGCGCTTAAGTGTTTTGTTTGTGTTATGTATTTTTAGTTGTTATGTTACTTTTATTTTGTTGTCTTGCTTGTTTAAGTGTTTGTTTGTCCTATTGTTAAATTTTTTTTTTCCTTTTTGTTCCTGCTTGTATTAAGTAGTCCCTAACTCTTATCTTCCTGATATTCGTACCGCCATGACTTTTTTTTTTATTTATTATTTCTAATTAAGTGCCGATACGACTAGCAACCGCAATTGCAATCGGTCTCGGTGAAAATGGACCCCAGCGCGTGCGGTATCTGGGGGGGAAAGAGGCGTGGGAATTTAAAAAAAAAAAAAAAAATCAAATATTATGCCAAACAACAACACTCTTACTAAATTAATTTGAAGGACATCCAGAAATTAACCGAATATGTTTTTCACCACTCGGCTTTAAAGTTTAAAACAAAAAATCATTTAGCTATTCTAATTCAATGCCAAGAAGAATGCATGCCCTCTGAGCTCTGACTGGTCGATAAGCTCCATATGCCCCATCTACAAAAAAGGCGATCCGATGTCATACAAAAACTACCGTGGCACATCCGTGCTTAATGTTGCATACAAAATCCTATCCAACGTACTGTGTAAGCGTCTTAAACCTTTCTGCAACACAATAATCGGCACGTACCAGTGTGGCTTAAGGCCAGGCAGAACAACAATTGACCAAATATTCACACTGAGGCAGATCCTGGAAAAGACCAACGAATTTCAAGTCGAAACCCACCATCTTTTCATCGACTTTAAAGCTACTTATGATAGCATCCACCGCCAAGAGGTTATGATGGCGATGTCTGAATTCGGGATCTCGAACAAACTGATCCAGCTGTGCCGCATGACGCTAAACAATACGCAGTGCAGTGTGCAAATGGGTAGGTAACAGCTCATCCGAGTTATTTCAAAAATGCGCAGGGTTTAGACAAGGAGATGCGTTGTCATGTGACTTCTTCGTAATAGTCCTGGAGCAAATAGTGCGCAAGGCAGGTGTGAGCACGGAGGGCACTATCTTCAACAAATCCACCCAGCTCCTAGGCTATGCGAACGACATAGACATCATCGGTCGATCCAAGAGAGCTGTGCTTGAGGCCTTCACAGCGATTGAAGAAGAGGCGAAACTCGTTGGTCTTGAAGTGAATGAGGACAGAGCAAAGTACATGCTATCAACAAACAAAGCATCATCTGTCCACCGCCTAGGATAAAACGTCACTGTTGGTAGCAGCAATTTCGAGTTAGATAAGGAGTTCACCTACCTTGGAACAAACATCAATCCCACAAACGATACCTAAGTGGAGATCCGAAGAAGAATTACCCTTGCGAACCGCTGTTGCTTCGGTTTGGCCATACAACTGGGTTCAAAACTCCTCACCCGAAAGACAAAGTGTCTGCTATACAAAACTTTGATTTTACCAGTCCTTCTCATACGGTGCCGAGTGCTGGACGATGAGTAAAAAAGGGGAATTGATACTCGTGCACTTTCGAAAGAAAAATTCTTCGACGGATTTTCGGTCCCGTATGCGACGATGGCGAATGGAGAAGAAGGTACAACCGAGAACTGTATGAGCTGTACCAAGATGTTGATGTAGTCCAGAAGGCCAAGAAAAGACGACTACATTGGCTCGGCCACATCGAGCGAATGGACGACAACGCTCCAGCCAAGAAAGTCTTCTCATCCCAGCGCCCAGGTTCGAGACGACAAGGAAGACCGAACCTACGATTCAAGGACCAAGTGACTGCGGATGCCAGAGCGCTTGGTTTCGGCGACTGGAGAGTGCAATCCTTCATGGATTGTGAGCCGGATAAGTAAGTAAGTAAGTAAGTAATTCAATGCCAAGTAACGTTTCGCGAATGTAATTTTGGTAAGTCTTACTTTCAAAAATCGTGATCAAAATATTACCTTTGAAAATATTTATGCATTATTTGAATTCCTCTTAACTTGACATAAAACGGATAGCGACATCTGACTCTAACACAAATTTGACACTTTCGAACTTCCGAACTTGAAAATAAAAAAAAAATCTTTTTCTGTTTATTCTTTCTCTTCATTTCTTCTTCGATACCTTCTCAAGAAATATATCTATTGTCTCTATTTTCATTTGATATATTCTGGCTTCAAGAGTGACAAGGAGTACCTTTTACGATCATGGTATAAAAATAACAAGACAAGCCAAGGTATTGTCGTCCGACTGAAATTCAATTACCTAAAGCTAAAAGGTAAATCCCAACATCGCATTCCAAGTGAGTCTGAGTATTCCGATTTGAAAATTGAAACAGAAATCTCATTTAGAATTATGGGCCAGCAGGACCATCCATGAAGGATGGTCAATTGGATTTAAAAAATAAACGAACTTATTTCAACAAAAATATGTCACAAAAAGGTTCTTCTTCTTCAGAACGACGACGAGAGTGTTGTTTGGTTAAGGAAAACGTGGTCTTACTTAGAATGCAGAAGAAAAGCAGATTTGCGTAACCAATTGTTTGGAAAGATGGCTATACCTACCTTTAACTGGGATTTAGTTGTGAAGTCAAAGTAAAGAGAATTTGATTGAAATATTGTGTAATGGTTGATGATTGATTGATTGGATAAACCTTGAAGCAAGCTGAATATGTTGGTGATGGCGACATTGATGTCTTTTAAAGAGGTCATAAAATAATATGGCTAAGGCTTAAGGGGAGGATTTTGAACTTCATATACAGAGTTTCTATGGAATGGAAAAAGGGTAATTATTTCAGAGAATAAATGTTACGTAAAATTAGTTTTGGGTAAAAGCTTGTCGTTAAAGTTAAACGGTCTTGTTGAATCAGTAAAACTTCTTTAGATCAATTTTTGTATAAAGCTTTTCATAGTGCCCAGCTGCAAGACAAAGGACAATGATTTGTAAGGGTAATTTAATGTTCTAGTAATTTTCTTCTTTTAAGTAGAAAATAGATGGCAAAAACATTGGTAGTGATTCAATATTCATTTTCAATAGGATTGCGGTGGAAAACATTCTTGTTTGCAGAGCTCTGCTCATTCGTTCCAAATGAGGCTGACATCTAAGCCGTTATAGCTTACTTTTCAGGCAAGATCAATGTCGCTAAGTAGGCCGTGCTCCTGGATTATGAATAACTCCAATGGGATTGAACTAATAACGATGATTGATCTTTTCATTTTATTTGTCGTAGTTGAGTTCAAGACAGTTCCTAGTTACAGCAAATCCTTTATCATAATATAAGGATGTGTCAGAAGTGGTGAGGTTTTTCGGAACCACAATAGAACATGGGAAGATTTTCGTAGTAGTGCATGCATGCAGGTATAAATTCTCGATAAAAAGTTGTAGGTCTCAACTTGGCTTGTTTTAAAAATCTATCGTAGAGTATAAATCTAATCGATAGTGAAGTTTCCTGTTCTGAAGTCTCACTGATAAGATCCTAATAGATGGTTGACCAACGGCTAGAGAACCTTGCAATTGAGGTTAATCATCAGTTTATTGGTTGACCTATCTCTACGAAAACAGTACCTACTGCTGGTCACTGTATTATCTAGCTATTAGGCTTCATAACCATCTGCACCAGTGGCTTTGTAAGACCAAAGTTTCCATATCACCATCCGCATTATTTTAAGGACTTGTGGGCGAATTTTGTCTTGATCAAAGTCTTCTGCATTAACAAAACTACTGTATGTAAATAAGTTATATGGGTATTATATGAAGAATATTATTTATTTAAGGTAAATGTTGTTATCAGGATAAGTTACATCGATCATTGAAATTGTTTTTTGCAGCTCACGTTCGGTAAACGTACAAATTTACAGCTCTCTATTCTATAGTAAATCATATCGATTAAATCGATTAACGGTAACTGAAACTTGTTTGTGTGTTCCAAATCATGACGTCGAAATGTAGGGACTGGCTCCATAATATTTTTCATTTATTGTGTCTCAATTGATTTGATTGAAAATGGTAAGTATACGCCCAGGTGAACCGGATTTTCTATTTTATTAGTAAGACTTACATTTATAAATTGAATAGGATGCTTCCTTATTTATATGGATAAGGTATTTGGTTTTTGCTTTTTGAGATGTCTCGGTTTGTGCTCATTGCACAAAAGTTACTTAAATACTGGATGCTTTTGTATTTTCGGATTGTTTTGCCTCGAACCATTCAAGCAAAATCGCTTGATTGATGTCTAAATAAGTTTTCAGCGAAATCGGTTTAGCGGTTTTTTAAAAGTAATGAAAAAAACAAAAAAAAAAATCAAAAAAATCGGAAAGTAGTTAAAATTTATCATTTTTGCATGAAAGTTATGATCATTTCAGCATAAATTGCAACAATAGTTCCAAAAATCTTATCTATCAAAGTTAGAAAATACTTATATTATTTGTCTATAATTTGTTATAGTAGGAGAGCCGCTGAAGACCGACCTTCACCGAACTGTTAACCGGCTGAAACTTTTTTTTATGAAATTTGGTTTGAAAACATATATGAATATGATAGCTTGCCTAACGAAAAGTGTGCCAGGCTATATTAAATTTGACTTTATATTTTAATCAATAACTAACTCCTCCTTCACCCATATGTTAAAATAAAACGTTGTGCCACATAGCCATATGTGTAAGTAGGCTTGAGACAAGAAAAAATTTGTTAAATTTTTAGTTAATTTTTTTCAAAATTTTATGTGATTAAGAACTTATTTTGCTTTCAACATTCAATTCTGTTAATAATTTTGAATATAAAAAACAGTAACGTAAAAATAAAAAAGTTTTTTTTTAAAGCAAAAAGTGATTTTGTTTTTTTCTTTATTTCTCGACAATGGCAAGGTATTTTTCAATCCGGTTTACTGTGTTCGACTAAAAATTAAAAACAGCATTGAATATTGAAAACAAAATTAGTACTTACTAACATAAAATTTAGAAAAAATTAGTTCGAAATTTAAGAATTTTTTTTTTTCAAAATTTTAAGTTTGAAAATTAATTTTTCTAAAAAAATTATTTAAAACAATCAAATTTAAACACAAAATGAAAGCCTAAGTTTTTGGCTTTGCAGAAAGGTATAACACGTTGTTGTAGATGAAGCCGTTGATTTTTAATATTTTTTTTAAAAATAAGCCAATTTTTCAGAAAACTGCCCCTCCTGACTAAACGGGGGGAATAGGCCCCCCTCTCCCATACAATTTTTTTCTTGTCTCAAGCCTACTTACACATATGGCTATGTGGCACAACGTTTTATTTTAACATATGGGTGAAGGAGGAGTTAGTTATTGATTAAAATATAAAGTCAAATTTAATATAGCCTGGCACACTTTTCGTTAGGCAAGCTATCATATTCATATATGTTTTCAAACTAAATTTCATAAAAAAAAGTTTCAGCCGGTTAACAGTTCGGTGAAGGTCGGCCTTCAGCGGCTCTTAGACTATTATAAGCAATTGAAAATGAGTTTAAGCGGATATATTTTCGTGGTTTCAAGAAAAAACAGTCCATGAGTATAGGAATAGAATATGTATGACCTTAAATCGGTAAACCCTCATTAGTATAATTGACAACGGTTTGATTTAAGAAACTGAAAATTAATTTCAAAGGGCAGCTGACCATGGCTCAAAGGAATGAGTTGTTGACTGGTAAGTCAAATGCTGCGGGTTCAAGCCCTAGCTTCGGCACACTTGTGCGATAACATGAGACAATATCACATCTCCTCTCAGCCACGTAGGTTTCTGTTATGTGTTTTCTTTCTATGAATCTATCTGTCTCTCTCTCTCTGTTATATTAATGTCTTGTTCTGTCCCAGCCAATGGTCTCAGTCGGTAGTGCTGCTATGTGTCTGTAGTTCGTCACATTCATGTGCGAACTACTGTAATTTCAATGTTCAATGCATTTCAAAGGTTATATTTTACTTATTTTACTACTCTGGGAAGTTAGTCGTGTGGACAGTGGACCACATGGGTCTCACTCATATTTTTTTTTTTTTTTGGATGGCATACTGCTTCGGTATCTAATTCTCGTTTTGTTTAGCATACTCGGTAATGTTTCCTTGCTTGGAAATGTTTCCAGATGTGCTCTACACTTGAAGCTGCCTTAAAACAACTTATAGAGAAAAAAAAACTTGGTGTTATTGTCCAACTAAAACCGTCTGCCGCCGAATTTCCTTCAAACATTTTCTAAGTTCTTTTACTGTTAATCAAGTTCAAGTCAACATTGGCCTCTCGGATTGAACGGATATCTTTTAAGCTTGAAGGGGATTGTAAGTAGTAATTAAGTCAATCTGGTTGGTGGCTCTCGGAGGATGTGGGATTGGCGAACTTGCTACCATACAAAATATTTTTCGCCTGAATACCTTAACGGAGAAAACTAGTTTTTGTATAACTTTGTTATAACTCATAAGCTAATAGAACATGTCTTTAATGTTTTTTCTCTATGATTCACAGATGAGGCTATTTTTGACAAAATAAAGAATTGAGGACAGTCGCGTGAACTTAGCCGCGGTTTTTCCACTAAACTTATTTTTGTTGTGAGTTCTGGGTGTATTTCCAATAGTTCTGGAGTTCCTTATACCAAATTGCAATAGTTCTGGCAAAAATCCATAAAAATTTGGACTTTGAAAATTTTGCACCCAAAAAATGTTAGCCCAGATTTAACAACCCTCAAGAGTTCTGATGCAATAAATATGTTCATAACCAATATTCCAGGAGTTCCTCATACCAATTTTTCTGATTTTTGCCTTTCATAGCCTAAAAAATGCATTTTAAATTTGTATGCACAAAAGTGCATTCCTAATTGCTTAAAATATTTGATGGCTACAAAAGAATCCTACAATTATTATGAGGTTCAGAACTCTTGGTCTTTTACATTTTTATCATCAGAATTGCAAAAAAATAGGAAACGCACTTTTGTACATACGAATTAAAAATGCAGTTTTTAGACGTTTTAGGGCATCAATTTCAAAAATTGGTATGAGAAACTTCTGGAATATTGGTTATGAATATATTTATTGCATCAGAACTCCTGGGCGTGACAAAAGTGCGGCTGCTAAAAAATGCACTTTGAGGTGAAAAATACAAAATCTGATTTGTTGGCTCGTTATGCCGGAACTATTTAGTTTAAGTATGAGAACCTTCAGAACTCTTGGTTTTTAACTCATTTTCAGCATCAGAACTGTTGAAAAAGGGCGAATGCACTTTCTGCATACAAACGTTAAATGCATTTCTTTCGTGATACAAGGAATAATTTTCGAAAATTGGTATGAGGAACTCCTGGAATATTGGTTATGAATATATTTATTGCATCAGAACTCCTGGGCGTGACAAAAGTGCGGCTACTTTTTTTGTAGGTTAGGTTGAAAATTTTAATTGGGATTTTTCGGCGCGTTTTAGGAAAATATGATAATATTGGTATGAGGAACCTCAGAACTATTGCCGCTAGAGACATTGTAGCCATCAAATATTTTAAGCAATTAGGAATGCACTTTTGTGCATATAAATTTAAAATGCATTTTTTTGGCTATGAAAGGCAAAAATCAGAAAAATTGGTATGAGGAACTCCTGGAACATTGGTTATGAACATATTTATTGCATCAGAACTCTTGAGGGTTGTTAAGTCTGGGCTAACATTTTTTTGGGTGCAAAATTTTCAAAGTCCAAATTTTGATGGATTTTTGCCAGAACTATTGAAATTTGGTATAAGGAACTCCAGAACTATTGGAAATACACCCAGAACTCACAACAAAAATAAGTTTTGTAGAAAAACCGCGGCTAAGTTCACGCGACTCTTGATGACTGATTAGGGTTATCGTGATGGACTTATTGTGGTTTTCACAAAAAACAAAAAGTTGACACTTTTGCTTTTCAAACAATCATAACTACAAATCTTTTAATAATAAATTTCCTTTGTTCCCAAACACCTTAGTGCACATCGCTTATTCACAATCTTGGTCAGTCTGGACATCACATAAGTGGAATTGATCCAGTGTCGTCTTTTGCGAAAACGAAATAAGAAATTAATTTCTCTCGCTTCCTCCCAAAATCTTCCAATTGGGTTTATACTCAGTCTGCAGTTGAGAAACTAGGCACTCAGTGTTCATGTGTTAGATCTGGAACTTGGAGTTTACTATTTTGAAAAAAATAAGACGCTTGTATGCCATATTAAACCTTGAAATGAATTGCTTTATTACATTTTTGTATTTACCAACAAATGAAAATCTATCAAAAAATCAACTCGTTCAAAGATTTGAGTTTTCAGGAACTTCCTCACGTGTTCACTGATAATTATTATTATAGGTATTACGTGTTCTTGCAGTAAGCCATTTTATTGTTGAATTTTTTTTAATACAAAAGAGAAACAATCACAATCTGGGATTTTTTTTAATGAGGGCATTTCACGTGAAATTTATTTAACATATGACACGAAACGGAATTACCGTAAATTTATACCACATTCTGTGTTGATATAAAATTTACAAAATGAGTCGATTATTCTCTCAGCCATATTAATTTGACTTCGATACCTATGCTATACATACCTACACCTCTGTTACCTATTGTGTTTTATGTTTTTAACTCAATTCCTGAATAGCTTTTCACGGAGAAGAAAAAAATACGTCCGGTTAAACCGATAATCTGAGCATAAGATAATATTGAACATGCATTACAAAAAAAAAGAAAAAAAAATCCTTTTGACGCGAAATGCAACGACGACGCACAGGACACACACACAAAACAAAAAATACATTAAAGGGCAAGGTAAAGCGTTAAATAAGCTTAATGACAGTGCATTACACAGTGCCGGCTCCGGCTATAATGACAAAGTGCATTAAATAACCACTCTCTTTAAATTAACCATGTTTACGGCTCACAAGAATAATTTCCAATAATTGTCGTTATGCACGAAAACCAACAGGAAGATGAACGTTTTTTAACTCTTGCAGAATACAAGCAACTCGCTGGATTTTATTTCAGATCGTTGAAAATGACAAAAAAGTTTAAAACGAAAATCGGAGAAAGGATTAATTTTTATGAATCCGAAACTGGCAGGATACCGGAGATTTCATGCTTTTATATTGAGGTTCTTTGTTATTAATCTGTTTCCGTAAATTAAATCAATCAAGTGAATCGTCGTCGTTAAATAATTACATTTGGGAAATGAATTTTGAAATGCTTGAAGCTGCCACAGTGGGTTTAATTCCTGGTTCTTATGATCCTATTTACAAGTGAAAAACGCCCTCATGTCTGGGTTCAGTGACTATCATGCGATAGTACTTAGGTAATTGAAAATATCATGTGCCTTCGCCGCCGTCGCCGACGGCCGGCCGGTTAGAAATTTCAGTGGAATAAGGAGGCCCACCTTGCAGACCTCGAGAAAATGTGTGTTTTCGGACAGGTTGGAGCATCGCTGGGCTAAGTGTATCGAGTTCAAAGCAGATTATAAGAAAAAATAAATCCCCACTTTTCCAAAATGGTTGTTTTTTCTTTTTTAAGTTAAGTATTTGCTTATCTTACAACCCTCCTATCCCATAAAGTATTGACTAGTGTCAGCGTTTTACTCACATTGACTCCCAATAAACAGCACGAACAATTGACAGCTATAAAAATTCATAACAATTCCAAAATTCAAATTTCCCGATCAGAAACGTTTAAGACAGTTTTCCATTCCCTCAGATCAATTTAAATTCCACTCACAACATTTGAATATAAAATTGAAATAAAGTGGAATTGTAAATAAGCGTATTCACACCAGGAGGCAGAGCTCCAGGAAACTACATACATACCTCGCGAGTCGTGACTAAGTAATTTTTGTTTTCTTTTACTTTACGTGATTTGTATTCTGCTAACGACTTTTCACTGTTATTTCCCATCGCCCGCTCACCCGTACACAACCGACACGACCTAAACTACGAACGAGGACGACCTTTATAGACAAAAAACAACTAGCGAATTAAGTGTATACATAGATCCTTGTCTAAAATGTTTATTATTTTTCAACGCCTGCAGGAAAAGGATAATAAGAAGAGGGTTAAGCTTTTTGCATGCTGCACAAACAGTGCCACACCATCATTTTATAAGCCCCTCTTACGCTTGGGCCATATTTCCTGTGATTACTGTGAAAATAAATTCAGGTAGGCAGAGCTACCTGTTCAGCAACACAGAAGAAGAGGCATCCAAATAGGATACTCTTATTCACACGAGTCCTTAGATATTCGTTGGTGCAATTTGCGAGGAAGGGTTGTCTTTAACGTGCAAGGGATTTGTCAAATTTTGTGCCAACACTTTGCAAGGACGCACGCGACGATGACACCTTCTTTATGAATTTCGAGGCTGCAACAAAACTAAATAAAGATGCTAAAATTAATGTAATTTCCGTATGCGGATGTCGTGTGTGTGTGATGCGGTGTTGACAGAGTTTCCTTGGACCTTTTTTTTAATTAGTTTTTATATATAAACATTTTTAATAATGTCCTAAAATTAATCCGGATATGCACTTTTCAAGAACGTGTAAAAATACGTATTATATTTTTTATATCATATCAGAATTTTGAAGAAAGCTCAAACATGTCTTTTAAAAATCAGAACGTTGTGGTTTCGAATCCTATACGCGTGCCTATAAAAGTTTTTATTTCATCTTTTCTTGCGAAGAACTGACAAAACTTCCAAGAGTATCAATCTGCCATGAAAAAAGTGCTTCTCAAATTTGCCGTTTGAAATCGACGTTTAACTGTAGGTCCCCTCAATTCTTCACACACACTCAGAGTATTGTTGATGAGAGTAGGCCACTTAGGCCTTGGCTCCTTAATAGCTAACGCACCAATGGGTAAAGATAAAGCTTTAAAAAAAACGTGTTGTTTCAACTTGCCCCGCTTATGGGGCACATGATAGGCAAGTCCCATGAACTAAAAATAAGGAAATAATATTTTTAATTTTTATATATTTATTTATTCTTAATATCTTTAATAAAAAATAAAAAATTACATAACTCTTAATTTAACAACTAAGTAGGTACTTTTCCAGAAAATATTGTTGATTCGTTGTTTTCCAGAAAATATTGTTGATTCGTTGTTGGCTGGTATGAAGCAGAAAGCAGATATTATTTCGTTTTGTTCTGTTAGTGTTGGTTCATCCAATATCAATGGCATCTTGACCTTTGTCTCATCGACAAGATTTTCTAGGCGCAGAGTATCTGGTCCCGGAGTCGGAAGTCCCGAAAATGGTTTCGGGATTAATGAACCACTATGGTGGGTCATAAGTGCCGAATTTTATTTTGAGACTACTGACCCACATTAATTTATGTTAACATTAACAACTCTATCAGAAAGAAACCTTTTTATTGATGGGATGTTCAGTGTTCTTGCATCATGTGGATACAGACGTAAGTACTATTTTTTCAATACTAAACCTTAACTCTAAAATCGGTCTCCAATGTTTTAATAATTGGTATTATTAAGTATTTGGAGCTTGAACCCAAAAATGCTATAGGTACAATTGCTAGCGAGCGAAGGGAGCAGAAAAAATGTTGTGGAAAAGAGAATGAATTTGGGGCAAAATTCGCGCGTTTTTTTTTTATTTTCAAACCACAAATTGATTCTCTTTTCGGACACATTTTTTCCTTTCGTTCGATTCGGAGGATTGGTGACAAGAGCTGATGGGAAATCTTGCTCTTAATAATGTTTTCGTTTAGAGGAAGAATTACTTTTTTCTTAAAACCATTTCTAGCATGAACTGGCTTAAGTGCGAAGGAAGAGTCTTACTAACGATTAATGGGATGTCGTGGATTGACATATAGTTTTTTCCCGGGTTATCTCTCATGATGACGTGATATAACGCCCTACGAAATAAGGCTCCACCTTAAATTCGGCTTAATTTCCATTGAAAAAAATTGAATAATACCCGCAGGCCTTATTTCAACTACAAAAAAAAAATAAAATAAAGTTGCATTTTACATGGAAATAAGGCCGCATTTACAGGAAAAAACACTGAAATTGGGCCTTGTTGTGCATTGGCGCAGCATGTTTGAAAGGTTTGTATATGTTACAACTTGACCGGAAATTAACCAGCGTGAAAGTACTGCAGCGTGAAATTTAACACAGAAATCAAATGGAACCAAAATTCACATGCAAATAACTTTTACACCCAATTTTGGCAAAAACCCCAAATGCATGAAACAAAAAAAAACTTAGCACTTTACCTTTTAGGTTGAAGGGGGTAGACCAAAAATAAAATTTAAAAGAGAACATGCTATTTTTGGACCCACAAATATAATTTCTCCCGCTGACATCCAATCTGCATCTGAAGAAAATGTCCCGGTAGATTTGAAAAAAAGTGAACATTTTTCTCTATTACGCGATTCTTAATATTGAGAGGGACACAACTTTTTTTTTTGGCTGTTACTTCTGACACCTGTTACTTTTAATCCCACTCTCCCCTACTGATTGGAAAATCGTAGAAGCTGTTTTTGAGAAAACTGAAACATTTGGTTTTTGACTAAAAAATTGCAGGTATGGTGGCTGCCCTAAATTTTGATCTTAAATATATAATAAGAAAAAAATGACCCACCCAATTTCGCTCAAACTACTGATTTCCAAAGTTGAAGTCAATCGAATCACTGATTAGGGCTATTAGGTGCGTTTACAGACAGACAGATGGACAGAATCGCCAGACTTTTTTCGACTTCTTTATCATCGTATTTATTTTCTACAAATACAATGTTCTTGCCATAATTCTACGATGTCGCCTAAAGAGCAGAAAGTAACTATAAAAGCCAGACAATGATTTTTACTCCAATGTTTCAATCAAAATGCTTGTTGGTAGGTAGGTATAGGAAAGATGTAAGGAGTCACAACATACTTGTATTTTTTTTACATTTTCCTCCATTATAATCCGTTATTATAAAAAATTCACATCCATAACGCTATCAACGGAATCAAATATGTTTGGCATATCAGCAGGTAATGATGGAGCAGGCGACGACTCAGGTGAAGCTGATCTTCTATAAGCAGTAGCAAATTCGGCATTTTCTGATACAATGTTTTTGTATTTTGAATAATACACTGATTTTAAAAGTCTAACACACTTACTTCGGTTTTCAGTTCAAAAATGTACTTTTTAACAGGTATATCAATCAATATTCCTAGAAAAGTGGCATACGTAACCACCGTCACTCAAATAATATCAGATAGGGTAGTTGACTGCTAAACCAAACGTTGTGGGTTCAAGCCCCAGCTTCGGCAGCAGTCTTTTTCTACAATAATCGCCAGATTATATGAGGCCACCTGTGCGATAATATTTATTAGACAATATAAAACTATGTCTCCTCCGCTGTGCCATGAAGGTTTATGTTATGTGTTCTTTCCTTCTATGTGTCTACCTGTCTCTCTCTGTCGTATGTCTTCTTTCAGTCCCAGCCGATGGCCTCAGTCGCCAGTGCTACTATGTGTATGTACTTCGTATCATTCATGTGCGAAATAATGTAATGTCAATGTCAATGTCAATAATATCAGAAAGGGTTAATATTTAAAAAAAAAAAACACAAGGCTACCTATCGTTACGTTAGGTGCCTATAGTTCCAGAGCAGCAAAGGGTTAAGTATTTGAATACCAGATGTCCGTAATAAAAATAGTCAACTTAAGACCTAACCTTATTACCAAACCAAGTAAGCATTTTTCTAACTTATTGCTTTAAGACCAAGTTGTTTCCAATAGGAAGCAGTTGTGCCAGATTTAAGTCCTTGGTACCAAACGAAAGAGAAAAAAATTTAAGTTAAACCCAATCAAAAACACAAAATGCGACCTTACTACCCAATGCCGGCAATGAGAAAGCTGATGAATTAACAAGATTAGGGTCAATGCTTGATGTAAGCCAAGCTCAGCTAGTTAGCACCCCTACCTGTTATCTAAAACAGGAAATCTCAAAAAGAACAACTACCAAGGCCGATGAAATGTGGAATCTTCTTGACACCTGTGGCACAACAAGAAAGATCTGGCCCTTTTTTAACAAACAAAGAACGGAAAACATTGTGCAGCTCAAGGGATCATAATCTGTTAGGTTATCATATGAAAAAGATGAGAATCAGTTCAGATGATCTATGCAGAAGATGCGGTGACGAGGAGGTGTATGAGGACACTTCGTACTTTCTGTGTCACTGTCTCGCACTTTCCCATCAAAGAAAAAAACTGCTTGGCAACTATTTCTTCGGGGATTTAGAAGAACTCTCTAGTACACCAGGTACTAACATCCTGAACTTCGTCAAAGCCTCTAAATGGCTTGACTTACTGAACCCATAGGTTTTTCTTATTAGCTTGAGTAGCAATACTCGCGGGTATCACAATGGATCTGTATTGATCTAAGTGTGACGGTAAAAACATCAACTGTCAGCCCCTAAACCTAACCTAACCTACTACCCAATGTCAAAGATATATGAAACCAATAGGTACTCTTAAAGTTCTGAATTGGAAAGAATTATATCAAAGCATTTTACGAGGTCCTCATTATTTCTTGCCTTCACTTAAAGCCTAATTATTAGTTTTTACCCACCTTTCGCGATGTAATCTCCAACTTTATAAGAAACCAAGAAAATCTCAAGAAAATTATAAAATTGTTGTAATAGTAAAACAATTACAGAGTCATTGCTCCTCCTTCTCGTTCATCTTTAGCGAAATTGTATGCAAATCTTCTAAGGTAAGAAGAGCCCCTCTGTACAGCCGGTCAATTAATTTAATCCTCACTCGAGGTACTTAAAGGCAGGAAGGAGAAAATACGTCAAAAGTGGAATCGTCAAAGAAGCAAACTACAATTAAATCGTTACCACAGCCTCTTATAAAAACTTAGTCCGAGATTCTTAAAGTGTTCGTGTGGGAAAAGACAAAAATTATTTAAGAAGAGGTGCCCGACCAACCGACCGACCGATGATGCTCCATGAAATTGAAAAGAAACAGGTTGAGCAGATGTTACAACAAATCTTGATGAAGTTTTATTTTGCAGAAAAATTACAAAACATTGAACAAGGAGAAAAAGATACAAATCCCTAAAGTATCTTTAACCACTACTGCTGCTGCTGCTGTTGCCAGTTCTGTAATTATCTCCTTGAAACTGAGACAAACTAGTCCACTGATTCGACCAACAGTCCATCCAACCAGCACGGTGCAGTGGAGGGACGAAAACAATGTCCACTACCAAGGTCCAGAGCAAGATGTCGACGAGGACGGTGGTGTAGCTCTATTGCGGACAAGTTTTATTTAAAGATTCTTGTAACCTCTATTCCCTTCGAAGTTTTTCTTCTTTTCGTCCTGATTCCTGAATTATTTCTTTTCTGTTTCATTTTTTTCGAAATCCGAACTCATTCATTTATTTCGTGTGTTTGTGTCTTTCTTTGTCTTCCCATTCGTTGGAAGGAAAAAAAATCAAGGAACACCCGACACCCGGATTGAGACATTTTTTTCCATCTCTCGTTGGTTGCTTTTATAAAAATTCTTGTGCTTAAATTTTTAAACATTTTTCCTGCGTACAGGTGTATTGTTGAAACCTTGCTGGATGTGTCTACTGCTCGAACTCAAGATTCCGAAAACATGCTGTATCTGCAATCAATGAACAGCCAGCGCCAAGCAGCTCTTAAGCAAAGCAAAAAAAAAAATTGAAAAAAAATCCACTTTACCTGTCTAAATGAAATATGTACGAGCACGTCCTTATGCGATGCGACGACGACACGAGTCAGCCAGAGTAGACAGTTTCCTAAAGTAGATTCCATTCATAAAAAGATTATATTGGGAGAGCTGATTTTGTTTAAGACCCAAGAAAGGTGTTATTTGCTTCAATTGCATTGACATCAAACAGCACTGCGTTGTGTTGCGAGGTAAGTGGAACTGGACGATGATGGAAATTTGCCGGAGTACCTAAGGAAAATGATTATTATTATTTATGACTGAATTAGTATTACGCTTGGAAAAATGCTCTGAATCTGGACTTGAAGTTGTACTTTTTTAGATTTAATATAAATTGTCTGTTTGTATGTACTGGAAGCAGACGTACAGTGAGATATTTGATATTTGAGTTATATGGTTTTTCCTCTTTATCATCAAAAAATATTGGGTGTGTTGGACAGAAGGTTCCTCTTTGTTGGCAATGGTTATATATAACTATTGCTATAAAGAAAAATTACTCTTAACAAAGTTCGGACAATTTTTTGAGGCATTTAATAACACCGGTTCCTTACAAAAAAAGGCCATTGGGGTCATATCTCAGTTATCAGGCGGCCAATTCACATCGCCAAAGCAGCTGATAACGAGGTCACTGCTTCACTATTCGACCCTTCTAGTAAGAAACGTGTCGTTATAGAACCCGTAAGGTCCGCTGTTGAATCTTCTTCTCCAATCCCCATCAATGCACACGGGGTCATAGATGAACCAAGGAACTTTCCTATCCAAAAAGCCTTTTGTCGAGGTCCATGCTTCTGCACCATGTAGCAGGACTGGGATGATGAGAATGTTATATAGTTTTACCATAGTTGAGAGAGGGCTTTACCACTGAATTGCTTAGCCCAAAGAAACACCGATTAGCAAGAGTTATTCTGTCTTCTTATTTTACCAATCGGTATTTGCTATTTCCACTTTTACTTACATAACGCAATCAGCGATAGAAATGGCCGCCTAGGATAGCATAGCCAAGGTAAAGCGAGGACATGAAATTCATCATTCCAAATAAACTGAAAAGACTATATGTAGGCTGGCGATGACCAACTTTCCAAGCCACACTCACGTATCCGGATTGTCACTTTCAAAGCGATTGTTAGAAAGAAAAAGAAAATTCATACATTTTTCTTACCATTTTTGACATAACCTCTTGAGGGTCAACAAAAACAAGTTTCTGACATATTTACAAATAATTAATTAAGAATTCCAATCATCTCAACTTTCTACAAGTTTTTGTCACTGATTTTCATGCACGTCCATATATTTTTATATCTTTCTTTATTTCCCAAAGCCAACCTACAAAGTTCTTCGTCAAAATAGAAGAATTGGCGCCCAACAAACATTCTGGCCAAAATAGTGAAAACGAATCACATCAAACTTTTCAGACAAAACGACGTCTCATATAGTAGAAGTCTTCGGGCATGCTTTCACATCCACCCATTCAACCTACTCAACCGATTTCTATGTGGCCGTGTTTCACAAATTCCCGCGGTAACATTTCCTTGTCGATAACCAAAAGGACAAACCATCCCGCATCGCACAAACTTGCTTACATTTCCAGGTCGTAAAATTTTAACGGCAATTAAATCAAATTGTGGACATTTTTCATGAAGGTTTGTTCCACTTATATTGTCCCCATTCGTTTCGCAAGATCTCGAGTCAAGATTTACCCGTGAAAAGGATGGAATCTGGGAGCTAGGAAACAGCCATTTCACCCGTTCTCTTTATCAAACTAAAAAAAAATAATAGGAACCCGAGCCGTGATTTATATTATTTGTTGCTCTACGAGGACGAGTGCGGGAAAGCACATTTTCGAGCGAATCTGCCGCTTCACAGTGTTTTTCGTCGAAGAAATTTTGTTGGCAATTGAAGAGTGTGGCGATAATTTACTTTGTTTGGCAGTGTTGCCCTAATGATTTTATTTTTTCGTCCTCAGACGTTATCTCAATGTTGTCACACGCAGAGTAGGCAAACACACACAAACATAAATGTTTATGGGTTAGGTGAAGGCGGTCTTCAGAGTGTTTTCTATTTTGACATGTTGTCTCAAATCAGTATCGATTTTTTTTGCCAACCATCAAGTTGCACCACCCGCCCAAATTTGTTCAAAGTCATTAGCTCGTTTTATTTTCAACCTTAGTTAACAATTTATGAAATATTTAATGAGGCGGCAGTGGGGTTATGTAGAATGTGTGTGACAGAAATGTTTTGCTTTCCGGAAAGTTGGAAACCCGGGAAAGGAATTTTCTTAGGTAAACATTGAGAGCGAAAACTAGGTGATGGGAAATTTGGTTTTTATGGTTTTCTGATGTCTTATTTATTGCAATTGGCTGCTTGTTCGTGCCGTTGGAATTCGAGTTGTTTTTTTTATTTTTGAGTTAAGTGAATTATATCAACATTTAAATTATTGTTCTGGAATTTGAGCATTACAGTGACTTGGAGGAACGATATTTGTGATTAAAATTATCCGCATGACTTGGCCACACGTTTTTGTGTTAATGGACCGAGTCGAATGTTTGTGAAGGGAAGAAAGCTTAATTTGAGGTTATTCTGTCTATCTTTTATACTAAACATTTTTTATTTCTAAGAGATTGCGGAAAGGTCTTATAAGGACCACTCAGTGATTAACATTGATATTTCTTTTTTATTGTTTTTCTTGCATTCATTTTATTGATCTGTCATAAAAGTATTTACTTTTATGATTTTTTTAAAAGAGGAGGGCAGATAATGGAATCATTCAGCTTGTCTGGTCTTAACGACTTATATTTTATGAGCTTTTTTTATATTCGAAAAAAAAAACATCTAATTCAATGAACATGAAAAATCGAAATTAAATGAATAATATCAGTGGGGAAATGATTTTGATCTTTTGAATATTGTTCGCTGATTTTTGTTTGCATGTAATTCTTGATTGAAAAATCGAAGAGTTAAGATGAACATTTCCAAGAAAATGAACTTAAAATAAAGGCGACGCATTGTGAATTTGATTGAAATTTTTTTATTTTAACACCCCAAATTGATTCTCTTTTGGGCAAAATTTTTTCTGCTCGTTTCAATCCCAATCAAACCAAATTGATCTTGAATATTTCGGATCGTCATCATCCTCAGACGAAGTGAAAAAAGGTGCTTAAAATGAATCATTGAAATGCAGCATCTGCTCTCCAGCCAGTAGTATGCATTGCAATATGTGTGGTGGTTGCTTTTCCAAATTGAAGGAAACGGCAACAGCTTTGAAAAATTAATTGCTCTGTCCATTTTGTAGACAAATAGTAAATAAAAATTGTTCTATTTATTTATAAGACATTTTTGTAGCTGTTATGTGTAGTGTAGGTATATACATAGGTACACGAATTAAGGTTTTATGTTTTATTTTCTTAAATGAACATTTTTTTCCACATAATATTGATGAGTACAAATAAATTAAGTGATCCTGATTCTCATAAAACATATTCTTTTAGGACTTTTGTCCCAAAGAAGGCAAAATAAATTTGGGACTACTGACCCTAAATAGTGGGTCATAAGTCCGGAAACCCATTTTCGAGACATCTGGCTTCGGGACCAATGTCCCTGCGCCATTGTAATGCTGTCGATTTTGTGTTTTGCTTATCTCCATATCCATGTTTTGAAGCCATTTTATCATGATGTCTATGTGCGTTCAGATTGTTTCTGCTTGATTATCTAGCGAACCGCTCTTGATATTGACATGAGATTGGTCTCATTCCACTCAAATGATGTAGTTTTTAGGGATATCAGTTTAGCGTTTTTTTTTAATATTAGGTAATGAAAAAAAAAAAACTTGAAAAAAACGAAAACAGAAAAATAGTTAAAATTCGTAATTCATTCAGTATTTTACCAGCAATAGTTCGAAAAACCTTATTCACCAATGTTAGAAAATATATTATCTGCCAATAATTTGTTATAAACAAATAAAAATTATTTCATTTATTTTTCTACACAAGAAAGTTAAACGTGTGGACCACCAGGGGCCGCATTCATATTTTTTGTAAGCAATTGGAACTTTTCAAGGACTTAAAAGTCTTAGGTTAGGTTAGGTTAGGTTATATGGGCTGACAGTTGATCTTGTTACCGTCACACTTAGATCAATGATCCCTTGTGATACCCTGAAGTATTGTAACTCCTGAAAAAAGTTGTTTTAACTCTGAATTCTATGGTTGTTCGAGCCATTTAGTGGATCTTATAACAAGTACTTTTTGTATTCGTTCATAATGCCAGTCGTTAACTTAAATGAAAACCTGACAAACCAATTCATTGAAATATTTTTTCTTTGTAAAAATTTGATCCAGTTTACTTTTGTGTTTCATTGACCAAGAAGTAGACAAATACTATAAAAGTTGTTTTTTTTATGTTGTGAAATGTTCTAACTTTATAAATTCCGTAAAAGGAGTATCTTGGGAGATTGTTTGACAGAATCTTTAGTGAAAAATCTCATTAAAAAGTTGAAGTCCTAAAGCAATAAATTTAACATTATCTTGTATCGAAACTTTTGAAACAGAAAGTTTTAAAAATACTTCCCTTTGGCACTAAAATCCAATCTATTTCTCAGAACCGCAGGTAATTCGTTTCCGAAAAAAAAACAACACAGTTCATAATAAAGTGCAAACATTCCCCTCACAGAATTCTCACGTAACCCAAATGCCTATGTTCTAGTATCGTTTCCATACCAGACGACAAAACGCCTTTTAAATCCCTCCCAGCTTAAAAACGAATAAAAGATTCGGTAACCATCTGAATCCTCAGAAAAGAACCCAAAACAGAAGAAGAAAAAAAAACACCAACGAAACATCTCACCTCTAAGAATTAATGGACCACATTCAAAAACGCTCATTTATTCTGATCCGCTAGTGGTGGTGCTGGGCCATACTCTATAACCTTACCTCCTCTTCATATCTCACGTCAGCACGCCCGTCCCGTTTCAAATGGCTGTATCCTCTTCAACTCCCATTATGTAGCAAACTATTATCCTCTTTAACGGTGATGACTCTATTTAAGTGTAGTGAAACTCAAACTCAGCTATTTTCAGTATTCCTTAAACCTTTGCAAAGCCCTAGGGGGAATATGAGCAAAAAAGAAAGTAGGTATCGGAAAAAGCGTCTGAATGTTATACAAGTACACTTAAGACGTAGAACGAGCTGCAGTTTATATTTATGTAGAAGCTGTTTCTGAGAAAAATGAATGTCAGTATTTTCACATGCGTTTTGTCCTCAGCCAGCAAAAAAGGCGTAAAATACGTGTAAGTGCACCTTTTTTGCCCTTAAGGACTTTAAGAAAGTCGACCTTTTTTACTATAGAGTCAAATTTGGAGAAATGTATTTTGTATTCACTTAAAAAATTCAAAAAAAAGATCAACTTTCCCATCGAGTTGATTTTAATAGCGATCTCAACATGAATCCACACTATCCATTCAGTTCCGTTTTCGATTACTGCCACATCATTATCCACTTAAACCGAACTGTACTCACTTTAAATCTACCCCAAAATTTGATACTATTAATGTTTAATTATCTCTCTGCCATTAACTGTCCAATAATACTGCCATAAAGATATTTTATGAAATCTGCCGGTCGTTTGGTGGCGCTGTAGTTCGAGGACAACCACAATAATATTAACCCGTCCATATCTCATACATTTATCTCACATAGCAATGTCAACTAATATGATGGCCATTAAATTCTGAGTGTAAAATATGCTGTAATTATCGAGTAATGAACGTTTCAAGTGCCAATCCATTGTCCGTCCATTGCGAATCCCCCCGAGAAAGTATTCGCATTCCCCTGATATGCGGCCACAAATTAGCAATACTACGTGCAATGCAAAAGCACTGATCTTCACTAATAAATCTGCATCAGGAAATGAGCCAAAGTTTAAGTTAGAGAAGGGAACACAGTACATTTACATATTAATATTTAGTGGGTATCATTATGCGAAATGTATAAGTGGGACTATCTGCTGTTGATTGAGTAGCACCAGCCGGAACGGACACGCAGGCTTCAATAAAATATTATATCCTAGAGACGACCGACTGAACGGCCGACGCACGCCACGACGATGACGACGACATTACGACAACACAGCAAGCACACGCACCACGCACGATGACCTGTGCTTGTGAACGCATACAAGCATAAGACATTAAGCAACAAAATTCTGCTGCACGTAATTATTTATCAATTGAATTATGTAGTCTATATACCGTTATCAAGAGCAATGCAAACAAAGGTAATTAGGACAACCGCATTCAGCGCTTTGTACAGCTCAACGGTCGTGGCGGGCGTCTCTTCTGTCGGTGCGTCGCGTCGGTCATCAGATGTGTCGTTTGTTCATTGTGCCGGCAGATTCGGGCCATTAAAATCTCCGTGAGCCAAAGAAGGATAATTAAGGAGCAGCATTATATTGTTGGCCGCAAAGAGAGGAACAGCATGATCAATTTATTGCATGGAGTGCATTGCAAATTTTCATGAACAATTATTTCGACTTCCATAATATGTATATCAAATTGGAGGCGACTTTTTGGCGCTTGGTACTAATTTTTATAAAAATTTATTTTTAATTACAAGAATTCGACTGTGGCATAGGTACCTATATTCCAACCAAGATATTAATTGTTTCCGAGAAAACAGAAGAACGAAAAAACGGCCAACTGCGTGTCGTGTGTCGTGGTCCGATTAAACACGACGGTTTTTTTTGCCGAAAAATAATGTTAAAAATAATACTTAAATTAATTTGGATAATATTGACCTTGACTGCTTTAACTGTTTCTGGATTATTGGCACACCATCAGTCCTTGACGGGTACCCATAAAAAAAAAATTGTCAAATCACAAACTCGAGGCGGCTAGTGGACTGTGGACATGGTCAACACGGATGATGATGATTAGCACGATTAGCTCAAACGATAAATTGTGACACGAACGCTGTGTAAAAGTCTAAAATCTTGCACATTGTGTTAAATACAGAATTCGTTAAAATTCATGTTGTAATGTCGTTTTGATTGTGCTTTGGGTTCTTCATTTCGTCCAAACGCACTGTTTGGGCTAAACACTCTTATTTTGCAAATAAGTTTTCAATACTTACGTAGATATTCGGTATTCGCTCGGAATTCTTAGTAGGTCTATGCCTCACCTAACATTACTCTCCTGCTAGCTCAACCATAGTTCCATTGTATTAATCGTGCTCTTCCTCACCGATGTCCTTCAGGTTTGAATCTGGAGTTTTTACGCTTAGATATTGTTCTCCATTCGCTCGCAATGACTCAACCATATCAGTCGTCGGGTTTTAGGTTTTTCAGCAAGGGGTGATTTTGCTATCATAAAAGCTGAGGTATCCTCAGTGGATCCAGGGTCAACTAAGGTAGGCACAGTAAACCTTAGCTCGGTCCAATAAAAAGAAAGATGTATCAACAAGGTTTCCCTTGGCTTATCAAAGGAGTTTCCTCCGGCTATCAACGATCTTTTAGCCGGTATATCAACAAGGTTTCCCTTGGGTTATCGATCGGCTAACAACAAGGTTTCCCTTGGCTTATCAACGGTTTTGAACCGGTTAATCAACGGAGTTTCCTCCGGCTTTCAACGGTGATTAACTGGTGTAACAAAAAGTTTTCCTTTGGCTTATCAGCGGAGTTTCCTCTGGCTTCCAGCGGCCATTAACCGGTTTTCAACGGACAAGTCCGGGACTAATACTTTGACCAACTGATCGGCTTCCGTATCTTAGAAGGCATTGAATGGTGGTAACACTCTTCAACCTCCTTTTGTCGTCATCAGCTCACTCCCTTATTAATATTTCTTACAAAAACTGGGTGGGAATTACATTCGGTCGAATTTTAAAATTTCATACAATAGTCTTTCTGGTATCTACTTTATGAATTACATTTGTTGGTATTGGTAAATTTCATGCTCATTACACCGTTTTCCGGGTCTTCTTCATTAACAGACCAAAAGTCGCCAAATAGCTTTCCTGTCGAGAAGGTCCAAAGCATCTACATCTGTTTTGTTCAAGATCCACGCTTCTGCACCATAAATACCGTCTTGGTCGATCTATAAAGAGGACTTCTTTTGTTTTTCAAATGCCTCCGAAGCTGTCTAACTAATGATCACAAGACCGTTCAGGCGTTCACTACCTCAAGATTCCTAGGTATAGATAATGCGAATACACCTGAATTGATTTAAAATTTACCAGACAAATCTCAATGCATCCTGTATACCAACAATGTCGTACTTTTAGAATCACAGGCACATACAGAGTATATTATAAAACAGCCACCAATTTCGTATACCTATTTGATTTTTCGGTAAAAACATCTATCAAACTCCATATCCATCGCACCTTACCAAAAACCACAAGACCGATCAAATAACAGAAATTCAAATATGGTCAGCAATTGGCCGTAAAAAACATAAATATTATGTTCTTCTTCCACTCCACAACATCCAAGAAGTAAAAAAGAACAAGAACAGAAAACTAATTTCAATTCCCATAACAACTTCGTCGAACAAGCTGCTTGAAATTTTGGCAGTCACTTAACGAACCGACGACTTTACACCGTCGTTTTTGGACAACTGCCCATACTCCAAACAATCAACGTCTATTCCTGCTTTCTGACTTTCTCTTCCGTCTTCCCTGCCTTAATTTTATTCACTCCAGCGGGCAATTATACCTAAAGCTTAGACTTCTTCGCTGTCGCAACTAATTTGCTTATTTGTTACACATGTTGCCGCCACTAACAGCCGAACCGCACAAGCACCAACCAAAGACAATAATTGCCATCACGACTCGCATCGAATCACCAAACAGAGGCACAAGTCATGGTAGACCAATAACTATCTGACCGTACAAGCAGGAGGGCTCCCCAGCTTGCAGTGCTATAGCTGCCTTAACGTCTGTCTTTATAGCTTCATGATGGCACACTTCAATTTCACTGAAGAGGTCTATTCAATTTCCGGCTTTAAAAGTTCCCATGTTAATGCGGCCAGCCAACAAAAACAAAAGCAAAAAAAAGTACAAGCACCAAGACGAAACCAGGCAAGTTATGTACGAACCTTCCCACTTCCGACTGCCACTTAGAGATTAGGCAAAGTAGAGAAATGTTATATGAGTCTTAGGCCCATAAAGACGTCGCGTGAGGCATTATTTTGTGACAGCGACAACGAGACCAAGAACGACAACGACAACAACCATAATCAACAGTTAAACCAAAGAAGAAGAAGAAGAAGAGGCGTTCCATTGAGTTATTACTGGCCGGGAATAATAATAAATTCTTGTGAATGTTCTATGAAATGAAGAAGACCTCACGCGCGCGGGTAGCGGCCAGCAGACCACAAGTACGAGTCAACCACTGATCGACTTCCTTTGGGTGAGCCGAAGGGGGAGCGAGCGGTGCCTTGCCCTTGGTAAAGTAAGTTATTTTTTATTGATTGCCTTTTAATGTGAATGTGCGGACATTTGGAATTAAAGTGGATAAATAATTAATTCTTGGAGTGTTTTGCGGATCATTTTATTGATAAACGTACGCAGGCCGTACGAGATGAATTATTGTTCCTACTTAAGATGTACAAATTTCAGGGATTAGTCGGGGAGAATAAAGTATTCCGGCAGCAATTAAATATTTAAATAGAGTTGGAAACAAATTGCCTAATGGTACATGAGAGTTGCCAACAGTGAAGCTTCGAGATGGCGTTGACTTGCTGGAATTATAAATTATGTTTTTCTTTTTGTTACTACTTCAAAGGTAGGAATGTCCTTATTTACCTCACTTGTTGCCAAGGAAAAAATTAAGAAAGTAATCAAATAGCAATAAACCGCTCTAAATGCTTGCATAAACAACTTGACTTATTTACGAACTCATACCTTCAAAAAACTGTAACAATTCCTTAACCTGAAATGTTTAGAAACAAAAGTATGCAAGGATGAAAAAAAAATCACGCTGAAGTAAGATTCTTTTCACAAATTGTTTTATGGCCATGGTGATGGCGGGCGGAAGGTAAACGTCCCTAAGTTGGCATAACCTACTCAAACTCAACATGGCCTACCCCAACCAGTTCCTTCTAAATATTGGTTTACGTACGAACAGAAGTTTGCTCAGATCTTCAGGCAAGCAGAAAAGCTGCGCCTCTCTAATGACATTCAAGATTTTTATACAAATAAGGAACCCTACAAAAATATACCAACTTAAGACAAAAAAAAAATGTTTTTAGGTACATACCTAAAACCTCCGATCTGGTCATCTGGCTGAAAGGACTTTCTCTGACTTTTCGTTCAATTTAATTTCAATTTGAATTTCTCTCGTTTGATGGTGATGGCAAGCAGTGGAGGAAAGTTGTTGAAATGCAAATTTCGTGGAAAGGAAAGATTTGTTTCGCCAGTTCGAAAACCTGCAGTAGAAAAATTCTGGGAGATTTCTAAAAATATTCTCTGGTATTAAAAAAAAAAAACATCCTTTTTGACGAGGCGCATTTTCATTTCGTATAGATAGAATTGCTGGATCGGGAAGTTGGAATGACTATAGTCGAAAGAGCAGTAAGCATCCACATTCACAAAAAATGATTGTGTGGTTGTAGTGTTGGCAATATTGGACTCACTTCTTTTGCACCAGCCAGCGGAGTTTTTAGCACTAAATTGAGGGAATGTTTGGCTAGTGGTGGAGATGGGTTTTAAGTATTTTGTAGAAAATTGACCAAGACGTTCATGAGATATGGCCAGAGAGCGGATAGTGGTTAGTGGGTAGCGGGTTTCAGAATAACGTGGTAGCGTGGTAACGGGGTAGCTTAGGTCTTTTATCTATCAGTTGAGGCAGGACAAAGTATGCCGGGTCAACTTGTCTCCCTATGTAACGTGACTTTTTTTCTGCAACTAAAAACATGAATTTTGACAACCCTTTTTTCATGCAGCATGTATTATGCGATATATTTTACACACCAGATTCCCAATTCGTGATATCAGCCATTTTAACAATGACAATTAGCTTAGGAACAACGTTTCTAGCAGTTCGATTATTAGATTACCTATGGAAAATCGTAGAGGACGGTTATTATTACCATAGGTACTCAGGCCCAATACCATTCAAACAATACGCAATCTACAGTTTGAAAGTTTGAGTTACGATAAGACGAAAGAAGGTCTAAATTTAAATTCGACTGTAAGAGAGAATGAAAAGACACCCAAACAATTAACTTCGAACAAAATAGCAAATGAACCCCAAGAAAATAAAATGAAACCAAAGAAAAGAACGTATGAAAATGGACCTTATTATAACACACTTTTTAATTATTTTTATGAAACTATACCATTGAAAAAAACTCGTTCATCTTCAACTGCACCACCATGGTTTGATACACATATTAAAAACTTAAAAAACAAAAGAAACAAAGCTTGGACAAGATTTAATAAGACAAGAACTGATGATGATTATAGAACTTTCTTAATTATAAAACAACTTTTCACTGATTACTCTAATTTATTATATGACGATTACATTTGTAAAATAGAAGCTGACATTAAATCTAATCCAGTTAGCTTCTGGAATTTTGTTAATAACAAAAGAAAAACTTGTGGCTACCCAAATTTGATGACTAATAAATTATCAACTAGTCATGAACCCAAACATATAGCAAACATGTTTGCTAATCATTTCAAAGAAGCATTCGAAGAATCAAACTTTAACTCATCTTCTTTTTCTTGTTTTTCGGAAAATTTTGCTCATTTAAACGATATAAATTTTGAAATAAGTGAGGAAACGGTTACTCAAAGTATCTTACTACTCGATGAATGTTTCAGTCCTGGCCCCGATGGTGTGCCATCTTCTATTTTAAAAAAATGTGTTTCTTATTTGTCATATCCGTTGTGTATTCTCTTCAATACGTCTTTAAAAAGTTCAAACTTTCCTTATATCTGGAAAAGTTCATTTAATATTCCTGTATATAAGAAAGGTCCTAAGAATGAGATCATGAATTATCGACCTATTGCTAAATTATCTGTGATACCAAAATTGTTTGAGTCAATTGTAAGTAATGTCCTTTCTTTTCATTGTAGTTCAATTGTGTGTGATAGTCAGCATGGATTTGTTAAAAAAAGATCCACAGTTACTAATTTATTTAACTTCGTGTCCTTTTGTTTAGATGTGTTTGAAAAACGTGGACAAGTTGATTGCATATTTACCGACTTTAGTAAGGCATTTGACAAGTTGTGTCATTATACACTTTTACGTAAATTAACGCTTTTAGGATTTAATGATCATTTTTTAAATTGGATTGGTTCATATTTAAAAAATCGTAGTTACTGTGTTTTGTTTCGAAATGAGTGTTCTAACCAATTTCTTGTGAACTCTGGCGTCCCTCAGGGCAGCCATCTAGGACCTATTTTATTTGTTTTATTTATTAATGACTTGACTACTATCATCAAAAACTCTTCTGTACTTATTTATGCGGACGACATTAAGATATTCAAAAGTATAAAATCGAACACTGACTGTTTACTATTACAAGAAGACTTGACAACTTTTAGGGAATGGTGCAATAATAATCGTCTCGTCTTAAATGTTGACAAATGTAAAACCATGAGTTTTACACGCAAAAAAGTCCCGTTTTCGTACTGCTATACGTTTGATTCTTGTCCATTGAGTAAGGTTTCTGTCTTTTCTGACTTAGGTGTAGTTCTTGATCCAAAACTAACATTTATTGATCATATAAATTATACAATTAAACAAGCAAATAGGGTTCTTGGATTCATTAAAAGATTCGGTCGTGACTTCCATGACCCTTATGTTCTCAAGCTTTTATTTGTTTCATTTGTAAGACCGATTCTAGAATACGCATGTGTTGTATGGTCACCATATTACTCAATACATACAACAAGAATTGAGTCAGTCCAAAAGAAGTTTCTGCGTTACTGTCTTCGATCTCTTCCTTGGTTTAGAGGGACTCTCCTCCCCCCTTATTCTGATAGACTAACTTTTATCAACCTCCCATCTTTGACGAATCACAGAAAATATATACAATTTTGTTTTATTGCTGGAATTATTAATGGGTCGATATCTTCAACGTCAGTTCTTAGTCAATTAAATTTCAGTTTTAGTCGCTCAAGTTTAAGACGGCAGCAACCTTTAAATCATATATTTAGTAGATCAAACTATGGTGTAAATAGCCCACTTAATCAATTAATAACAATTTATAATGAATTTTATACTTGTTTAGAATCCGCTAATGATAATTTAAAATGCAAAAAGTTTAAAGATTCCTTTTTTAATAGTTTTGTATAATATATAACCTAGATTATAAGAATAAGATTACTGTTCACGTTAGATATTAACGAATTGAATAAATAAAAGAACCATTGAAAATCTTGACATGTTTTTAAAAACAATGCACAAGATGAACAATCAAGAATTCCAATTGAATCAACTGGACAATAGCAAACAAAAATTGACAACAGGACAACGCAACCATTTGACGACATTAACGTTAATTTTATAGTTGAAAACACTTTCTTAAAAAACATCTTTTAAACATAATGCACACTTAACACAAGAACTTTTTCAACGGTAGAACGTCAACAGGAACAAAAACTAGCTCTATCGGACATAAAATGGGATTTATTTAATTGGCTTATCCGAAACAAGACTATTTAGTCATAAAATCCTCGAACTAGACACCGAAATCTTCTGCTATACAGGAGAGACTAAGGGCATGTATGGGTTTGGTATACCTAATTATAAAAAAAACACATAAAAATGACATCGAAAGCATACGATTTTTCAAAGGGAGAATCTGCTCGATTACTCAAAAAATCCAACAGACAAAAATTACAATCGTACAAGTTTATATGCTCCTATTGAAAAAGCCTCGGACGAAGAGATCGACAACTTCTACAATAAACCTGACTACGCCTACCAAGAGACAAAATGTTTGTCATAGGTTTGTCAATGCCAAACTTGGAAGAAGAAAAGACGATGACGACAAAACAATGGTAAATTTTGGATATGGACAAAGGACTTGAAGAAGAGAACGGCTCTTATCTTGTCTCCACGGGACGAGCATAGTTTTTGGAAATTCATTCTTTAAGAAAAAAAAAATAATTGGACATGGAGATCACCAGATGATAGAAAAAAAATGAAATTGATCTAATATGACCAGCAACCTTACCACATAAACTGATAAAAAAATAAATAAATAAATATAGTGGCACGACAGCTCTTAGAGAGCCAAGGCCTAAGTGGCTTTCTCTCATCAACAATTCTCTGGGTGCGTATGAAGAATTGAGTCTATACCTACAATTTAACGCCGATTTCGATCGCAAGAGGCAGTGCCCGTGAAAGATTAAATAAAAACTTTATGGGCACGAGAAGGACTCGAACTCACGACACGTTCTGCCTAGCAGCCAACGCACCTAACCACTAAGCCACGGACACTTGCCAAATTAAACATTAACTGATGTCTTGGTTTTAAACAACTTCAAATTTGACAGCGATCACAGAATAGTTAGAGCGAAAATACAAATTGACCACCAAACACTCAGACGAAACCAACAAAAAACAACTAAACCCAAAACTATAGGTAGATACCGAACGATTGCTCATGCTCTCCAGCCACGTACTCCATCACATTGATTGTAATAACATACCCTACAATATTCAGACAATATATGACACGCTCGAAAACATAATAATGAAGCCAACAGACTAAAAATCTGTCAAATTATCTGGTGATACAAAACAACTCATATATTAATGACAAAAACTTAAAATGAAAGAAACCTTTGTAACACATTTAAGACAAAAACAAGAGAATATTTATCAAAAACTTTAACGAAGCACAAATAAATACATACCTACTTCAAAACACTAAATTAATAAAAAAAAAAGACAAAAACATTCTTGAGCAAAGAGAAGGAGTGGATTATATCGGTGGAAAACAAGGCAAAAACAAAGACTAACCGAGTAAATATAAATGAAGCGGGGACAACATTTTTCGAAGATCTTTTTGACTCAAGCTACAGAATCAGACGAACAAATCAACATTCTAACACCAACTAAATAATTAAGTTTTACCTAAGGTGATATCGAAACAACTCTTGACAGCATGAAAAATGAAAAAAGTTCAGGAAATGATGGAATCGAAGTTGAGATGCTTAAATACAGAAAATCTGCTCTAACACCAATATTAACGAAGCTATTCAACGAAGTTATTAAAACACAACAAATTCCAAAGAAATGACGAGAAAGCACCATCTTTCTTTTGCACAAAAAAGGAAATAACAGTGACATTAACAATTATCGACCTATTAGCCTGATATCGACAATTTATCAAGGGGCACGGTAGTGCCCAGCCAAGTTCTCTAGCAACTTTGGCACTACACCCTTATTTACAGGAAACAACTCAGGGCATTTTCCACACCCCTCTAACTTCTATACCAAGGAAGCCAAAAGTTTCAAACTCACGTTATTTGTTAAACTAGTCCAGAAGAAGCACCTCAGTAAATTTCAGATATTTAGCATTAGTAGTTTCTAAGATACAATGTTCCAAAAATCACGAAAACCGTAACTGACTGACTCACTGACTAACTCACTGACAGGCCATTAAAATTATGTAGCACTTCCCGTTGCCCTAAAAACTTGAAATTTGGCACAGTGATAGGTCATGTGGTCCATACAAAGGAAAAAATCGAAAATTTGAAATTTTTCAATCAGGGGGTGTGGTAGCCGCCTACTCTTACATTATTAGTTTAAATTATTTGGAGTACTTTGGAGTGCAGTAGAATCAAGAAATTTGGCACAGTGATAGGTCATGAAGTACATACAGAGGAAAAAATTGAAATTTTGAAATTTTTCAGTCAGGGGGCGTGGTAACCGCCTACTTTTACATTATTAGTTGAAATTATATGGAGCACTTTGGAGTACAGTAGAATCATGAAATTTGGCATACAAGTACAACGTGCAATAGAACAAATAAAGTATGAAATTTATGATTTTCAACTGAGGGGGCGTGGTACCCACCCATTTATAAATAAATTTTATAAAATAGGTATATGAGGCACATCTGATCATCGTAGAATATTGTAATTGGGCAAACTAGCAATTCTGCCAGTCAATATAAAGAAATAAAATTAATTTTTACATTTTTTCTGCTAAGGAGGCATGGTACCCGCCCATGTTTTATGAATTAATATATTAAAAAAAAAATCTTTGCAAAAAGTAATGATATCACACCAAAAACATAAGTGGACTTACATCGAATCAACTTTTAGTTTTGAAAGAAACTTGTAAACTAATATAAAGTAGTTAATTTTTTTCTACTTAGCAAGTTTTCCAAACTTTTTTAATATTAGGTTACTAGGAGAAAACCTGCCAAGTAAAAAAAAAATAACTAATTTACATTAGTTTACATGTTTCTTTCAAAACTAATACATAGTTGATTCGATGTAAGTCCACTTAAAACATTTGCAATGCACCTACGAGTACTTGCTGTCCTAGAACTTGGCGTTCTTTTAGATCTCATTACTTTTCGTGGCTGATTTGTTAGGCAGAATTTTTGTACGGGAGAACTTGGCTCTTTTTTTACATTTATGTTTCTGGTTTGATAAGCTTTTCTCAAAAGCACTTTATAAATTAATGAAAAAATGTTTAAACGATAATCTACCTCGGGAACAAGCTGGCTTCAGAGAAGGATATTCGACCTCAGATCATCTGCAAACTATAAACCAACTTATCGAAAAACATAACGAATTCAAAGATCCTCTATATATCTACTTTTTATTGACCTTATCAAAGCGATTCTCACAGTGGAACACAATTTCATCTGGATTGCACTAAAAAAAAAAAAATATATACAACCTTACTTTATAAGGACTATGAGAAGCATCTAATGTAATAACAAAACCAAGGTGAAGATAGATAAGACTAAAAGATAGTTCAACATCAAGAGGGGTGTTCGTCAAGGAGATCCACTATCACCACCATTGTTCTCGACAGTACTTGAAGACATTTTCAGACAGCTCAAATGGAAAAAATATGGACTCGATATCTGTATCTGACTCTTATGGACAAATCCACCTGTCATGTCAGTCGGTTGGCCTACAAAACTGAATATTTAAGCCCACGGGATTTCCCATAATTTCCATCAGACTCCCCAGAAACAGAAAATACAGCACACTTATTTACAACCTCATTTCCGCGAATAATTATGGAAAAAGGCGGAATTTAGTGAACCTACACTTGTTTCCGTTTCGATGAGCAGTGTTTACATTTTGCATTCCTTTCACCCCGTGCTTGTCATCATCATCATCAGCATCGTTATCGTTATTATACTCGTTTCCGAAGTGGTACGGGCGGTCGTTGGTGACATTTACATCGACTTGTACTTTGTTCTCCATTACATCAGCTGAATGCCGCTGAATTCAATTGATACCACCTAAGCTGCAGCACTTTGGATTCTGAATTTGAAATTCACATTTCGCCTTTCGCGTGTGCTCTTCTTTCAATTGGCACAACATAAAGTGAAGTGAATTGTGTGGCAAGGACAGAGCAGGGGAGCGACTTTTGGGGATGAGTTGTTATACTATTGCGCTGATGATGATGAGAGCCTGAAAACGCGATGCGATGGTGTGGATTTGGATATGGACTTGTTTGACAGCCGCAAGGTCCTTTGCAGGCGTTTGTATGCCAGTTCTAAAGCTAACTTTGTGTGTCTGAGGGCATTGCGGTAGTCATGGTGGCTGAAGTGGTTGGAGGTGCTCGACATATAGATGTTTACAGAGAATTAAAAACCTTCGATGGGGATGGGGGTGGGGAGGCCTTAAATAACGTGAACATATTCGAAACGAGTTTCAATTTTTGTTGAAGAGGTTATGTTTGATGGTTGGTTAAAGTCACGTTTCGATGGGTACTTCTAGCTTTTCGGTCGGCACGATTCTTGCTAACTAAGTCTTCTTTAGGGCTACCATTAGCCGTGCTTCATGGAACGAAAGCCGCTGCGCGGTTCTATTTATTTGTTTAGAATATTTATTTATGCGGATGGGTGAATGTGAGGTCATATCCGACAAACTGTTTTCAGGTTGGCTTTCGGCTTACCTTGGTGGTCTTGTTTTTTGGGGTGAAGGAAATTGTTTGATACCAATGTGAACGTTATTACAATGAAAAATGATTTTGTGGAACATTTTTCGAACAAGTGATTTCGTTAAATTGAACATCACGTTAGGGTTATGTTGGCTCAAATATTTGCACGGCTATGATTTTGAGTAAACTTTGCATTTGTTAAGGTTACTCTGTGTGGTACTTTCTTGGAAGAAGAGACGAAGGAAAATTCATAAAAGGACGCACATATTTTTTGTTTCTGACAACTTTGACTGATTGAAACGCTGGTCTCTGAACAATTGATTTTTGAGTCCTTTCTTCCACAAAGTAGGTATTCATGATTATTCTTTTCCTTGCATTTGAAGATTAGAAGTCCACTTCCCCCCACCACCAGTGGTAACTGATCTTAGGAAAACTTACCTTTGCCGAATTTATCCCTAATTTGCAGGGAACGCCCATTGATTATCAACATAACGAGGAGGCGCATTATATACCGGGATCAATAAAGCAGAAGGCTACCCAGCCAGGACGCATGAGGAACGAGTACCGTGTAACACCCATTAAACCATAATATATTTGTGAAGAAAGTTTCGTGCCGGCGAGCTTAACCTCAGCCTTAGACCCAAAGTACACAATCTACATGCATCTGACAAATTGAAGCCGCTCATTTTCATTTTCGACGATTGGATAGACCTTCATGAATATCAAATCATTGCTCTCACCACATGATCCTAAATAAATCTTAAAGTAAAACTGTCCATTCCATTCATCCAAGTTTAAAAACAGAATCTCTTTGCAGTAGTAATGCTCTTGAGTATAGATTGGATTTTTCGGAAAACACTTGAGATAGCGTATAGCGATGGAATTCTGCCTCCACTCAAAGATGGACAAGGATCAGCCATACAAGACGAATTAACTTATATGACAATATCGAAGATATGAGGGCTATAATGTAAAAACCATCACTGAGGGTTCATGCCGACTGCTATGAAACAGTCTGTTTGTTAGACCCAAAACTTCTTTTTCGTTAGATAGCGAGGTATCTCGCTTCACTTTTGATGATTTATCGAAGACCGTGAAATTCAATGATGATAATTTTTTCCAACTACTTCGTGTTTTTTTGTTCAAGTCATCGAAGCTCCATGTTCGGTCACCAAGTTGGATGACCGTCCATATGTTCAATTTTTTTAGTGCCACGTTCATACACTTGTTAAATTTTTTTTTTAATAAACCTATCTGTCTATACCTATACCTACATGATCATGAAAAAGCTAATAAACAAAACTTTTTTCGTCTTTTGCAAAAATATTTCAATGGTACCCATACTTTAATCAAAGGAAGTATTTGAAAGCTATGAATAGCAAAAATGCTAAGTAAGCGCAGGATAATTCACTCCGTGTCCACAATCAATGCCTTTGGCATCAAACGAAAGTGAAAAAAAAAACTACTAAAAAAAAACTATATTCTTTAATATTCCCTCTCTATACACTAAGAAGGTCTGCAAAAGAGCTAGGTAAACCCAATTCGACCGATTTTAATTAGCTTCCGGCACATTAAACCACATTCACTTCAACATTCATGTCCTCATTGACCCTGAACCGCATATACCCTTTTATATTGCAGTTATACTAACCTGTGGTCACTCTCACTGCACACAAAAAAGGAAAAAAGAAAAACAACCAACTATCAACTCAATGCTAACTCTCGTCCATGCCATAATCTTGGTCTATTACACCCTTTCGACGAGTTTAAAAATAAACCATTAAAAAATTCAATTCAAATTCAAGAAGCAGGTCATGATTACGATGATGATGACGATGATGTTACACTCTCTTTCAACCGAACGTCCACTCAACGATGTTAGGCGAAAAATGAGAAAAAAAAATGGAAATAAAAATATAACTAAAAGAAATCCTTGAATTTGTAACACCAGTAGTAATACTCTACAACACCCAGGATCAACATTGTTGACCCAAATCCAAGTTGGCTATTATTTCGTCCTTTTGTTGAATTCTTTTGCATTTTGTTGTTGTTGTTGTTGTTGCTGTTGGTACTTCTTCCCATTTCTGGTCCGACACTCTCTGTGGGTGCAAAGTGGCAAAACCACGAACAAAATAGTTCGTTGTGTATTAAAAAAAAAAACGAGAATAAAAAATGGAAACGAAAAAAAGACATCACACAACTGGATACAGATAGGTACCAAAATGCAAAGGCAAACACAGAATATATAAGGTTATCCTTGGTGTAAGCCTCAACAGCCTTATTCACAGTCATAAATTGATTAAAAACTTTCCCAATGACTCTGACTACCTCAACTGTGTTGTGAAGCCTCCCCCTCCCTCTCCCTCTAACTCATATACCCCGACAGTTATTGTGGTGCTTCTCTTGCTCACTCTTCATATTCTTCTCGGAGCGATGTACGTACTCCCCAAACTGCTGGATTTATGATTTCTTGTTTCGTCATTCATGGATTAAATATAGAAATAGTTTTTTTTGTCTCTAGTTTCTAACTAAGGGCGGTATTTTAACCCTTTTTGCGAAGATCTAAATTTTGTGTTTCTTGTATTCACATTCGGGCGTTTTTTAAGATAAAAATAGAAAGCAACTTTAAAGGACAGTAAAGAGCACTTTTGTGCATTATCAGCAGCGCAACGCTCGACCATTGCCGGAGGTCGCTTTTGGCATTCTGTCGTGGCTCCTTGATGAATTTGTTAAGGAAGGATGTTCCCAAGAGATACATTTTTCTTGTTTATTTTTTTTTGTGTGAAGTGAACACTTCTCACAAATGATGATCCTGAAAATTGAATGAGAGTTTAGGGGCATGCGCTTTTACTTGAAGGCATTAAATATTTTTGGTTAAGGTCAGGATTGTTTTGATGGAGCAATGGAGCGATTTTCTCAACAACAACAAAAAATAATACAAAATTTTGTTTGAGAGTAACGAAATGAAAAATTGAGAGTTTGGTTTTATGGTTCGAACTTCAACTGAACAAGTTTGAGACGTAAAATCAAAATGTGTGTGGGGGTGGGGAAAGATTGTGTTGGATTTCGATTGTGAAATAAGTTTGAGCTTAATTTAAGTTCATTGGATCTAAGAGATACATATGTTTGTTTTGATTTCGTGTTTTAAGAATCAGTTTGATAAAACTTGTGTGCCTAGGTCATGGACATGATGACAGTTCTTACCACAAATGAATGTTTTTATTTAATTAAAATATA
Source organism: Sphaerophoria taeniata (assembly GCA_943590905.1). Classification (NCBI taxonomy): domain Eukaryota; kingdom Metazoa; phylum Arthropoda; class Insecta; order Diptera; family Syrphidae; genus Sphaerophoria; species Sphaerophoria taeniata. The sequence continues at coordinate 78,489,276 of OX016540.1, read as the reverse complement.
TACGTTAATTTTTTTTGGTTAAATTGAAACATAAACTCCCAGCCTTACTCACCCTTTTTTATGCATTTTTCACTCATTTGATTTGAAAAATTGTTAGCATTGAAAGTAAAAAAAGGTGTAAGTACATACAAGGGGGTATTATTTCTCCTTTTTTGTTGGACTAGAAAGTAATAATTAGATTAGTAAATTACTACCTATCGTCTAATTTATTTCACAAATACATTTGAACGTGCTTTACAAGCATTTGAGCAATTGAGCTGTGTATATCCCGCTTAAACTCCAGGACCATAGTTGGGCTGATCACCATCTTTATTGGAAATATTGTGACTTAACTTGATAATCTGATGAATGAATATGTTTTTTCAATTATTTTAACCACTTATTTATTTGATTTACTCATTAAATATTCATACCCAAAATTTAACTCTCCCTGAGAAGTGTAAGGCAGTTAGGGTTTTGACTTGACAGCAAGTCAGGTAGGCATGAGTATACTTTTAACCTTCCCATAAGAATACAGTGTTTAAAATTACCTAAAAGCTATCAACTATTGAAAAATTATCAATTATTGCAGTATAAAATTAGGTAATAGACCTAAAATAAGATATTTCACCTGTTTAAGATTTTCCCCTGTATCATAAAATGTTTGGGTTTTTATAACGCATTGTTTTTTTGCTCTGGCAAACAAAAAATAAACACCATTTTAAATTGCATAGTTGGCAACCCCACTGAACCAAAAAAGGTCGTGAAAACAACTAAATCGCAGATTAATTTGACGAAAAGTAGGTTAATATACATCCCACTAATCCGTTTGCTGTCTTAAATTATTCGTTTATTCAATTTAAATATTTATTAGTCAGCTATGAATTTGAAGAAAATTCGTCAAATACACGAATCTTTTTTAGTTATTTAAAGTTTGTTGATTTGAGGAATTATTGTCCCAATAAATAAAAAATTAGTTGATTATTATTTATTCAATTCTACTAATTCAGGTTGTTAATTTGACGAAAGTTTATTTCATTTTAATAAAACAAATAAGTCAAATTAAATATTAATTTGACTTTAATAGTCGTTGTAAATTTGATGAAAATTTCTTGAATTGACTTATTAGTTTAGTCAATTCAACTTTTTGTTAATTTTGTTTAAATTAAAACATTTGTGTTTTCAACAAGAAAAATATTCAATTTCACAATGCATTCTTCAAATCAAGTATAAGATAGCACGTATTTGTTCGAATCGAGAGAAATACAATTGAGAATCAGTAGTGATAGATGCCTTACTTAATCCGTTGATTTAGATCTAATCAAATTACGTTATAGCATAATAAATGGATGAATGCTGAAAAAAAAAATCAAAGATTCGACCATGAAAGCAATAACGACATCATAATAAAGACAAGAACGAAATTTCCTTAGATTATTTTATTTTTCCATAGACACAGTTTTTTTTTTTGTTGATTGAATTAAACAGTTGATGGTCGTACTTTCAACGTCGTACTCTGTTGTTAAGTTATAAAAATATTTTTGGATGAATCTCCAAACAAGTACTGATGGTGACGGATATTCAAGATTAAAAATTTTATAACAGACATCAAACGCAGAGATTGCAGAGTTCTTCTTATATTTAACTCCATCGAAGTAAATGATAATATCAATTGGGTGTCCCCAGTGATGAGCACAAATGGCTGAATTCGCATATTTTGGTCCATCCCTTCCGGTATTTTTGAACAAACAACACGAATTAAATGAAATAAGTGCAAGCGAGATAATAACAAACAAAACTATAAATCAGAACAAACTTAAGAAACTTGCAATGGCAAAATTTTGAAATGAATAATCTATAAAAGAAATTTAAAATATATTAGAAAGAAATTTATAAGCACCAAATTATTGTTCTACAAAAACTCACAGCACAAAAGACACAAAGAACACAAATTAAACACAACACTCAAATTAAACGCTTTATTTTAATATTTTTTTATCACAAATTTTAGCTCCGTACGGTTCAATTCTTAGATCAGAAGTAACAAATCAAATTGGGAAATTTTTCGTTAATTTTAAACTCTGATTCAAATTACTGTTTAAAACTTACAAAAAAGAAACACACTTTCATAGTAATTTGACGAAATTTATTCAAATCGAAAAACGTTTCGTTGATTAAGTAGAATGCTTAAGAGCTAAGGCCTAAGGGCATAATGAAAATTTGTTTTTAATTTTAACGAAAAAATTTCAGTTTTGAATAAAAAGAAATAGTCAATTTCAATATTTGTTTAGTAAATAAGTAACAAAGCGCTTGTTGATTACAAATTATTAGACCTAAGAAAAAAAATAACCGAAGAATTATCTAAATTGAAGAATGTATAGTTGATTTGAATAAAATTTTTAAGGAAATATCTTCAAATTTCGTATTTATTTCGTCAATTCAGCTATTGTTTCTTCCATTCAAAAGCTAACTAAATAAATTATTCACTTTGAATAAATTTCCTTATTTTCATAAATCAGTTTTTTAATTTGAATAAAATATTTTTAAAAAATCATCAATTTCGTAATATTCTTTAGTTAAAATGTTACACACATTTAGTTGATTTCAACTCTGATATTTGGTTCAGTGCGCAAAAAAATATCAGCTCAATTTAAACATAATTGTAAGGGTTGGAATTATTTATAAAGAAAAAGGCCAAAAATGAGGTCCCTAACCTTAGTAATGACAGAGAAATTGATCTTTACATGGGTCAGGGTACATCAAGGTGAGCTTTTTTTTAATTCGACAAAAAGTGATGTCAAAGTTCAGAATCAGACTTTACTGAAAAACATTTTTTTTCTTAAAATATAACTAAGAATCACATCTCAGAGTATGGCCAATTACCGGACTATATATGTATACAAAAAATTTAAAGAAAATATATGTACATACATTTATGTAGGTACTTGTACATAATACAAAAAATAGAAAATTTATTTTTCGCAGCATTATTTTTACGATTAAATTAATTGAATTCGTTAACAAAATAGATCAACAAACTTAACAAGTGCTTACAAATCACTCAAACAACATCGAACCCAACATGATTGCAGCTCCATTCTGCATCTGCACATCCACTCCATGTCCACAGTGCACACTGATACTCCACTCTCCACAGTCCACAGTAACCACAACTTCTAAGTTCGAATTTCGAAAATTGTTTAAGACTAACGGCAATTGTGTTGTTTCTTTTTACTTTTGCGTAAGCTTATGCTGAACGGTGGTGGTAGTGGTTGTTTGATACCGACAAGACAAGGCAGGTTCTTTCCAACTGTTATGTTGCATGTTGTACAAGGTGCATTAGCATTCGCTTAGGTTAGAACTAAGCCTCTCTGAGTTCGCACTGTCAAGCAAGTTGCGGGTGGCCCCCATGCATCGCATGTACATTTGTACAAGATAAACGACATCGACAGTTATTTATCCCATCTTCTACTGGCATTTCCGATTTAGTACTCCATGTAACCTCGAACCGAATGGTTGGCATGTATTCTCGCAACCGATATCTTTCGATTTTTCGTGGGGACGACACGTGGGAAATTATTAACCTCCACGAGTTTTGTTGTCAAAGCGGTTGAAGTAACATTTTCATCTTTGTCTTGAAGTCTCAATTGATTTTATTTTTGTGTGTGTGTTAGTTTTACTTTTCGAGATTCCAACGTTTGGCTCGTCTCGGTTGTTCTGTGAACCTTTGAGAATACTGCTGCAAGCTACCGATTTCCCTGTTTGTTTTTGGTTTTGTTTGGTTTTGTTTTCTTTTTATTGGATCACCTCCTGCAATCGTCACCTTGTGAGTGTTGAACTTGTTCTCGGGTGTTTTTGTTTGAGCAACATCTCCATATTAATCCGTTGGCGACCGACCCTACAGCCCTCAAAAGACACAAGAAATGCGTTAAATTTATTTTGTCATACCGCACGTCGTTGTCGCTGTCGTCGTCTTCTTGGTCGCCGTCGTCGTAGCCCGTCCTGATAAATCATCACCGTCATTATCAAGAAGACAAGGCATCACTCGCCTACCCACCCCCATTCTATCCCTCCGTGGTTTGTTTACTCTCATTGTCGTACTACGTACCCGTCCTTGTGATGAAGTGATGAAAGATGCGATAAAGAAAGTGTTGTAACTTGTAAGTGTGTCTGTCGGTTTTTTGTTTTCTCTTGAATTATACTTTCAAAGGGGTGATAGTGTGGGAAGGTTTTGTAATTTATGCCCCAAATAAAGGGTTTTTGAAGGAAGATAAAAAAAAGGTTGCTGCTGCACAGGTTAAAGCGACACCTATAACTCGATTTAAGATTGTGTTTGCGTTTCCTTTTCGGCGAAGGTACGACGAACGGAAGGGTTTGGAATAGATACGTTTTGGGACCCGATATTGGCCCATTGAGGTGTGTATAGTGAGTGCTTAGTTGTGCGTGTGACAAATACAATTTGTGTTTTTTGTCGTGTTTAACGCCACGATTGTGTTTCCATTAAGAATTACCCTACACCCCTTTGTTTACGTACCGGATGTGCGGTTACCTGTGAAGTTGGTTTTCCCTGCAGTTTGAAATTGTTCTGGGAATGATAATGCATATTGAAATGTCAAATTGGTAAAAAGGACCTTTCTTCGAAAAGAAATAAAAAAAAGCAATTATTTTCTGCTCTTTTTATGAACGGCACCTTGTACCTTTTCACATTCATTTGATTTAAAATTAATGAAGAAAGAAGGAAACAAACATTTTTGAATTTTTTTACGCGCCGAGTTCCCCAGTTCCAAGGACGTATCAATCATCACATCCTTGTCGTCGACAAAGTTGAAAACGTGTCGTCGTGGTTAGGATTTTATTGAATTTCCTTCGATACCAAAGTATTTCTGCTTCGAAAGGGAGAACGTGAAACCAGGTCAACCTCTATTGCAGAGTTTGAGGTAAGTAATGGCTTTAACTCGTATTCGTTTTCGTACTCGGAGAGTCGGAGGATCGGTATTGGCACTGGCATTGGCTGGCAAAGAAAAAGGGAATATTTTGGATGATGATTTTATGTCTAAAGTTGATCCATCCGTATAATAATGGAATTGAAATCGTTATGTGTGGGGATTATTGTTAGAAGGCATGTGAATCCAGGCGGAAGGAATATTTTATGAAGTTCACTAAGGAAAGGAGGACTTTTTTTTCTTTTTTTGTTCTCTACTCTGCTTACTTCTTTTTTTAATGTGAAGAGAAAGTTATGGAATTTTGTGAAATGCTTTGAATTTAATAATTTAATGGTTTAACAAAGACCTTTTGGTCGAATGAGTTTCTTGAATTGAATATGCAAACATTTAATGGAATTTGTTGGGCACGTTTCTCTGCTCTATTCAGTCGAATAGACTTCAAAAAATTACCGACAAGGACGGAACGAGAAAAAAATTGGGATCAAATCCTCGTGTTTGTGAATCATTTGCTAAGAGTGTAACGCAGCATATTGTATTGTGTTAACCCCTTAATGTTTTATAAAGATATATTGTGTTAACGCCTCAATGTTTTATAATCATCCCTGTACATTCCTATACATTGCTGTTCATTCTTCTTGAGGCCGCCAAGCGTGACGGAGCTAAATAAATTATAAATAAATATCTATCCGTGTTTGAGTTTTGTGATTTGTTGAAAAAGTTTATAAAGTAGGAACAGTTTTATAACAGTTCAGAAGTGGGATAACCCAACAAAAACGTTAATTTGTGTGTTTCAAAAAAAATAAAAAAAAAGGTGAACAAAATAAAAGAAAAAAAAACGGAGTCCTGTGTGTCGGTGGGTACTATTTCTATAAAAAAAAGAAAAGTATAAGATGAGAAAAGAAACGATTTAGAAACAAAAAGAAACGATTAAAAAGAAAAAAAAAAGAGAAATATGTAGAATGAAATATTTACAAAGAAAAGCATTACATAAAAAAAAACCGATTTAGAAACAAAAGAAACGATTAAAAAGAAAAAAAAAAGCGAAATATCTAGAACGAAATATTTTAGAAAAAAAAACGATTGAAAAAAAAAACGAAGCGAAATATGAAGAACAAAATATTAAAAAAAAGAGAGAAAAAGAAGATATGCATAATGTATGTAGCCAATTATATTTTCAAAAAAAAAAAAAAAACGATAAGCAAATTATGATTTCTTTTTGATTCTTTACGAAATAGAGCGAAATATGTATTGTATGGATATGTATGAGTATGACGTATGTATCCTATTATATTTTCAAAAAATAAACGATAAGTAAACTATGATTTCTTTTTCAATCTTAACAAAAAAAAAAGAAACGGTTGTATGTATTTGTAGTTCCTTTTTGTTTTGATTTTATTTTCTTAGCAGCTGAATTAAAGACAATAGCTATGGATATGGAGCCTGAGCCTGTGTCGAAAAAGAGAAAACGGGGAACTCGCACACACACTGCTGTACGCGATAGTCAGGAATGCGTCGATACTTTAACCGGTAAACGCTTTGCACATATTGCTTGTTTTATTATTATAAATGTATTGACTGGACAGTCTATCCAAATTTCGTTCATGTGTCAGCATGTCTATATGGTGAAGTATTTTTTTTTTCTTCTTCTCTTTCTTCTTTTTTCGTAATAAAATTGTTGCCTTGTTGTTTATTATTTTTATTTTACACCTTTAAGTCATTTTTTTTCTTACATCATTGGGTTTGATCTGTGTGTGTTATTCGACTGTTGATTTGACATTACAACGATAGAACAACAAATAAAAACTATGACAGCCACAACATTAAGAGAATGTTTAAGAAAAAGAAAACTGGAAGTATCGGGAAAAGTGTCAGAATTGCGTGACAGACTTTTGAGAGAAGTAAATGGCAATTTTTCTAATTTGTTAGGAGAACAAACAGAGGTAGAAAAATTGAAAGCAAAAGTAAGAGAGCTTCAACAAAAATGCGAGCAATACGAATTAAATTTGCCGCTTACATCGGAATCGGATTCGGTCGATAACAACAAAATGTTCTGCAATCCTAGAGATGTAATTGAAATTCTTCCAAGTTTTGATCCTGGAGAGCAATTTGTGGGTCTAAGCGCAGTACAATTTATTGAAAAGGTTACTGCTCTGCAGGAAATGTATAGCTGGTCAGATAGGTTAGTTTTGTTTGCACTCTCAGCAAAATTAAAAGGGGCTGCACGAATTTGGTACGATGGCCAAAGAGAGCTGTTTAATTCAATGACCTCTTTCTGTCAGGCTTTGAAAGAGAGTTTTCCTTGTGCTTTAAATGAAGCTGACATACATTCGAAGCTATCCAATCGAAGTCGAGGAATTGGTGAAGACCTTGACACATATTTCTTTTCAATGTGCGCTATGGGCACTAAAGCCAAACTTTCTGACCCCGCCATATGCCAATACATAATATCTGGATTGCGAAATCCAACGATTGCAAATCTTTTAACTGGCATTGTATTTCCATCAACAAATGAATTGCTGATGAGATTAAAATCGTTCGAAAACAGTACTATTCATAGTCGCGAATTCAAACTGGACCAACAAAACGTAAACATGTTTGGCAGAGGTCAATTACTTGGTCCATTACAATCGGATAATCGGATATGTTTCAACTGCTCCAAACGAGGACATATTTCACTGAACTGCCCCAGGCCACCTCGACGATCTAGGTGTAATTACTGCCAACGAAGCGGTCATACAGATAATCAATGCTTTAGAAAGAAAGCAGAAAGTAAGGCGAATGATGATGGTAAAACTACGGCTCGTCGGGTAAATTTAATAACGATCCCCGACGAATAAGTACTATAAAAGATATAATCTTAATGTACGTACCTTTTATTTTAATAAATGAATTGAATTGAAATATCACAAAATAGTTTCTATTAATGGACAGTCTTACTTAGCTTTTATTGACTTTGGAAGTGAATGCAGCATGATAAAACTTAAATGTGCCGATGATATGAAGGCAGATTCTATGCCTTGTCAGAACAAATTGCTGGGTTTTGCTAGTGGATCGTATCAATCATTGCAGAAAATTTACGCTAAAGTCGTAACTGATGATGTTGTCGCGAATATATTTTTGCTTGTAGTAGATAATACTCTACTTAAAACCGATGTTCTGATTGGCAGAGATTTCTTAGATCAGCAACATGTTCGTGTTGTGAAAGAACATAATAGTTTGATTTTTGAGTCAAAGATAGAAAAATCTAAGATCCAGCCAGAACCAAGAGATCCTATTGTACTGTCAGACATAAAATATAATGAAAACCTTTTGGATGAGGAAGTTAAATCCCTTTTAAGCCTTTTGAATGAATTTCGCGAATGCTTTGCAAAAGATTTTTGTGAAATAGGGTCTTGCAACATATCCGAATTTAAGATTCAAATTAAATCGAATCTGGTATAACTACCATGACTGAGAAAGAAAGTGGACGAAACTGGGACAAAACTTTACGCAACATACAGTGGACGGTTAACAGCTCTTCAAATAACACCACGGGGAAAAGCCCGAACGAACTTCTTTTTGATTTCAGACCTCGAGACATCTTACAAAACAAACTCCTGCTAGCCTTGCAAGATACCGAAGAACCTAAATCAAACAACGAAGTTGTTAACCGCATAGAAGCCTCCAAGATTATAGATGAACAGAAACATAAGTGGAAAATCCGATACGATCGACGTTATAAGAAACCAATGAAGTACGAAAAAGACGATTTAGTAGTAGTTGAAGCTGAACCACCATCGACTGGTGAATCTCGAAAACTTGAGCCCAAATACCGAGGACCCTTTATTATTGCAGCAGTTCTTCCAAACGACCGTTACGTAGTCGAAGATGTACCTGGAATACAGAGGTCAACACGATTTTACACATCAGTTTATTCGTCTGAGAAAATCAAACCGTGGTGCCAAATAGATCCAGACGTTGACAACATGGTAGATGCAGGTGAAACGAGGACGTTTACATCACAGGATGGCCGAATGTAACGCAGCATATTGTATTGTGTTAACCCCTTAATGTTTTATAAAGATATATTGTGTTAACGCCTCAATGTTTTATAATCATCCCTGTACATTCCTATACATTGCTGTTCATTCTTCTTGAGGCCGCCAAGCGTGACGGAGCTAAATAAATTATAAATAAATATCTATCCGTGTTTGAGTTTTGTGATTTGTTGAAAAAGTTTATAAAGTAGGAACAGTTTTATAACAAGAGGTTCTCTTCTTAAACATACTTACGAGTACCTATACGAGTATTGTGAACTGATGTATTAAGATCTTCAGAAAAAAATTTTTTTAACACTACTTGAATCAGGTCTTCTATTGTCCGTGAAAAATTTGACACTAAAACACAATTACAGTTGCTCTTAAGCCACGTTTGGTGAAGTGAATAAACGGTCAAAATTTCGTTGAATGTTAACTAAAGTCCATCCGAGTGAAAAAGTCAGAGCTATTCAAATTTACATGCTGACAAAAAATATTTACGAAGGTATCTTACAAATTGTCGAGTCCTTAAAATCATTTCTATATTTCGTCTTTGAATTCAAAGGCCTTTGTTTACTTATGCAAATGTATTAATGCTTTGGTCGTCTTCAAGGACAAGTCGAAATTAATCAATGCAAAAATTAGTATTCGGGGGACGTAAGATGTCTTTTTGTTGTCTTGTGTCACCGCAAAAGCTGACTCGATCTACCCCACTAATTAAACTATTGTGGAATTCTCAATAAGCGGAATACGAATAGATAAGTTAAGTTATGCGTTTGACAGATTAATAGGGTATTCGTAGTCGCAGGTGTATTGAGAGATCTCAGTTGTGTTCTTGATATCTATTTGAAAGAGAAAACTACTAACCAAATGTGGCATTTAGAGGCGTATAAGCTTTTAGGCATGATGAGACGATTGTGACATTTGCTTCGATGGGTTTGTTTGATTTATCAAATGTCCTGTGCCTGCTATCATCATATTTATTGTTGACCTAGAAATAAGCAGCGAGTAGGAAAGATGAACCTAGATATTTGAACTGTGGCTTGGCTCGTTGTATTTTGTTCTTTATATTAATTCAAAGGCAGGAGCTTCTCAATATTATTATTATTATTGAAAGTTCTTTTTATTTTTCATAATTGTTGTAAGCTTAATCCACGCTTTCAATAATTAACATATTTTTGCATTCCAATTTCGACCCGTTCCTTGGCCCGTTTTCGAAATACTGAATTGCTAAAACAGAAGAGTTTTATTTTTTTTTTGTTTTTTTGCAAATAAAAATGTTTTTAAGATTTTTTAAACATAAATAGTTGTTGTGAAAAAAGTAGATATATTAGTTTAAGAGAAATTGTAATAGGCATTTAAAATGCCAGAGCAATACAAAAAAATACTGAGATAGTTAAAAATCACCATTAGAAATCTACATCTCTGAGTAACATAAGCTATATTTCATTACTAGCTGACCAACCAAACACTGTTTAAGTGTTTATCTTCGGAAATACTAATCCGATTAGAAAAATTCTGTCACTAATATCAAACTACAATATTTAGGAGTAATATAGGCATACAAAATAGTTGTGCATTAGTCCACGAGCTGGTGCGACCAGTTTTTGACAGATGGCACTACTGTTATTCCAATGAACTTAATGCATGTCTCAAATACTCGTACGGGTGGAAATTTTGCAAAACTATTAATGGATATTGGAAATGAGCGAATGCAAATTTATGAATCTTTGCAACATATCACATTGAAAGAAAATGTCTGTAGGTAGGATCAAGGGAAGCGTAGAGGAATTGGTACAAGAAATTAGGACAAACATTGCACTGAACTACAAAAATCATTCATTTCAAGACGAAGTTTTTAATCCAACTGAATTCCTGAATTCGCACGTTCATTCATACATTGAAAATTGGTGTCTCCATCATTCCTTATTGAAACAAAAATCCAACACGACCTTGCAACGAAACCAGCATCTCAGTGAAGGAATTGATGGACAATGTAATCGAGGCAACAATTTAGACCGAAACATTCTAAGGTGAAGACGTTCTGTTACCACGAATCGCAATTATCCCGAAGAGATGCCATTCGAATTCTAACGCTTGCAGTTGACAGTGCGAATCCCATTGACTATCAACAAAAATAAAATAATTGAGTGTGGTAAATGACAAAGATAAGATGCTTTTTTTGGATGCTCAACGAGTAACTGAGAAAAAATGCTCCACAAATTTGATGTTGGCAAAAGTAAGATAACTATTTAAAATTGCACTATTGCAGCAACTCTGTTTAATGACTTTAAAACTGCATACTCAACGTTTAAGTTAACAGTAGGTTAGGTTAGGTTAAAGTGGCTGTCATGGATGTTAAGAGACACACTTAGGCCAATCAAAGGCCCATTGTGATACCACATGAATCTAAGAAGGCTTTTCTTCGAAAACTCATTGTAACCAATTAGAGTTCCTTACGAAACGTAGAAGATTAATTATATTAATGTGTTCGAGATCGTTTAGTTTAGATCATTGTAGAAGTATTCCCCTATAAGTGAATCCTACGTTTATGAGTAAGAGCAGGACAGGTGCAGAGGAGGTGAAGAACTGTTTCTTCCTCCTCCTCGTCCACACAGCTTCTGCAGAAGTCATTAGAAAATACGCCCAGTCGCGCAGCGTGTCTTCCAATTGGACAGTGTCCGGTAATGACACCAATTAAGGGAGCTTATATGCAATCTGCTTAGAGATATCAGGCATCTGGACCTCTTTAAGTCCAAATTTGGCCAAATGTTTTTCGTTGCCTGACAGGTGGTTATGTTATTCCACCTGATGTTAGTTCTCTTAATAGCATCTTGTTGTAGCAAAAGTTTACATGTAGCGATTGGTATACCAGCATTAGCCATTTGTGGCTTAATGGGTAATGTAATGTTGTACCATGTTTGGCGAGTTCGTCGGCTTTGCAGTTTCCTGGAATGTCTCTATGGCCCGGCACCCAGTGAAGGTGAATGTTAAACTGTTGTGCCATCTCCATTAGAGACGATCGACAGTTATGGACCGTAATTGAGTTTTTACAGACAGAGTCCAGGGATTTTATAGCTGCCTGACTATCTGAGAAGATCCGGATATCAGATGTGGATACCACGTTTTCTCTGAGCCAGGACAGGACCTCCTTAATCGCCAAAAGTTCTGCCTGGAACACGCTACAATGATTTGGAAGGCTGAATGAGAGACTTAGTTTAAGTCGTTCGGAGTACACACCTCCACCAACCCCATCACTAGTTTTCGATCCATCTGTATAGAAGTGGATTGCCTCGTCTTCCAGGAAAGTTTTGTTTTCCCAGAAGGATCGGGAAGGGATAGAAGTTTGAAAGTTCCTATCGAACTGTAGTTGAGGAATGGTGTAGTCTGTGTGCTTTGGAATTGATTCTAAATAATTAAGAATAACAGAGTGGCCAATGTTGTTGTTATTCCACTGTGAAGAGGCATTCAGTCGAATAGCAGAACTAGCAGCTATTTGTTTGCCGATTATGTCCAGAGGTGTTAGATAGAGTAGGGTGTCTAGTGCCGCGGATGGGGTTGTACGAAGTGATCCGCTTATACTTAGGCATGCTGAGCGTTGCACTTTACTAAGCTTATCGCAGTTCATTTTAACGTCCAAGGCAGTCCACCATACTGACACATCATAAAGAAGAATCGGTCTGATTACCGATGTGTATAGCCAATGAGTGATTCTGGGTTGCAAACCCCATTTGCTACCAATGGCTTTCTTGCAGGTGAAAAGAGCTACATTAGATTTTCTTATTCTTTCAAGTATGTTGCTCTTCCAATTTAGTTTTCTATCTAATATGAGACCCAGATATTTAGTTTCATCTGAAAACTTTAATTGGACACCGTTTATAAAAGGAGGGTCGATGAGCGGGATTTTATATTTCCTAGTGAATAGGACCAAATCGGTTTTGTGAGGGTTAACGCCTAAACCACACCGATTCGCCCAAAGTGATAGCTTGATTAGAGCATTTTGTAAGAGTTCTTTTAAGGTGTTTAGATGCTTTCCTGAAACAGCTATAGCAACGTCATCAGCATAGGCTATTACTCTGAATCCCTCTCTATCCAGACAGGTAAGAATTTCGTTAACTACCAGATTCCAGAGTTGAGGGGAGAGAACACCACGTTGCGGCGTACCTCTGCTGACAGATCTTCTTGCGGAAAGATCTGTCAGCAGAGGTACGCCGTAACCAGTAACAATTTCTAAATAGCGCGTACAACGTCTTGGAGGTCAGCTAGTATTTAATAACATTCAAATTTATGGTTTCACTCAAAAACTTGACAATGTGTCTTTTTTTGTCTTAAAAATAAAAAAGAAACCACCGAACACACCGAAACTCTCAGAATCGCAGCTTGTCATTATAAAGGCGGTCATTACGGTTTTTAATCCCACTTTTCGTGCAGTTTCTTTGTTTAATTTTCAGGTGCCTTTCTTAGTCCATGTACCTCTTTCAATTAAGTAAGATAAGAACAGTTTTTTATGGTGCAATTTTCTGGATTTTAATTCTGACAAGAATTTTGTTTGGTAAAAAAAAAACAGTATTTTTCATGATAAATTTATGAAGGTAACCCAAAACTAAAGCCAAGCTTGTAAAACTGCACATAACTTTTTTTCCAAACTTAATGACTAGCTCACTTTACTCCGCGGTCTTATCAGCCAGCCTTATAGTAAATATTTTTGTTTAAAGTACTAAAGTAGTGAATAAAATAAAAACAGGATCGTAAAAACAGACTTCGAACTAGTACAGCGCCAGTCGCAAAAGTTTAAAAAAAAAGCCATTAAGCCTTTCAACAACAACAAAAAACGAAGATAAAAAAGTCCTTATGTAACAACACTTAGAACAACAAAAGTATAAGAATTAAAAAAGAAATAAAATGACTTTTTACAATAAAAAAAGAAAAATAATTAGATATAAAACTATAAACTATAAAAACAACTTTATAAAACATACTTGAACATCATCGGTAGGTCGATGGAGGATTGGAATTGTACCTGGTTACTTGTGACAATTCAGAGTTGGGGAATGACTAATATTTTAACTCTAGTACAAGCAAGTCGAAGGATTTCGTGATTGCGCAAATCAAACAACCAACCAAAGGTTCCTTCGAGCACTTGAATGTACTTGTCGCTAACAAATTATAATGTGATGCTTGTACCTGCTAGAAGTTGAAATACTGGGTCGTATGCAAAAAGATGAGATCAAACTCTTTACTCACTTTTTTGAGAACTTTCTTAAAGTGGTATGCAAAAAAAAATTACTGACCGAGTTAGATCTCAATTTGTGAGTTCAATCTCAGAGGGATGAGATTGATCTCAGACTGAAAGCTCGCCATGAGATTGAGCTCGTTTTCATATGCAATAAGATGAGAAAACATTTGATTACATGAGATCGATCTCAGAAATTGTTAAGCATGGCATGAGTTCCGTCCTGCTCGACCGATCTCACAGGTGAGTTCAAGCTTCCCAGCTCAGACTCTGAGCTATTACTTTGTTGACAAAATATTACCTACTGGCTTATATTTTTTCGAAAAGCATTTAGTTTAATTTATAAGAATAATTGTATTTCTTGTCACTCATAAGTCATAACAATTAGAGAAGAGCTGACCAGCTAAAAACAAGAAATGAAGAAAATATATTGGCTCTGGAAATAATTTTAAAATATTTTTCTTCTGATAGTATAATGTTACCCTGGAATCAACACAAATGTAATGTTTATTCATCTTTTCCGCCAATTTGGTCAGACAAAAACGATGAAATTGTCAATGTAAAGTTGGGGTCTTACTTGTAAGAATTTTGTTTTTATTTGGTTACTAGCAGTTGCCCGCGACTTCGTCCGCCTCTCCCTCGTCCACCGGCCAGAGTATCATCTCGACTTGTGCATCATGCGCGCGTGGAAATTTTGTTCGGAAGTTATTGTAAAATTGCATTGCAGTCAACTCTCCCTAGGTCGTAATTCTCTTGAACTTGAAAAATTTGAGCATTTTTTATGATTCCCTTCAGTTGTTCATACTTAAAGCATTCCCTTGGGTGAACTCTCCCTAATTCTAATATCTCTCTTACTTCTGCATCGTTTTTTTCGTTAAGTAAATTTTTTTTTCTTTAAACTGAGCATATTTTTTAGTTAAGAAGTACATAAAATGATATGGTTTAAACACAATAATCTGCACAAATAGTGCAATCAATCACATTCACAAATCAATTGAACTCTCAAAATTCTAATTTGAGCAGTTATTAGGCCAGTTCCACCTAACAACATCTCACTGAGATCTCAATGTCACCTTGACTGAGGCAAAATCATTTGGTGGAACATAATTCTCAGTTATCATTGAGATTTAATGGTTACCTTACTAATTGTTGCTGCACATATGTCAGCCACGTCAAATAGCTGAGTGAGAAATCGAATCCAAAATAATTTCATCTCAGAGATCTCAGAAAAAAATCTCAGTTCTCACATTTCCACAGATTCTTCGCTGCTATTGGTCGCAGCTTAATTTTAAGTAGAATAAAGCCTTTCTCGATTAATGGACTATCCAACACAAAAAGAATTTTACAATTCGAAATAGTAGTTCCTGAGATTACCGCGTTCAAACGAACTTTATATTGTATTGTATTGTATTGTTTGCCGTTTTTTCCACATTTTACACAAATTCTTCGCTCCTATTGGTCGCAGCTAAATTTTATATAGCTTCAAGCCTTCCTTGATAAATGAACCATTCAACATTTAAAAAATTGTTCAATTTCATAAAGCAGTTCTTGAGATAAGCGCGTTAAAACGCAGAAAAATGTATATTTTTTGACTTTTTTTTCCATATTTTCCACAGATTCTTCGCTGCTATTGATCACAGCTTAATGTTAAATAGCCTCAAGTCTTCCTCAATAAATGGACCGTCCAACACAAAAAGAATTATACCATTCGAACCAGTACTTCCTGAGATAAGTGCGTTAAAACGCAGAAAAATGTATATTTTTTGCCGTTTTTTCCCCATTTTAAACAGACTCTTCGCTGCTATTGGTCACAGCTTAATGTTAAGTAGCCTAAAGTCTAAGTCGATTAAGGCACCATCCAACACAAAAAGAATTATACCATTCGAACCAGTAGTTCCTGAGATTACCGCGTTCAAACAAACAAACTCTTCAGCTTTATATATTAGTGTAGATGTAGATTAAATTGTATTGTTTGCCGTTTTTTCCACATTTTACACAAATTCTTCGCTCCTATTGGTCGCAGCTAAATTTTATATAGCTTCAAGCCTTCCTTGATAAATGGACCATTCAACATTTAAAAAATTGTTCAATTTCATAAAGCAGTTCTTGAGATAAGCGCGTTAAAACGCAGAAAAATGTATATTTTTTGCCGTTTTTTCCATATTTTCCACAGATTCTTCGCTGCTATTGATCACAGCTTAATGTTAAATAACCTCAAGTCTTCCTCAATTAATGGACCATCCAACACAAAAAGAATTATACCATTCGAACCAGTACTTCCTGAGATAAGTGCGTTAAAACGCAGAAAAATGTATATTTTTTGCCGTTTTTTTCCCCATTTTAAACAGACTCTTCGCTGCTATTGGTCACAGCTTAATGTTAAGTAGCCTAAAGTCTAAGTCGATTAAGGCACCATCCAACACAAAAAGAATTATACCATTCGAACCAGTAGTTCCTGAGATTACCGCGTTCAAACAAACAAACTCTTCAGCTTTATATATTAGTGTAGATAAAAATCAGAGTTCCTTAAACCATTCGCTGAGATAACGTTATTTTCGAACTTCCGCTCTACCACCACGCATACCAGAAAAAAAAGAAAAGGGTTAGCTATTTCCATTTTTAAACAAGATAAGGAAACCATTACTTTACCCTTCTTTAAAAAATTCATTCTTTACTATACAAAATCTATTTTCATCTACGAATTGTGCCTTTAAATAACTTTAATAAAAACTAATGGACGATATCCTTTTGCTGCCTTCTTTCTGACCCAAATTTGTTCCATGAATAAGGAAAAGGTAAAAGTTCTCATTATTGTGCACTTTTTCATGCTATTCTCATTTGAAAAATGAACCGGTAATAAAAGAAAATGAATAAGCAAAATCTATGGTTAATAAGAAGTGTGATGGATAGTGTAGATATCGAACAAAAGAAGCAAACAGTTTTTTCTTTCATCTTTATGGTGGGGGTTAGAATCATTTCTCAATGATTTTATTGAGTCAATATTCAATGGAATTGATTTTTGATTCATTCTTGTTTCGGTCTCTTGGCCTTATGAAATTCATGTTAAATTTTGGAAAGGTTTTCGTTTCTGTTGCAGGTCATCCGATGGACCTTTGTTTTCATTTAAAGATTTTTGTTCGTAATTGGGTTTTCTGTTGTAAATGAAACCTCATAAGTAATGCCTTTATCCGTAGTCCAAGTTTAGGAGAATCATAAAATTATTGAAAGTCATTTAATTGAAAATTATTTTCGAAACATTAAACTGTGAAAAGTTCTATAAACTCAAAATTAAAAACCCGATTAAAAGTAGTTCAGCTGAAAGCTTAATTACAAACTTACTTTTATATTTTAAAATGTAATAAACATATTCATGGCAGTGTAGATTTTTCGCTGACCCAATTAACCAACCCTTACTGAACACTCGTGCACACTCATCCGTATTTGGACACATATAATCGTGACCACATACAAACTGTTTTGCGGTTAAACATAAGTTGGAAACATTAAACCGCTACTTCCACCTCGCTAACAGTTTTCAAAATTAATATTAAATTAAAACATTTTTCACAAAAAAAAAAGAGAAAAATAAATTAAATTAAAACGTAACTCTTCAAACTATTGAACAACAGTTTGATAAATTGCGTGTTAAAAAGTGAGGGGAGGTACATTTTCTGAATCACATGCAAATGACGTCTCTTCATTATAATATAATTTTCTTTTTTTGTTGTTGTTGTACTTCAAAATGTGTTGTAATTAACAATGTCAGATCCGGTAGCATAACTTTATGCATGCTTCAAATAAAAGTTGTTGTATGAATGAAAATATTGATGTAGCTCAAGCTGGAACCATATCCGGTGAGAAAAAAAAATTAAACAAGCGTTAGCTCTGGACATTAAAACAAACACATACACACTGAACATTTAAATGAAATATTCATAATTAATTAAAGAAGAAAAAATTATGGAAAACAGGTGGAAAAGTTTGAAAATTTGTTTTACATATCAATTTAATTGGCTCTAAATAACGCTAATTTTTCGGTTGCATTTTAAATGAAAATGGTTTAACAGGTTTAGAAAAATTGTTCATCAATTTGTCATACCTACATAACGGAACTTGCGTGTCTCCAGTACTTATGTTTGGGAAACAAGACTTATACAAAAAAAAAATGGAATTGGATGTATTCACATATTTTTGTTTTAATTATTTGAGTGTGGAGTGGAGTGAACGACTTTCAATTGCTTTTTGTGTTTTTTTATGTTTGAATTGCAGGACGGGCATGGAAAAAATTTGTTTTCATTGTTTCTTTTACCTCAAATAAATACTATTTTTTCCGAATCCAATATTATACAAAATAACATCTCTACTTTGATCTTATAGACTAGACTAGCCATACTCAACCTTTTTTTTAATGGGCCACATTGATAATTTTGTAACGCTACCCCGGGCCACAAGAAATTTTTTTTATCGTAAATAATAATACTTATTTCAATGTGCATAGTAGTAGTAGTAGAAATGGCGGCCACGAGCAGTCTAGCTCGGTGACCCAATTTGCGCTGGGTTGCGCCGTTTTGATATCATAAAAACTCGTTTGACCTATAAAATTAGAAGAGGGATTATAATAAAATTCTGAGTTTTTGTTTTGAGTTCGCTAGCTGGCGATCTCAAGTTCGAAGAGGAACTGAAACAATTAGTTTAAAATACGCCTCAAATCCACTTTGTTGCGTTAAGAAAGGAGATCAAATCTTTCACTCACTTTCCCAATGATTTGGCTCTCGTTTTGGCTAGGGCAGGACACTTACACAAACACTTACAAAAACAGTTTCCTTTTCTCGCTGGCTACCACAACTACGAAAGAAATAATTGTGGGGAATGGCCAGCTTAGATGCGTGTTCTCCAACAGGCCAGTGTCCGGTGCATGTTGCAACGACCCTGGCTGTGTCTTGCCTGGGTCTGCAAATAAGGTTATTAGTACGGGATTTATTGTAGGTGGGCCATTATCATTCTAGATATGATACAGTTGGTTAGGCTACTCCACCTGTGGTTTGAATCAGCGAAAAAAATTGAGAAGTTCTTGCCCTTCATAGCACTAATAAGTTCTTTAATAAAACGCCCGCAATTTAAGTTGATAATTCAAAAAAATATTTTATTCGATGTTGACTTGATCACGTCTTGAACCTCATTGAATATGATAATGTCAAACATAAAAACTCTCCACTTATTATAAAATGTAAAGTACAATGAGTCAATGAAATATTTCTACAAAATTCATGAATACATATCAACTCCTTCCTTAATTAAAGTTATTATCTTAGAATTCAATTTTATTTTATGTACAAGAAGATGTCTTAAATTAAAAGCAATTTACTTCATTAATTTTTTCAATAAGTTTTATACGTACATAAGTCCATTTATGTTTAAATATTATATATAAAAAAAAAAAGTTTATAATTAAAAGAAATTTAATACAACTATTCATTTGATAAAATATAATTATTGTTAATTCAAAAATACGCAATATCTATTTTAATCAATTTCTTGCCTAAACTTAGACCGAAGTCTCGAGGCTATTGCAGACGTGTTTATGTTTTGTTTTCTTATTTTTATCAAAATTACGATTAGGTTGATTGAAATATTTTCTGAAACCTGAAAATCTTACTCTTTTTGCATTGGACTTTTTTATTTGATTTACATGAGCCTGAATTTTTCGTCCATCTTTTTCAATTAAATATCTAACCCAACTTAGTTTTTTTATAATTCTTACAGGTTTCCATTTCAAATAATTTTCATACTCACATTTATATAATGCAATCTCATTTACGTTATATTCTTGGATTTTTCTTTTTACATAATTTGTTTCATTAGTATTTTTATTAATTATTGTTTTATATTCCTTTTTTTCTTTTTGATTACTTTCATATTCCGGTGTAGTTAATCTTAAAATTGTTCTTGGTTTGTAAGAAAACAATAAATCAGAAGGTGATTTATTAGTCGTTGTTGTAGGTGTGTTTCTGTAATTAAATAGAGCGGAGCTAAGAACTCGTTGTAAATCTTTTTTAGTACGTTGTTTTTCAGCGCAAACGCCTCTTTCCGCGAGTCCATTTGATTCCGGGTGGTACGGCGGACTTTTTAAACTACAGATGCCATTTGCCTCGCAAAACTTAAGAAACAGCCCTGAAGAAAACGGTGGACCGTTATCGGAGACCAACTCTTTAGGCAGACCATATATCGAAAACCAGCGAGATAATTGTTCTATAACTGATTCTGCGTTGGTGCTTTTCATTATAGCAGCATCTATCCATTTCGAGTAATGGTCTACTAAAATCAAAAAATCTGTACCTTCTAGCTTAAAAAAATCAATATGAACTCGTTCATAAGGATAAAATGTTTTTGGCCAGTCAATTTTACTTTTATCTGACACATGTCTCTGAGTAAGTTCACACACAGAACAGGTCTTAATAAATTCTTCAATGTCCTGATTTATCTGTGGCCACCACAGATGACTACGAGCAAGAATTTTCGTTCGGACAATTCCCGGATATCCAGCATGCAATAACTCTAAAACCTGTCTCCGTAGTGTACAAGGTACAACTACTCGCGAACCATAAAATACGGCTCCATTTTCGCACGACAACGAATTACGTTGTTTAAAATACAACCCCAATTCATTAAGGTATTTTTTATCTGGCCAACCATTCAACAAAAACTGCATTGCTTGCGTTAAGATTTGGTCATTTTTAGTCTCGGAAACGATTTCGGAAAATGTAATTGGCAAATCAGACAGACAACCTTGGACGTTTAAATAACAAATCATATCGGATTCTTCACCTGTGTGTTCATTGGACGGCAAACGAGAAAGGGCATCCGCATGTCCAAGTTCTGTTCCCTTTATGTACTTAATGTCATATTTATATTGCCCAAGAAAAATTGCCCATCTTTGTAAACGCGCAGCCGCTACTGCGGGCGTTTGTTTATTCGGTCCGAAAATTCCACGAAGAGGCTTATGGTCGCTATGCAAAATGAATCTATTGCCATACAAATATCTGTGAAATTTTCGAACAGCATACACGATCGCCAGTGCTTCACGATGAAGCTGGGAATATTTCTTTTCTGATTCACTAAGGGTAGACGATGCAAAAAGTACTGGGCGCTCTTCACCTTCAATCAAATGAGACAACACAGCCCCTACACCGTAAGGACTAGCGTCACATGAAACTATAATTGGCTTCTTTGCATCAAAATGCACCAACAACTGATTGTTCATAAGTAATTCTTTACTTTTGCTAAACGCCAACTGACATTCATCTGTCCAAACAAATCTTGAGTTTTTTCGCAAAAGATCATAAAGCGGTTTAAGTTCTGATGAAAGTGAAGGGATAAACTTTCCATAAAAATTTAACAATCCCAAATAGGATTTTAAACTTGTGACGTCATGAGGAGGAGGTGCACACTTTATTGCCTCCATTTTGTCTTTCGTAGGCTTGATACCTTCTTCGCATATTTCGTGACCTAAATATTGAACTTTTTCTTGGAAAAATTTACATTTTGATTCATTTACCTTAACTTGGTATGAGTAAAGTCTACTTAAAACTTGTTCTAGTTTGTTTTCACAATCCTCCAAACTTTCACCTCCAATGAGGATATCATCTAGATACCCAAATACCTTTGGTATTCCCTGTAAAATTTGATCTATAATAGATTGAAAAAGAGCGGGTGCCGAGCTCAACCCAAAAGGAAGTCTAGTGTAGCGATATAAACCCTTATGCGTATTTATAGTAAGATATTCCTGCGATTTTTCGGAAACTCTTACTTGTTGGTATGCACCAGACAAGTCAAGTACACAGAAATACGCACAATTACTAAGACCGGCAAAAATTTCATCAATTTTCGGTAAGGGATAATGTTCAGTCTGAACAAATTTATTGACAGAAACCTTACAATCTATACAAATGCGTAATTTATTGTCCTTCTTAGGTACAACTACGATGGGTGATGCCCATCTACTATGTCGGACTGGCACTAATATACCCGCTGAAACAAGTCTATCTAGTTCTGCCTCTACGCCTTCACGTAAGCTAAATGGCATTGTATACGGTTTGAAAAAAATTGGTGTGGCATTTTCTTTTAAAATCACATCCACTTCTAAATCTTTTATGGCACATTCTAAATTTTGCGAAAACAACGAACTAAGTTTATTTTTAAAATGGCTTATGTCTTTAAGATTGTTCAAATTATTATTCATAAAATGCTCCCGCCAATTGGGCAAAAGTGTGTCCAGCCACGATCTTCCAAGCAATGGCGTAAAATTTGTTTTTGATTTAACTATCACTAATTCCATTGGGAAATATTTATTTTCATGCAAATCCTTAACTTGAACATCACACACACCTTCAACACAAACATTGTCACCCGTTATCAAACTTAACTTTTTATCAGCTGTGACTAAACCGCAATGTGAAAATAATTTATTAAAATCAAAACTACTCATTACTGTAACGGAAGCACCTGTATCAACTTCCATATAAACTAAATTATTATTTATCTCTATATTTAAAGTGCATGCATTATTTATGTTAGAAATATGATTTAAATGACCCAAGTGTAATTTCCCTAGACTAATACAATTTGCCTGATAATTTTGAGTGTTGCTTTTCCCTCTCCGGCCGCGAGCGATTGATGATGACCTCTGCATACGGCAATTTCTAGCATAATGCCCGTTACGTCCACAGTTAAAACATTGGAAGGTGTTCTTGCTCTGCACTCCTCTATTTAAGGCTAATGGCGAATCCCGTTTATTCTCTCTTTGTTGATAACTGTGTTGTTTTTTTCTCTGCGGTGTACGACTACGACTAAACGTGGTGACGTTTTGATGCTCCACATGACTTATGGCCTTGGGATGGAGTAGCTGCATGTTGTTTTTCGTTAGCTCAAAAGACTTTGCGATTTGGCACGCTTTATCGAAATCCATCGATGCTTCGTTTAATAATTTTTGTTGAATAGCTTCGTCTTTGATTCCAACAACAAATTGATCTCGCAATGACTCATCCAAGAACGATTTGAAGTCACATTTCTCCGCCAAATTTTTTAACTCGACAATATAGTCTCCAATGGACTCAAAGTTTTGTTGGAATCGCTTGTGAAACTGGAATCTTTCAGCGATTATGTTTGTCTTCGGTTTGAAATGAGCTTTTAAAACTTCGATTAATTCTTTGTATCCTTTGGAATGAGGTTCCTCAGGAGCCACAAGAGACTTTAAGATCTTGTATGTATCAGGCCCCACAAGTGTGATTAAGTATGATCCTTGTAATTTATTATCAGTTACTTTGTTAATAGTCAGCAACTGGTCCATTCGCTCAGCATAGCTTTCAAAATCTTCGCCAGGTGCGAAATATTCAATGGACCCAAAAAATTGCGACATGCTGTCATCCACGTGTTCGGCTTCTTCAGAACTTAAGCTTTCGTGGGTATCTTCAAATTTATCGACACACTCGTCACTATCACTTGATTTATCGATATCAATTTTTATATTTAAATTCTCCAGTTTTAAGTTTTCAGGATTTTTATCCTCGTCGCCAAATAATAAGTTCTTTAATAAAACGCACGCAATTTAAGTTGATAATTCAAAAAAATATTTTATTCGATGTTGACTTGATCACGTCTTGAACCTCATTGAATATGATAATGTCAAACATAAAAACTCTCCACTTATTATAAAATGTAAAGTACAATGAGTCAATGAAATATTTCTACAAAATTCATGAATACATATCAAGCACCAAGAGGAATGTTGACTCTTTCCGCGAGTGAGCTATGAAGGGCTGATCCTTGCCTTGCCAGATCGTCAGCCCGTTCATTGCCCTCAAAGCCACTATGACGCGGAATCCAGACAAGAGTAATACTGAGTCCAATGTTCATGCCTCCTAGCTCACTTCGGCATTGTTGAACTAATTTGGAGGATGATGTGCACCAGCCAATCGCTTGAATAGCCACCTGACTGTGTGAAAAGATAGCGATTTGGATCTAGTTTTAGTAATTTGCATGCTTCCTTAATCGCGAGTATAGTTCAGCCTTAAAGACACTTGTAAAGTCAGGAAGCCGAAAAGACCTGGAGACATTTAAAGACTTAGAGAAAAGTCCTGCACCAACCCTACACTCCATCTTTGAGCCGTCAGTGAAAATAGTTATCATCCCAATCTTTTCGAGATGGAATGATAACTTTAAAATCCGCACTGAGGTCCACAGTAGAAGTGCAGTAGTCGGTTTTTGTCGAAAAGATGTCCATTCAAAATTTGAATGAAATGATTCCAATTCAATTTCACAATGGCAAGAAAAGTAAGGAATACTCAGCGACATCTGTTTTTCATTTAGTTATGCAAACCTTTCCTGGCGTAGAAAGGAGTGACATCTAGAAAATTTATTGAAGACGCACGATGTCCACCTTTTCACTGCTGTACGTTCTAGTGTTGCTTCCATTTTGGAAACTCAAAAGGATATATTTTTCTCACGTTTTTCTGTAGTCTTTAGATTTTTTAAGAATTTATTAAACCACGCCGCTGGCCAATTTTTATAACCTCGTGGGCTGCAGGTTTAGTATAGCTGGACTAGACGATTTCCTATAAAACTTGATGTACTTTAAACCTTCAAAAATTTGACTTAAACAAATATTTAAACTCAATTTTTTTACGTAAGAGCGCCAACGCACGAAAATATAAAAGAAGTGGACGGAAATGGAAAAGAAATAAAGAAAATGAAAACCTCAAACTTTTAATTTATTTAAGTTAAATAAGATGTTTGTCTAAATTGAAATTTTCAGAGCAGTGATTTAGCAGACAAGCAGGAGTGTGCTTGAAGGTAACATTTTATTTTTTTTATTAATGCGCACTTTTTTTCATTATCAAAACAATTTTTCTTTTATCATTTACAGAATTTAGGAGTACAGATTTTTGATGTTTTCTATGCAGAACCTTGAAGCATAGATTATAATTCTAACGTAACGGATCTCTCTCCAACTATTTTCCATATTATAATGTAACGGACCTATCTCCAACTAATTTGCATATGGTTTACATGAATCACATACCTTGATAACACATTTTGCGTTCGACAGCTTAAGTTAAGTGTTATAAGTTAATCGTGATAAATTGAATTCAGAAAAAATGGCAAATATTAAATTATGAAAATCTAATAAAGGAAAGGATAAATTGTTTGTCGATGGTTTAATGTTCTACAACGAAAGAACAACGAAAAAAAACATTTAATTGGGCGTGCGCTAAGCGAATAAAAAATAAATGTAAAGCTCAAGTTGTAACAAAATTGATTGATAATGTGCACACTATAACTAAACAATCGGGCAAACATTCGCATGAGCCATGTGCAAACGAGTGTGATACTGTAGCCGCAAACAATTCCGTCAAGTCCTCAGCTCAAAATATTGCTTTTAATTCAAGCCAGATTATCCAAAAATCTGTATCTGAAACACCTCATTTTAGTAGAGACTATCTTCCTTCAAAAAGTGCCCAAAAATCCAAAATTAAGCGAGTGCGAAAAAGTGATAGAGATTTGGAATTACAGAATTTCTAAAAGCAGAATAATGGATTTGCAGAATTTTGAAAAACAGAATTTTGGATTTACAGAATTTTGAAATACAGAATAATAGAAAAGCAGAATAATGGAATACAGAATTATGTTCATACAGAATTTTTTCTTCAGATACAGAATTTTGTTCATACAGAATTTTGGAATACAGAATAACGACCCGTTCCCGTTTCGCTCGTCGGTGCCAAGTTCTATTGAAGAAAACACGAAATTCCAATGATAGGTCTTCTGAACCTAATAACAAATTCTTTATTCGAAACACTTATTAGCTACAATTATGATAAAAGTAAAATAATTCAGTTTTTGACTTGTCCTTTCTTAAATGCGTTCTCGCTGGTGTCACTTCCGGTATGGCGTTCGGGTCTAGTTAAAGCATCCACTTATCGGATGTCCGGTTGCTTGCCGTCTTAACTGGCGGTAGGACTTTCACTACTGGGCTTCCTGTTCCTATTTCTGTTTGAGCGTCTGGTAATTATTATTCGACCGGTTTATTTCCGGGGTATCAGCAGATATTTTTACGGCCCCTGGTGGCACGCAGGACAAATCTCCTTCAGTATTTAAAACCCCTTACCACTGGTGGGGGGAAGCTTTAACACTGAAATTGCGGTTGCTGCACGGTCGGAATTCAGGGCAATTTCCTTCGATATTAAAACCCCTTACCACTGGTGGGGGGAAGCTTTAATAACGAAATTGCGGTCGGCGGCACTCAAATCGAAACTCAAAAGTTGAAATGACAACTAATAGTAGTGACGAAAGGTAGTGGTAGTGGTGATTTTAGTACGAAAGTACTGATCTTCATATGAACTTTACTACTAAAACCGAGTGTGAATTGTACGAATGCGAAAGCTAAACTTTCATGTGTTTCGGTTTAATTTGCTGTCATGCATCAAGAATGTTATCGATGATGAATGTAAACATGCCATGAGTTAATGAATCATACGAGATGTTTTGCTTATGCTTTGTATGGATTCAAGGCCAAATGAAATGTATGCAAATATATGCTCGAATTAGTTTTGCCTGCATATGTGATTTTTGAAGCGAGCGTGAATTATATGAATTCGAAATGTAAAAACTGTCCCATTTCTTTGGTGTTTATTAGAAATTAGCTACTGTGGAATAAAAACATGTAACACTTCGTTACAATGTTTTGAAGTTCTTTGTAAGCAAAAAGCATAGAAACATCCATGTTCTACTGCGTTATGAAGGAAATTTGGTGCAGGGAAATAAATCCACGGGAACTAACTCCACTGAGAGATTAAGTTCCCACCCAGTGAGAACTAAAAAGTGGATTTAGTTCCCATGTACGGTGAGAACTTAGTTCACTTTCTTATGGGAACTACGTTCGCACATTTATACATAACTTTAATACAAATAAAAAAAATCTGAGGGAGCCGGCCAAAAAATCATCAGTTACAAATTTCAAGAAAATTAACCCACAAACAAGATACATTGTCCGGCACGAACACGAATAAACCAATCCTCGGTATTGTCCAAATGATAACTGTTTAAGGGTGGATCAAGAAAAAAAAAATTGTTACAAAAAGTCAATCTGAAATTTTTTTTATCGCTTTCACGCATCCGTAATAATATTACCGCCCAGTAGTTTATATAATCTTGACATAAATTTCACTCCTCCTTAAATTCACATTCCAAATTAAAAGCAATTTTCCAAAAAGTGCCCAGGAATACTTTCGAAACTTCTTAGGACTCGTATGAATCCTCTTATTAAAACTCATAAAATTCATATTTGCTCCATGTTATACCTAAGCAAGGTGCAAGAAGAAAATAATACAAAAAATCTCTCCTATTTCTTGATTAAAAACTTCATGAAGAAATAACTTTTACGAACATAAAATCTACTCAAACAACCTTGCAATTGCTTTTGGCTAGTTTGAAAATACCATCAAATAGCATCAGAATCTTATTCCTCTGCCAATAGGTAACAAAAGAGAATGGTTTATGTTGTTCAATTTTCTCTAAAGGATTTACTGGACTCGGGACCTTAACCTGAACCTTTCACTCTTCCTTCATATCAATTTTTTCGATTCTCTAGAATTCCAACTTCTTTCTTGTCTTGTAAGAGACTGCCCGTCCAGCTATGTGGAGTATTTGTTTTATAGTTCGTCCATTTTTGGGGATAATCCTTAGCTCTGCTACGAAAAATTTCATTCCATTCAATCCATCCATCCATTCATTGATTATTTTTTACATCATCCCTTTTTTCTATTTCCACAATAAATGTGTGTAGTCTTCTTGCCTTCCCAGTAATTTTATTTAATTTGTTATATAAGTAAAAGCTTACACACAACATGGCAAACAATATTCATTGAATTTACAAAGCAAAGCAATAAATTTCTCAAGACTTTATGAATACCTTTGCAAGAACTATGTATACCTTACCAAAAATATACCATAAAGCATGCTTCTGTCGGTCTTAGATCTTTACTCCTTAGGATTCGCATAAGTTGTCTAAATTTATTCGAAAGAAGAAACTTTCATTAAACATGCAAATAATACACAAAAGTACATGCCATTGCTATTGCCATCATCATCATTATCATCATAAAGGAAGAAAATCATTTCTATGAATCCTGCTTAAGTGTCCTTGTGTGCGAATAAAAATTTACATACAAATCATTTCAGATAAATAAAATTTATTGATTTATGATTTATATCTTCTAATGCTCTATTCTGTTTCTGTTTTCCTTTTTTATCTATTTTTTTGTACTGGTAAACACATCCTTATTATATCCTGAGAACTGTGAAAATAAATACGAATGTGTGTACCAAGGGATATCCTCAAAGTTTTAGTCGTAAACAGCCGGAACAGAAAAAAGTAAGAAGATCAAATCCCATAATATCACCGCTCATCAATAAAAACGACACGAAGAGAAAAAAAAAGTAAATAATAAGACACGTAAGTACCTGCCATCATTGATCGGGGGGTATCATACAGCTACCATCATTCAGCACGCTCTTGTGTGTAACTTCCTTTTGAAGGATATTTACAGCGAACGCGGGGCTTGCTTTAATGACATATAGACTCGCTCCTGCTCGTGAGTAAGTAAGTGGTTCCGTTATAGTCGTCGTCGGCGCGGCGGGGTATCATCAACCTTCAAGGTGCCGTGTTTTTTTTTTTGAATCCTTGAATATCCTTCGATATGAAGAGTGCTCAACCGTTAGCAAAATATGCAATAATATTACTTGAATTTTAAATAAAATATTCCTCTTCATTTCATGCTTTTTACTTTATTTATGAAATAAGAATTTTGTTGAGATTCCATAAGTGAAAACGCACAGCGTGTGAATTTTTTTTATTTTTATTTTTTTTTTAGTGTGTTGGAAAGGGGGTTAGTAAGTTCATGAAGGTGAGCTTATGTTCACGAATTTTTTTTTTTAAATTCAATGCAATGCCATCTGTTTCGTAATCTCAAAAAGAAACTTAAGTAAGGAATGGAGCAGCTTCCTTAATAATTTCTGTTCAGGGGTGACGCTACATATGAGAAGTACTAAGTACATTCTTTTGAATTTATTTTATGAGATGGGAAGGTGTTACGTGATTTTCATTAGCTCCTTATGTTAACCAGATCAAGTTGAATGGAAGAGAAAAAAAGTTTTTTCCCTGTATTACGTTCAAGGTTATTGAAAAAAAAAATGTCAAGCTGTGGAGATAAATTTGAACTGTTTGCTTTTTTTATGAAAAGTATGTACTTGTGCCTAGCCTTAAGGGCAGGTATTGATTTTGATGGAGTTTGTTTAGAAAAAAAAAAAAAACAAAAAAAAAAACAGCCAAACAAAAAAGGAAAAAAAGGTTGTGTCTTAAATCAAAACAAACATCAGTGATGAAAAAGCTAAATGCAGAACTAAAAACAAGGCCTTAGGCTATGACTGCCGCCGCGTCGTTGATCTGAGAGTCAGTTGGTTTTTGAGAAAGTGAAAAACACAAATCGACTTTATGGTGATATTTGTGTTAATGCGATTAAAATTTAGGCTTTATTTTTTTTTAAGAATCGAATATCAGTTCTTAAAAAATACGGATAGCATAAATAGAAATGACTTGCAGCCGTGGATTTGAATCCTACTCGATTCTAAAATGTTTTTCTTCCATCTTTCATGAGTACTGTCACTTGAAAAATATTGACAAATCTTCAAGAGTATCATTTGTCAGGGATATGCACTTCTCAACTCAGCACAAAACTGAAGACTACCTCTTGTATTTTCTTGTAAAAACCAATAAAAACTTAATTGTATTCCGAAAAATTTTTAAGCGTGATCAGTGAAATCACTAGTATGGCTTTGAAGAAAGTTAGCACCTGGGCCACGAGCTGTGGACTAGGTACTAACAACGATACCGAGTTGATACTTTTCACCACCAAAACCAAAATATCACCCTTCACCCTAACTCGGTTAAACGGTCAAACTCTAACCTTATCTTCCAGTGCTTACTATCTGGGCTTAATACTAGACACCAAATTGAACTGGAAACTCAATATTGAATAACAGGTGAGACAGGCGTGCCTTCCCTTCTACGCCTGCAACAAAAAAAGTTTACTTGTTTAGGGATCAATTGTTTGGTGGCCCGCTCTCAGCCAATCTTAGATAGTAAACAAAGATGCAAAACTATACTTGTGCAGGGATATCAGGGGCAATTCGGTCCTGTCCAACAGATGCACTTAATGTCATCCTGGACCTTTTTCCGATTGATGTCTTCATTATATATTAGGTATCCTGCAGTATCTTGAGACTTAAGGAAATATTCTGCTGGAAAACTAGATCCTTCAAGCAATCAAACAAGCCTGATACCGTCAGACATTCTTTCGACAACCACCGATTACTGCATCCGTACCTTGCACCTCTCAAAGAATTTTAGAGTCTTGCTCCCATCGAGAACCTTCTTGAAGAAAGGCGATTTGACGAAAGATTATCTTCACGCATGGTTCGAAGATGGAATGTGGTGTTGGTGCTGGTGTCTTTTGTGAATCTCTTAAGATTTTAAATTATTATAGACTTCCAGATTTTTCACAGTTGTTAGCGATAAAGGATGTTTGTAAAGACCTTAAAAATATACAAAAAGAACAATATGAAGGTATACTAAATGTATTTATTCAAAGAAAAACTGGGTGAGTAAACTTGGATAAAAATGGGTGAATAAAAACTTCGGATATTTTTCAAAATAAAAGACTTGCTAGCTCGGGTTTCTGTTCAACAGTGAGTATGTACATTTTTATTTGCATTCGTTTTACATTCGTTTTGACTTTCATTTAACCTTATTATTTACATTATTTACAAAATTATGAATACATATTAATATAACAATTATTACAATACAATTAAGAAAAGAAAACATAGAATTTAACTGACAAATGATGTTTGTATAGTTTGGTATAATTTAGGCTGTGTTTGTGCATACAATTAATGGCAGCATTCAACAAACTGATAATCAGGCAGCTTATAAAGCCACTGTTCAGCTATATCATCCTCTAAATTGGTCCGCAGTAATGTCAAGAGGCTCTGAAGGAACTAGACGTGAGCGTTACTCTTATCTGGATACTAGGTCAAATGGGCTTTGATGGTAATGAAAAAGCAGACGAGCTAGCTAGGCAAGGATCAGCCCATCACAAATCTGGGCCATCTAATAACAAACCCAAATCAATCAAATTAATCAAATTAAATCAAGGCATGGTATAGCAAGGATCGTGGCAACATGCCTAGGGCACTGGCCTATAAGGGAACAAAATTGGGTATTCCATACAACACTCTCTGCCATTGTTGTGGGGACTATTTTCTAAGCCTTGGCTATGAAAATAGCGCTCCCTTTAGGGTCAATGGTATTGAAAAACTCTCAGAATTCAAAATCAAATACATGATCTCATGCCTCAACACTAAAAAATGGCTTAATCACATTATTAAAATCCCCTTATTCCTCCCAAACAAAATGGCACTATGGGATAATAGGCCGTAGTGTACTGGAATAATACTACATTTATGTATATAGGATTGTGTGTGTGGAACATTACATCCTTAATTATCAATTCTTAAACATTTTAGGATGTCATGAGGTATGATATCAAAACGGCGCACCCAGCGCTAATATTGTGCCCTTCATGCAAGCACGACAGCCATTGTTTTTTTTCCAAAAACTTGCTATCTTAGATCAATTAAAAATAGACACAATTTAAGAAAATTGAATTTGAAAAAAGAAAACTTAACATTTGCAACATAAAACTATGCATATAGACATGTATGTGCGAATTATATAAGAAGGGCATGCTACTGCAACCAATGAAGTACGTAACAAATGACTGATACAGTTTTCAATGTAAGCTATAGTTGCTGAGAAAGGTTAAGGTTAAACTTTCTTCTTCATTCAGTAGAAACGGCTATTTCAACGATATGCTTACAATGATCTTAGAAACATAACTGAAAGAAGCTCTTAAAAAAAGTTTTGATATTGTTACACAGAAATCTGATTTCAAAAAGTTCATAAAAATTTAAAAATTCTTTTTTCGGTTCTAATAAGACTTTGACGCACTTCAACAAACAAATCCAATATAAAAGCTAATATGATTGAAGAATAGACAAATAAGATTGTATATTTTTTTTTCAAAGAATTTTGTATCACAATTCACAACCATCATTTTCTTAGAAAGCAAACAGCCGGCAAACGTAATGACCATTTGAACCGAAAAATTGATTTTTATACATAAAAGTATTCCAGTCAAAAACACACCTGTCCTGTCCTAAATTTTCATTCAGGTTGAGCTTTTCACTTTGTTTATTTCTTTTTCACTTCCGTTCATCTTTTTTTATTTTTTGTCTAAAGCCAAAGAATTGAATTATACTGTTTTATAAATTAAAAGAATCATAAGAACTTTTAAAGCACGACATTTAATCAACCAGGCTATATGATTTTAATGGAAATATTAGATACTGTTGGAGTATTGATTTTTTTTGAAAAACAATGAAGTACGTATATAAATATAATGAAGGAAGATTTGTTGCTTTTTCCATATTTGCATTATACTTACATGGTTTATTTTACTTGTGACTTATGAGTAAATTTAATTGAAAGCACTACCAGTTAAAAATGGAATAATGTCGGTACCAAATTGAATAGTTGAAAAAAAGAAAAAAAATGAGGTAAAATAATTAATTCAAAATCACAGTGATTGGCCTCTAATGAAACAATTCAATATTTGCGAATAAATCTACCTGTCCCCGATTTATTTATACAAATTAAAAACAAAGCCATGTTAATACTCTCGCAAATGAATTCAAAACAATCTTCAAACGTAAATATTTATCAATACCTAATATTAGGTTATTACGAGGATATTCATTCAAATTGGTTAGAATTAAAAGCAAACAATAGGGCATCAGTTTCAGCGATTGAATATGTTTAATTGGATTTGTGTACACAAATACAGCAAGTTCCGTTTAATTGCTGATTCTATATTTTATGGTAATCTGAGTAAAACAAATAGAAATATTTCACACTATAACTAATAGTTGAATTTAGGCCTTAATGGCAGAGAGCAGTATTTAAGACTACAAATTAAGTTATATGTGATATAAGGAGTATCATTTGTCTGTCTGTAAGTGTAATGTTGATTTGACTTCAATATTAGAAAAACAGTTGCTTCAACAACGTTTTCGACACGTTTCTTAAGTTCTTTAAATATGCATACTGAGATTGAAAACGAACGGAACGAATCTATGAATAAACGAGCGAGCCAACGTTAAGAGTTAACACGCAAGGCTGCCTTGGCGAAAGCAGCAGCAGATACAAGTAGATTTGACAGATTAACCAAGCAGGAAAAAAATACAATGTAGATGCAGAAGAAAAAACTTTGCTTAGTTTTTATTTGATTCGAATAATCGTCAAAATAGCGCAGCCAAAACAAACAAATGATCCCTACACTCATCGAGATGAAATAATTAATATGACTGTAGAGCTTAGCTTATACATTGCATAAGCCTGCTACACGAAATGCATCCTCAAAGATAGTAAAAAAGATACCCAAACGAGAAGATTAACTTATATCGAAATTTTGAAAGGCTTACTGCGCATTTAGGAACAACTCAAACACTCACTAACAAAACACAGATTGCAGATTTCTGCCATTGATCGTCGTGCAACACATCAACACAATAACCGAGGATAATTTTGTAGCCGATATTTGTTTGATAAACGATATTCCCTGTGCAGCCTTGACAAGAAACGGAAAACTTCAATTGTGCATTTTCTAAAACTTATCAATTAGTTGGACAAATGTTTGTTTTCTTTCTCAGGTATCTCTATGAAACAAATAGGGACGAAGAAATACACAAAAACCGCGTTTGGAAGACGGCTTAAGCATTCTATATTTTGAGTTTATCATTTATACTGGGGATACATTCGTAAAGCAAAGACATAATCTATGATTGTTGCTGTTAAATTTGGAACTCGTAATGCTATCTGGCATAATATGGACCGCATATTATGGCTTTGCAAAAGTTTAATGCACTTAAAATTGTCCTCAACGTACTCCAAAAGTCTGGTAAAATAGGTTCATATTTACGCTATCAACCTCAACCAGCATTACTTGACAAAAAAAAAACATATATTCTTAAACAATTGTAAGTAACTTTGCAAATCAAACTATAAAAAGAAATACAAAATCAAAGCCAGAAGAAATTGACTGCAGAATTTCACTACGGCGTATACTTGTTTTTTTTTTCTTTATTGAATTGAAAATTCGTGTGCCATACTTTGGGATATGATTATTGGCCATAAGGAAAAAAAATGTTCTACAGTCAAGACTTATTTTGGACTTTGACATCATTTTTTGACGATTAGAAAAAATTCTACCTTTATTGTGCCTTCCCTGTTCCAAGTTAAGGTAAATTTCTCTTTCGGTTAAACTGTAATAGGGATATCGTTTTGATACATTTTTTTTTTGTAAAAATACAAGCCTTTAAGTCTACGCTTCAATTGATATGTCTCAAGGGTTGCCATATATTCAATTTTAAATGGTGTTGAGTTTTTTCTTTCCAGAGCAAAATTTTTATTTTGAGGTCAATATCGATGAAAAAGCAATAAAAAATAGATAGTCATTCATAAGTGCACAAAAAAATTCTTTTTTGGAGGTTTTCTACCCACGTTTTTGACAATAATTGGAGTGGTTTTCCACGAAGTGATAGTTTTTACGTAATTTTAAGCACTGTTCAATCATGAATAGGGTTAAAAATATACTTACGCCTACTTGACTTGATGCCAAAACCCTAATTACCTTATCTCTTCTCAGGGAAAGTTAAATTTGGTCAATGAATGTCTTATGACAATTTTCCGGTCAACATACTAACCCAATTGATGGTATTTATTTTTGAAATCCCGATGACGGACTGTCTCACTTACCATAAAATAATAATATTGCATCATATTTGTACTAATTAATAACAGGTTTAACACAAGGCAAAGAAAATAAGTGTGGTAATTTACATATATAGCTAATTTGTTAATTCCTCAACAAAACTTGGTTTTTAAATTTTACGCATTCTTAGAATATTTCAGCGGCACAATACTAACGAGAGACTGTCAACTTTTTTTTTACAAATTAAAGTAAAATATTTTCTGGCTAAAAGCAATTATTTTCCCTGGATTAAGAAAATCACTTATTTATAAACTGGAAACATTCCATTAAAAACTGTAAGTATACTCATATTTCCAACTAAATCAACTGCATTTGACACTTTCAAGAAAACTTCACTCTTAGTCTGTCTATGTCTTAGCACACGTTTGCTTCTTCTCAAAACTCAGTATGAGATGAATCAACTTGGGACTTACAAAAAACAAAAGAAAAAAACGAACGAAAATCCCAATGAACCGAAAATACATTTCCGAATTGGGACTCATTAAACTTGATGTATTGTTATTGACTAATGGAAATTAACACATCCCTCGAGAATAATCTCTCTCTGGTCGAAATGTGTTTTTTATCCTCAAAGTACAGTGACAGCAGACAAAAAAGGGAAAAAACAACAAGATCTTACACAAGCACGTTCTAAATTTTCAAACAACATTAAATAACGTGTGTGCTGACGCATAAATTTTGCACCATTCGTTTTAATTGCACCTCGCACGTATGAATGTCTTACATCGTTCTCGTTTTATCCGCCCTATCTGCCTGCCATCATCTCATACACCTGAGAGCAGAATCCCACGAACACAACAAGAAATGAACTCCTTAACTTTACAATCCAATCATGTCGTGAGGCGTCTCTATAACTAGAAGACCGCACAGTAGTAAATCCACCTTTACCCCAATAAATAAGGGAAACAAAAAAATAAGGAAAAATAAAAAAATCCAGGTTCAGTTTTCGGATTCATCATCAATCTTCTGTTTTCACACACAATAAATGGATGTGCGATAGTAATGACAACTTCATACATGAATCTCATTTTTATTTTATTTTTATGAAACCACCATAATCATCCCTCTTGTCTGTTGAATCAAATATTGTGATCAAAGGGGGGTACAAGGAACCAAGAACTGTGTAAAATTTGAAGGAAAAGCCTTTAGCATAAACAATGATGTATCCGAACACTCCAGAGAGCACAGAGTAGTTTGCTTGTGTTTGGCACGAAATCATAGAAAGGAATATTGTTCTTGGTATATTTCTCCCTATTTTTTTATATTTTCCCAACGTAGCTGAGTTCCATTATTCATTCATGGCGGATGATTTGCCGAGTTCTTCATCTTCTTCAAAATCAGAATCCTGAAAAAAAGACGAATGAAAAACTCATAGACGGCATTGACAACAGGATGTGAAATTCAGGTCTTTAATATAAAATCAGAGATGCCTACTTACAAGCTATACGATCAACGACCTACGCTAGCAACAAAATGATTGCGAGGAAAGAATAAATTTTCAAAAACAGAGAAAAAGAAGAAATAAAAACGTTTCCGTACGCACTTCTAAGAAGACATGACGAAACAACTAAACGACCGACCGCGACCCCTGGAAAATATAACTTCTTCAATGAATAGCTTTTAGCTTTTTGAAACGCACCGTAGAGCATACTCCGAATTCTTTGGTCCATTGTCGTCGTTCGTCTTTATATTAGAGAGCAGATTTCAGTGAGAGCAAAAGTTGCTGGTAGGTTGTTTAAATTCTAATTGATTGAGTGGCGATAAGGTCGTTTCCCTTGGAATACTTAAGTTGTTGTCTTTTGGCTTGTGTTTTGTCTTGTTTTGTTTCATTCCTTTAAGAACTAGCTACTTATTGCGATAATGCTAAGAATTGAGATAAGATAATACGAATTGAATGGACTGGGACTGGGGAGCAGGGTTTGTTGGAAACGTTGTATCCGAGTTAAAATTGTCTATTGGCATTTTGGGAAAGCAAAATAGATGCTGATTGAGTTACTAAAAACAGTTTCTTTCATTTTTCAGAGATAAATTGTAGAAAACTATGTGTATGTGATTTTATTGAGAATTAAACGACAAGTGGATTAAAAGTAAAAGAGACTGAAACGTTAGCAAGTTTCACCACCGCACCGGTTCTTAAAACTGATTGGAGATAGAAACATTGATATATTCTTGTCTTTTAAAATTAAATGCAATATTTCCGGACTCAATTTCTCATCGTTACTCTTACGGTAAATCAACTGCCAAATATGATTGTGGACAGTGTGCGGTGCTTTTAATCGGATACCTATGATATATGATATAGGGATACTTAAATCATCGCATTAAGAATTTTCTGACCTCATCCTTGTCGTGGTAAAGCTCGCTGAGAATTGTCCAGCGTCAATTCCCTTTTCGTGAATAGCATTCAGCATTTGATAAAAAAAAGGCTGGACCAGTAAAGTAGTTGGAGTTAATGGGTTTGACCCATTTATTAGTCTAACCTAACCAGTAACCAAGGTAAAAGTCCTCCACTAAGTGGCATAGACGGTCTTAAAAATTTGTTCCAGTTTAGTAAAGATCGACTCTCATTTAGAAAGGGCCGTTGGATTTCTTAGTTTTTCACCGGGTTTTCATATTCTGTAATTTAAAAATGATTGAGTAAATAAAAAAACGATATATTGTTGGAGATTGATCTTTATCAATCAATATCCTCAGATTGCAATGCATACTTTATATTTATAAAGGGTCCGCCATCTAACCTTTTTTTCAACTAGTGCTTATTTCGTGAATGGTAACACTTAGCTCATGTCTGATTTGACAGATAATTAGTTTTATCTTTCCGCTGAACGAATATGGTTGTGTATACGCTTGAACAACGCTCGGAAATATTGCGACGTAATTATAAAAATCATGGTAATGTTGCAGAATGTGTGCGAAAATTGTACTGTCAGCTCCGTATGTTCGTTACCTTGTGAAAAAAAGTGAAAGAAACTGGCATCCTCATCGATAAACCAAAGCGTGAAAAGTCAAAAACAGTGCCTACACCCGAGAATATTGCTGCTGTGGCAGAAAGTGTGCGTGAAGCGCCATCAACATCAATTTACCGTTGTTCTCAAAAATTGAACATTTCGGAGACGAATTTTGCATAAAGATCTTGGTATGACGCCATTTAAAGTCCAATTGAAGGAGTTGAAGCCAACTGACCATCCAATGCGTTTTCGCTTCGCTAAGTGGGCCTGCGATCGACTTAGAGAAGATGCCGATTTTGCCAAAAGAATCATTTTTTCAGATGAAGCTCATTTTGATATTGGCGGGTATGCAAACAAGCAAAATTGTTGCATTTGGGGCACAGAAAACCCGCACGCACTCGCATACATTGAAAAGCCGATACACCCAAAACGAGTCAGTGTTTGGTGCGGATTTTGGTCCAGAGGCATAATTGGGCCATTTTTCTTCGAAAATGAGCAAGGAGTGGCCGAACAGTCAATGGCGATTGTTATCGGGCCATGTTGAACGAATTTTTGTTCACAAAAGTTGAAGAGGAGTATATTGGAGCTGCGATTTGACACCGTTGCACTATTGTTTGTGGGGTGCCGTAAAAGAAAAGTGTTACGCCGACAAGCCAGAAACAATTGACGCTTTAATGGACAATATTCGTGAAGCCATTGGTGAAATACAGCTATGCACACAATCAATATTGTGCTTAAAAATTGGACCGATCGTGTAGGCTACTGCATGGCCAGCTGAGGCAACCATTTGAATGAAATTATTTTCCATTATCACTGTACTTTCAAATAGAAAAATAAATTTGAGAAATTATTCACAAGTTTTTTTTTTATAGCATTTGGCGGACCCTTTACAATTCACGTTCTTAAAATTACATTATTTACTTTAACTGTTTTTCACTCTACTTATCAAATGCTCTGTATGAAATACGTTTTGTATTTCAAATATTTTTGTATTTTTTCTGTTCATTCTAAAATAATTGTTCAATAAATAAACATTGTTTCTATTATATCTATGAAAATGTATTTTCTTTTGAAAATCTGCTGACGAACAATATCGCAAAACAAAAATCAAATTTTTTTTTTATACAATTTATAAAAATGATACATGCATCAGTACTTTTTAAAAGTATACAGAGTTAAATATTCCTTCTATGTAGTTTCTAAAAAAGCTTTTTACATCAAGTTCGTTTAAAACATCCGATGGCAAGAAATTAAAATAACGTTAAATTACTGTATACATTAAATTAAAAGCAGGGATTTAATTCCAGAAAATCATTAAAGCTTAACTGACACTAAACGAATAACAAATTAAATTCATTTCTCTGATTTATATGTAGCATGGGTTAATCCATTGGCATGTAAACTGAATGAAAAAAAAAACAAGTTAATGTTTATAGTATTTGAAAACGCAGCATTCAATTAATTTTGTGTATATATTGAATTAAAAAAGACCAGCCGCTAATTGGTCATTTAAAAATAAACAAAAGATTAAATTTTCAAGATTGTGGCATTTAAAGGACATTTGTATTTTTTGGTTAGTAATCCTTTGAAAACTGTTAACATAATCAGAATAGCTATGCAAATATTTGATTGAGATTTCCAACACACCAATGTTTGCGCAACACTGTCACATAGGAGAATTTTATTGAATGTTTTTGTATTTTTAGAAATCTAGCCGTTGTTAACGTTCAATACAAATTGATTCTTTACTTAAATTAATTTTATTTAGTTTTAATTTTGTTATAGAGTTAATATTTATTTGAATTCCAACTATAAGAAAAAAAAAACCAGCAAGGATTCATGAAAAAAAAAGAAACATGTTCCACTTAAGGTTATTGACCTTCTTGTTTTAATAAGCTGTGTTTTATTGGGAACTTAGCTTAGCTTAGCAATAGGAATTCCAATAAAACGCTATAGTCAGTTTTGAACTAATTTTCGTTCACCAGAATGTCAAAAATCGAAACATTCCAAACGCCATCTTTACACCTATCTGAAAGCAATTTTTTTTTTACATTGAGTTGCTATGGTGAAAAACTATTTTCAAATATCGAAAGCTTTCAAACGCCATCTTGAGACCTATTCGAAACAATTTTTTTTATATTGAGTTGCTATGGTGGAAAACTATTTTCTTCAAAAGGTTTTGACATTTGACAAACGAAAAACACAACGAAAAACTCAAGTGTCGAATTGCTGCAACCTTATCTCCAGGAAATTCCTAACTAAAATTCCTAACTTATTTTTACTCAGCTTTCGGTTGTTGTTGTTTGACATGTAATTCCTATTGCTAAGCTGAGCTAAGTTCCCAATAAAACACGGCTATAGTAACGAAAAAAAACTCTAAACATTTTTCATATTATTTTGTCAGTCGTACTAGCACTGGGTAAATTTCTGGGAAAGTTCCTTCATTGTGTCATGTGTCGTGTTTTGGGATCGAGTTTTTACCTTGGATTACATTACATTGAATCAATTTATTTGGGGCCAAGGCAGCGGGTTTTACGTTATACTTTGAAATGTTAAGTGTACCGAAAATGTATATGAAAAGACAACATTCATACAGACTCTGAGACATTATTGGTTCAATTAGGCTAAAGTATCTAATCCTTTAGCTCTTTCTTTGACGTAAACTTTCACTTATAAAAATATCCTCAAATGAAGAAGTCCAACGATATCAAATTGCATGCATCTTGTTGGAAGCCCATACCGTCTAGGTCAATATTCTCAATTTCTGGCAAGAATTCCATTATCATCTCGCGAGAGCGAACACGGCAACGGTATGTCCTAGCTCACACTTCCGATCGGTCGTGTTTTTCAATAACCACTCATTTTCGCAAATATGGCAATTCCTCAATTCGTCACCGAAAATGCTTTTCCTTGTCTTCGATCTGTTCAACAAATCATTGAGCGTATTGACGACGACGTTTGAAATTGCCAAAAGTTCGTAGGTATTCAGTTGTTGGGCCAGACGTCAGGTCGAAGTTGACGGCTATTCTGCCAGAATAAAGCAAACAACAGCAAAGTTTTCCGCAGAACGAACTGAACGAGCATGCAATATATTTACATTTCCTATCCGGTTGGCTGAAATTTGAAAGCAATTCCTCCGAAGTGCACGAAATGTACATACATTTGAACACCCATTTTCGTAGAAGGGTTTGAACAACCTTAACGCATTGCTCATTCGTGTTCTCTCCATGATTAAATTTGTCAGACACTGAAATGTCAAATTAAGTTGGGTAAAAAACTTGACTTAAAGGTATGACTCACAATTAAGATCATGCTACAGGATCACCCTTCACTCTAACTGTTTTCTTGATAAAGTGAAACAGTAAATCTCTGAATGTTCAAAAGGTCATATCATTACTCTGTGGGTATTACCGTTATTTCTTAATACTAATTTTTCGACTGAATCTACACTATCTAGTTTTTGTTACACTTTATGCTAGCAAATTGTCTGAGCCCCTAACATTTTTTATTTTTGTTTTGTTCTTTTTTTGTGTTCTCACTGTGGTGAGAAAATACAACCCGACAATAATTTTGCACAACAATTGTCACTACGGCGTATACGTATTGTTTTTAACTGAGACAAACGCTGTACTTTTATTATTTTTTAAAAATCTGCATATACTAGTTTTATTAGAAAACTTATAACTTTAATCGTTACACTTTTCACTTTTAAATGTGAACGCTGCCACTGTAGTTCAAACTTTATAGATTGATAATGCGTTATCGATTATTTCCTCCATTTTCATAACGTACCAGCTGACCCTTGCTCCAACGACATGAGCCAAACTCTCTTTTTCGATCTAGCCATCAATCTGCCACTGCTGCGCTGCCATCCTAGACGATTTTGATAGTTGAAGCAATTATATACCTAAGACCGCGCTTTGACGAACTAGGAAAAGCCAATTACCGTTTCAAAATATCCGTTTTCACATGAGGTTTTTCTTCTTTTTTTTTTTTAATTACAATGTTCATCATAATATAATGTAAAGTCTAACGGTTTTCCTCTTCCTGTTCCTCCTCGGAAACTTGAATATAAGATAGAATATTACACATGACAGCGAGCTGTTGTGAAGCACACTAGGAGAAGTGAGATATGAGTTATATTATTTTAAAACGAACTCAAGTTTCAGGATTCAGGATGATTATTCCACAATGTCACTTCCGTACGTTGTTATTTTCAGTATTGCAAACCACTTCAAAAATAAACTATATAACGTATCACTTTAAATTTGCTTTGACAAAATAACAAGATAGATACATATATCATTTCGGAAAAAAAACTGTTGAAGCATTTTATAAAGAAAGATTTTAAAATGGCGTTCTATTCCACAAAATCACCATTTATTAAAAATAAAGCATAAAATTTTGGATGAGTTTCAATTTCGACGACATTTCTCTGACAATCGTGTCAAACCAGTTCGACAATTATATTCTAAAATAAGACAACAAATACTGCTATCCATTGTTTTATATCCAAAAACAAACAAAAATTGAACCTCCGCAATTTTTCTATATAAATTGTTCCTCCGGTGGAAGCATCAATTTTACCGAAAGCAAAAAGAAGAAAAAAATATTGAAATGGAAACAAAATCCATTCCTATTTCCAAATTCATATTTGTTAACAATTAATATTTACACTTTTGCAGCAAAATTTTTCTGGCAAAATATCGAATCAGAATCTGAAAAACCATTGATGGCTTCTGCCTCTGTTCCAACACAAAATCCACCATCGAAATACAAAGCGGAAACAAAATAAAAGCAAAAATAAAGCTTATTCTTGTTTCAATGAATTTCTATTTCCTGGGCAGACTCCATATATACAAATCTGAATCCCAAATCTCGCAGGACAACAACGAAAAAAGCTATATTGAAGAAAAAAAGTAATATTGCAATTTCCTCTGGCTCACAAATTACACTTTCTATTCTCATTGTCGTCC
Organism: Sphaerophoria taeniata; assembly: GCA_943590905.1. NCBI lineage: Eukaryota > Metazoa > Arthropoda > Insecta > Diptera > Syrphidae > Sphaerophoria > Sphaerophoria taeniata. Next base: position 78,446,176 of record OX016540.1, on the reverse strand, counting down.
TTTTATCCTTCACCAAAACACAAATCCACACACCCACATTTACAACAACAGTCGCAAACAAATTGAATGCTTAATAAGAAAAACCTGGCATAGAGAAAAAAGAAAACAAAACCAAAAGTAAAGAGAGAAACTATTGAGTTGCCACTGTTCTGTAGTCTTATGAAATCGTACAGGACGATTCTCAATTTATTATGGATGCGCGCCGAGAAGAGGCAATAACTCAACACCAGAGTGCTATAACTTCAATACCACCAAAAAAGCCTTGCAAAAGAAAAAAAAGGCTAACAAAAACTGGGCCATTCTTTAAAGGATCTAGAAAAGGAATCAAGAAAAATGTACGCGCTGCGCGTTTACATCCCAAAACTTAATATCTTAACCCTTTTAAGCCTTTTGTTGACTACTTTTGTAAGGCTCGATGGCACTGCCATCTTCTCGCCTCACTTAATCGAAACGGGTGCTAACTGCTGAGTATACACTCACTTCTTATCCTTTTTTGGTAACAACCTGCTTTTTTTTGCTTTCTGTTCTATATTTTTCCTTTGTCTAAAAAAGAAACGGTTAAGCGTTGAGTACGTGAGAGATTTACTCTTGAACGTCCAAAAAGCGTGTCGGTGGTGCCGAAAATTGGAAACTTAACCCGAAAAGTTTTCTTATTTTGTTCTTTACTCTTTTTGCAAAATCCCATCCTTCTACCACTAAACACGTTACGTTAGAAATGAGTGAAAAAGAGAATTTTTGTGTAAATTAGTATAAAACATAAAAAACGAAACGAAACGGATACGTGACAAGGAAATGGTGGTTTTTTGAAATGTTCTCTCATGAAAGGATGTTTATTCATCCGGCAGGCAATGCAACGTGACACACTCTTGTTAGATGGTGGAAAAAAGACCAACTTTATGGAACATTGGGTAAATAATATTTTGTGCTGCTAATATTTTTTTGTGTAGAAACTTGTCAGTGCGTGGACTAAACTTTTAGCTTTGATCCTATTTCTATTTCATTTCTAAAAGTCATGACTAAATTCAAGCAGATTTAAGATTCTAAGTGCTTTTTGAAGACGATGGGGTTGAAAAATCATTGACTTTGATTTTATTAGGGGAGGAGGAAAAACCAAAAAATCTGTGCACTTTGGAGGAAATTTGAATTCATTTTTATTTTACAATTTTATTTTTCAGAAAAAAAAATAATATTTATTTTGTGTGCACAGCACTGTGAGTTTTCTTAACATCGTGACAATAGTGTTTTTTATTTAGAATTTTATTAAAACAGTTTTTGCGTGACGGCTCTTACATTTTTACGGCACATCAGGCTTTTATTGGACGCCAAGGATTGGGTTTAAAGTTTAAATCTTGAGATCTTAATCTCGGTTAAGTTTGGAAGAATACTTTCTTAACAAAATTTATATTAACCATAGAATGGCTGTTTTTATAGCTTTGGGGTTGTAAGGTTTTATGCAAGGTCTAATTATAATATTAAAAATTTATAAAAATAGTTTGGTGAGAAATTATGAGCTAATGAAAGTTGAAGGCTGACGTTTTATGTGAATTAATTAAATCATTAACTTAGTTGAGCGTAGTTAACCATTCTCATAATACAAAAATAAAAGTTGGATACACATTAAACAATGCATCAAATCTAGACATAAACTTAAAGGGGTTTCGGGTTAGTTTCTTGGAGAGAATGTAGTTGTAGATACTCTTAATTCAAGTTGAAATAACCTTACTTATGTTAGTCCAAAATCCGGGTCAGAACAGCTTCAAAAGCCAGTTGGTAATGTTTCAAGTTTTTCATCTAAAGATATTTGATAGTTTTCTTCCCAATGAGATTCGAAGAATTTCTGGAACGGAGTGCTGTTTTCCTCAAATTGACCTAGTCATCTTAACCGTTATACGTTCCGTTATACTTGCGACAGATAGAATATATATGGAAAGCAGGTATTGTATTCGTAAACAAAAAACTTGAGATTTTGATAAAATTTGATATTATAATGATAGAGGAGTGGAAAAAGTGGGTCCGGCGATTCCATCCAGCAAGTTCTTCCATGTCTCCCGATTGTTTGCTGACGCCATCCTGTTCCGCACCCCAAGGCTTTGGGCGTCCTGGTCTACGCCATCCTTCCAACGCAAATTTGGTCTGCCGCGCTATCTCCTACCATGAATTGTACCGCAAAAAACTTTCCGGGCCGGTTCCTCTTAGCTCATACAAGCTAAGTGTCCAGCCCAGCGGAGTCAACCAAGCTTAATTTTTGTCAACAAGTCTGCTTCGTGGTATATTTGATATAGCTCGTATCGTCCTTCTTCACAAACGGGACCATTTATTCTCTGTAAGACTTTTCTCTTCAACGCGGCTAAGAGTTCAGAGTGCTCATGGCTAATCACCCAGGTCTCGGCTCCTTAAGTGCGTTAGATTATCGTCTTATACATTAGCAGTTACGAAGTAAGATTCTTAGATTTAAAAAGCCTTCAAAGACTGAAGTAGGTTCTGTTGGCTTTGAGCAACCGCCCCCTTATCTCTTCTTTAATATTGTTATCGGCTGCTACTACTGACCCAAGGTAATTGAAGGATCGTAAAACTTCGAATTCGTATGCTCCTTCATCTTAATAGTTGTTCTCCTATACTATTGCGAATGTTTTCAGCAGACAGGCCTCCATATTTTTAGTTTTTCATTCATGAGGGGTAAAATATTGAGGTTAAATGTATCGGGTATCGTTTTACCGACCGTTCACCGTTCATTGCAGTTCAACTGGAAGTTGGCGTTTTAACGTTCATCCGCGGCACAACTGAAAATCGATTCGAGGTCTCTAGTAATAATTTATTACAGCTTTAACTATCGTTGAGCTACGCCATCGTACTCCAAGGCTGCGCGGACAACCAATGTTGGTTGTCAATCGCAATGTGGTCAATCTGGTTGATTTTCGTCATTCCCTATACTGATGTTGAGATTTTGGAATCGCGTACTTAAAAACTCAGTCCCAAGCCTTAATCCGTCATCGAAGGTGTTTTAATGAGAGTGTAAGCCAAGTAGTCCTTGGTTCCTGGCCAGGGCTTCTCATCGTATTTCTTGGGTGGCGAGGTTGTTTGATTTGCATAAGTTTAGGGTTTCAGCTTCTCGTTGTCCTTATGGTGTTTGCGTAAGTCGAATCCAGAAGTTTGTAGCTATTTCAGATCTAGTGTTGTTTATGATTCAATGTTTTTCAACTATTAAAAAAGTTTGAAGATTTCGGTACCTTTGACGATACCATGCTAAAATCAGTCCCTAATCTTAATACTTTACAGCACGACACAATTCCACCAAAACAAAAAATATATAAAATTCCATATCATCATCATCATCAGTTTTCATGTTAATTTCTTTTAAAAGTTCATTTCCTTCCACATTTCGGCACGGAGTGTAGAACACCTTTGACGATACCAGGCTAACATCATTCCCTAATCTTAATACTTTAAAGCACGGCACAATTCTACCAAAACAAAAAATAAATAAAATTCCATATCATTAACGTTTTCATGTTTATTTTTTTTAACGGTTTTAATTCATTCCCTTCTACATTCCGGAAACGCCAATTTCATGTTTATGGCTCGTGCCTCTTTCATCTTGTTTCTAAATGGAAACAATTTCGAGTGTTATTTCCGGAAGTACCTAAACAACAAAACGATTTATTTTGTGCTCTGTCTTTTTTTTTAATTTTTTTTGCCTGTTTCTGGCAGTTCTTTTAATGATTTTCTGCTTAGCGAGTTTTGCTCAGACGTGCCAAGTGCTTTTGGCAAATTAGGGTTTTGGCCTCAATCCTTTCTTTTACCATTAAAGGCACTTAGTGCGTTGCGTATGCGAAGAATTTGTCAACACAACTTTTTTTGAAAAAAAAGCAAACATTTTGTTTTTGCATGACTGGGGATTGATATTCATGACATTTGGCGACAAAGAAACAAACAAACTTTAAAAATTACCTTAGCAAATATTTTTCTGTGGTCCCTTGGCATAGATTTTAGTGCTTTGTGGAGGTTGTGTGCGGCGCCAACGAATGCCAAGAAATGTTAGTAAACGAAATTGACAAGAGTCATGCGGTTTTGTTTTTTTAAACATTTCAATGCTGATGGCTGCCAAGAGTTGTTAGGTTGGTACTCGAATGCTTAGAAATAATACTTTTGACTTTGATGCGGTTAGAACCAAGTGAGTCGTTGTTGACTTACTCGTAACCTCTGATTTGCAATAGTAATGATGTAAGTGAGTTGAGATAAGTTTTCTTTTCTCATTTGTACATTTATGGTTTGCTATTTTTATTTAACTTTGTAACGAGGTGAAATATGAAGGACGAAAGAAAAGTTTCGAAGGTGAATTAGTTTCGTGAAACTGCAGTTTCTAAAAATGTTTCCTTTATTTCAGTACTGATAACATTAGGTCTTTATGTTTTAATTACTGTTAATTTTTATTTTTTATGTGTCGCTTATGTAAGTGTTTGTTTGTTGCAACCGCACTTAATGATGATCTGTTGGTATAACGCAGTACCTGTGAAGGCAAGCCATTGAATGCATTCACCCTGTCTGAACTGTTGGTGGAAGAGGAATATGTTAAGATTAGAATTCTCCAAAGTGAGAACCACTTTAACTAATAACAATACCTAATCACAATGAACAGAAATAAATTGAATACATTGACTATCTACTTTTTCGCATATATAATACTGCGGCCTTAATTCCCTACTTAATTGAGTCTGCCTCACCCTAAATCTCAATCAATTTTAATGACTATTAACCTTATTCGGTTGAAACCACTCACCTGTGAGCCTCTACATTCATTCGTACCTTTTGCAAAACAATTTTTTTCTTTCTTCATCTTACAATTCAATGTGAAAATCCAAACGAAAAGGCAATGATAATAATCGATCGATAAAACTAAATTAACCGATTTAACGGGCTATTTTGATTTTATCCAAAAATCAACCCCCACTAGGTATCAATTCCGACACACTGTGCAAATTTACAAAATCGTTCACCCTGAGATCCTTTTCGGTTGACCTCCAAAACAACTCAACCGTAACAGAAAAGGATTTTTTTTTTCAACAAGGAGGAAAGGTATGCCTAGTCAAAAATGATAGCTCCCCTCTGGGTAATTTAACTACAAGGACGTTCACCACATACACCTACATCTACCGTTACCGTAACCCAATAATTGACAAACCCAAACTTAACACTCGGCATATCTGAATTGATACAAAATGTAACCGGATATGCCACAGACGCCGGAATAATACCATCTGCGAATATAAACAATAACAGTTACAGAGAGAGAGAGAGGGACAAAAAAAGCAATGCCATCGCCATGTCATTTGAGAACGTACTCAAGGATACCCTTTTATTATGAGCGCAAACAGTAAATTTATATCACGCTCCAGTTAACATTGTAACTGTTCGCTGACAAACGATTTTGGTGGTGGGGAAGAAGTTGGTGTTGGTGGTGAAGGTGGTGTTGGCGGCGTACCTTAATATAATATATACGGTGCCTACCTGCACCGAATGCCCTGATGACGACGGCGCCGCCGACGATGATGATGGTATTTCCTTTAATACGGATAACCACCTTCACCGATATACCGGCTCTGGCTTCGTCCAGACAGGTGCTAAATCTTTTGAAACGAGCATAAAAAATAAAAACAAAATTAATGGTTGCCAGGAAATCAGCCGAAAAATGAAGAAAACGCTTGATATATGAATAGAAACAGAGGGAAAGCAAGTGAATTCCGCGAAATCCGTAACCCATTCTATAGCTGCTCTGAAATGCTAATAACTGCGAATGGACAGGGTCGCATTTGACTTACCAGTTAACTGGTTCGACCTTTACAATATGTCCTCGTTTAGGCAAATGAAACTAGACAAGACTGATGATTATCGAAGTTTTCTAGCCGATCTAAAGAAGGCTACGCTTCTCAGTTGACTCTTTAGATCAAAGAAACAGTTGCTGGCAAGATTTATTCATTCTCTTAATGTTAATGCCGTTGTCTAAGAAGATAATGAAGCCAAGGAAGACGAAGTCCATAATTACCACAACAATTTTGCTGCCACTTGTGATGCTCTTTCTTTATCGTCTGTATTCGTTATCCTTTTGATGACAGCATATAAGCTTCGCTCAATTCTTACTAAGTATCTTCCTCTCTCCTATGTTATCAATGTTATCAATGTTATTAAACGTCACATACCTAGGTTTTGAAATAGATGAAAAGGTAGGCCTTTTCCAATACCTGCTAGGTTGTTGACGAACTTAAGGCTTTCATATAGTAAAGCCGTAAAGATCTTAAGCGCGATGATGGTAAGGAGGCTTAATGTTCTGTAGTTCAATTCTTTAAGGCCTAACAGCCAGTGTCCATTACTAGAGGTGATGTCATGCAGCTGTGCTCTCAAACAATGCCACAGCAAAGTTCTCAATACAATGCTTTGACTCTGCCCGTGAATTTTTGAGTCTTTAGACTAATCTAACTTTCGAAAATCTTTGTCCTTGGTTCAAAATAAGTATGAAGTTTGATCCTGCTCTGTAACTTCCTTATTCTTTTGGCGTGAACAATTATTGTCCTGTAAGAGCAGCTCCTTTATTGCCTTGAGAGGCAAAAAGGTTGGCAGATGAAACACCTCCTTAAAGGCTTTCAAGAAAGCACTTCCGCTTGCGTCTATTTTGCTCAAAATTGTTTTTAAGACTTTTATCATTTCAGGCATTCAATAATATAAATACGACCCTGTTGAGTCCAACACTACAAGCGTGATGACAGACGAACAGTTTCAGTTCTGCCAAAGGGAATCGAACCGTGTCATTACACACAGGTGTTCTCCCCATGAAAAAGCAGTAGCAGCAGCAAGCCAAACCCACGCTCGGTTGTGGTTAAGTCCTTCAACGAATTAATCCCATGATCAGACTCCAAATTACGAAGAATGAAAAACACTTCCGCAAGGAGCAATTTCTGGTAAATATAATGAGCGCTCAAAGACGAATGACTTGTCTTCTTCACTAATTACTCAAATCGGAAGAGGGTTCCTCTGTCTTTTCTGCTCGAGGAAGAAACCATCTTTTATACACGGTTCATTAAATCCAAAGGAAATACGGCAGCGAAAGAGTGTTGCATCAATTAAGGGTCAACTTAAAGCGCAAGTGTTTATTGCGTGAATCGTCATTTCGTAAGCCACATTTTTAAAGCAGCGAAGCATATCAAAGTGTAATCAAAGTCCAGTCCTCTTCTTCATCTCCTGCCATCACCACAGCTCACTCGGTGTCCATTTAATCTGTATGCTTATGCGATTAATCTGTGTGTTTACGTTTTGCAAATTTCGCCGACCGGAACAGAGAATATTATTAATGTCGAACGGACAAAGCGATGTGGACACTATGACATCTGAAACGTGACCATTCAACACTGCTTGGCTGGGTTGGTCAATACTGCAGAGGAGTGGGAGAGAGTTATAAAGAGGAATCTTCGCTAGAAGAAGATGAAAATTTCCTTGACTGAAAAAGAACAGCACAAAATGAACAAAAACTATTTCTACAAAAAAAAAAGAATCCGATCCAGGTCACTGAGTTTTTTTCTGGAATAGGGTGCTATGACTACGTTTGAAATTTATGAAACTGATCCTTTTTGAGATTATGTTTCTGACTTCTTGCAAAGTTGCAAGTTCCACTTGGGAGGATTTTTTCTTATTCTTTCGGATTGTCGTGGTTGAGATGTCAAATGGATGAGCAGCGCACACAGCAACAACAAAAGCAGAAAAAGCCACGTTAAAGAGACGATAACTTGCAGCGTTTAAGAGTTGAAGAAGCATTGTATTATTACTTTTGACAGTGCACATGGCACTGGTGAATTAAGATATTTTCTACTTAAAGGTGAATAAACAATTTTTTATTCTGGGTTGAAGTATTGAGAAGTATTCATGTCATAGAAAAATTGCCATTCACTTTTCAGCAAAAAGAAAAAAAAACACAGAAATAAGCGATCTAAATTCGTTACTCACAGGAAAGAGGAAGAATTTATGTTTTTTAAAGTTCACAAAGAGTGTTTCGATGATGAATGGAGTTGTGAACTTTTGCGTGGTCAGGTCTTTCTATGGTTAAGATGGACAAAATGACGATTAATTACAAACAAATGGGGCGCTGCTGGTTCTATCACTGATATAACCGGTTATTATCATACTTGAATATGTGTATCTTGAGTTTCGTTTCCTAATTCCTCGGGTGGCAAATTAATTCGCAAAATCTTCAAATTAATCAAGCAAACAACTTCTCAGAGTCGGTTGCACCATACCTATTCCGGGCTAACACGGTTGGCATCTTCGAAGAAATATGGTCTAATGTCACACCGTTCAGAAATGGAGCACACCGTAAAGTCACTTTGTCGGGATTCAAAGGCATCTCTTTGACCACTTGCGATCTTTTGAAGAGGCGTTGATTTGGTCGAATATTTCAGCATAGCCGAGTCCTGAGACTGTTTGGCGCTTCTCCAAGACGTAGATGTAAATCAGACCTTGTGAATCAGAAACGGTGGCCATCACCTTCCAGACCGATGCAACAGTCTTCGCTTTCACTGTTTTAACTGATTTTTAGTCATATTTTTTAGTCATATTTTTTTACCTTCATGGAGTCCTTCAATACGGAATCAAAAAGTTGACTCTTGTTATGCTTATGCGCAAGACGATTGTTGATTGGCAGTTGGCACCTAAGAAGCAGATGAATACGAGTGTACCACGACCGGGCTCAAGAGATAATCGTCTTGCTTGCATATTCCATTGGGTTATACGAGGGTAACAGCTGTAATAAATGTGATATTCTTTACTCTACCATCATCTACCTTCACGGTCAGTTCATACTGGTGAATTTAACAAGCCTCGAACCTAATCTTCTTAAGAGTCCTAACATAACTAACTCTTTCCAACTGTTGCCTTCAGGAGGCTGCTGAAGATTCATTATCTACAAAGAAGAATGTCAAAAACCACCCAATGTAATGATCCCAATTTAGTGTTGTCCTCTGCAAGTCCAACTTTCTCTTCCACATCCTGGCCAAAAAACAACAAAAATTTAATACCTACACTGTTCTGCACCATTAACAACTTTTCTCGTTTTCTATTTCTTCTTCGAACAAAAAGGCAATTAAATTGCTTGCTAATTTTTGTGTCCTTGTTTATTTTTAACATTTTCTATTATTATGCCATGAGTTCAAAAAACCTAAGCACGACTAAAAAAGGACATTGCAGGAAAAACATTAGACAGACTGTGTAATCTTTCGTGCGTTTCTAATTAGGAAGCCTGCTTTTGTCTAGCGCACGTAGACAAGTGTATGTTTCTTTTTTTTCTGGAAAGCGATTAATTTTGAACGATTTTACGTTGACTAATGGCAATGGAATCGAATCGGAAATTGTGCGGGTGACTGCCTTGACACAATTTCCATTTTATATGCCATACTTAAAGCCAGTTTGAAAATCGTATCCGATGCGGAAGCAGCCCCAAACCGAAAGCCCATAGGGATCCGAGCATTTGGTCAGATTATTTTCCATAATAAATTTCACTTTCTATAAATGAAATTGTACTCGTAGGCCAATGAGACTGGATGAGGGGAGTGTGAGTGGTTAAATATGGTTCGGAGCTATTAAGGAATCAAATGTCTTCTTGTTGCCAAATATTGATCAACAAATAATAACAAAAGCAAATCAACACAACACTGATTCATGATGCTGCAAAAAGCGCCTTTCTCACCATAACCCAGGTCCCGATTTTCCGGATGAAATATTCTTGCACAATCTAGTGAAGCGTGTTTGTGCTTGTATGGAATAACACTATAGTATATTCACTACAAATACTCATGGATGCGTATCCTTTGTGTTTTACTGAAGGTATGTTTTTTTTTTTTTCTAAAATGGATTAACAGGGTGGTACAGTCTCCATTTAAAACTGTATGTTTTTATGTTGGCATGACTTTGCATAGGTTTATGATTTTCCGAAAAACTAATTAATAGGTGTCTCGTTCACTGATTTTGAGAATTCTTTAAATAATTCACTTTACTACGGATTTTAATAGAACTGATGGTTACTTTTTTTTATAACGGGCTTTTAGGTTTATTATTGTTGAGACGAATCCTTTCAGAACTATTTCCGTCTTTAAAAATTGGTAGAAATTAAATCTTCACACAAAAAATTAGTTCATTAGTAGATAGCATTTCGATCATAGTATGTTTGGATTTCAAGTCCCCTTAGGGTGGCGCCACAGTTCGTTGTGAACTTGGGCCTCAACCAACAGTCTCCGCCAGCCAGTCCCTAGCTAGCTGTCTCCAGTTTTGCAGTCCAATTTGATTGAGGTCCTCTTCCACTTGGGTGCGCCTTCCCTCCGTTTCCGAGGCAAAGGTATTGTTGCTTCGTAATTAAATGTTTTTCTATTTAGCTGGGAAGTCACCCCGACATACAACCCCAAACCTAGAGTAACAGCATTTTATGTGACTGTACTTGATGCCCTCTACTTCAAGTATGTCGAAGTAGCCCGTATAAAGGTGGGCACCAAGTAGTTCGGCCTAAATGGAACTGAGGACGCCACCGTTGATAAAAAAAAAGAGTTCTTCCGCTACCGTCACTTGTTGGAAGTGCCTTGATACGAAAACTCCTCCGCTGTGAGGTAATAGTAGCAACAGCCTACTCCGCTTAGACCTGTCAACCATGGGAGACCCTTCTGCGAAAAGAAGTTTCACGATCACATAGATCTAAGCTTCATAGTAGTCACCGTAAGCCCCTCCTCCGCGTCAAGGATTACCATAGGGAGGCGCACGACCTACGCAGCAAACAAACCGTAGTAAGACTTGAAATTATGTGATTACCAAAATGTCAATAGATCTATGCGTTGTATGCCTTACCTTGTTGTTAACATTTGAATTCAGCGAGACTGACATCCAAGATCGTCATATAAAATACCCTAAGATGTCGAAAGATACAAGTCTATTTGCTGAGAAAAACATCGAATTGATCCTTTAAGGTCTATGCGTGCACTCTCAATTACGGCTCGTATATAGTCTCACTAAGGTGCTGTATGTGATCTTAGGTGTCCAAATTTGCGAGCGATACTAGAAAAAGTAATTTCGACAGGTGGATTATACTAATTTAAGTCTCTCGAATCTCATAAAATGCTGTATGACGTTAAAAATATGAACAACTAGATGACCCTTCTGTAAGGGTGTGAGTCCTAACTTGCAGTTCAATTAGAGTCATTATTACAATCTAAAAGGCACAAGTGAAAATGTTTCGATAAGATAAAATACAAGTTTGCCTTTATTTTAACCTTTTCATAACAAACAATTTTTTTCGAGTCACTAATGTGTTTCAAACTAAGTATTTAGCGTGTACTCTTTTACTCAATTGGATGAACCACCGTCGTCGCTTCTAGAACCATAGCAACAACACTTTCCTCTTTCGCAAGTACCTGAGCCATAGGCTAAGTTGATGCAAAGTTGATTGCATCTTGCTGGCGATACTTTATCCCATGACATGCTATTTTTCGCGCAATTCTGGACCAATGCGTCTCCCTTACAAGCGGAAATTGAAATGACGGAGCAGCTGATAACCACGCTGACAAAAAGAAATGTTGTTAACTTAAAAACCAGGAAATAGAAAACAAAAATTATTAAAAACCAAAGTTTTAAGCAATATTAAATATTTAACTACCTTCATAGTACTTTTTTTAAGTCTCTAGTAAGGTTTTGAACGTTTGTTTCTATCGCACCAAGTGTTTCGGTCAATTTGCACTGATGTATAAATTGTTTCAGCTTTTTATAGCAATGCACAAGCTCAACTAATGGAGAAGATCAAATTCAGAACTTTCCAAAGTTTCAATTACAGCACGACTTTTGCCCCTAATGTCAATCACTATCATGGTCAAAAGTTAGTATGCACGACTGATAACAGCAGCCATCTAGGAAATTCGTTCACAATTTTTCTTATGACATCTCACTAACACCGGACTGATAAGTAGGTAGTTTCGAATGACATAAAAAAAGAGGCATAGCCAGTTGGAAATTCCAGTAATGATGCTCTGAGAAAAAACCAATCCGCTTTGCAATAAGATGATAACATTTCAATGGGTATGTTGATTAAATTTCGATTATGAAGTATTTATTAATTTATAAGAACAGGGTGACTGGTGTGGACACTTTATGAAATAACACTGAAACTGAAACTATCTTATCATAGTATCTGTAAATTTAATGATTATGTTATGTTGATTATGTTGACAAGAGTAACATAAAAGATGTGGGTTCAATTCTTACTCGTGTCTAAGAAGTTTTTATTTCATCTTGCATGCATACTGCCTCTTACAAAGTACTAATAAGGCTTCCAAGAGTATAATTTGCAACAGAAAAATGCACTGTAGTTCCCTTCAATTTCTTAGAGGCACTGACGGAATTGGTTGAAAGTGTAAGCGAGTTAGGCCTTGCGTCTTAAGACCTATTATTATTATGGTTTGCTCAAATCCCGTTTTACCTACGAGCTACAAGGTCAAAAATTGCACTCGAATACTAGAGACGAAATTTTGGCTTTCTTATTATTTCTTGTACTAATTCATATCCTCTGCCCTTGATTGGCACTTCGAAAATCATAAAAGCAAATACTTAAATATCAAACACCCTGTTCATCCAGTAAACAAACTCTCCACGTCTAAGCCACATCCAGCACAGCGTCTACAAACCGCATTGATTTCAGTTTCCAGCACATATTTGTTGGGCTATGATCTGTTACTTTTATTTTTTGCTGGCATGAAAATTAACTGAATTGGAAAATTGTGCCTTTTGTGTCGCAGAAATAAAGTTTGGGTGAATGTCAATGTGTAAAAATAAGTGGTAGATGGAGCCAGCAGCGAGGACAGGGAGAGGGTTTCATTGATTTTCAATAGAAATGTTGATATTCTTCTAAATTCCACCGAATGTTTTTGTATGTGTGTGTTTTTCTTGTAACTCTTATTTTGTTTGTTTGTTGTTTTTTTTTTTTTTATAAAAACAAAATGTATGATATTTTTTGAAAACATTTGTTGGTTTTAGGGATATCGATAGATAGACCGTTTTTTGTTAAGGATTTAGAGTTTAGAAGTAACAAGGTTTTAGGAAAAAATGTATATTTTTGCCAGTTGCACTAAGCACTGAATAGGGTTTAAAGTAAATACAGGAAAAGTATTTAAAGAAAAACTAACAAAATAATAATATGGCTAACGACTAACTTCCCAGAGTAGAAAAATAAGTGATATGAAATATTACAATGTATCAATAAATGTGAAAGTTTGTACGCGGTCGGAACATCACGCAAAAACTATTGAATCAAACAGATTTTTTACCGATACAAAATCATAAATATTCTATTCCTATACTCATATGACCATATGTTTTTCCTTGAAACCCCGATAATTTATATCCGCTTAAACTACTTTTTCAACTGTTTATCAAGGGGCACGTTAGTGCCCAGCCAAGTTCTCTAGCAACTTTGACACTACACCCTTATGTACAGGAAACAACTCAGGACATTTTCCACACCCCTCTAATTTCTATACCAAAGAAGCCAAAAGTTTCAAACTCACATTATTTGTTAAGCTAGTCAAGAAAAAAGCATCTCAGTAAATTTCAGATATTAAGCATAAGTAGTTTCTAAGATACAATGTTCCAAAAATCACGAAAACCTTAACTGACTGACTGACTGATTCACTCATTGACAGATCATCAAAATTATGAAGCACTTCCCGTTGCAATAGAAACTTGAAATTTGGCACAGTGAAAAAATTGGCACAAAGGAAAAAATTTGCATTTTTTTAATCAGGGGGCGTGGTAGCCACCTACTTTTACATTATTAATTTAAATTATATGGAGCACTTTGGAGTACAGTAGAATCATGAAATTTGGCATACAAGTACAACGTGCAATAGAACAAATTAAATATGAAATTTATGATTTTCAACTGAGGGGGCGTCGTACCCACCCATTTAAAAATAATGGAGCACCTCTGATCATCCTTCTCAACAGAAGAAGAAGAACAGAAGGCAACGCTGTGAAGTGCTGTAGTCGTTTTTTATTTCGCTCTTATTTTGATTATTATTTTTCATTGTTTTTGCCATACAAATTAATTATAAATTGTGTTTTTTCTAAACTTGACATTGTAACTGACTCATTTATTGATTAATTAACGAAGTGTTCAAACTAATAACTTATAAACTGAGCCGATAACAATCAAAGACAAAGTGATCTTCTTGCCTACATAGTGCATTCCACACAGTTGCTGCTTTCAGTAATTTTATTTTGGCATCGTCAAAAATATCGACTAAACCCCTTTCCTGGTGAGTGACATTTTTGTATATGTTCTGCCTTGAAGCATGTGAGACTGCATTACATATATCCGAAGCCGTACAATTTTGATGTCGTTTCATGTTGAATTCAATACTTTCCACCTGGGCTATTAATTTTGATGTACCGTACCGGCTGCCGATTGCATTAATTGGATAAGTTTTCAGATGATTGTGACAGCGTTATTTTGATAAGTACAATAACAACAACATCTCATTAATATTTTTGACAACAAATATCATTCAACGACTACATTACCGACGACACTATATTATTGGTTTGTGTATACACATAAAAGGTAAACTACAATTTCCGAGTACACTAAGAATCGAAATTTTTCAAACTCGAAATTTTTCAAACTAAAATTGAAAATAAAATTTTCAAATAAATTAAACAAAATGTCTGACTGCGGAAAATGCCTTCAATTATGCGATTATATGATTGACTCGATAATGTGCCATGGCAATTGTCACAGAACTTTTCATGTCCATTGCATAAATGCCAACTTTAGTTCAATCAAAGTTTTTAACAAAAATAAAGGATTTTATTATTTTTGCGACGATTGCGATCCATTCGCTGATAAAAATATTACCCGTGACCTTTTATCCAACACAACGATGATACAGAACCTACAAAAGCAGTTGAATCAACTTATTGATAAAGTAGACGATTTTTCAAATTGTTCGCTTGTACAGCGTAAATAAACAAGGAGCGTTACGTCGAATGCAGGCAAACGTAAGAGTAATGAGTTGGACATGACATTGGCTCATCCTTCAAAAAAGATAAACTCAGAGACAGAGGTACAAAATGTACTAAGCCTAATGGACTCTACTGATGCAAATAAATCCCCTTCAGAAACACAACAATTAAATGTATCACCTATTGTATCAGGTCTTAAAGTAGTTGAAGGTCAAAAAATTATTTTTATTTCTAAGCTTGATCCTGCAACAAATGCTTTAGATATCAAGAACTTTATCAAAGCCAAAATTGGTACATTGGATCATGTACTTGTGGAAAAAATGTTCCACAGAAATTATTCTAAATACTCGTCATTTAAGGTTAGATGTCCGGATTCTGTCTTTCATCTACTTAGTTCTATTTCTTTTTGGCCCACCGGAATTATTATGCATGAGTTTGAGAACAGAAATTCCAAAAAACAATCACGCCATTTTCCACAACCACTGACAAAGTATGCCTACAACAACAGCAAAAACTGATGATTTATTATCAGAATGTAAACGGACTACGAACTAAAACTAATCAGTTCTATATAAATGTAAACAACTTACCTCACGACGTAATTGTGTTAACTGAAACCTGGCTATGTAACTCAATTGCTGACACAAAACTCTTTGACAAGAACTTTCAAGTTTTTCGGCGTGATCGATATTCAATTGACGAATCTACAAGAGTTGGAGGAGGATTATTAATAGCTGCTAAAAATCTTTTATAAGTTCGTTGGTAAATGATTTCCAACAATTTGACTTCGAAATGATGAGCATAAAAATAAAAATGGATTTCGGTAGCCTATATGTAGTTGCTGTCTACATACCACCAAGTTCCAACTACAATATATACAAACAAATCTATGACAATTTGGAAAATTTATTTGAAAATATAAATGCTGAAGATGAAATCTGCGTATTAGGTGACTTCAATCTACCTAATCTTGATTGGTCCAAGAATGACAATAACGAAGAATATTTTCCGACCAACCCATCTACTGATATCGAATTTTGCACAGTCGACACAATGGCCTCTCTAGGACTCATTCAGCTGAACTCAATCAAAAACCACAATAACAAAATACTGGACCTTATTTATATTTCTGACATCGTAAATGCTGACACTGCTGTTATTCAAAGCGACATAAAACTTTTAAAAGAATATAGATGGTGTGTTGTTTATCTCCATGTTTGCTACTTTATTATTATTATTTTATGTTTATTTCTAAAAGTTCTGAAACGCGTCGCTGACTTTATTTATAATAATATTAAATGTTTGCATTATAAAGTTTAAAATAAATTGTTAATTTTAAAACAAAGCTTAACCGTTTTTATTTAGAAATAAACATAAAATACATTTTAAAAGAAGACCGACATCATCCTGCGTTGACAATATCCTTAAATTTAAATATTTGTAATCTTGATACCTCTTGTGATAAGCAAATTGAATTTGACTTCAAAAAATGTGATTGCAATCAACTTTTTACCGACTTAAATCATTTGGACTGGGATTCAATATTTATAAATTTGAACTTAGATGATATGGTATTGAAATTCTATAAAATATTATTTAATTGCTTTCTTGAGAGCGTACCTCTTCGTAAAATTAAAGCCAAAGATAATAATCCACCATGGTTTGATCGGCATATTAAATGCTTAAAAAATAAAAGGAATAAGGCGTGGGTAAAATATAACGAATCACATACTGATGTTGATTATGGTATCTACCAAGAAATCAGAAATGAATTTGTTAACTATTCAAATTGTCTTTATAACGAGTTTGTTGCAAATACTGAACGGGAACTTAAGACGAATTCACGAAATTCTTGGAAATATGTTGACTGTAAGCGAAAATTTGACGGGTACCCTCCAAACATGACAGAACTTTCGAATATGTTTGCTAATTTTTTTAAAAGTGCGTATGAAGATTCTTTTTCTACAAATCACAGCTCAATAGATTTAACAAATACTTCTCAGTTTCCTCACTTGGCTCAGATAAATCTAATAATCTCTGGATTTACTATACAAGACAAAATTCTAAAACTTGACCAAAGCCTTAGTCCAGGCCTTGACGGACTGCCTTCATTTATGCTAAAAAAGTGCGTTAAATATCTTTCGTACCCATTGTGTATTCTGTTTAACCAATCATTTAATTGTTCCCATTTTCCACTCTTATGGAAATATGCATTTCTAAAACCAACGCATAAGAAGGGTCCCAAGCATCTTATATGCAACTATCGTCCTATAGCTAAGCTGTCTGTTATACCAAAATTGTTTGAAGCCATTGTTTGTGATGTTCTTTCCTTTAACTGTTCTTCTGTTTTTTGTGACAATCAACATGGTTTTGTGAAAAAAAATCAACCGTTACAAATCTACTCGAATTAACAACATATTGTATTGACACATTCGAAAATAAACAACAAGTTGACTGTGTATTTACAGACTTTAGCAAAGCATTTGACAAACTTAGACATAAAGTACTTTTAGGGAAATTAGAAAAAATTGGACTAAATGATAAACTAATAGCATGGATATCTTCTTACCTAACAAACAGATATTATTGTGTTGTGTTCAAAAATGACTATTCCAATCCGTTTATTGTCAATTCTGGTGTACCTCAGGGTAGCCACCTTGGTCCATTGTTATTTGTTCTGTTTATAAATGATCTCCCATCTATCTTAAGAAATTCTATGACGCTAATATACGCTGATGACGTGAAAATATTTCGAAAAATTAATTCCTTAACGGACTGCGAACTATTACAAGATGACCTACTTCGTCTATGGGAATGGTGCAATACAAATCGTTTATTGTTAAACATTGATAAGTGTAAAACGATGAGTTTTACACGTAAATACAGTATTCTTGACTATAACTATATGTAGGTTAAATTCTTCAAACCTCGAAAAATTGACTCACTTCTCAGACTTAGGTATCATTTTGGACTCAAAACTGTCTTTTACTGACCATTTCAACCACATTGTGAAAAAAGCTAATAAGACACTAGGCCTTATAAAAAGATTTGGCAGGGAATTCCGAGATCCTTACGTCCTTAAAACTCTGTATGTATCGTTTGTCAGATCTGTCCTTGAATACGGTTGTATAGTTTGGGCCCCTTATTACTCGAATCATATCCATAGACTTGAAGGTGTTCAAAGAAGATTCCTAAGATTTATTTTACGATTTCTCCCACAGACACATGAATTAGCTTTGCCTTCCTATTCCGTTAGGCAACAACTTATAGGTCTTCCATCGCTTACTAGTCACCGTAAGTATTTGCAACTCTGCTTTATTGTTGGAATTCTGAATGGATCCATTTCATCTCCATCAGTTTTGTGTCGATTCCACTTTAATGTAAGCCGAAATTACTTCAGAAATCGAGTGCCAATCCGAGCAAATCTTAGCCGATCAAACTATGGTTCTAACAGTCCAATTAACCAGTTAATAAGCATATATAATGAAAATGATTTTCTTTCAAATTCTATTAATCAAAATATCAAATCAGATAGCTTCAAAATACATTTTTTCTCTCACTATTTAAATAATTCTTAGCTTTATGTGTCATAATATTATTATTAGTAATGTTTAAAGTATATTTTAATGTATAGAATATATTTATATATATATATATATTTTGTTTTTTTTTAGATATAAGTTGTGTTTGTAAACCTAGCGTTAGTATTTAACGTAATTGAATAAATAAATAAATAATAAATAAATATTGTAATTTGGCAAACTAGCAATTCTGCCAGTCTCAGAAATAAAATTAATTTTTAGATTTTTCTGCTAAGGAGGCAGAGTACCCGCCCATGTTTTATGAATTAATATAATATAAAATGAACACCAAAGAAGAGTTAATAAATTTTAATATTTTTCACACAGAAGTAGTTGTACCAGCCCATTTTGAAATATTTTAGTTATATGTAGGTATATAAGCACTTCTTATAATTAATTACATGTCTTTCGAGATTTTCACCTTATCAAAAAAAAATGATATCACACCAAAAACATAAATGTAAAAAAAGAGCCAAGTTCTCCCGTACAAAAATTCTGCCTAACAAATCAGCCACGAAAAGTAATGAGATCTAAGAGAACGCCAAGTTCTCAGATTCAGCAAGTCTACGAGTACTTGCTGAATCTGAGAACTTGGCGTTGCAAATGTTTTAATTTAAGTGGACTTACATCGAATCAACTCTTAGTTTTGAAAGAAACTTGTAAACTAATGTAAATTATGTACTTAATTTTTTTTTACTTAGGTAGCAAGTTTTCCAAACTTTAGTAGGTTACTAAGAGAAAACCTGCCAAGTAAAAAAAATTAACTAATTTTTTAGTCAGTATTCTATATTGAAATATGTAAATACGATCATTTATTCACTTTATTAATCTACACTAATATATAAAGCTGAAGAGTTTGTTTGTTTGAACGCGGTAATCTCAGGAACTACTGGTTCGAATGGTATAATTCTTTTTGTGTTGGATGGCGCCTTAATCGACTTAGACATTAGGCTACATAACATTAAGCTGTGACCAATAGCAGCGAAGAATCTGTGGAAAATGTGGAAAAAACGGCAAAAAATATACATTTTTCTGCGTTTCAACGCACTTATCTCAGGAAGTACTGGTTCGAATGGTAAAATTCTTTTTGTGTTAGATGGTCCATTAATTGAGGAAGACTTGAAGCTATTTAACACTAAGCTGTGACCAATAGCAGCGAAGAATCTGTGGAAAATATGGAAAAAACGGCAAAAAATATACATTTTTCTGCGTTTTAACGCACTTATCTCAGGAACTGCTTTATGAAATTGAACAATTTTTTAAATGTTGAATGGTCCATTTATCAAGGAAGGCTTGAAGCTATATAAAATTTAGCTGCGACCAATAGGAGCGAAGAACTTGTGTAAAATGTGGAAAAAACGGCAAACAATACAATACAATACAATATAAAGTTCGTTTGAACGCGGTAATCTCAGGAACTACTATTTCGAATTGTAAAATTCTTTTTGTGTTGGATAGTCCATTAATCGAGGAAGGCTTTATTCTACTTCAAATTAAGCTGCGACCAATAGCAGCGAAGAATCTGTGGAAATGTGAGAACTGAGATTTTTTTCTCAGATCTCTGAGATGAAATTATTTTGATTCGATTTCTCACTCAGCTATTTGACGTGGCTGACATATGTGCAGCAACAATTAGTAAGTTAACCATTAAATCTCAATGATAACTGAGAATTATGTTCCACCAAATGATTTTGCCTCAGTCAATGCGACATTGAGATCTCAGTGAGATGTTGTTAGGTGGAACCGGCCTAATAACTGCTCAAATTAGAATTTTGAGAGTTCAATTGATTTGTGAATGTGATTGATTGCACTATTTGTGCAGATTATTGTGTTTAAACAATATCATTTTATGTACTTCTTAACTAAAAAATATGCTCAGTTTAAAGGAAAAAAAAATTACTTAACGAAGAGATATTAGAATTATTAGGGAGAGTTCACCCAAGGGAATGCTTTAAGTATGAACAACTGAAGGGAATCATAAAAAATGCTCAAATTTTTCAAGTTCAAGAGAATTACGACCTAGGGAGAGTTGACTGCAATGCAATTTTACAGTAACTTCCGAACAAAATTCCCACGCGCGCATGATGCACAAGTCGAGACGATACTCTGGCCGGTGGACGAGGGAGAGGCGGACGAAGTCGCGGGCAACTGCTAGTCAATTAAATAAAGAATAAGTTGATATTTACTTTAGAAGTAGCTTTAAGAGAATAATTCGCATACGCAGGTCGCAGCTCATATGGACGGACCTTTAGTAATGTAGATATTTTTTCAGACTGCAAAAAATCGTGAAAAAGGCTTAGAATTATGTAATCAAAGCTGTTAGAAACACTCACAATAAAAGAACCGGATTGGAATTATTAAACAAAATTTGTAATTAGATTCTTGTTTGTTTCTTTGAAGTGGTTTCAAGTTCAACAAAACCACGTAATTAGCAGCTAAAAATAAAATCAAAACAAATCTTAAGGGTGTGTGAAAAAAAATCAATTAAACAAAAAAATGTGTCTCATTATTGTTGTTTCTTTTGGGGTGTTAAAAATATGAGAATAAAATCGTTTTGCATAACACTGCAGAATTCTTACATGAACGGCCTGATCGAAAGGTAAACAATATCCGATTAGCTTTAAAAGGAAAAATGAAGAAGAAAGTGAATAAGATCAGTGTTGCTCCAAGATGGAACTGTATTTATCGTTTATGAGAAAAACAAAACTTCATTTCATTAATTTTTGAAAAAGTAAGAAAAGTGTTAATTTTTTTTAATTTTTTGTTGTCAATCTTGGAGGAAGTGCGTACACCCAAGTCGTAGAAATTATGTCTTATCATTTACTTTTAATTATGAGTTTTCTTTAGCGCAATCTTATTCTTATATCCTAACCATTGTCATTTCATTATCATAAGCTCCTTTATAATGCTGCCAAAACACTAATCACATAATTTTTTCCTCCGTTATGTATGTAAATGATTCAATTAAAAATGAAAACTTCGAATTTGCATTTATATAGGTAGGTACTATTTGATTTTAAAAAATCTCCCAATCGATCATAAATCAAGAGTCCTTGTCATATTGTATAATTCATTGAATGACCAAATTAAACGATATCCTTCAAATAATTTCGAATAAAATTTCCAAATCAAATTCAATCGGACCACATCCACAATACTAACCGACCGAACGACATCAGATACCAACTTCGTTTCCACCATTTTTTTAATACCCTAATCGTTTTGCATTTTCGTATTTTCCTCTTTATCTATATGGCCCCGTTATCATTGTCCTGCACTTCTGGCTCTTAGAAGGCAAATTATTCAATTCAAGAAGTTTTCGCAACTTTAAAGAAGGAATTTCTCTTATAAAATATAAAATATTTTGCATCATTGTCGTTCGTCAGTGGGTTGCAATCGTCGGTTGTTGGTCTGTCTTTTTGTCCATTCTACGAAAAATAGCTTTAAGGAATCCACGTCTTTGAGGAGCACGGTGGCGGCGGCGTCGAGAGCGGAAAGAATCTATACTTCAATAGTTTTGCACGTTTAGTTCGTGAAGTTTTCAATGGAAATTTTCTTCCAGCAATAGACATTGACGAGGTATGTGTCAGCTCGGCGAACCGTTCTGCGAGATACTTTTCACCGCGCGCCGGAGTGAAAGAAGCAATCTCCAAGTGCTTTGGGAATAGTTTCGAACATTCGAAATTCAACATCTGTATCTGCAGCCAATAACAATAACAAGTCACTTTTTGTGCTTGTTGTTTTCTCCATAAGACGTTCACGTTCATCTTTGGCTACGCGGTTCGTACGATTGGGTTTTGAAAGAAAGAAGAAGAAAGACAAAAATAGGAAATTTTATACGGCTGGTATTTTAAGTGCACTATGCAATTTTCTGTTTCCTCGGGTTTCATGCTCCGGCAAAGTTCTTATGGACCAGCCGTGAGTTCCATTTGATTCCGTCTTCTGCTAACCGGAAGGATATACATAAGGAGTGCGGGATTTCTGTTTGAAAAGAATGCACAAGAAAGTAGGATGGAGGGAGTGAGTAGATTTTTTGTATAATTTTCTTTAAAAAAAAAATTAAAAACTTTCGGGTGGGATACATTCTTGTTCTCATATTTTTTTAAGTTGGTTTGTGTGAAACCGTGACGAAATGGGCAGGGGAAGGAGTACAGTGTTTTTTTATTTACATGCCCCCAGGAAGCCTCGCTTCTTTTTCATCCTTCTACCAGCAAAGCTCGTCAATGAGTCTTTGTTTGTTTGTTTGCGTTTGGAATTCGTGCCAGTTAAAGTTGGGATGGATGTGAAACTTTCTGTTATTTTCAGTTTAATTTTTAATGGAGAGTATTGAGATTGTTTAATTTTTGTTCTCTTATTATTATTATTATTATTTTCATTTTTGTTTTTGCTGAGAAAGAAAACCATGAAACAACATTTCTTTCTTTTTATTTAATTTCAAGAAATGAGAAAATTTCGTCCTCGTTTTGTTGTTGATATATGAAGAACCTATTTATGTTTTTTTTTTAGCTCAAAATTAATGGAGGGTGTTAGTGTTTTGTTAGAGACAACTCAATTTGAACAACTCTTCTTAAGTTTCTCCTAAACAATAGAGTCTGTTTGCTTCCTAAGGGTCGAGAGTCGAGACTACACTCGGAAGAGGAGTCTTTCGAATGGGTATTTACGGAAATGGTTTGAAGGGTGTGTTTTTTGTTCCTGATTTCTTTTGAATTTTTTTTTCAGGTTTGATGTGAATCATAAACCTCAATTTAATTTCATGAAAGAAAACAATCAATAAATCATAGTGGCGTTCTTTTTTTCAAAAAACAAAATAGATTGAAACCAAGGAAATATTGAAATATAAACAGGAGTTGTATACTTAGCCAACTTCATTTCCATTCAATTTCTTACTTGCGACACATAGAATATGAGGCAAGTGTTGTATTCGTAAAAAATAAACTTGAGATGTCGATCAAATATGACATTACGATGTTAGAAAAGTCCAAAACAGTTGGTCCGGCGATTTCTTCCGTCTTCTGTCTGTCTTTCTGTAAACGCACTTAAAGTCTGAGCCACTGGTTCAATTAATAATTCGGAATTGAGTCAATTTGGGCGCATCGCTTTTTTCAATTTTATTTTTAAGATCAAAATTTAGGTGGCTAGTGGCTACAAAAACGTCATAGTAGAATCGCAGTCAATGCTGGGGATTTGGAAAGACCATTTCTGTAGACTGTATAACGGCGACGACGAACAAAAATCCGACACCGTCAGACAGGAGCCTTTTATCATACAAGATGACAGCCAACAATTCCGTGAACCCGTCCTAGAAGAAGTGAAAACGGCAATATCACGGCTGAAATCCAACAAAGTCGCTGGAGCAGATGGTCTAGCTGCCGAGCTGTTCAAAGCAGCAGGCGACGATCTAGATAGGAGCATGCTCCAAATCATCTGTAAGATATGATCGGAGGAATGCATGCCCGATGAATGGAACCTCAGCATTGTTTGCCCGATCCTGAAAAACGGAGATCCTCTAAACTGCTCCAAGTACAAAGGAATCAGTCTACTTAACATCGCCTATAAGATCCTCTCTGCCGTAATATGTGAACGTCTGAAACCTTTCGTCAACAATCTGATTGGTCCTTATCAATGTGGGTTTAGGCCAGGAAAGTCAGCCATCGACCAAATTTTCACGTTGCGGCAGATCCTGGAAAAAACTTATGAACTCCAAATCGATATCCACCACCTCTTCATCGATTTTGAGGCCGCGTATGACAGCTTCTACAGAGACGAACTGTATAAAGCTATGTCTAGTTTTGGCATCCCTGCCAAGCTCGTTCGCTTGTGCAAAATGACGATAGAGAACTCACGCTGCTCCATCAAGGTTGGCAACGAGCTTGTAACGAAACTGCTGTTCCTAACCCACCCTATGCGATGTCATGCTTTTCCAAATAGTTTCATTGATCCACAGGATCTCAATGATTCTCAAGGAAAAGGTGGTTTAGGTTGTCCAGTCGACCGAGTGCGGGTAGGCACGCTAGCGATGGCCATTAGGCTTGCTCGTCGGAGGGGTGGGATCTTGCACCTGCCACTGGACTGTCGTTCACCTTTAAACGTGCCTGAATACATTAAAGGTATAAAAGAAAAACTAAAACTGCCAAGCAAAACTACAACTTTTATCAAACAACACTTCTTTCATGGAACTTAAGATGTAGTTAGTTCCTGAGTGTAACCCTCCCACTGTTTGTTGCTGTAAGCAAAAACGCCATGGTTACCGCACCACTCCGTATTATATCGCGATAAGCCCTATACCGAAGTCTAGGTAGCTTTAAACCTGACTTATTTTTCCACCGTCAAAACTACTCCTCATTTCCCTACTTCTCAAAGCTCACTAAAAACTATCTTATTCGTAAGTCATCATATATGTCAGTAACGCACCAAACATTTCATATACATTTATATTTCATAATCATAATATTTATTCAAAGTAAAATTGGTATAAAAAGAAAATTATTTGTTCATCGATCTTATATGTATATGTAAGATTTTTGTTTAATCCAATATAAAATCTTAACTTTTTAAATTGAGGTCTTAAAAGAACTTAGGCTTCGTTGAATAGCATTTAAAAACAAGAAATTAATTAAATTTTGTTTGATATGCAACCTAATCAAATCTCCAATTATAATCTAAATTTAATTCAAAACTAAAGGGCAGTGAACTTTCATATGGTTCTCTTAATTGTAGGTAATAGATAAAAAAAAAACTAAATTAGAAAAGCAAATCACTGTCGACATCACTCAACGTTATAAGAACGTATGCATATGATTTTTATAACGATACGTGAGAAATAAGAGATTATTCTGTTGTTAACATAAACTCTTAGTTCTCTCATTCAAATACTAAAATTATCTATTTTAAATTGCAATTGATCAAATCAGCAACATTATCAAGAGCCAAAAATTACTGTTTAAAGCTTACAACATAGGACTCACCGTGTCTCTCCTCCATCGAAGTAGTGCGCACAACTTTGTTGGTAGGTAAGATGAGTGGAATCGTTGAGTTGAATTCTAAACTCTTATACTAAAATTCACTAAATATTAAAAGAAATTATGTTAAAACATGTATGCTGAGATGAGTATCGAATGAGTTGGAAAGTGTACTTATCTTTAATGTTTGAGTGATTACGATTTTAGTGTGTCATACAGTTTAATTTACGATGTTTAAAAAGAAAAATGTAAAAATAAAACAGATGATCTCCGGGCTTCGACGGCGAAGGATTATATTGCGGATGATGACGATGGCTGAGGCCGCTTGATGGCGTTGCCTGAGGTTAGTTTTGTAGCGCGTTTAGGGCTTTGTATATTTATGTTGCGGTGAAACACGAATCACCGGTCGCTTTCGTGTTTGTAGACACGCGGTCGAAATGAAATCCCCGCTCTACACCTCCCGGCCTTAAATTCGGCGACACCTCAACGACACACGACTCCGGTCCTGACTTCGTCTAACCAAGGGGCCACAACTGGCTCGCTTTATGGAGTCTGATCGAGTTTCTCGTTGGTGTGAACTGAGGAGCTTTCGGGCCTCCGACGCGTGTCTTTTAAGCTCGCTTACTCGGGTTACTTGTCCCCCTGACTGGCCGCGCGTCGACGACGACAACCTTGGCCTTGAAACTTTTCTCCGGGCACCAGCCAGCAAGTGCTCTACTACTTTGTGTGCACAAATGTCACTTCTTCCTAGTAAATTTCACATTGAGATTAGATCACACTTTAAAAAAAACAATCACTTAGGTTTTATGGTTTACCTTTTTGATTTCGCTTATACGAAATAATATCCACGTTATGTGTGGAAAGTTAATTCCCTGAATTTCACACTTTAACCTCTGAATTTTGGGCTTGCTTAGGCTCGGGTGTACGAAGTGTCTTACGAAGCCTCAGTACACGGTCGAACAAGGCGCTAACGAATATGATGCCACTGGTATCAAAAGGATTAAAAAAAAAAAAACTAACCATAAAATTGTTAAAATGAGCTCCTCAAGGCAGCTTACGATTGAGGATTCCTGAATCTCCCTTTCCTTGGAGCTCCGAAGCTCGGTATCGTTTTGATGCGAGATCTATACCGTGGTTTGGATCGTTTTCAATGAATTTTTAATAAAGTTAACAAATTTTCTTTATCAAATATGTTAAATCAACTAGTAAAACAATTTACTAAAATTTTCTACACCCAGTAGATTCTTTCCTTCAATCGTCGCGGCCAGTTTCTTCTTTTCGTTGTATGACGGAGAGTTGATCTTCACAAGACGATGGTTAAGGTGGAAAAGGAAATAATTTTTGCCACGTTTACTTAGGTATGGTCACCTGGAATTAAGTGAGATCGAAACGACATATCGATAGCTCGACAAGAAACGTGGTTTGTAGTGATATTGAAACGATATGGAAAACGAAGCCAATTTATATTTGGTATAAAGTGCGATTGAACGTTGTTTCGATAGCATGAAATGAAACGATATCGTGGCTGAGTTCGCGCACGCATGCATGAGTAAAAAAAATAAGGCTAGTGATGTGCAAAAAAAAATTCTTGTAGAGCAGTTACCCATACACATCTTTTACATTTCGGGAATTCTTATGCCCGAAATGGAAAAGAAAACGTCACAATTGTGCTTTTAGAATGAATTACTACTGTTAATGGATGGTCCATAATAAAAAAAATTGCTAATCACGAATGTCCTTGCCGTGAACAACTCCTAAGTTATTCCCTTTTAAATCCGTAAGTTCGTATAAACTCTTACCTACTATGCTTTTAATTAGGGCGGGGACAAATTTTGGACAAAGTTTGGAGTTCCTATTTTTGGTGGCATCGCTTAGGACAAAATTTCTTTTAAAAACTTTCTGGCCTACCTTGTATAATCGACCTTTGCTCCTGAGGTTGTAATTTTTCTCATAAATTTTGTGTGATTGCGCTAAAGAATCCTTGATTCTTTTATGGATTATATTCATTTTCGCTGATTTCGGTATAATGTTAAATTCTGGGTTGTTTACGTTATTAAGTTTTTTAAGCAATTCATAATCTGATCCATGTTCGATTTTCGTCTGGCCAAAGAGAGCTTCATGAGGCGACATACCAATCGCGGAATGAATGGTTGACCGTAACGAGCTTACGATGGATAATAAATGTTGATCCCAATGACCTTGATCTTTGCCTATATAAGATCGAATTGCGGAAAGAATTGATCGGTTGACGCGTTCGCTTGCATTCGATTGAGGGGCATATGCAACTGTTTTTACGTGTCTAGTTCCATAGTTTGTAAGAAATTTTGAAAATTCTTTCCCGGTAAATTGCTTACCTACCGTTGTCGGAAAGTAAGGACTCAGGAACTCCGAAAATTGAAAATACTTCATCTTCTAAAAATCTCATTGCACTTTCCCCAGTGGCTTTTCTTAAGGCTTTTACAAGCACAAATTTAGTCAATTGGTCAAGACAAACTATGATGTGTGTATTTCCATTCTTTGACCTTGGGTATGGACCCAAGAAATCAACATAAATATGTTGGAATGGCCTGTCAACTATAAATGCTTGACCCATAGGAGGCCTGAGGATCGAATTCGGTGCTTTTGATGTTTTGCATACCTCACATTGTCCTACAAATAATTTTACTTAAGCCGCCATATTAGACCAGTAAAATCGATTGCGTAAGCGATACAGTGTCTTGGCTATCCCACCGTGAGATGCTTTTGGAGGTTCATGCGCTAATTGAATTAACCTTTTTGTAAGCAAGGATGGAATCCAGAGCTTCCAAATGCAGTCATCTTCGATGGCGTCACCAGTACAAGGTTTGACCTTTTTATAAACGAAACCGTCTGATATTCGGAGGTCAGGTAATTGGTTTTGGTTAGTTTCGATGGTATTAATTAAATCCTTATATTCATCGGACTCAAATGCGGCATCGGTCAGGTCAATGTGTAGAACATCTCTATTATTCAAGGATACTATTTCATCTACGCTATAGATCCGCGAAAGCGCATCTGGGATTACATTTTGTGTCCCTTTCCTATGAACTATGTCGAAGGTGAAGCGTTGAAGCCTTAGGCTCCAACGTGCTAATCGCCCGTTTAAGTCTTTTTGACTCATCAGCCAACGCAGGCTGGCATGATCAGTTACGATGGTAAAATCCTGTCCCTCTACATACGATCTAAATTTCTCTACTCCTAGAACCGCAGCTAAGCATTCTAACTCGGTGATGCCATAGTTTCGCTGTGCTGGAGTTAGTTTGTGAGAGAAGTAATATATTGGCCTTTCGACCCCGTCTTCATCTTCCTGGCATAGGACACTCCCCACACCTGTCGTGGACGCATCGCACAGGATCTTGAACGGTTTTTGAAAGTCTGGATTAACTAAAATAGGGGCCGAGGTTAAAGCCAGTTTGAGTTCCTCAAATGCTTTTAAGGCCTCTGGAGTGAAATTGAAAGATTTACTCTTCTTGAGTGTATCTGACAACGGAGAAGCTAGGGCTGAATAATTGTTAACAAAACGCCTGTACCAGCCAGATAAACCCAAAAATCGTCTCACTTGTCTTGCAGTCTTCGGAATGGGAAAATCCTTAATAGCAGCAACTTTATCCGGATCTGTCTGGATACATCCATGCCCTATTATGAAACCTAAGAATTTCAATTCTTTAAAACAAAATTTGGATTTTGTCAAATTTATGGTTAGGCCCGCGTTTTTTAAAAGTGTTGCTAGCTTCGTTAGGATGGCAATATGCTCTTCAAATGTCGAAGAGACTACCAACAATTCGTCCAAATAAACATAGATGTGTTGTCTCAATTCATGTGGCACCACTTTGTCCATAAGTCGGCAAAGCCTTTGTGCGGCGTTGCAGAGACCAAAGGGCATAACCGTGAATTGATATAACGGTCTGCCAGGCACGGTAAACGCCGTCTTTTCCCTTGAAGTTTTCTCTAGTGGTCTTTGCCAAAACGCGTCCTTTAAATCCACAGTAGATATAAAGAATGTGTCAGTCTGGCGACTAAGCAGACCATCAACATGGTGAAGTGGATAGGCATCCTTTTTTGTCACTTTGTTAACTTTTCTGGAGTCGAGACAAAGTCGATTTTTACCAGGCTTTTGCACTAATACCATCGGAGAGCTCCAAGCACTTGGCTCTCTTCGATTACTCCCAACGCAAGCATCCTATCCACTTCCTCATATATGAGAGCCTGTACCGCCGCCGGAGAAACTGGGTAATGACGTTGTTTTACCGGCTCAGCGTCACCTGTATTTATTGTATGTTCTTCTAGCATTGTTTTACCGAGTCTGAATTTAGCAGCGGATGGAAACAAGCTTATAACACTTTGAAGTTTATTTGACTGATCTGAAGATAGCTCGTGAGCATTTGAATCGCGAAAACTATCTGAATTTACGGGAAATATTTCAGAAATAATCTGAGGTGCAATTTCAAAAGATCTCCAGAAATTAACACCCAGGTACAGGGATTGTTCCAGCGATGGAACTAAATAGAACGTGATTTCTTTGGAAACTCCTTTATAGGTTACGGAAGTCGTAAGTTCACCAATAATAGGTTGGTTCTGACCACTTGCTGTTCTGACTTTTGAACGGAAAGATTTAAATGAAACACCCACAGACTTAACAAGGTCAAGACATCCGGCTCCTAAGCAGCAAATGCTTGCCCCACTATCTAAAAGTCCTAGCATTTTTTTCCCGAAAATCGTAACGTTTGCATATGGCCTTACGTCATCAAAATTATGAAGTTCTGTTGCGCTTATAGCTTGATGTACTTTTCGTTTATTTCTAAATTTTTCCCTGAGCTTAATTACGCGGTTCGAGGGCTTGTTGAAGATGCGATCTCGAACATCGTAATACCTTGTTAACCGCTCATGCAACGATTGAACTTTTTGAAAAATTTTCGGAGGTGATTCATTGTTCTTATTCATTGTATTGGCAGGCGGTCTTTTAAGGAATGTGATATTTGGATTTAGATTTAATGTTTGATTAATTTCTTTGGACAACTCTGGTGAATTTGGAACATCCGGTGGATTTGAAATGGCAGGTGAATTTGGAAGGTCTGAGTGTTTAAAATTATTTATAACGGTTTTTGTTCCTGGTTCGATTGTGGAGGGCAAAACTCCCCGGTTGGATTGCCCCGGCTCTGGTTTCCCGTACATTTTGGGCATCTAACGGATGTTGTGTTTTCGAATCCACAATCGTAGCAAAACAAATGCCTTTGTTCGACAGGACATCGTTTATAGGAGTGCCCTTTTGTTTTACAGTTCCAGAAAACGAACATAATTGGTTTTCTGGGCTGTGCAAAAGCTTCTACAGCTTGTCTAGCAGTAAAATCTTCGTTGGGTAAGTCAATCTCATTAACTTTGGGTTTAGTGTGGGTGTTTGTGACCGGAAATGCTCTAGTACGCAAACTTTCATATTGATTAATACGTTTCTCTATCGTACGACACACGTATACTATTTCCTGTAAACTCTTCGTATAGAATGTAATTAACAGTTCTCCTGTCTTTCTCCTAACGTTTTGTTTAATGAGATCTATCATCTCTTGGTTTGATTTTGGTCTTTGCATTCGCGAATTCAATTTCATGATATCAAGATAAAAGTTGTCAAAAGTTTCTGTCTGGCCTTGTCGTCTATCAAACATTTTTCTGGAAATTTCGGTATCCGTTTCCAGTCTCTTATATTGCTCTAAGAGCGCTAATTCTAGATGGCGCCAGGTTGCACCAGGATTGGATTTAAGATAAATCCATAGCCCGGTTTCCACCTCACCTGCGACGAAGATGTGAAAGTGTAAGAAAATGTCATCCCACGAAACTTTATAACAGGTCTTCAATCTGTTGAGACGAAAGAGAAAATCTTCAATTGACATTTTCTCGTTGTCAAATTTAAGACCCCATTTTTTAAAATCGACCGGTCGAGTTGACGCTGTTTGATTCGACAACTGATTACTTAGACCTTCTGAATTTAGATTCAAATTGTCTAAGCGATTTATAAAATTTTGAAAATTCTCACTGGGAAAAAAATTTTCTATGTCTTCACGAGTGGTTTCAGGTGCATCGCTCAATGGTCTGTGGTTTCGATTTTCGTTCTGATTTTGAATTTGGTTTTGATTATGGTTCTGGTTTAAGTTTTGGTTCGGGTTGTTGTCTTGGTCCTGGGTCACAACTTGGTCTTGAATGTGTTCTTCCTCAGAATTTAATCTATCCTGATTCGACGCCCTTTGCTCTATAGGCAATTGGACATTGTGGTCATCGGCAACGCTTAGTCGAGGTATGCCCATAGCTCTAATTTCTTCTCTTATAATTCTACTTATCTGCTGTTCTGTTTTAAGTCTTTCTGCCTCATATTCTTCCTGACGAGCTTTTAGATCTTCCGCCCTAGTTATCCCTATTGCAGCTGTCACTATATTTTGAATATATCTTTTCAGATTCTCATCTTGAGAGAGGTTTGCTTGCCGTGATCCGGAAGCAATTTGACCATCCGCAATTTGATCACCATTAGTATTGCCTACAGAGTTAGAATTATTTCCATCGTCTTCAACGTGTGTTTTTCGCGTTGGGCGACCTACAGGTTGTTGTTGTTGTTGTTGTTTTGGTGGCATTTTAAAAATTTATTTTTAATCAAGAATGATAGAATCAAAACAAAACAAATATAATCTCTAAAGCAAAATATAAATTTTGAAAGTTTGTACTAAAGTCATCAATTGTGAGCTTAGAAAAGAGGTATAAGGAAAAGTTTGACGGTGAAAAAGGCATTAAAATAAAAAGAAGGTTGTTGATGTGTTATTACTTTTGTTTCTGTTGTTAGTTGACTCCATCTTCTAAGTGCGGGCAAGAGATAAGCGAAACTTCATGCTCATCCTCTTGTGTCACTTAGCTATATCAATAAGCTCAAGCTACCTTCAGAAACTAAAAATGTTTTTAAGTTATAAAAATAACTTTGTAGCCTTATGCAAGGATTATGTAAATTTTTTATCTTTGGGGACGATTTTGTACTTGTTATTTGAATAAAATTACTAAATTGGCTGGAACATAACTCGGGCGCAACAGGCTGAGACGTGGTCTTCTTGTACCGATATCTCACGGTCGTCCGAAGAAATCCTCCAAGCCAGTGCTAAACCATAACATAGGAACTCTATCATTCGCTCAATGCTACACTGAAAAAAATATTGTAATGAAATCTTACAATCTTACATGAATACTTCAGGCCATTGTAACATGATATACAAACAACAATTTTTTTGTCTTAAAAAACTTTTAGAAATATGCAACAAGAAGTTCTGTTTAAGCAACTATACTCCTGGACAAAATCTGTTTAGTTTATTAAACGAAAGTTGACTGTAAAATTATATTCCTGTTGAAAAAAGTTTAAAACAAAAGTAAATTTACTAACGATGGGGTTTTTAAGTGTTTTATAAAAAAAAAAAAAACGCAAACTGCTACAAAATTCTCGCCCCACGTTGGGCGCCACCTGTGTAACGAAACTGCTGTTCCTAACCCACCCTATGCGATGTCATGCTTTTCCAAATAGTTTCATTGATCCACAGGATCTCAATGATTCTCAAGGAAAAGGTGGTTTAGGTTGTCCAGTCGACCGAGTGCGGGTAGGCACGCTAGCGATGGCCATTAGGCTTGCTCGTCGGAGGGGTGGGATCTTGCACCTGCCACTGGACTGTCGTTCACCTTTAAACGTGCCTGAATACATTAAAGGTATAAAAGAAAAACTAAAACTGCCAAGCAAAACTACAACTTTTATCAAACAACACTTCTTTCATGGAACTTAAGATGTAGTTAGTTCCTGAGTGTAACCCTCCCACTGTTTGTTGCTGTAAGCAAAAACGCCATGGTTACCGCACCACTCCGTATTATATCGCGATAAGCCCTATACCGAAGTCTAGGTAGCTTTAAACCTGACTTATTTTTCCACCGTCAAAACTACTCCTCATTTCCCTACTTCTCAAAGCTCACTAAAAACTATCTTATTCGTAAGTCATCATATATGTCAGTAACGCACCAAACATTTCATATACATTTATATTTCATAATCATAATATTTATTCAAAGTAAAATCGGTATAAAAAGAAAATTATTTGTTCATCGATCTTATATGTATATGTAAGATTTTTGTTTAATCCAATATAAAATCTTAACTTTTTAAATTGAGGTCTTAAAAGAACTTAGGCTTCGTTGAATAGCATTTAAAAACAAGAAATTAATTAAATTTTGTTTGATATGCAACCTAATCAAATCTCCAATTATAATCTAAATTTAATTCAAAACTAAAGGGCAGTGAACTTTCATATGGTTCTCTTAATTGTAGGTAATAGATAAAAAAAAACTAAATTAGAAAAGCAAATCACTGTCGACATCACTCAACGTTATAAGAACGTATGCATATGATTTTTATAACGATACGTGAGAAATAAGAGATTATTCTGTTGTTAACATAAACTCTTAGTTCTCTCATTCAAATACTAAAATTATCTATTTTAAATTGCAATTGATCAAATCAGCAACATTATCAAGAGCCAAAAATTACTGTTTAAAGCTTACAACATAGGACTCACCGTGTCTCTCCTCCATCGAAGTAGTGCGCACAACTTTGTTGGTAGGTAAGATGAGTGGAATCGTTGAGTTGAATTCTAAACTCTTATACTAAAATTCACTAAATATTAAAAGAAATTATGTTAAAACATGTATGCTGAGATGAGTATCGAATGAGTTGGAAAGTGTACTTATCTTTAATGTTTGAGTGATTACGATTTTAGTGTGTCATACAGTTTAATTTACGATGTTTAAAAAGAAAAATGTAAAAATAAAACAGATGATCTCCGGGCTTCGACGGCGAAGGATTATATTGCGGATGATGACGATGGCTGAGGCCGCTTGATGGCGTTGCCTGAGGTTAGTTTTGTAGCGCGTTTAGGGCTTTGTATATTTATGTTGCGGTGAAACACGAATCACCGGTCGCTTTCGTGTTTGTAGACACGCGGTCGAAATGAAATCCCCGCTCTACACCTCCCGGCCTTAAATTCGGCGACACCTCAACGACACACGACTCCGGTCCTGAGTTCGTCTAACCAAGGGGCCACAACTGGCTCGCTTTATGGAGTCTGATCGAGTTTCTCGTTGGTGTGAACTGAGGAGCTTTCGGGCCTCCGACGCGTGTCTTTTAAGCTCGCTTACTCGGGTTACTTGTCCCCCTGACTGGCCGCGCGTCGACGACGACAACCTTGGCCTTGAAACTTTTCTCCGGGCACCAGCCAGCAAGTGCTCTACTACTTTGTGTGCACAAATGTCACTTCTTCCTAGTAAATTTCACATTGAGATTAGATCACACTTAAAAAAAAACAATCACTTAGGTTTTATGGTTTACCTTTTTGATTTCGCTTATACGAAAGTTAATTCTCTGAATTTCACACTTTAACCTCTGAATTTTGGGCTTGCTTAGGCTCGGGTGTACGAAGTGTCTTACGAAGCCTCAGTACACGGTCGAACAAAGCGCTAACGAATATGATGCCACTGGTATCAAAAGGATTAAAAAAAAAAAAAAAACTAACCATAAAATTGTTAAAATGAGCTCCTCAAGGCAGCTTACGATTGGGGATTCCAGAATCTCCCTTTCCTTGGAGTTCCGAAGCTCGGTATCGTTTTGATGCGAGATCTATACCGTGGTTTGGATCGTTTTCAATGAATTTTTAATAAAGTTAACAAATTTTCTTTATCAAATATGTTAAATCAACTAGTAAAACAATTTACTAAAATTTTCTACACCCAGTAGATTCTTTCCTTCAATCGTCGCGGCCAGTTTCTTCTTTTCGTTGTATGACGGAGAGTTGATCTTCACAAGACGATGGTTAAGGTGGAAAAGGAAATAATTTTTGCCACGTTTACTTAGGTATGGTCACCTGGAATTAAGTGAGATCGAAACGACATATCGATAGCTCGACAAGAAACGTGGTTTGTAGTGATATTGAAACGATATGGAAAACGAAGCCAATTTATATTTGGTATAAAGTGCGATTGAACGTTGTTTCGATAGCATGAAATGAAACGATATCGTGGCTGAGTTCGCGCACGCATGCATGAGTAAAAAAAATAAGGCTAGTGATGTGCAAAAAAAAATTCTTGTAGAGCAGTTACCCATAAGCTTACGGAATCTTTCGACGTCAAAAAAGGATTCAGACAAGGCGATGCGCTGTCATGTGATTTCTTTAACATCGTTCTTGCAAAACTCCACCGTCAACACCAGAAGCACTATCTTCCAAAAATCTGTTCAACTTCTCGCGTACGCCGATGATATTGATATAATGGGAAGAACACAGCGTGATGTCAATGGCGCCTTTGAGAGAATTGAGACAGAAGCCGCAAAAAAGGTTTAGCGGTAAATGTTTTCGAGAAAGGACCCCCAACACCGACGGCTCTAGCTATTCATGAAAATAACAGCCTAGAAGTATTCTGTCTGTCACTGAAAGAATTATTTATTCAGATTTCTGCCTTCAGAAAATTTTCCGCTATTTCAAACCGTCAGAACTCTCATTTTTCTACGTAGCCTATTGCAAATAATTTACTGAATTACCTATCCTTTCTCTCTCAACTATTATCCAAACGATTTTTCTATCGAACGTGACTTAGAGTTCGGCTTCGGAGTTCCTTTGACTAATAGCGTTTTTTTTTTTGGTCGTCCGGAACTGTTCCGAACAGTTCTGTACTCGTTCACTTGGCACAAGATGACAGTTCTTGTTCTGAATAGAACAGAAAAACGATTCCGAATTTGAAGTCAGAATCAAAAACAGAATCACGCATACATGCACACACTCGCATATACGTACTCGCTGTCATGTTTACAAATAAGGAAATTAAAAACAATGTCATGTCATCTGCGATTCTTCTTATAAGGATTCACAAATACACAACCATTCAACCCTTAGAAGCAAAAAAATGTGTTTGCCTGTTCGTTTGGAATCCGGAATCGGACAGTTCTGTGTACAATTCCGGATTACCAAAAAAAAACGCTATAAGCACCCAAGTCTCGATCCGTAAGTGAGTACTGGTAAGCCCAAACACAACAGCAGCTTCTAAAAAATTACAAGGTTTTTGGATTCATTGACAGACTTAAGCTCCTTCTGTTGGATTCAAGTGATCGTCCGCGTTTTTTTTCCTTCCATATTTTTATCGGCTGCTACTACCAGTACCTAATACTATAATTCTACAAAGGTATTAAAGGATGAAACTTATTCGAACTTTTACTCATGTAGGCACTAGCTTGATACTTGTGTTGTTTTTCTCAACATTTCTGAACCAAAGTACATGTTTCAAATATGACTTTGAATTAGGTACTACTTAGAACATAGGTCTACAGAATATAGAGAGTGCGACATCTGTTTCGAGGTTAAAAAGAATTCGCTGCTTAAACATCCCTTTAATGAATAAATCCACTAGCTAGACGTATTAAAAGTTGTTAAAAACTACTTAATTTGAACTATAAATTTTTGAATTGACTTTCAAGGTAGCTCGTTAAGCTTTTTGTCAAGTAAATGCTGCTGCGTAAGAAAAGAAAACGTACCTAATTAAAACAAACGAGTAAAAGGAGGATAAAAAAAAAACACTTTGCAAGCAAATAAATTTTCCTTGTGCTCTGTCAAAAAACATTAAATCCATTTGGATTCATAATCATTTTTTGCCGTAGACCCTAATAAAAAGCAGGTTTTTCGATTAAGGTTTTCTTTTCTCAACTTGGTTCGTTTAATATACCTTTGGTATTCGCGCCTGTTCCCTGCAGAAAATGATTATGGTTTTCTAAGGAGCCGCTTAATAAAAAATTCACCTACTTAGCCACATTGTTATATGTTATATATCTACACTAATATATAAAGCTGAAGAGTTTGTTTGTTTGAACGCGGTAATCTCAGGAACTACTGGTTCGAATGGTATAATTCTTTTTGTGTTGGATGGTGCCTTAATCGACTTAGACTTTAGGCTACTTAACATTAAGCTGTGACCAATAGCAGCGAAGAATCTGTTTAAAATGGGGAAAAAACGGCAAAAAATATACATTTTTCTGCGTTTTAACGCGCTTATCTCAAGAACTGCTTTATGAAATTGAATAATTTTTTAAATTTTGAATGGTCCATTTATCAAGGAAGGCTTGAAGCTATATAAAATTTAGCTGCGACCAATAGGAGCGAAGAATTTGTGTAAAATGTGGAAAAAACGGCAAACAATACAATTTAATCTACACTAATATATAAAGCTGAAGAGTTTGTTTGTTTGAACGCGGTAATCTCAGGAACTACTGGTTCGAATGGTATAATTCTTTTTGTGTTGGATGGTCCATTAATTGAGGAAGACTTGAGGCTATTTAACATTAAGCTGTGCCCAATAGCAGCGAAGAATCTGTGGAAAATATGGAAAAAAACGGCAAAAAATATACATTTTTCTGCGTTTTAACGCGCTTATCTCAAGAACTGCTTTATGAAATTGAACAATTTTTTAAATGTTGAATGGTCCATTTATCAAGGAAGGCTTGAAGATATATAAAATTTAGCTGCGACCAATAGGAGCGAAGAATTTGTGTAAAATGTGGAAAAAACGGCAAACAATACAATTTAATACAATATAAAGCTGAAGAGTTTGTTCGTTTGAACGCGGTAATCTCAGGAACCACAATTTCGAATTGTAAAATTCTTTTTGTGTTGGATAGTCCATTAATCGATGAAGGCTTTAAAATAAAATAAATAAATAGAGTGGCGCGACAGCTCTTGAAGAGCCAACGCCTAAGTGGCTTACTCTAATCAACAATTCTCTGAGTGCGTGTGAAGAATTGAGGGGACCTACAATTTAACGCCGATTCCGAACGGCAAAGTTGAGAAGCATTTTTTCATTACAGATTGATACTCTTGGAAGATTTGTCAGGTCTTCGCAAGAGGCAGTACCCGTGAAAGATGAAATAAAAACTTGGCCTGAGTAGGACTCGAACCAACGACGTTCTGCTTAGCAGCCAACGCACTTACCAACTAAGCTACGGGAAACTGCTTTAGGCTTTATTCTACTTAAAATTAAGCTGCGACCAATAGCAGCGAAGAATCTGTGGAAATGTGAAATGTGAGATCTCTGAGATTAAATTATTTTGGATTCGATTTCTCACTCAGCTATTTGACGTGGCTGACATATGTGCAGCAACAATTAGTAAGGTAACCATTAAATCTCAATGATAACTGAGAATTATGTTCCACCAAGGCACCAAATGATTTTGCCTCAGTCAAGGTGACATTGAGATCTCAGTGAGATGTTGTTAGGTGGAACTGGCCTAATAACTGCTCAAATTAGAATTTTGAGAGTTCAATTGATTTGTGAATGTGATTGATTGCACTATTTGTGCAGATTATTGTGTTTAAACCATATCATTTTATGTACTTCTTAACTAAAAAATATGCTCAGTTTAAAGAAAAAAAAATTTACTTAACGAAAAAAACGATGCAGAAGTAAGAGAGATATTAGAATTAGGGAGAGTTCACCCAAGGGAATGCTTTAAGTATGAACAACTTTTTTTTTTTTTTTTGTTATAATTCCCACGCCTCTTTCCCCCCCAGATACCGCACGCGCTGGGGTCCATTGTCACCGAGTACGGCGGCAATTACGGTTGCTAGCCGTAAACTGAAGGGAATCATAAAAAATTCTCAAATTTTTCAAGTTCAAGAGAATTACGACCTAGGGAGAGTTGACTGCAATGCAATTTTACAATAACTTCCGAACAAAATTCCCACGCGCGCATGATGCACAAGTCGAGATGATACTCTGGCCGGTGGACGAGGGAGAGGCGGACGAAGTCGCGGGCAACTGCTAGTGTTATATATTTGTCTACTGTGTACTGTGTACACAATTTTTAATGGCGATATCCTTGAAACTTTAAGTGCAATTGGATTAGTGATCGTTCGCGTTAGTGGTTTTTTTTTTAGCATAGTCAATCTAAGGACAGGTTTGCCCGATGTAAAAGGCTTCGTCTTCTAAAAAATTTCATGCAATTTTTTATGGCCCACTTTTATTTTTTTTTAAATTGTTTTCTGCATACCTTGGCAATCTTCAATTACGAGTACGTTGTTTTTTTTCTCGTTTTCTGTGTGGTAGCCGTTTTCGTGGACGTGGTTGATCAAATATCGAAGCTTATCCAACTTATCCAACCAACTTTTGAAAATTGCCACGTAACAAGCATATCAACTATCTGTTTCATTTTTTTTCGCGATCGCCGATCAGTCAGTGAGTGAGCCTAAGTATCTACTTAACAGGACACTCTATTATACTTGGACGGTATGATGAATTTATTTCGCTATTTACTATGCTATCAATTGAAAAGGGGAAACTAAACCGATTATCCCGCCTCTTCAAACTTCCTCCATTCTTAAGGAGTACATAAAAACCAGGTGATCTGCAAGATATGATCGGAATAAAGCTTTTCCGATGAATAGTGAAAAATCGTCTACAATGTCTAGGTTGTCGTTCTATTCGAAAGTGTGGTACCGTTTATTCACAGCCAAAAAGATCCTTGTCAGTGTGGCTTAAGAACAGCAAAGTTCTAAATCGATCAGATTCTCATTCATCGGAAGAAGCACCGTTGTTGCAAAATAGAGTGAGTAAGCTCTTAGCTCGATATGTGTGTCGACAATATAACACAAGACAGTGATCAAACAGACAAAATTTGATTTCACTCAGTGTATTAATCTTGAGCCCGTACAGTATCGGACTAATGAGAAAGTATTTTACCAACCTAATTTTCATATCAATTCCTCCTGTAACGGTTCTCATCGACGCGACGTTTAAGTTCTGACTAGTGGTCTACATTGGGGTAGCCAAAAGGTTCAACTGCAATAATGGCATTCAGCTGAAACTGACTGCATCTATCAACTTTGGACCTCAATCCTTTCTAATACAACTAATTCAGACATTATTTAACAATCGCCTTATGTTCAGCAGTGTTAAATGGAATGAATGTTAAGGAATTATAACAAGCAGGAACAAGCTACCGAATAGTGAGTTTATTTTTTGTGTTTTTGTGTTTTCAACTCAGGCTGGAATTACATAAAATCCATAAATAATAACCAAATTGTTACGAAAATACATCGAAATCCCCATAATGTATGAGGTATAACGAGTATGTGACTGTGTGTGTTATGACTTATGAGCAAAAAAGGCCTTCATCTTTTTGTTTTCAATTTGAGCGGTCTCAAGAGTTTAATAAACTCTTTCTGCCAATGCCTCGTGCCAGGTGCCTAGTGTTGCTTCGCCGACAAGGACTCATTATCATTATCCTCGATAACTGCAAGCTGTGTTAGGTTTTTGTTTGAAAAACTTATGCCCCATAGACGTTTTGTGGCTCTAATCATTTCCACATTTGGAATTTTTAATTAATGAATAAGATTGCTGATGTTTCTCCCAAGCACAGGCCAGAAGCCACAACCAAAAATAAAATTTAAGCCATCCCACTAGGGATGGGTTGCAAGTGAATTTATTTTTGTCGTAGGGGGAAGTGGTCACCCTTCGTACAGTTTTTACTTTTTATTTTTTAGTTATTTATTTACTCACTGCAGCTTCGAGTTAATGGACTGTATCTATAATATATATATATTATTACACTTTACGAAAAAAATTTACACTGCTAAGTCAAAGGCTTAAATAGCTATAGCCATTTTAATGGGATAAGATTTTTGTACGAATCCTCCCCACCCGTGGGGTACCTTCGTACAGCACATGGGGCACATTCGTACAACATGGGGAGGATTCATACAGGATATTTAAAAAGTTAATTTGGCTTCCTTTTTATTTGTCAAATACCAAATACCGTGTTTAAAACATTAACTTACTTATTATTGATTCAACTTGACTACTTGAAACTTGACCCATTGTTACCTCTAATTCTGCATTAAAAAAAAATAACTCAAAGTTCGTTTTTATTAGGAAAGTATGAGATCTTTATTTTTTTAAATACAGTGTGTGACCAAATCTTATCTTTATCAACTTTCGGTAGTGGTTCGGCGTTGCTAAAGGAATCAGTGACAAAAAAGGTTATTAAGAGTTGTTCATTTTGTAAAAAGAAAGGCCATAGTGAAGACACTTGCTGTGGTCAATGCTATAAAACACTTTCGCACGTATTTACTAGGGATACAATTTACACTTTTCACAGATTGTAATGCTTTAAAAGCCACGAAAGACAAAAGGATTTATTACCGCGAGTTGCAAGGTGGTGGATATACCTGCAAGACTTCATCTTTCAGGTCGTTTTTAGAAATGGAAATTGTATGCAACATGCAGACTATTTTAGTCGAAATCCACCCGTTAAAAATTGTTTTCAACTCAATAGCCTAGCAGGAAACTGGCTAGAAATCCGACAATCACTTGATCCTGAAGTTCCAGAAATTACCGACAAACTGAACGAAAAAGATGACCAGACAATCGTAA
Organism: Sphaerophoria taeniata; assembly: GCA_943590905.1. Taxonomy (NCBI): domain Eukaryota; kingdom Metazoa; phylum Arthropoda; class Insecta; order Diptera; family Syrphidae; genus Sphaerophoria; species Sphaerophoria taeniata. Next base: position 78,404,124 of record OX016540.1, on the reverse strand, counting down.
ATTACACGATTAAAAACAATTTATTGTATCGCAAAACTAAAGAAGAAAAACTTTTTGTTCCACGACAATGTCGACTGGCCCTTATGAGACGATATCATAAAGACAACTATCATATTGGGTGGGATAAAACTTTGTCAAAACTTCATTCACATTTTTGGATGCCAAAAATGTCTAGGAATGTCAGTAAATCCGTAGAGACTTGTTTAATCTGTCTAGTTGCCAAAAGACCATCAGGTAAAAAACAATTGTGAGCTCCATCCTATTGAAAAGAAACCAATCCCATTCCATACATGTTGACTCCATGGGACCGTTTAATGAAGGGAAGAAGAGTGAAAGTCGATACCTGTTAATGATAGTAGATGCGTTTACTAAATTCGTGCTATTGATGCCCTGCAAAACACTTAAAGCAACTGAGACTGTTAGCCATTTACAAAAGTTTGTTATTCTATTTGGGACACCTTCTAGAATTATAAGTGATAGTGGTAGGTACTAATTTTACGAGTCAAATCGAGTGGCGCGACAGCTCTTGAAGAGCCAAGGCCTAAGTGACTTACTCTCATCAACAATTCTCTTGTTAGAGATCGAAAACACTTTGTATTATTTTACTAGAACGTTTAGTGAAGATTTGATCGAATTATGTTTGAGAATAATTCTATAAAATACCAACCTCAATTTACTATAGAATGCGAAAAACTAATTTTAAAGGATTAAATTTCATTTCAATAAAACTGTAACTTCGTGTTTAGATTGTAACCTGCTCAAGAAAATTTAATGGGGAGCATTCGTACGCGTACGAATGTGCCCCATGTTTGACTGTACGAATGCTCCCCAAGCTGTACACAATACACAAAAACCGATTTCTCAAAAACTGTACTGAGATTTTGCAATATTTATAATTAAAACACAAATTCAACACTTTTATCAACAATTCTTCATCACTATTTAGCCAAAAAACATACAAAACTTACTCACAATATTACATCAAACGTATACAAAAATTTACTCAGAGCACTAAAAAACACTAAACGTATTGTTGCGACCGCATCTGTTGCACTTATGATTTAAAATTTATTGAGCAGCTCGGCGCCTACTATGTCTATGCACATTAGTTAGCACGTGTTTGAATACCGTTTAGTTTTAGTTTAATGCTCACTGTACGAAGGGTGACCGTGTACGAAGGGTGACCACTTCCCCCTACTTGTTTTTTTTTCGCTTGCTTTTTGCCATTTTGTTTCCAGCTGTGTGTCCGTAATATACTTGAACATGAAATGGTTTTGATAGCGTTTATTTCATGTAGAATGTTGTGTCCAGAGATTAAAGGAAATGTTACGAGGGCGTTTGGGGATCGAATTTCCAGTATGGGAGGGTCTGGCTGATCCTCCTCCGGACAATAAACCAATTTGATGAGAGTGGTTCATTAAGTTCTCTGTTTTAGTGGTCTTATTCATTTAGAATTTGAAATGTTTAATTAGATTTTGAGCTTTTTGTTTGTGAAGAGCAGCGACCCATTCGCATAAGCACGCACTTGTGCTGTATGCGTTTGGTTTGATTGTGCCAAAATTAATTTATCGGCCTGTCATGTGTTTGGTTGTAATTAATTTTGGCTGGTTTTGCCAATAAAGTATAGAAAATTAATGCCAACGCAAAAATTGAATCATTTTTCATTTTCCGATTATGTGAATAGCTAGTTCCTTTTTTTTAACTTGTTTTGTTGGTTTTTTTTCTGTCTGATTAATTGAGGTTCATTTATAGAATTTTTGGGGTTTTTGGTAAATGTTATATTTTTGTGGTTCTTTTGTGGGAATAAGGTTTGAAGGTAAAAGTTTTTTGTGATGAATTATAATAATTGTTTAGCGTTTTTTGAGAGGATTTGTGGTTTTATTATTAAGTTTAACTTGAGTGCGGAATTGAATTAATTAAATTCACTTGTTTGTGTTTTGAAAAATAACCAAATTAAAAAGGATTTGAAAATCCTTCATAATTTTAAGAAGACAATTTTATGCTGTCGAACCGTGGGTCTATCACGTTTGCTTAATATTTCAAGCATGAAGTAGGTATGAAGAATTATGTGGAGGCTTAATGCCGTGTAGGCAGATGGCAAGTATTTGATGTAGGTACCTACTTAACTTTTTCATTAAAAAAATGAAGATACATTTAATATTCTTTTTTCATTTTTCCAGTTCGTAGGGATTAGCGTTTTTGGGTTTTAATTTTTTAAATCATCAACGTTGGCCTTTTCGATGAAGTTTCTGCTTTCATCTGCGCAACAACAGGCCCTCATTCAGCAAGTTCTTCAGTAAATTCCGTTTGCTGGCGAACACTATCCAGTTTCACACCCCAATAATTCGAGTGTCCTGGCCTATGATGCCAAATTCGATCTGCCTCACTGTCTCCTACACCATGAATCTTCTATAGGACAGGGTGTCAACCGCCCAACCTTAATATTTATCATTACGTCTGCTTCGTGATAGATTTGATATAGCGCATGATAATTAGATACATTTGATTTTCAATAAAACTTGAGACATATCGCATTTTCGGAGAATTCGACATTTAGCAAATCGTCTACTGATGCATGTTGTAGAAAGAAATTTAATTCTTTTTTTTTCATCCGAAAACAAATTTAGGGAACATGTCCCACATTTTCATTGAATATTTACTTCCAAATAAAAATGTTTCCGTAAACACCTGATTCCCATAAGTCAATTTGATCAATTTTCCATACAGAAGCAACTTTTTGCAAGTTTTTTATTTAGTCAATCTCTACATACCCAACAAGAGTTGAGTTGCAAGCCATGAAACCAAAATAAAAGGAATTCTTTTGCATGTTGTGGCCTTTGAAAATATTTTTGCAATTCCATATTTTCATTCGGTTTACCAGAAAAAGAGGAAAAACTGTTTACAAAAAAATTACATCCTTGGAAACGTTCGTGTCAATAGATGCGACTGTTTGTCGAAGGTAAAAACTAAAAGCAATAAAATAAATGATTTTCTTTCGGTTGCAACTCGCAAAAAAACGCTTTGCGACAACGGAAAAAGAATTGTTCCAAAATTGTTATCTTTCGTGTAATAATCGAGTGATGAAGCAGTTGTTTTGTTTGTGTCTTTTATTTTTCAGAAATTGAGAAAATAAAATTCAACGTGAAGTATGCAACGAATCGAAACAAGGACAAACTAAGTTTAGCTATGGAACTGTATATGTGTGTGTGTGTGTATGTTGAAAATTGGGTTGTTGTGCTTGTGCCCTACATTCAACATCTACGTACACACGAATATCAGTACAGCGCTACATTCTTATTATTTTGTTTCTCTTATCAAAATAGGACGACAAGGAAACAAGGTTCGTTGATACATTCTTTTGTACTTAAAGAAGGTTTAGTTTCATGCATGTTTCCTGGTTGAACTGAAGCTTTAAAAAGATAGGCATTTGATTTTTTTTTGTTCTTACAAGAGATGCTGAGTACAGTAAAGGTCCGTACATATGAGCTGCGACCTGCGTCTGCGAATAATTCATTAAAAGCCATTTCTGTTCTGAAGCAGATATGGACCTACTCATTTTTTAATTCACTAAAAGATTGAATAAATGACCCTACCAACATATTTAGGTACATATAGAATTCTGCATAAAACAAGATAAAACTACACACAAATAATTCGCTCGGATTTTAGCAACAGAATTTTTCAACTTAAGGGTCCGCCATATAACGTTTTATTCAACTAGTGCTTATTTAGTGAATGGTAACACGTAACACTTAGCTCATGTCTGATTTGACAGATAATTAGTTTATTCCTTCTGCTGAATGAATATGGTTGTGTATACGCTTGAACAACACTGGGAAATATTGCGACATTACTTTGAAAATCATGGTAATGTTGCAGAAGGTGTGCAAAAATTGGGTACGGATTTTGGAAGAAGAGAAGAAGCGTCAGCTCCGTATAAGTGAATGAAACTGGCATCGATAAACCAAAGCGTGAAAAGCCAAAAACAGTGCGTACACCCGAGAATATTGCTGCTGTGGCAGAAAGTGTGCCTGAAGCGCCATCAACATCAATTCACCGTCGTTCTCAATAATTGAACATTTCGGAGATACGTTGAGACGAATTTTGCATAAAGACCTTGGTATAACGCCATACAAAGTCCAATTGGTTCAGGAGTTGAAGCCAACTCACAATCAAATGCGTTTTCGCTTACGATCGACTTAGAGAAGATGCCGATTTTGGGAAAAAAAATCGTCTTTTCAGATGAAGCTCATTTAGATCTTGTTGGGTATGTAAACAAGCAAAATTTTCGCATTTGGGGCACAGAAAACCCGAACGCATAAATTGAAAAGCCGATACACTCAAAACGAGTCACTGTTTGGTGCGGATTATGGTCCAGAGGCATAATTAGGCCATTTTCTTCGAAAATAAGCCATGTTATTGAGCGAATTTTTGTTTACAAAAATTGAAGGGGAGGATATTGGCGCTACGTGCCACACAGCCGAAGCTACACTCGATGTTTTGCGCCCTGTTTTTGAAGATCGCATTATCAGCCGCAGAGCTGATGTCGTTTGGCCACTTCGGAGCTGCGATTTGACACCGTTGGACTATTATTTGTGAGGTGCCGTAAAAGATAAGTGTTACGCCGACAAGCCAGAGACAATTGCCGCTTTAAAGGACAATATTCGTGAAGCCATTGGTGAAATACAATTACAACTGGACACAATCGATAATGTGCTTAAAAATTGGACCGATCGTGTAGGCTACTGCATGGCCAGCCGAGGCAGCCATTTGAATAAAATTATTTTCCATTATTAACCGGAAGGATTGTACTTAAAAAAAAAAAAAAAGTGCACGACTCGGTCGTACGAACTTGCTCCTGTATTCCAAATTATAAGTCATAAAAAAAACGTAAGAAAAAAATTCATAAATAAGAATTAAAATTGAAATATGTACCTCAAAAATAGATTCAATCTGTAAAAAATCGATGTCATATGATTTCTTAAGAAACTGTTGATTTTTCAAATAAAAAAAAAATTAAAATTTGAAAATGTACCTCGTAAATACATTTAATTCCAAAAATTTAAATGCCAAACGAATTCAATTCTTATTCTTGATTTATTGAATTTTTTTTTTTGAAAATCGTCGGAGCCGTTTTTTTTAATTAATTTTTTATATATAAAATTTTTCAAAAATGTCTTAAAATTAATTTGGGTATGCAGTATTCAAGAATATGTAAATATGCATTTAATAAGTAAGTTTCGATTTTAAATATTGATCCGTTTTTGAGATACACAATTTTGAAAAAAAAAGTTTAAAAATATTTTTTAAAAATCCAAAAAAATTTTGAAATTTGTTTGAATACAAAATATGATACGTACTTTCAGAAAAAAAATTACGCTGATCGTACTTTAATTTTTCAAAAAAAATCTAATAACAAAAAAATGGTTCTATGGGAGGTATCGTTTTGGAGCAATACAAAAAATGTTTTTTTACATAAAATACATGAGTGTTTAAAAAAATAAGATTCAAGGAAGTTTAAAAAAATCATAGGAGCCGTTTTGGAGAAAATTGAAAGTTTTGGTTTTTAGCCAAAAAAATCGTATGGTGGCTACCCTAAATTTTGATCTTAAAGTCTAGTATACAGTTCTTTGCGAAAAAATAAAAAATAAGAGGTGAAACAAAAATTTTTGTTCATGAAAAAATTTCTGAGAAATAAATTAGCTGTCACTGTGAAACTTATGTCGAATATTTTAATTTTTTTCTGCCAAAACAATGAGCTTCACATTGTTTTGTTTGAAAAAAATTCGAGGTGAGTATAAATGTTTTTTCCATTTTGGTTTACAGCTCGGATGACACAGTGGTGAAATGAAAAATATTTTTTTTCGGCAAAAATCTATCCCATAAGAAATACATTAGTTTATTTTTTTTTTTTTTTTGAAGAACTGTATACTAGGCTTAAGAAAAAAATAAAAAATCTGGGATATGAGTTTTTGCTCAAACCTTAAATTTTCAAGTTTGAAGTCAATCGGACCAGTGGTTAAAGCTGTAGGTGCCTGTAAACTTCCCGACAGACAGACAGACGGAATCGCCGGACCCACTTTTTTCGACTTCTCTGTCATCGTAATGTCATACCTCATCATCTTCTCAATTTTTTTTTTTACGAATTCAATACTTGCCATATATTCTATATGTCGCAAGTAAAAAGAGAAATTTTTTTTTATAGCATTTTCAAAAAAAAAGTTATTTGGCGGACTCTTTACCATAGAATACACCCAACTATGTAATTATGCTTGAAGCAGGATTATCCCCTCTCTTCGTTCGAATCCTTAAAATGCAAGTTGAATACAACCTGAGAGTTATGAGGATACATACTACTAGGCTCCCGAAGATAGCAGTCAGTGCTTCAAATCATACGAACCAAAACGAGTTGGTGTCCTTATTTATTGTGTTGACCAGTATGATTTAAAAGCTTCTCTGCTACTGAGCTGTACCAGCTCCTTTCCACAGTAGACATACAACAGCGAGAAAAATACTTAAATGACGCGACGGGATCTCTATACAGACAGCTCTACTGTCAGCTAAATCACAACTTGGAGGAGTAAAACTATTTTAGGGATGATAATAGCATTGCCGAAATATCAACGATGCTTAAGCTGAAAAGTGAAGTTATGTTGTTGAAACTTATAGAGAAGGCCTACACATTGTATGCACCTTGTGCAACCTAAATTAATGGGAAGACATTATGTGGGAAGATGTCCAATACTTAAGAAAATTAGGAGAAATGCTTTGGATATCGATCAATTTTTGTAAATTTTGTAAGATTTGTAAAGCATTTTTAACAACGTTATCAGACAAGAGAATTATCTATTCTAATCTTATCTAATCTAATCTTTTATTTCTATCTATTATTTTAGCGTACAAGAATGTAATGAATGCTCTCTTTTATTCTTAAACTATCTGCAGCACGCAATCATTTCATAAATTGCAGTGCATCATAACCGAGGTAAGAAAAAACCTCTTGACAAATCTGTTCATTGGTTTGCCGCCTTCAGAGTTCGATACAATTTCATTTGAGTATATTAAGCAAATGTAAAAGATTTGTGCTTTATCCTTTGAAGACAATCAGTGTACCAATACAAGAAGACTATTTATGAACGTCTCTATTCCGATTGCGAAATTCAAAAAAAAAAAATAAACAATTTCCGAACACAATGACAGTGTGCAAAGCACATCCATGTCTTAGAAATATGCAATAACTTTAAATTGTGACGAATTTCCTTCTTACAAACGAATGCAATTTCATGCATATGTCAATTTTCTCCAATGCACTTCCAGTTTGAAAATAAAGGAAATAACAATTTTTTCCATATACCCCAACATGTTACAACAACCATAAATATCGAAATAACATTAATGTTCTTTTATCTTCGGTTATCCTTGTTCGCAGGATATATTTTTACAAAAATGTTACAAATAAACACTCTCATATGCTGATTTCGCATCTTCAATCCATCTTGGATTGTTATGTTTACGACGATAAATTTGTTTTTGAGTGCTGCTCATCGAAATAAAAGACGAATCAGTTCTTTTTTTTGTGTCTAACTTGTTTTTGTGTGAGTTCATCTTGTTTCTGAATGATGATTGTTCAATCGAAAATCCTGGTCCTGGATAGGAACAGAAAGAAAATAAAGTAGAAACATTTTGCATTCGACGAACGCTATCACAGAGCAAAGTTGTTTGCTTTTGACAATGCAAATAAATTGCGAAATTTTTATTCTTTGTTTTCTGTTTTTTTTTTCCTCATTTTTTCGAAACGAATAGAAAGAGAATGTCATTAGGAAGAACATTGTTTACACATGCGGTGGAGATGTGAGTTTCTTTCTATTATTCTGTTATTTTTTGTTTCCCGAGGATAAGAGAAATGAGATCGAATAAAAATAAATGTCCTTAAAACAAATAAACGAACTCGAATTATTTTTTTTTTTTAAGCAAAACAATCGAAATCATTGCTTGTGTTCAGAAATGACATCAATAAAGAAAATATTTAATAGAAAATAAATGAAGCTAAAGAAGCGTGTTTTTGGGCTGTGAACCGGATATTGTGTCACGTGGATAAGATTCGTCGAAAAAAAACTTATTTAGAAATCAGAATAGCGTCCAAGATTTATCGATATTTCGGTATACATATTGATCCACTTTTTGAGATCCTTTAGGCAAAATTAAAAAAAATTAAAATCCATTGAAAGTTTACAGCGACAATCGTTTCGTTAGCATAACGACCAAAAAAGTAATAGGTTTTACTTTAACACTAAAGGCCGATTCATACCATTTATCTACGATTGATCCAAAATAAACATATGTTTGTCACTCGCAATTTTTGTAAATACCAATCTCTCTAAAATCGTTCATTAATGTTATCTTTTTGATTGTTTTTAAGGCAGAACAAGTTGGACCAGGGCCTCAGCCAACAAACTTTTCCAGCCAGCGGCATGCAATTTCGCATTCAACATTTTGTTGAGGTCCTCTACCACTTGTGTGATTCCCCTTAATCACCTACTCTTCTGCGACCGACAAGTTCTTCTGAATTGGATTTGAAGATTCTAAGAGCCAGACCACTATCTTCCATTCAGGCTAGATCTGTGTCGCTGTACTGTACAGTTTCTGTTTGAATCTTCGTCTTCATCCTCCATCAACGCAAATGGGACCAACAATCAAGCGAAGAAATTGTCTCTTGAAGAAACTCAAAGCGTTTCCATTCATTATAATCAACCAGGAGTTGCTCGATGGAGGACCTTACACTCAGGCTATCGATTGACAAAACCAGCTTGTCTAGAACAACCAATGCATCATATGGCTGGTAGAGTTAAAGTTCCGTGTGAAGGTAATTCTAATTGTTAACACTAAAACATGAACCAGTGACATAGTAGGCGTTGGTTCGAACCTACTTGTGTCCAAAATAATTTTATTTCATCTTTAATAGATAGGGACTGCATCCTGCGGAGTTCCGTCGTGAAAAGTGCTTTTCGACATTGCCTCAATTTCTTACACGCATTCAAGGAATTGTTGAATGCGTGTATCATTTTCAATAATATCTATGCATTTTTTCAAGTTTAACGACGAATTTTCCACCTCGCACCGTCAAAATCTTAAATAAGATAAAAAAAAAACAAATAATTGCTCTTTTTCTAAATTTTTCAAAAGTTTGATTATAGTCTTGAAATTTTCTTCGAGCTCTCCCAGAGTTTTCCGAGTTCCCCATTATACAAGTTTTAGAGTTTTCAATTTGAAAACGAATGCACCTCAAGGGTATAAAAACAACTACTGAGTATTTTCTCAAATTTCGTTTTTAATTGTGGCACGTAGCGCCGTCCTGTTGAAACCAAACGTTGCCAATATCCTCCTCTTCAATTTTTGTGAACAAAAATTTGTTCAACATGGCCCGATAACGATCGCCATTGACTGTAAGGGCCACTCCTTGCTCCTTGCTCATTTTCGAAGAAAAATGGCCCAATTATGCCTCTGGACCAAAATCCGCACCAAACAGTGACTCGTTTTGGGTATATCGGCTTTTCAATGTATGCGTGCGGGTTTTCTGTGCCCCAAATCAGACAATTTTCCTTATTTACATACCCGCCAAGATCAAAATGAGCTTCATCTTCTCTAAGTCGATCGAAGGCCCACTTAGCTAAGCGAAAATGCATTGGTTGGTCAGTTGGCTTCAACTCCAGAACCAATTGGACTTTGTTTGGCGTCATACCAAGGTCTTTATGCAAAATTCGTCTCAATGATGTCTCCGAAATGTTCAATTGTTGAGAACGACGGTGAATTGATGTTGATGGCGCTTCACGCACACTTTCTGCCACAGCAGCAATATTCTCGGATGTACGCACTGTTTTTGGCTTTTCACGCTTTGGTTTATCGACAAGGATGCCAATTTCTTTCACTTTTTTCACAAGATAACGAACATACGGAGCTGACGGTGCTTCTCTTCTTCCAAAATCCGTACGCAATTTTCGCACACATTCTGCAACATTACCAAGATTTTCAAAGTAATGTCGCAATATTTTCCAGCTTTGTACAAGCGTATAAGCAACCATATTCGTTCAGCGGAAGGGTTAAACTAATTATCAGCCCTATTCTACTATTCATCGGGGGGAATTTTTCTTCAATTTTCACTTCACACTATTCTTCTATCCATTCGAATCGAATCTGGACTCACCTCGTGAACGTAGCTGTCGGTAACGTCGATAATACGTCGTGGTATTCTGTTATTCACGCGAACCCGTCTATACAATTCAAATCCGCACATAAAATGTTGCGGATTTTTCATTCAATGGATTTTCTATCTGGTTGGTGATCAATAAAATGTAATTTATTGATTGATTATTTGTATAAATAAAGAATATTAACATTTTCAGGGGCAGAACAAAAAATATAGACCTATTTATGGCAACAATTTGCACAATGAAATTAAATCCAAACATTACTAAAAATAATGCTAAATGCCAACCCGAGGTCCTTCGAGATTTTTGGAATAATCTTAAAGATATCTTAAATCTCCTGGGTCTATCATTGAAAGATGTGACTGTGTGGAAGATTTGTTCGTGATTTTTACATGAACAGCCGTTAATTTGTAGTGTCAAATTGGTTTGGATAATGTAGTTCACCCGATGGATGGCAGAATGTAAAGGCAGTGTTCGAGGGAGTCGAATGTGAGTCGAATGGGTGAATCGAATCTACGATTCACGTGGATAGCAGAATAGCGCTGTATCTGTCAAATCAGACATAAGCTAAGTGTTACCATTCACGAAATAAGCACTAGGTGAAAAAAAAGAAAAAAACGTTTAATGGCGGACCCTTTAGATATTCCATTTGAAAACCAATGAGTTTTCCGAGTTTTTCATCAAGAACTTTCTATTTTTCCATTCGAAAACCTATGTTGAAACAACAAAAAATTCCAAGCCAAAAAAATCAAATTTCCGAACTTTGTTTGGTCTTTACCAGTTTTCCCACTGTCCATGAGGTTTTTCCATTTTTTGTTTACAAGCACCATCCCTGAATACAATTATTGTATTAACCATGAAAATTTTACAAATATCTACTGTCCATAACGGACATACTAGCATCCATACATTTGCACAAAAGTAAACTATTCATTTATTGATAAGGAACTTTATTAAAAGGCTTCTTTATAAGCCTCAACACTTTTAATGAAAATAAATTAGTTTGTTAATCATTTAGAGTACATAATTTATTCCATGGTTAAAAACATATTGACTGAAAAATTCATTTACTTTGCAAAAGGCTTCAGACTTAACTCCCAATTCAATTATTATTATTATTCATTAAAATAAGAACATAAAAAAAGGAAACTGAAGCAATTTACTTATTGAACTTCAGTTCTCTATTAAAATTTTGTATGGATGATTTATAATTCAACATTATCAGACATCAATTTTTCAGATAAAATAAAGATACTTGGTATGCAAATGAATTTTTAAGTTTCAAAGTTAAAAAAATCAAAAGTCAGTCAAATTAAGCATGCACTAACCGCACTCAAATATCTGCCAACAAAATGACTCCAATTGTATATTATCTTTATCGAAAACCTGCAAATGATACAAATTAATTCGATGGAAACTCGTCCATTAACAAAATTCGAAATGTTAATCGTCGAATTACTCAATTATTATTTGTGTTTAAAGAGTTCGGAGCAAATGGAAAGTTTTGAATGCAAAAAAATGGAAATATCAATTATTCAAGAAGAAATAAATGCTAATAAATTGAAAAGTTATTTTGGACATTTGTTTTTGCATTTTGCGTTATTGGTTTCGTGGAAAGAAATTCCTTTTGTTAATCGAGGATAGCATAATGTTGATGGAAAGGTTGAAATATTTGACTTTCATCGTGTGGTCAGTGCACATTTTTGGTAATTAATAAGTTTGGCATGTTAAAATTTGCTATTATCACAGATAATAAATTTATACAGATGTCTCATCCCTGCAGAAAAAAATGAAACATATTTTGCTCTTAACAGACAACGCCTTAACAGACAAGGAGCTTTTTGAAGCTTTTTTCCTTGCCTAAGTATTCATTTATGGGCAATGAGGCGAGCGAAAATAGATTTTTAATGTATTAAGTGAATGCGTTAAAGCTTTTGGATAAAGATTTTTTTTTTGGTAGCTTTCAGTTTCATATATCATTTCTCGCCATAAGGGTGAGACATCTGTATAAATTTATTATCTGTGCTATTATTTTATACAACATTTTGCGGATGCTAGCAGCTGTTTACGAAATTCACCTTGTAAATAAATTTCGTTGTTTCGTCTCAATCGATACCCAGCAAGCAACTTGAGTCAATACTCAGCAAGCGAACGAACAACATCAATATCAGGGGCCAGATTCTGTAATAAACGAAGCGAAAGCGAACGTTCGTTTTTCAAAAACGAAAGAAATTGTGCGAAAACGATAATTTGAATTCTGTATCGCATTTCGTTTTTGTTTTTGTATTCGTTTTTGCTTCAAATCAGAAAATTTTTGTTGCCTACTTTTAGGATGTTGACAGTTGTAAAATATTGTGAGAGATGAGAAAGAAATTTTAATCGATACTTAAAACTTAAGAAAATCGATAATATATACATGAATTTGGATATTAAATGAGACAAAACAAAGAAGAAAGCATATGTATTTTATTTTTTAAAGTTTTCAAGTTCAATTTTGCCCGTTATTAAGTGAAAAACACATTTAACAATGAGGAAACAACAAATGAAAAATTTCGATAGAAGTAAAATTTAAATAAACAAAAAGAAATTGAGAAGTCTCATCACTATTATTGTGGCAGATTGTGTGACTGTTAATTTTTTTTTTTTTATTAAATGTGGCCGTGTGTGCAAGGAACTTCGCTTCCAATGTCCAGATATATGAATAGGAATAATAAAAGAAATTTTCCAATCAAGCAACAAAGAAGTTTATAGGAAAATCTAATCGACTGATGCAAAAAAGATGAACAATTAGGACCGACCAAAGAATTAAGCTGCTTCGGTGATATGCAAATTTCGGAAGGTGTACTCCTTTTTAAGATTCCTGCCACAAGCAATGTTTGTCAAAGCACCGGATATTGCTGAATAATTACCTCAGATTACAGCTGAGGACATAAATAGAATTTTGAGCATTGATATTTTATTGCCTAGCTTTAGCATGACGCTAGCTGACCCCGCGAACTTCGTCTGGCAACCCTGCAGAATAACAATTTTCCCTTATAACCAATGAGTTTTCCGAGTTTTTCATCAAAAACATTCTGTTTTCCATTCGAAAACCCATTTTAAAATTTTCGAGTTTTCCATTTGAAAACAAATGCACCTGCAATAAAATGCAATTTTTCCTTTGAAAACCAATGATTCTTCCGAGTTTTTCATCAAGCACTTTCTATTTTCCATTCGAAAACATTTGTAACTCACACTTTTTTTCCGGCAATGTAAACGGATTGGAAGGGTCCCTAAGATTCCTTCTCAAGTTTCTTAAGTTGAGAGTTTCAGAACCATTGTCGCTATCACTCAAAAACAACGTCAAATATTCTTGCAACATTTTAAAAATAGTTAATGGTAATGTTTTTTATTAAAATTTGGATAGCAAACAACACAAAACAAGAAAAATGACAAACATTTTGCTTTCGTTTATTTTTTTTCGCACGCACGAAAAAAGTTTTCGTTTTTCAAGTTATATGAAGCAAATCTTTCGCACAAACGAAAACGTTCGTTCGCTTTCGCCTTACAGAATCTGCCCCCAGCAAACAAATTTAAATTAATTAAAATAAAGAAATTATTTACTTTTAAGAAATCTTAATTTTCTTAAATCTAATAATGAAAGATTCTTAACACGATATTTTGATAAGCCAACCTAATCAACTTCGCAATAAACAATTCATCTATTCTTAAAATGGTGCTTTTTTATGAAATATTTTTTTTTACGGGAAAAGAGAAGCGATGAAGAGGTAAGAGTAGGTCCTGACAATCTTAAGGAAATATCAAATTAGTATCTACTACTAACTTCATCTTAATCACAAGTTGCCAGTATTGGAGCGACACGTTTGATTATGAGTGAATGGTAGCGTCTGAACGTTTATTAAGAATAGTGAAAAATTCAATAGGTACATACATATAGAATGTGGGCACGCGAAGAACAGAATAAAAAGCTCAGGACGGAAAAAAGATCTACACACACAGACAGAAAAGAGATAAACCTGTTGAAGTTCTACTAAGCCATACAAAATATAGGTACTCAGTATAAACTGCGCTCCACCAACCGTAAGGACAAAGAGGCCAATCGGATCACCCGAAAAGAATTCAGGAGCGTGAGGAAGTGGCATTAATTTCGCAACATTCAGTTTACCGCCAAATGGACAATTGACTATAGATATTCACTCTTAGACAAGCGATGGAAAAATGTCTAGAATTTGTAATTCCAACATAATATCTGTTAATAAACCTTAAGGCCACTTAAGAAGAGCATAGCCAGGGTAGAACAGTACAAAGGCATGAAAAAATACGTTATCCCAAATAAACTAACAGAACCAAGGCTGAGCAACAACACAACGCACGTTTCAAGTCAAATTAAATAAATAAAAAATAGGGTGACGCGACAGCTCTTGAAGAGCCAAGGGCTAAGTGGCTTACTCTCATCAACAATTCTCTGAGTGCGTGTGAAGAATTGAGGGGACCTACAATCTAACACCGATTCCGAACGGCAAAGTTGAGAAACACTTTTTCATGCCAGATTGATACTCTTGGAAGATTTTTCAGGTCTTCGCAAGAGGCAGTACCCGTGAAAGATGAAATAAAAACTTGTCCTGAGTAAGACTCGAACCAACGACGTTCTGCTTAGCAGCCAACGCACTTACCAACTAAGCTACGGGCAACTGCCAAAGGTTCAAATTAAGGTATCTATTTCGATCTATACAGGATTGCTATTCAGGCGCGTCAAAATTTTCAATTGACTTCGAATGATCACACAAGTTTTCCAAACGATGCAAGACATTTTTTTTCGTCTGATCCAGCTATCATCTTTAAAACGTTTATACCGTGATAGTGCAACGGCAACGGTACTTATTTCCGGCAGTTAACTGTTTTTTTTTTACTTACCTACTTCACCACTTATATTATTTGTAAGACTTACATGTTCCAAAGTCAAGTGGTTTTTGTTTCCTGATTCCAAAATCTACTTGAAAAGGAACGAAGCCTTCAACACTTAACTGGTGTATTTTGCTTTTTGTGCACATAGCCCTTAGATAGGGGTGGAACGTAAAAAGTCATGCTGATCGTCTGTTTAGTTTTTTTAATGTGTTTTTCTGTATGCCAACATAGAATTACGTAATTTTTAAATAAATAGAAAAATGGAGGAAAGAAACCTAAACATGTGAATAATAAAACCATTCGCATGTTCAGGTTTTGGTTTTGGTTCCTTAAATTGTTGACATTTCTCCATCGATTGGCACCCAAATGATTTCAAAATGTTGTCTAACAAAGAATAAGAGTAATGATAATAAAATTTTAACATCCGATCAGAAATTCCAACCAGTCGCTGGACGATTGAAATCTAGTCTTGTTTCTCGTTTTAAATCTATTAACACTTTGGCCAAGGAAATTTAACGTTTTAACATTATTTTGAACATAGAAAAATAATAAAATAAAACTTTGGAGCTGTCCGGAGACTAGATTTTCACTATATTCTGGACCAGTGCCCCGGACACTGAAAAAACAGCAGTGGCTGCTGTTTAAATGACCCATAACTTTTCCGTTATGCATTCGATCGGGTTGAAAATTCGTATGTCTATGTGAGAAATGTTACTGATTATGTATTTTTTGTTTTTGCAAATTCTGTGTTTAGTTACTCTTTTATTCCCCACAAAGTGCAAATTCGTCCGGACATTGGGGTCTGTTCGGAGACTGGTGCCATTACCCAGATCAAAACCTTGAGTGCCTACAACTCCCACCTCTGGACAGCACAAAACATAGAATTTGAGATGATTGGTGATTCCACAACCATGGGGATATTTGTGTCACTTCAACAGGGGCACGCCTCACTCTACCTTATCACATTTTCAATTTACTATGCTTTAACGAAATAACCTGTTGCAGTCCTCGTCCTAACCTTAAAATATTCGCACTGTCAAGTACACTGATTCGTTTTTGAGTTACACTGCGCGAATATGGAACTGATAATCTACCTCTGTCTTTTCCGTTCTGTACAATGTTCAGGAATTTAAAAGGAACCGATCTTTCTCCTCCACCCTTGTGCTCTTGTATTCATGAAATTGAATTAATCTTTTTTAATGTCCAAGACATTTCATTTATTTAAAAAAAAATTAAAAAACAAATTTAAAAAATCTGCATTGATTTTTGTTTTTCACACTTTCTGGCCTCTCTTTAAATCAATCCTACAATGGCAATAAAAAGGCACAATAAAATGCGAACGACAAAAATTTGTATAACCAGCTCATTGCTGACAAGTGACACTTGTTCAGCGACAATCAGGAATAATTGGAAATCAGCTCAAGGACTCTGTTTCATTGACCTACAAAAAAAATTCTGACGTAAAATTTAAAACACACATTTGCAGAACATTCGTGTTTGTCTGTTTATAGAGGGCAAAATATATTACGTAGGTGTATATCTTCTATAGCTCGCAAGGCACGTGAATGAAACAAGGACAACGAATAAAAATAAACACGGATTTATAAATCATGGCGCGAGTGCCGCTGTTTGAGGATGTCATTTGACTTTGCCATCATACTGCTGAAAGAGCAGCCCATTGTGGAGACTACAATTATGCATATCTGTTT
The DNA here is from genome assembly GCA_943590905.1 of Sphaerophoria taeniata. Classification (NCBI taxonomy): domain Eukaryota; kingdom Metazoa; phylum Arthropoda; class Insecta; order Diptera; family Syrphidae; genus Sphaerophoria; species Sphaerophoria taeniata. Next base: position 78,387,305 of record OX016540.1, on the reverse strand, counting down.
GTGCACACAAGAAAAACTTTTCCCAGACGGACTCTTTTTTTCTTTCGTCTTTTTATTCGTAAATTGCGTTGTTTTGTGCCATTTCCTTGGCAGCAAAATTAAATAATAAAACCACACGATTGCGTCTTGTTTCGTTTCGTTCATTCAGGGCACCTTTTGATGCGCTCCTCTCTATAAGCTGCAAGGACTAAAAGACTGAAAATAGTACAAATTCTTACGAAAACAAAGAATTTCAGCAGGGTTGCAAAAAGCTCACATTTCAGCTCAGCTCACAGCTCAGCTCAAATTTTGAGCTTGCTCACTTTTGAGCTATGTACAATAGCTCAGCTCACTTGAGTTGAGCTGAAAGTGAGCTGGAAGTGAGCTGAGCTGAAAGTGAGCTGAGCTGAACTAAAAGTGAGCTGAAAGTGAGCTGAGCTGAAAGTGAGCTGAGGTGAAAGTGAGCTGAGCTGAAAGTGAGCTGAGCTGAAAGTGAGCTGAGCTGATGGTTGAGGTGAGCTGTCGGTGAGCTGAGCTGTTGGATGAGCTGGGCTGTCGGTGAGCTGATCTGAGCTGTGGGTTGAGCTTAGCTAAAGTGAGCTAAGTGAGAGGTAGGTTTGCCAACTCGGTTCGCCAACTCGGTTTTCCAACTCGGTTTGCCAACTCGGTCTGCCAACTCGGTTTGCCAACTAGGTTCGCAAACTCGGTTTGCCAATTGCCCTGAAAATCGATCTAGAAGACACTTAAAAAACGGAAAAAATGATGTTTTTAATCCGTCAAAATCTCTGCCATCCGCTGATGAAATTTGAATGTTAATGGCTCAATAGAGAGATAAGATACGAATCTAGGTCGCTAGAGGGATATTTCGTTCTAAATGTTACCGGATTGCCCCGAAAATCGCTCTAGAAAACACTTAAAAACCGAAAATGCACTGTTCTTAATCCGTCAAAATCTCTGCCATCCGCTGATGAAATTTGAACGTTAATGGCTCAATAGAGAGATAAGATATGAATCTAGGTTGCTATATATATATTTCGTTCTGAAAAATACCGGATTGCCCCGAAAATCGGTTTAGAAAATACATAAAAAATGCAAAAATTAGGTTTTAATCATTGCCATCCGCTGATGATGATTGCCCTTATATACAATAAGTATACATACTCCAAATTCGAATTCAAATCAATGTAACCTACCTCTCACTTAGCTCACTTTAGCTTAGCTCAACCCATAGCTCAGATAAGCTCACCGAACGCCCAGCTCATCCAACAGCTCAGCTCACCGACAGCTCAGCTCACTTTCAGCTCAGCTCACTTTCAGCTCAGCTCACTTTCACCTCAGCTCACTTTCAGCTCACTTTCACCTCAGCTCACTTTCAGCTCAGCTCACTTTCAGCTCACTTTTAGTTCAGCTCAGCTCACTTTCAGCTCAGCTCATTTTCAGCTCACTTTCAGCTCAGCTCAAGTGAGCTGAGCTATTGTACATAGCTCAAAAGTGAGCTAGCTCAAAATTTGAGCTGAGCTGTGAGCTGAGCTAAGCTCACTTTTGAGCTGTTAAGCTGTTAAGAAATGTTTCTCCCAGAGCTGGATTGAGGGTTTGACGTTGGATGCTCGTCCTCGTAAAATTCACGGACGACGGAAAGAGAGGTGCAAAAAGCCCTTAACAAAATTTGTAACTAAAGTTTGATTTTATTTTTTGTCTTGCGCATATGGTGATGTTGAAAAATACTAAGCTCAAATCTCAACATCTGCTTGGCTGCTCTCTGATGAATGCAAGGAGCCAAGAAGGATGTCTGCATAAGTAAGATGGAGCATGGAGCCTTTCAAGTTAATCAGCTATTTCATGTGACTGAACTTGAAGGAAAACGGTTGATGCAAATAAACTGCTCTACCAACAAGCGACAAAGTCATCGTGCCTGCTCCGCCTCGTCATCGCTGACAAACGATTCTTGGAAAAGGATATAATGTAGGCGGCCGGCGCGGCGCGGCGCGGTGGCAACGATGAGGGCGATGACGGCGAATATGTCAAGTGTAGTATAATAAACTTTTGCAACACAATCATCCGGCCGTGATGCATTTTCCCAAAGTTAGCCTCAGCTGAATATATGTATTCGTGGGAGGTTGGGACTTGCGGAGGCGTCTGATAGTGCATGCAGCATGTAAATTGTTGTGTGGCTCGAGTGGCTGGGGTAAATATCGAGGACGATAAATTATGGAAATTCATCTTTCCTTAATGCATGACACATGTGTGTGAACGTGCACTATAAGGCATTATTATAATATGTTCGGATTATGGTGATGTCATCCAGAAAGTTCAAGAGGTCATTAGTGTGTACCTACCTACAGCTACAGATTGTGTGTCTGATTATGTTAGCTTATCATTTGAACCATGAAATTTTGTTTTCGTGTTTTTTAACTGATTCGCTCTTTGAGGAAAATTTTTGTTCACTTTGTGTGTTTCATTTGACGAGAAAGAAGCTCTAAAAATTGTTTCATATAGGTACCTAAGTGATGGATAAAGTTTTCCAATTGTGGGGCTGAAGTGGCAGATTTGGGGCTTCCATATTCATGCAGGAAGGCTGAGGGATTGACAATTTTCAGGAGCCTCAAAGAGAAAGATTTTTTTGAACTATTATGCAATTACTCACCTGAGGATTTATATCTTTTTTGGCGAGGTAAAGGGTGTTCCCACCAAAACGCTCTAATACAATTGGGGGGTCTATGGCATTTTTGTTTGAAAATAAATATGGGCCAAATGCTGGCCAAGGCTTCAGGAACATACATATGACAGACAGATGGAATTGGGGTTCAAAGTCGCTAACGCTGTGAATTTTCTCGTCATTTAGTTCGTGTTTCTGTTGTTGCAGTTGCCCGTAGCTTAATTGTTAGGTGCGTTGACCGAAGACCTAACAAAACTTCCAAGAGTATCAATCTGTCATGAAAAAGTGCTTCTCAACTTTGCCGTTCGGAATCAGCGTTAAATTGGGTGTCCCCTCAATTCTTCACATGAATCAGAGAATTGTTGATGAGCCACTTAGGCCTTGGCTCTTCAAGAACTGTCGCGCCACTCTATTTGCTTATTTATTTATTTTATTCTGTTGCACGCAGGTATATACTTATTCATTATTTAAATATCCCCAAAGAAAGAGTCGATCGGTGTTACGTCACATGATTGTGGCGGGGCGTACACTGAACCAAATTTGGTAGTTATATTGAAGAAAAAGCATGTAGATTTGAAGAAAGGGTGATCAATATGCGGTCAACACCTCCTATCCGTTGATTGGACGAATAAATTGTCTTATTGATGAAATTTCGTCAATTTGAAGAAATGAATAAAACTTTTCGTTACGGTGTTAAATTAACAAAATTTTGTAAAATTGATTAATATAAGCGAATAATATTTCTTCAACTTAACTAAGAATATTAATCATTTGAAGGAAATATTCTTCAATTTGAGAAAAGAGGTAATCATTTTAACTACCGTTTCTTCATAATGAAGAAATATTCTTCCTTTTGACTAATCAACATATTTAAATTAATGAATATTTCTTCATTTTAACGTTTAGATTACCTTGAATTGAAGAAAATTTGTAACTTTAATTAGCTTTTTTCTTCAAACTGAAGACAAAAATCTTCAATATGATTATTGTGATTCTTCATTTCAATTAAATAATTTCTTCAACTTGAAGAATAAAAATATTTGAATTCACAAATATTCTAGTAAGCCTCACACTATCATTTTTTTTATGAAATGACAGTGTCTGGGAAACATATCCATGTGCGTGATTTTTGTGTGTATGTTTTTTGCCTGAAATAAATATTTGCATGAACTATGAGCCTTGGTCGAGAGAAATAAATGAAACAATCCAAGAAATAAGTTTTTAAAAATGTTCTATACATCTCTGTAAATAAAGTGTAAATAAATAAAACAAGCTAGCAGTTAAGAAAAAAGAATGTATTTATTTTTTCTTTGTTTGTTTGTTTGTTTGTTTTTTTTTTCATATAGAACTGAACCTATTTTAACTTATTAATAAGTGAACTTACTTTTGGACTTTTTTTGTCATAACAAGTTTCAATCTTTGCGTTTTGCCTTCTTAGAATTTCTTCTTCACAAGCCGCTACCGTTTGTCCGATTAAAAACAAACTTGCCTGAGGGTCCCGAATGGAAAACGGCCAATGGCTTTTTGTGATCCACTTCCAGTAATAACTTTAGCTGTTGGCACAAGAAGACTGTGTATCATATAAAAAATGGCACAGGCTCGTCCATCTGAAAAAAATAAAATAAAATAAAATAAAAAAAAAACAAGAAACCTTAACATCTTCCTTAACTCTTAGATAATTTGAAAGAAATAGTGTAAGCTTTTATATTGAACTACTCACTTATTACAAATAAACTTACTCTCGTTAAAAATGTTTTCACCATTCATTTTTCTTTCAAGTTCTGGCGACAAGCTGGATCTTTCATTTCGTCCTCAAAAAGACGGATTATTTTTGTAGAAAAATCGCTGTATTTCAAAATAAGGCTCTCAGCTTTCGGGTATAGTTGCTTGAAAACCATATCGATCTGAAGGAAAAATTTTATAATTTCAGAAAATACTTCATATTTTACGAATACAAGGATTATAGATACAATAAGTTTGTTTTTCTTCTTTTGTGTTAGTTGATGATTTTAAAAAGATGTTCAATTACTTACATGTTAATTTGAGTACGTATTCACCTTTGGAAATTTCGTTTTTAATTCACTTATTAGGTTTTATTATTATTATTTTTTTTTTTTGCACGGCGACTATTCAATTCACGACGAGGACACTTCCACTTCACAAACAAGAATAAAAATTCTCTCTTCAAAAACGGTAAAGAAATGAAGAAAATTCTTCAAATTTATTAAATTCTTCAATCTGAAAAAATCACTTTCGTCCATTTGAAGAAAAATTCTTCAATTTGACGAAAAATGAGAATTTTTATGAAATTTCTTCGTTTTGAAGAAAATGTCTTCAAATTGAATAAAAGAAGTTTCTGCATTTGAATAAATTTATTCAATTCGAAGAAAAATTCTATGGAACATCCGTTACTAAGCAGTTATTTGGCATATGAGTTATCTCTTACATATTGAAGAAAATTCTTCAAATTGAATAAATTCTTCAATCTGAAGAAATCACTTTCCTCCATTTGAAACAAATTTCTTCAATTTGACGAAAAATGAGAATTGCTATGAAAATTCCTTGTAAAATTTTGTCAATTTGAATTCTTCAAAATTTAACAAAATATTTTCGTCAATATGACGACAACGATAACGATAACGAGATCATTTTCGAAAAGAAGGACTTATGGCGCCGCGGCGATACGAGAATACCGCGATCAGACTGGCATGGCGGCGGCGCGCGGTGGCGATTTATCGCTATGTGGTCTATTTGGTTACATGGGACTCCATCAGGCGTTATGCAATTGACTTTGTGGGAGCTTCTACACGAGAATATTGTACTAGCATCTTCGGTGCTACCATTTCCTAGTTCCTAGACTCGCTGTCCATTGTCATTCTCATTAGTGTCTGACTTTGAGTGAAAACTTTGTGATCCAAAATATTGCCGAATACTGGTCCCCAACTCATTATTGAGATGAAGTCACCAAGGATGATTGTGAAGGTCCTTTTAAGGATCTCGTCAACTGCGAACTCCTCAGTCCGTGAATTTTAGGTATTTGTTTATTTTTTCAGTCGACTAACCTTCATATCCGTACCATATCCTTGCAAGGAACATTTTGTAAAAAAACTGATTTTAAAAATACTAAAGCAACTGAATACTCTTCATCCATGACAAAATGTTTAAGGAAGAATCTCCGCATGTATTTTAAAAAATGTAATTCTGTCAATACAGTCAAGAGCTGGTAGTGATTTTGCAGTTGAATAAATTCTTATCAACCCACTGACAATGCCAAGTTCTCTAGGAGTCTAGAACTCGGATTATTATAACATTTTCATGAAAATAAAATTTCGTCTTCATAAGTTTTTCCAATGAATAGAAATTTGTCTAGAAGGAATTCAGATGAATACATCAAAGCTACAACCTACCTTAAGAAATATCCTTGAAGATAGTTTTATTCAAGACGAGTTGAGTGTGCATGAGGAAGTTAAAGGAAAACATGCAAATATAGGAGTCATGAATTTGTTTATTTATGACACTTCATTTGGGTTTCTTTTGAATTGAACCTGAAGCAAAAATGTCAAAAACCTTCATATTATAACACTGAGAAAAATATCAAACAGATTCATATTCAAATCAAACTCAAACACCTATGATTTGGCATGGATTCGTTTTGAGTTTAATTTGAATATGAGTTTAAGTTGAGTTCAATTGAACTTAAATCAGTTTATGTTAACTTCATTTTCTATTTAAGATAAACATTTATATATTTATTTTAATTTACTTCATTCAAAGTTGATTTAAATAGAATTGTATTTATTTTTTGCTTAGTATTTCCATGTTTAAATCAAAGACGTTTCGGTTTGTGCCAAGCACTCTCATGGTCAGGTTTATTAACCACAAATCTAATTTGTTCAACCATTTATTTGTTTGATTTTATTAAACTGTTCGGCTTACATAAATTAAAAACCTTTTTAAGTTTTTATATTGTTATATAATGAATGTGCCTATTGTTTACCCCTAATTATTGATTCCCAACACGCTAAGCTTAAAGGGCTAACTATAATGAGCGGAAGCAAGCGGAAGCTAGTGTCAGAACCGAACGAAACGCTCCCTTCCGAACTGCCATGTGAACACTATACCCATAATGAACGGATGTGTACGGAAGTATCTTTCAAAATAAAATATTTGTTTTTTATTTTCAATAATTAGTGAACATCGGTTGTCATACATCAAACAAACAATTTTCAAGAAATTAATTCCTTAAAATCAACAAATAATCGAATTCCTCTTCAAAAAACAATAAATCCAGTCAGCTGTCAAATTTTCGTCCGTTAAAAGCGAAAGGGAGCGCAGTTTACGTCCGTAAGCAAAACTGAACGAAAATTGACGAAACGGAGCAATCCGTTATTTAGGGCACAATATACGAACCCTTAATGGTCTAATTTCTATTATTTAAAACCTATCACTTGTCGTTTGCAGAACAAACAACAAGTGAAAGTCTTATTGTAAATTATTGGAGACTTTACTCTCTCTCCAGCATTATCTCCTTGAGAAGATAAAGGTGGAGAGATTGCTCGTCTTAGTTTAGTAGTTCTTTCTTAAGTTATGTAAGTTTCAGTTTGGAGTCGACTCACGATCTATACAGTCTATTTTTGTTAATTGTTTAAATAAAAACTTAAGAAAACTGTACAAAAGTTCTTTTCATTTTCGCATCATTTAACGAGCTGAGTTAACCACGTAATTGGCGCAGTCGGTTAAAGAATAAAATATTTCGGGTTGAATAAAAGTTTTTAAGAATCAAAAACGTTAAAAAGCAAAGAAAAATAAAAATACTTATGAAAAAAAAAATATAAGAAAACGTGACATTTTCCATTCACAAACTATTCATAAAGTGTATAGTTTAATACAAAATAAAAGAGAAAAACTCATGTAATAAAAATAAAAAATTAACTAAAATTAATAATAAAAAGCAAAGTCTGAAAAAATAGAACAAAAATAACTTTGAAACAAAAAACTACTTTCAATAAAAATTGCCCTGCACCGTTAAAGTGACGCCAGCTTTTAAAGCGCCTTCAAAAACTCTACCCGAAAAAAGCGACGCTCAACCACTTGTGTTGCTAACGCCGAGTTTTTTTCTCGAACAATTGGCTATGCTTAGCAACAAACAAATTTGATGAAAGTTTTTTTTTAATCCACACTTAAGCTACTTAAGCTGTATAAAACTTTTGCTTACAATAAAAAAAGAGGTTTACAAACTCATATGTAATTAAATGAAATAAAGAGGAAATCAAGAAACTTTACCGAAACAAAAAAAAAAACATAAGAAGGCAGAATATAATCTTGGACCAAACAACAAGGAAATTAAAGAGAAAACCGAAGACAATTCAAGTACCATTCAACAACCATGGACGACATTTCACCATCAGATAAGTTTAAGATAGTTCTAGTTTGTATTATTAAGCTCCCAGAATTTAATGGTAACACAAGTTACTTGATTGATTTTGTAGATAGAGTTGATTCGATAATGCCCATTATAATTTCGTGTGATCAAGGCACAATTTCATTACTTTTAGGGTACATTAAAGATAAAATCGTGGGCAAAGCGCGTGTTGAACTACAAAAACATGGCAGACAAAGTTCATGGGAAGAAATGAAAACTATTTTAATAAATGCTTTCAGTGAAAAACTTTCGCCAGATTTATTAATTGATCAAATTAGAACTTTAAGAGTTAAAACAAATATCAAAGAATATCATGAAAAAATTACTTATTTCCTTAGTAGAATTAACAATTCCTATCTTTTAAAAAACAACGAGTATGATAAAAGAGTAATTGACTCAAACAATAGAATTGCATTTAATGCTTTCAAAAATAATCTTCCCGAACCAACTAAGTCTATTATTTTAAGTAGAAATCCTAATTCTTTGAGTGAAGCATTCAACATTATTCATGACATAAACCATCAGTTTATGGGTCCTAACGGTAGTTTTCATAATACTAAACAATCAAATTTCAATTTAAGACATGAAAACAGAGACCTTTTTTCAAATAACAATCGCAACATTTGCTTTGATAGAAATATTCATAGTTCAAACAATTTTTCAAATAGCAATGATCAAACAAGACAAAATTTCACTAACAATGTTCAAAATAACCGTTATATAGCACAAAATCCCAACAACAATAACCAATCATTTCAAAATAGCAATAATAGTGGCACCATTCGTTACAACAATAATAGACATAGTGGCAACACTCGTTACTACAATAATACGCATAGTGGCCAATCGAGAAGGTCAAGCGCTTTTGTTCCAAATTCCGAACCAATGGACATAAGCATGAACGAAAGCAGAAATGCCAACACAAGCCAAAATCCTCAAAATTTTCAACGAAGACATCAAAACGATTACCATATATAGTTATCGAAAATCACATTCGAAAAATGAGATTTATAATTGACTGTGGAGCAGAACACAGCATTATAAATCCAAATTTGTTTAATCCTAAATGGCAAGTCTCGTCTAAAAAACATGTCCTGAAAGTTCTTGATAGAAATATCACTTCTTGTGTCGAATATAGTTTTCCGATTTTCAAGGAATTTAACGAAAGAAATGATTATTTCGTTAATTTTCTTCAATATCCGTTTCATAACCACTTTGATGGATTAATTGGAAACATATCCTGCTTGGTCTCGATCCAATTATTAACTATCAAACTAGGCTACTCATTACAGCAAACGCAACGATTAAAATACATTTTGACGAAGATGAAGAAATGTACGAAAATCTTGTTGATCAAAACAAAGATGTTTTGGACGTTTTCTGTAGTGAAAGTGTCATTTCAGAAATCCCAAAAACCCTTTTTGCAAATCATTTAAATGAAAAAGATGTTTCAAAACTAAAATCACTTTTAAATTCATACAAATGCATTTTTTATAAAGAAAACGAACCATTAACGTACACAAATCAAATTAAACATCAAATCATAACGAAAAATAATATCCCTATTTACAGTAAACTCTATCGTTACCCGGAAATTCACTCAAACGAGGTTGAAAAACAAATATCTGAAATGTTAGAGCAGAAAATCATTGTTCCTAGTTGTAGTCCGTACAACTCTCCAATTTGGGTTGTTCCAAAAAAAGATGACAGGAGCGGTGAAAAAAAGTGGAGAATCGTCATAGACTACAGAAAACTGAACAGTGAAACTGTAGATGATAAATTCCCTATGCCTAACATGGATGATTTGTTCGACAAGCTCGCAAAATGGAACTACTTTTCTACAATAGACCTTGTCAAAGGATTTCACCAGATTGAGTTGGATGAACGCGATAGATCGAAAACAGCTTTCTCTACTAAAACGGGTCATTTTGAGTTTCTGCGAATGCCATTTGGTCTGAAAAATGCTCCGGCTACATTCCAGAGACTAATGAACCATGTTTTAAGAGATTATATTAATAAAATCTGCGTTGTTTACTTGGATGACATTCTGGTATTTTCAACCAGTTTTGAAGAACATCTTCAATCGTTGAAGAAAATTTTTCAGAAACTCAAAGAGAGTAATCTTAAAATCCAAGTAAATAAATGTCTTTTTGCCGATACATCAACTAACTACCTGGGCCACACAATTGTTAATAATGGTATAAAACCTGACAGTCGCAAAACAAAAGCTATAAATGAGATGAAACTTCCAAACACTATAACAGGAATCAAACAATTCCTCGGTATTACCGCAAGTTTATAAGGGATTATGCTAAGGTGGCATACTCGATGATTAGGTATTTAAAAAAATCTTCAAAACTTCAAATTAATGACCCAGCTTATATCAAATCTTTCAAAACGTTAAGAACATTAATAACTTCCGAACCGATTTTAAAAAGTCCAGATTTTTCCAAAAAATTTACGCTAACCACAGATGCATCCGGCTATGCAATAGGAGCGGTACTAAGCCAAGACAACCACCCTATTTGCTTTGCATCGCGTACATTAAATAAGCACGAGCTAAGTTACTCGGTTATAGAAAAGGAACTACTAGCAGTGGTATGGTCAGTTAAATATTTTCGAACTTATTTGTATGGACGAAAATTCGTTGTTCGAACGGATCATAAGCCACTCGTGTGGCTTAACGGAATCAAAGAACCGAACATGAAACTGCAACGTTGGAAGATCATACTCAACGAGTATGACTTTGATATCGAGTACCTTAAAGGGAAAGAAAACAACGTTGCAGATGGATTAAGTAGGTATATTGATAAGAATACAATTGATGATAACTCTGACGAAATAAGTTTGGTTGGTATTTTCAATAATGAGCACGAAAGCTATGACGAAGAAGTTATAACATCCCCAGACATAAACGAAGAAGTTTTGTCAACAGGTGCCACTATTCACAGTGCTTTAGAAGATGAAACACGACATATTTACATTACACAAAAACCAATTAACCTTTTTAAAAATCAGATTTATCTTTCGTATGGTTCCCATGAAAAAGTTTCGTTAAAAATTGTCCATAAAAAAGTTCAAAATCTTGTGCAGATAAATGAAAGCAGTGATTTATTAAAAATTATGCAAAGATTATTAACTTCAAAAGGCCTTTTCTGCATTTACTGTGAATCTCTACCTCTTTTTCTTAAATTGCAAGATTTATACGTTAAATACTTCTCCTTGAATACAAATCTAAGACTTTTAAAATCAAGTTACAAATTAAAAGATATAACTGACAAAAACGAACTGATAACAATCATAAAAAACGAACACAATAATAAAAATCATCGCGGCATAAATGAAATGTTCCTAGAACTCAAAGACATAGTGTATTATCCGAACCTACAACTTGAAATTCAAAAATTCGTGAACAATTGTGAAATATGTAATATTTCGAAACACGACAGGCACCCACTTCACCTCCCGATGGAAGTCTCTGAAAATCCAAAACACTTTAATGAGATTGTTCATATGGATATTTGGTTTCCCGAACGTGGAAAAATGTATTTAACTACCATAGACAAATTCTCAAAATATGCTAGCATTCATTTATTAGATGATAGAAATTGGATTTCAATACTGAATGCCATTAAACAACGGATACAATTTCTCGGGAAACCGAAAAAAATAATTTCCGACAACGACACTTGTATCTTGCACTCAGCCATTGACCAATTTCTTAGAGAAAACGACATCGCATTTCATAAGGCAACAGCCTTCCTTAAAACAGGCAACGCCGATGTCGAGAGACTCCATGGCACCTTTAATGAACACTTAAGAATTATGAACACAGCAAAAGATAGTTCTGAATTGCATGACAAATTGTTCAAAATCGTAACGACATAGCTACAATTCCAAAATTCTCTCCACAACCAAATTTAAACCGATCGATTTCATAACAAAAAACTTGACCAAAGATGAAATCGAATCCTTGGCACTCAAGTTCCAAACAGAAAAAGAAACAAGAATCAGGAACAAAAACAAAACAGCAGACACCTCAATAAACCAATGCACAGACATCGTAGCAAATCGCGCAATTGCAAAATCGAAACCGAAATACAAAAAGTTAAACAGCTTTCAGAGGGATGGAAATTACATCCTAGATACATCCAACAAAAGAAACACCAGATACCACAAGATCCAACTCAAAAGGAAATATAAATACCAAAATTAAGAACACATTCACATTCAAAATACACCTTAAAATTAATTGAAAATAACTCACTCCTTAAGTTCCTGCCATCCTGTTTAAATGTATCCTTTTACTTTTCACATTTTCCATACATTTTTTTAATTTCAATTTGTTTAAACATTTTAATTTTTAGATTCTTTGTTCAGCGCGCGATTCTTTCTTGATTCTTGTGGTTTCCTTTCCTGTTGCTTTGAGTTGTAAAGTGTAATAGATGACAGATCCATAGATCAATAACATTTTTGGAAGTGTAACTTGTTTACAAATCGCGTCATGTAGAATTATGTCATGACATCATGTCTGTTTGCTTTTGAGTAGTTTGCGCATTTCGTTTGTTATCTCTTACAATAATAATTTTCGCGAATGGTGTCGCTACTGAACATTGACATTTTGTTTGTTAGTACTGATGTTCGCGTATGGTGTCGCTACTTAAATGGTTTAACATTGCATTTGTAATAACATTGAGGAAGTTTTCGAAACATGCAGCGCTTTACCTTACTCCTCACTTTTGGTCTATTATAGAATTACAACTACAATATAATAGATGAATTATGGAATGATCACAAATGCCAAAGGGTTGGAAAAAGAGAGTGTTCAGTGTTCATTGTTATTTGAAGAGTTAGGTTTCTGCTCTGTTCTCTGTTTGACAGCAAGTAGTTAGATAAAAACAAAATATCATTAATCTATGTGAACGAGATCAATCATAAATGTTGTTTGCTCAGCTCAAGAATTTTTCAAGGGAGGAAAATTAAAGAAGAATTAAAATTGATAAAATTGGCCGATAAGTAAAAATAAAATTAAACACAAAAATATAGGAATATAAAAGAAAAAGAAACTATGAAAAAAGAAAAGTTATGAACAAAATCAAAAAGAGAAATAAGGTAATTTAGAAAAGTGAAAAAAAAGAACCCAAATGTTGCCAAATGTCTTTAATTACTCAAACACATTATTATTTTTCATTTTGTAGAAACGACAACTTTGTTCTTCCGTGTAATAATAAGTTATGCGTATAAGATGTGAAAATGTTAATTATATAAAAACATACTTGTTCCATTTGTAAAAAAAAAAGAAAAACAAAAAAACTATGTGAAATAAAATGTAAATCATACTAAGAAAAAGAAAAAAAATCGAAACTCTCCAAAACTAAATTGTATTAAAATAAAGTTTTTTGAAGACCAAAAAGACTAAGCGGGGGAGGTGTTATATAATGAATGTGCCTATTGTTTACCCCTAATTATTGATTCCCAACACGCTAAGCTTAATGGTCTAATTTCTATTATTTAAAACCTATCACTTGTCGTTTGCAGAACAAACAATAAGTGAAAGTCTTATTGTAAATTATTGGAGACTTTACTCTCTCTCCAGCATTATCTCCTTGAGAAGATAAAGGTGGAGAGATTGCTCGTCTTAGTTTAGTAGTTCTTTCTTAAGTTATGTAAGTTTCAGTTTGGAGTCGACTCACGATCTATACAGTCTATTTTTGTTAATTGTTTAAATAAAAACTTAAGAAAACTGTACAAAAGTTCTTTTCATTTTCGCATCATTTAACGAGCTGAGTTAACCACGTAAATATATTGAAAAAAAAAACAATTCGTACGGAAAACAACTTGTCAAGATGAGAACAACAAAACCATATCGACGACGATGACGCACGCCAGTAATTTACAGCTATGTGGTTGCATTTTACTTCGTTTGGGTTCATTTTATATTGTTTTGAGTTTGATTCAAACATAATTTACTTAATTTTTTCTTAAACAAAATCTGAAGTTGTTCGGGATCGTTTCAAATCGATGTAAGTTTGAACTTAATTTGGTCTGTTTGGTTTTATTGCTTTACAGATATTTCAAACGCCTTCTTACTTGAAACAAACTCATTTATTGTAATTTCATGTTCAAAGAGTAAGGCAAACATGAATCCTTTTGATTCAAATAGACTATATTCAAACAAAATTGTTTTTTTTTGTATTTTAATAGATAAGAGGTTGGATTAAACCGAGTTCTATTTGCCATTATTAAATAGTTTTCAAATATGTATCTATTTGAAAAAAACTCATAGTACAGTTTTCTCAGTGAAGTGACTCACATTGCAGCTTTTACAGTGTCACAGTTTCTTGAGAATGTGTTATGCAAAGTAAGGAAGTACCAAATGAAGTCGAAATAAAGCTTTTATTGCGTGTAGTGACACAAATTGCTGTCAAGAAATGCAATGAGAAAGCATACATTAAAGAAAACCAAACAAATGTCTTTAAAATCAAAATGAAAAAAAATATTTATTTTGAAGAATAATACAAAATATTTAAAATATCCTATTATTTTCTGTTTATTTTCAGCACCTGAAACTTCAAGATCATCAAAAAGGTAAGTGAAAAGCTCTACATTGTCTTCATCATAAACAAAATTTATAACTCAATAGACAGGCTAACATTTTATTAAGAACTAGCTGACCCTGCAGACTTCGTACTGCCTCAATCGATAATCGATAACCCTTTTCCTCTATCGTTTGCATTGCTTTTTTTGTTAATTCGTATGTATGGATCCGTCTTTAATCAAATAAGCGATATAAAAAAAAAAATAACAAAATGGTAAGTATACGCCCCGTTGCCTGCGGTGCACGGATTTGTAAAACGCGAATCATTTCGGTTTCACTTCGCTCCTCATGTTGCTGTTGTGTAAACACTTCGAGTTCTTTGACCCTAATTGTTGCGTATAAAACACATTGACCATGATATTGAATGAAAAAAGGATTTTCAGAGAGTTACCGTTATGGAGCAATACAGCAAAATAATTTTTTTACATTAAAAATATCGGTGTTTAAAAAAAAAAATACCAAAGTCACGAATTCTCTATTTTCCCATTGTTTAAAATCCATTCAAAATTTGACTTGGGATTTTTTTGCTCTTCTGGAGTTTTCCATTTTACCACTCTTTTTACCAAAACTAATGCATTTCATATGAAAGAGTGTTTTTGAGATTTTTGTTTAGCCAATTTTTTTTTTTGCATTTCAAATTTTCCATTTTTCCAATTTTTTGTTTACTTTTTCTTGCTTTCCAGTTCCCCATCACAAATTTTCCAGTTTCCCTTTGTAAACTAATGAGTTTTCCGAGTTCCTTTCGAAAACCCATTTTGAAATTTTCCAGTTTTCCATTTGAAATTTTCCAGTTTTCCATTTGAAAACCAATGCATCTTCAATTACATGCAATTTTCCCTTTGAAAACCAATGAGTTTTCCGAGTTTCATTCGAAAACCCATTTTGAAATTTTCCAGTTTTCCATTTGAAATTTTCCAGTTTTCCATTTGAAAATCAATGCATCCACAATTTCATGCAATTTTCCATTTGAAAACCAATGAGTTTTCCGAGTTTTTCATCAAGAACGTTCTATTTTTCCATTCGAAAACCCATTTTGAACCAAAAAATTCCAAGCAAAAAATATCTAATTTCCGACCTTTGTTTGGTTTTTTCCAGTTTTCCCACTCTTCCATGAAGTTTTTCCAGTTTTCTTTTTCACAGAAATCATCACTGAATGTAACACTATGAACCATGAAAATTTCACAAATATCTGTTGGGCCATTTCGGAGTCTATAAGAGACATACAAACAAACAAACAAACAAACACACTTCCATTTTTATATATATAGAGATGAATAACACAAAAACCTCTTAAATCTTAAGATTTTAACGAGTGTTTCCTTAAAGTCGGTCTTCCTCTAAACCACAAACACCCACCCAAGAAGAGGAACCCGCACAACAAATCATACCCCAACAGCTAGGTCAGAAAATGAAATATTTACAATTACCTACATTGCATGTCTTCGAAGGGTTCGGGCTCAGAATTTTTATGTAATAAAGGAGCATCGTGCAGAGTAGAATTTTTGTCTATAGCAGAGTGCCATTTGAAATTTATTAGTTTTTCAACGAAATAGTCGAAAGAATATGGAAATAAAGAAAAATCCTGGCCAAAAACAATGAATATATCAAAATGGATGTTTTAGTGTTTAGTTGATTCACTGTACGTTATGGAATTCTTTATATAGTCATGTAGATAATGTTTTGTTTGCATATGAACGATGATGGAAGGGGAAGGAATGTTTTTTTTTTTACTGGAAAAAAAGCTTTTCGCAACCACATTGACTGGTTTTTCTTTCAAAGATTTTTGTTGTTTTTTTTTTTTTTTTAAACATTGCCCTTCTGTAACAGAGTAAAAGCTTGTTAGCTAAATTTAATTTTTGTTTGTTTCTGTTGAAGGGAGTTGATTCGTCAAATATAGTTAAAGTATAGTTCAGCGATCGTAAACATAATAAGAAAGGTTTTAGTATCAAGAAGCAGTAATCAGAACACCTTATTTTTGTTTTTCTAATGTTATAACTCGATATGAATCCTCCAAGAGTCCAAGGATACATTGAGGATCCAGGACGATATCAGCGTTGACGCGTTGGAGTGCTTCCATAACAGATTCAAGACTGAATTCGATTTCCATTCAAAAATATTTAAAAGGGAAGTTTGAAAACCCAACATGATAAAATGCTCATTTTTGACAAGCTCTATGCATCTGCCCCTTCACCTTATTTGTTGGAAAGAGGGCTTTACTAGTCAATTGCTTTTTTAGCCTAAGGAAACAGTGATTAGCAAGAGTTATTCTCCTTCTGATCTCGGTGCTGATGTCCGTGTTGATAGCGGAGCAAAAACAGACAAAGTCCTTAATTATCTCGAAGTAATATGTGTCTATCGTGACGTATTGTTCAAGACGGTGTTGGGTGTCCTTTCTTGATGAAAGCAAAAGCTGTCTGTGTACTCACAAACGCACAATTGACATAACGCTATGTTCTCCGAATAAAAGCAATACCGTCGTCGTACGCGAGAAGTTGTAAAGAATTTGGAAGTTAGTGCCATTTGTGCTGAAGCGAGAGTTCCTCACTTTTTTTGAGTATGATGTTGAAGAAGTCGCATGACATTAAAGGTGTCGGTGAGGTCACTACCGACTCTAATTAAGCAGGAGGAGCTCTCCTTTGTTATCCTGCTCAGACAAATGAGCTTGGTATGGATGCCAAATTTGGACATGCTTCATACAGTTCTTCTCTATAGATGCTGTCATATGCGACCCTTAAGATCAATGAAAAGATGGTAGTTGTCGATTTGGAGCTCTTGGGTTTTTTCCAGCATCTACCTTAGGTAGTGTGAAGATCTGATCGATGGTGGACTTTTCTGGTCTAAAGCCCCACAGATATCGACCTATCAGTTTGTTGACAAACGGGTGATGTTAAGGAGGCTTATGCCTCTATATAGTTGGTGCAGTTTAGTTTAGTTTCCTTTCTTCTGGATCGGGCAGGTTACTTGACACCCGATTGGAGAAGGATCTTGCGTTCTCTTGTCCGAAATCATGCTTACTTTTACCATTTCCTGTTTTTGGCCGTTGTACTACCTTGGCTACGACGAGGTAGTGGTCCGATTCCATGTTGGCCCCTCGGAAGGTTCCATTGATGGCGAAATGCTTAAAAAATGTCTTACGTCGATCGCAATTTGATCAATCTGGTTGATAGTTGTTTGGTGTGGAGATTTCCAGCTCCTCCTGTGGGTGTTGAGATGTAGGAAACGCGTATACTTGCTACTACTATGTTTCACTCCACTGCAAAATCTAAAAGCCTAAGCCCGTTATCGGAGGTTTTTTCGTGCAGGCTGTATTTTCCGACTATTCCAAAAAGCTGTACTGTCTTTTCTATCTGTGCGTTTAAATCTCTTAAATCTCGAATGTCTTGCACCAATATTTACAATTTGACACACCTAAGCGGCACCTAAGCTTCGGGAAAATAATCTTTAAGTGCAAACAGCTTTATTGCACTCTCTTGAACCACAAAAAAGCTCAATATTTATTTACCGAACAATATATTTGTCATAATATCACAAAACACTCTTGTCTACGTCTGACAACGTGACACACGACTTGTTTATTATGGTTTCAATAAGAACAAACAGTTCAACAATTTGCATACAAATTTTTCAATTTAAAGTAATTTTAAGAAAGTTCAAAAACCGCTTATTAGACAATATTAAGCCATTACAGAAGATATTTCCAACTCCAAACAGCAATTTTTTCTTACCTCTTTTCGATCACATTACCAAGCTTTCTTTATCCCTTGTCAAGAATGACACTAACCCTACGCACGTTGGAGACGTCGTCGTCGTCGTTGTCGTGTCGTTGTCTTTTTTTATTTTTATTTTTATTTTTATTTTTAACTTCCCATAGGAAGTTATTGTAATGGGTCCGATTTTGTGAATCTCCAATTTTCGCATTTCTCGATGTTTTGAGGTCACTAGAGTCCGAATCAAGCGTTTTTAAGATGACATCGGTGTGTGTGTGTATGTGTGTTCGTATGTGCGTTACGTTTATTCAGCTCGATTATCTCGCGAACCACTCATTCGCGCGAATTTTTTTATTTTCACACCCCAAATTCATTCTCTTTTGGGCAAAATTTTTTCCGCTCATTTCGCTCACAATCAAACCAAATCAATTTTGAATGTTCCAGATCGTCATCATCCTCAGACAAAAGTGAAAAAAGATGCTTAAAATGAATTACTGCAATGCAGCACCTGCTTTCCAGACACAAGCGTGCATTACAAGGGTGCGTGGTGGTTCCTTTTCCAAATTAAAGAAACGGCAGCAGCTTTGAAAAATTAATTGCTCTGTTAGGCGGGGAGCCCTCAATCCTGAAAGTGCACTTACACGGATTTCAAAATGTTTTATATTAAAAGATAGTTTATAGAAATACCAACAAATTAAGCCCGGTATGACGAGGCCTATCCTGGCACTAGTATTTTGTTTGCAATTTTTTGCATTATTAATAATTATTGATAATTTGCACTTATCACGGATTTTAATTTTAACTAGCGCATATTATTGGAAATTTAATGTGCTTTCAGGAAAAAATGGTATGACAGCTGCCATCCTGGCACCAATGTCTGTCATACCTATTTTAAAATTTTGTCACTCATTTGTTTTTAAATTAGGTATGACAGACATTGGTGCCAGGATGGCAGCTGTCATACCATTTTTTCCTGAAAGCACATTAAATTTCCAATAATAAATTGCAAAAAATACTGGTGCCAGGATAGGCCTCGTCATACTGGGCTTAATTTGTTGGTAATTCTATAAACTATCTTTTAATATAAAAAATTTTGAAATCCGTGTAAGTGCACTTTTAAGATTGAGGGTTCCCGGTGTATGTCTGTTTCTTTCTGTTTGATTATTTTTTTTTTATTTATTAAAACGTTGCGATAAACTTTTTGAGATCAGTTACTTACAATATTTTCATAAATATAGATATTGTATATTTTCATAAATATATTGCATATTCGTTTTTGTTTTTCCAGTAAATGTAAACTGCAAGCTTGAAAGTGTAATTTGGCCATAATGGTCAAATGACACATTACCAAAGCGACAAATAGCCATATATTAAAATATGGCCGTATGACACAATTCAAAAGTGTCATATGGCCATATTTTGAAATATGGCCTTATGGCATATGGCCAAATGTCATGGCACCAATAACGTCGTGTCTTTGCTGGTTGGGTCCTTGAAATGCATGAAAATGATCCGGAATTTCATCAAAAAATCATCTTGACTGATGAGACCCATTTCCACCTCGGAGGCTACGTCAACAAGCAAAACTGTCGCATCTGGGGCTCGGAAAACCCAGGAGTTATTGTTGAAAAGCCTCTCCATCCTCAACGCGTGACTGTTTGGTGCGGTTTATGGTCCCGCGGGGTCATTGGACCTTACTTTTTCGAAAATGAGGCTGGAGCAACAGTTACGGTCAATGGATTGCGCTATCGAGAGATTTTAACTTCCCAGAGGAAGTTATTGTAATGGGGCCGATTTTGTGAATCTCCAATTTTCGCATTTCTCGATGTTTCGAGGTCACTAGAATCCGAATCAAGCGTTTTTATGATGCTGTCTGTGTGTGTGTATGTGTGTTCGTTACGCGTTACGTTTTTCAGCTCAATTTTCTCGCGAACCACTCATCGAATTGATCTCATTCGACGCGGAATTGTGTTGTTAAGAGCTGATTAGGTTTTGAGCGAGATCGGCTTAGCGGTTTTTTTAATGGCAATCAAAAATCTAAGACAACCCTAATATAATGAAAATTATGATAATTTCTGCAATCATTTCAATAATAGTGCAAAAAATCTTATAGTTAGTGGGAAAAAAACAATATTCAGGAGTATCATATATTATATTTGATTACTAGCTGACCCACCAAACCCTGCTTTGTCGTATTAATATTAATTTTCAGAAATACTAATCCGATTAGAAAAATTGCTTCAATAATAGAAAACTACAATATTCAGGAGCAATATATGTAGGCTGTATTTTACTGTGCAAAGTAGTTGTGAATGAGTCCACGAAATGGTACGATCAACTCGGCAGTGGCAGATGGCGCCACTGTTATTCAATAAACTTAATGTTTTTCATAAAATCATCAGTTTTATGGAATTTGACTTTGAAGCAACGTGCGTATACAACTACAACGGGATGCATCCGCTGAATATTTTGCAAAACAACTAATGTTTTTACGTATTTTTCTACTATGGGAAGTTAGTCGTGTGGACTCCATGGGTCGCACTCATATTTTTATTTTTATTTTTGGCAGACTGACTGTATTGTTTGGTGAACCTATTTAATATAGCATAATAAAAGCAAGCATTACGCTTAGTACGCACATCACAAATACGTTTAGCAAAGAGGTTTACTGCCTCGCAAGCAAACAGAACGCACATAGGCACTAACACAAATTCGACTTAATAGACGGATTGGTTATGCATTATGCAATGTTATTATACGCAAAGGATGTTTTGCCATTTTTGATGTTGTCTACTTCCCCCTAAGAGCTCCAGCACAAAACACCACCGCCACATCCTAGCCTCCTCCAGGATTATATCCAACCTAATAAAACTCAAAAAGGTACACGAGCGCTGTTTATTTTGTTATGTAAATATTTATTTCTATGTACATCTCTAAGTTGATAAATTTTAATGAGCCTTTATGCTACACATACGTCTGAAGGCTAACAAGAACCATGTCAGACAACCAGTGGCAGACGATCGAGTATCCTA
This sequence comes from Sphaerophoria taeniata, assembly GCA_943590905.1. Taxonomy (NCBI): domain Eukaryota; kingdom Metazoa; phylum Arthropoda; class Insecta; order Diptera; family Syrphidae; genus Sphaerophoria; species Sphaerophoria taeniata. The sequence continues at coordinate 78,365,911 of OX016540.1, read as the reverse complement.
GTCTCGATTTGAAAAAAGGGGTTATTCCCTCGATGAGGAGTGGAATAAAGTTTGTACGCCATTATGTTTCTCTTTTTCGTATTTATGCAGAATTTTGACTCACATTATGACGGCACACAACACCACAACCAACTAACACGGCGACGAACAACGCACCACCGAGGCAACACCATTGACGATGACGACGATAGCTAAAGTAGGTGCAAAATTAAGTTAATTTGAATTATGAATGAAATGTTGCCAGAGGACCATCCCAGAGCGTGTTTCCAACCGTCAGGTTGAATGTGCGTCGGCGGTTTATCCCACTTCTGAATGTTGTAGGCTTAAAATAGTAATTTATTCTTGATGAAGGTCTCCGAGTAGAGAGACACCTACATTGGACGTTAGATGTCATATTTTCTTTTCGAGAGATATCCTGGCAGGTAGGTACAAGATATGCAAACTTTTTAATTTATTGAAAAGTTATTCACTCTTGTCAATGATTGTGTACGTTTTCCGTCAGCAGAAGTGATAGAATATCTATACGAAAACCCTTTTTATCTATGAAATTGAACAACCTTAATGGTTAAATTATGAGATTAGAATTTTTCTACAAGGATTGTTCCGCCTTGAAAACTATGAAACTAGATACGTTTGCCCTCGGTTGGATTATCCACTCCTATTGCTTTAGAAATGATTGAATGAAAAATAGCTACCCGCACACACTTGCAGGGCACTGCTATAAATTTAGAATTTTTCCATTTTTTATTTGTCTTGTTTATGAAATAGGTAAGATTTAAGTTTAGAAGAAAAAACTTTTAAGTTACTTATTCAAAAGTATTCAAGGAACATCACTTTTTAAGAGCATATAAATAGTATCTTCTTGAAGTCAGTGATATTACTTATTCCGGTCAGATTTTGTTAAAGTTTATGGAAGCAGGCTTTAGTTCGGTTGGTTGGCTGGCTGGGTGGGATATTAATATAATAAGTAAACGAGGGAAAACAAACAAATTAGAAAGTGATTTTACATAAGTCTTTCAGGAATGGTTGGATTAGGTACATTAAAAATTAAAGTTTGAAGTAAGAACTAGGAAAAATGATACACACGACCAGCGATGCCAACCTAGGCATTTTCATGCCTTTTAGGCACTATTTTCCAAGCTAAGGCCCTAAGGCTTATTTTTTTGCAAAAAGGCATCTTTTCTTCATTTCAGTTTTAAACTACTGACTTTTTTTATTTTATTAAAGCATTCTTAAAATATCAAACCTATAAGATTGTAATATGTAAATTCGCCCTTAGAAATGAGTTTCCACCTTCAAATTGTTCGAATTTTCCGAACAGTTTCTTCTGGTGCTCATCTATCTCACTGTCTTTCACTGTCTAACCCAGGGAAGCTCTGATGTTAGGCTTTCTCTATTGTTTTGTTTTTTCCATTTCAAGTCATGTTTAACTGAAAGTTAAGTGTTTTTTTTATTCATTGCGGATTGCGGTTTGTTAATTTACTTTCATATGCATTCGACCTCGCCGTTTTTAACTGAAGAAAAGTAAGTAAATCCACTTTTATTATTTGTTTATACCATTTTCAATAATTATATCGAATTCAAGGTTTTAGTTTTAACCTCTAAGATCTTAGCAAAATTTTTTAGGTTCTTAGAGCTAAAATTAAAAAAAAAATGAATTGTTTCTTTTTTTTACTTCCACTGATAAAATTCAAGAAAAGGCATTATTTTAATGAAAAAGGCATCTTTTTTCCAAATGTAGGCATTTTTTGGGCTAAAGTGGTTGGCAACGCTGGTTGCAGCATCCGCAAACTTGCATTTTCCGTCTCTCTTTTTAGTACCTCGCATATCAACATAACACGGCTCCTTTTTCGGTAGTCTCGGCTACGTTTTTAATTATTTTGCTATACTGGTTTGGGCTCCACAAGATGTTGTTTGTGACATTTGGAATTACGGCGGCGGAGAGTCTCTGACTGAAGTGTTCACTGTAGTCTCTGGCATTCTCCGGGTTGCAAAGGCAACCCATGTTTATCTTCTTTTTTGTTGTTCGATTGCCGAGCTCTAAACTTCGTCATTAGCAGAAAGTGGTCAGAGTCGACATTTGCTCTTCGGAAAGTCCACTATCCCTTGATGATCCTCCACAATTATAATACATGTTAAAGGAGAATGGGCATTTTGGCCTACGAACCAATAACAACATGCTATATATCAATGGAAAGGTTTTTCTGCCTTCTTTAACTTTTTCTATGGCAGTAAGTCCCAAATTGCTGTGTGGAAAAAGTTATTGCACAGTAAATTCATTCACAAGTAATAAGTGATTTCTTGTTTTCACCTTGACCTTTGACCCAATAACGACATGATGTATATCAATTGAAAGGTTTTTTTGTGGACTTTAACTTTTGTCGTGGCAAGAAGTCCCAAATCACTGAGGGGAAAAAGTTATTGCACAATTAAGCCATAGGAAAAAAAAGTGTTTTCTTGCTTTCATCATAATAGAAAAGCTTTACAAAAGAAAACAAAACATAACTTATTTTTATCCTTGAATCTCTTAATTGTGCATTAACTTTTTCCCCACAGTGATTTGGGACTTCTTGCCAAGACAAAAGTTAAAGTCCACAAAAAAGTTCATGCTATCAACAAACAAAAGAACATCTCTCCACCGCCTAGGACAAGACGTCACAGTTGGGAGCAGCAATTTCGAGGTAGATATAGAGTTAACCTATTTTGAAAAACATCAATCCCACAAACGATACCTTACTGGAGATTCAACGAAGAATTACCCACGCGAACCGCTGCTACTTCGCTTTGGCCAAACAATTGGGTTCCAAACTCCTCACTCGAAAGTGAATGCGATAAAAGACTTTGATTATAGCAGTCCTACTCTACAGCGTGACACGCACGCCGCGCCGCGCCGAGTGCTGGAAGATAAGTAAAAAAGGGGAAAATGATGCTTGGAACCTTGGTCTAAAAATTCTTCGACGAATTATTTTCGTCCTGTATGCAGCGAATGGAGAAGAAGTTTCACCGAGAACTGTACGAGGACGAGCACAGATAATAAATTTATACAGATGTCTCACCCTTATGGCGAGAAATGATATATGAAACTGAAAGCTACCAAAAAAAAAAGCTTTTTCCAAAAGCTTTAACGCATTCACTTAATGCATTAAAAATCTATTTTCGCTCGCCTCATTGCCCATAAATGAATACTTCGGCAAGGAAAAAAGTTTCAAAAAGCTCCTTGTCTGTTAAGGCGTTGTCTGTTAAGAGCAAAATATGTTTCATTTTTTTCTGCAGGGATGAGACATCTGTATAAATTTATTATCTGTGGTATGAGCTGTACCAAGATGTGTATGTGTGTGTGTGCAAAGAAAAGACGACTACATTGGCTCAACCACATCGAGCGAATGGACGACAACGCTCAAGCCAAGAAAGCGTAATGACATGTGCCTGCGGATGAAAGAGCGCGTATTTGACACAGTTTTTTTCTTTTAAGGAGTACCTAGTTTTTTTTATTATTACAAATCATTCTTTTCATTTTTTCCGGTTCTGATAATTAATACAGTACCAACAGTTTTTCGTTTTGCCCATTCGCGTTCATTATTTTTTCTTTTAGACGGTTTAGACGGTTTAATTTTAGAAAGATCGCCTTAGCCGGTAGTATTCGGTGATCGCTGAAGCTTGAGCTTTTATACTCTTGATGACAACATATATGAGGTGCACCCCTGGTTACTCGTGAAAGCGCCATGTAGGCTTGGCCACAAAAGAACATGGAAGTGCCAGTTTCCATGAGAGTATTTTTTAGACTAACACCTTGGGTCTTGTGATTTGTTAGGGCATATTACGCCATACAGATTGGGAATTGTTCCCTGTAGGTATAGTGAACACGTAGGTATGCCCGGGGTATGTCAATCTCTAATAATTTGGTTGGGCTGTTGTTTTTTCCAATCAGGGTTACCAGGTACTCCAGATCTTCGATTATTCTAGTTTCTATAGTTTCCCCTTATGTGACCATTAAACCCTAACTCTGTAGCAAATTTAAGGTCTCAGAGTGAATGGGAAGTAGGTACTTGGTCTACTCTGATGATCATGAGTGAGTGAGTGTCATGAAAGATCTAGATAGATCTTCGATTACTAGTTCTATTTTGACAATCATAAGTGATTACCAAAGCTTTCGCTTAGCTTCGACTTGGCAGGGACACTGCATGCCGTGCCCTCCCCCCCCCCATTATTTTGAATTTTCGGTTAGAAAAAGTTGTTGTTGCTGTCACAAGCAAAATAAAGAAAACTATTTCCGCAGAACCATTTCAAAAGCTTAATACATTTAACATCAAACATTTGGGGCATACAGTGCTTCTAATTAGAATCAAAGGGCACGGTAGTGCCCAGCCAAGTTCTAGCACTACCCCCTTTTTACAGGATCGAACTCAAGCACATTTTTAACCCCCCATAATTTTTGAACCCATAGAGTTAGAAGCTTCAAATTTGAATTACGTATTAACTTCATGGGCACAAAGGACTTGTAAATTTTCATCCAAACTATTTTCTGTTTTCTTTTAATATTGTTGTATTATTTTCTATGATTTAAAATATTAAATATAACACTTTTACATGTCAGAACTTGGCGTTCTTTTAGATCTCATTACTTTTGGTGGCTAACTGTTTACACAGTGTTGTTCGCACATAAGAGAACTTGGCTCTTTTTTTACATTTTATGTTTTTGTTCTGTTATTCATTACACCAGACACAAAAATCGTGTTTTTGGTCTATTAATAGCGCAAATATGGTTCTGAAAATGTTTTTGATTTTCGCATGAAAAAATATTATCGTTTGTGTATAAACCCCCAAATTTATTTTCCCGCGAAAAATGTTGTTTTTCTTAAAATATATAAGTCTAAATAATTCAATTCCTGGAAGTTCATCAAACAACCCTGCCTTATTTAATTTCCTTAAAACAAACTGTTTGTTTCTTAGAAAACAACCAGATTTATTTTCACGACCGTAAAAGACGGTGGTATTTTACTTGAAACCTCATTTTAATTGAATCATAAGGTAGGTGCGGGTAATAAGGCCTAGCTAAGGGAAATTTGAAATAAAACAAAAACTATTTACAAAAATGGACATATTTTATTGTTAGTTAATGTGAAAAATATAATACTATGGACAAATAATAAAAACTATCAAATTCTGCACCAAACAAAGATAGAATTTAACATTTTCAAAAACCTTGTCAATAGGCTTTATTAAACACTAGTCGGGTAATAAGGCCTATGTTTTTAAAATGCAGAAAAATCAAAATATACTTCACATAAGCAGTAATTCAAATAAGGAAAATATAAATAAACTATTACTGATTAAAGTGGCTCTTTCTAACAACCATAAGGGTACTCAAGACTGTATTTATCGTCCGCTGAGAAGTGTCTGATAAAATCCTTAGTGTTACAGGCAGCCCTACCTCAGCAAAACTCATTAATCTGCTTACCAGATTTTTTTTCCTGGACGTCATTCAAAATTGATTTTCGACCTAGTGTTTTTTTCATCCTATAATAATTCCTTATAGTTCTTCTAGGAACTTTATACCTCTCAGCAGCTTTATAGGTACTATCAGCGGTCCTCTTTGCACTGATCGCACAGCACAAATCAAATTTGATGCTCGTTTTGGAGACATGGTAATTTTGGTCAATAAAAAATCAATGAATCAATAACAATACGGTTTTAATTACTTACAAATATGTTAAGAAACTGTTTAAGACAATTCCATTATATGTACTTTAAAACCGAAAAATGTTTATGGAAAATAAGGAGGATAATAAGGCCTACTATCAAATTTGGTAGGCCTTATTAACCCCATGCACTATTTGAAGGAAAAGTTAAATAAATTACTATTGAAACAAAAAAAACATTTTTGAAACATAACAAATAAACAAAACAATAAATAACGGAAAATGTACGCATACATTTATAAGCATAAGTGTTGTTTTGGAAATATTACTTGCGATACATAAAGATTAATTCTTATTATTTTGGTCGCACAGTTACCTCTCACAATATATTACACAACACTGAAACAAAATTTGTGAATGAACACAAAGCGACAAGTCTGACAAATCATATACAGCAGTTAGCTTCATAGCAGGCTGACCGTTAACGCCTACTTCGATTATAACTAGCTTTTTCAAAATGTAGGCCTTATTACCCGACAGGCCTTATTACCCGCACCTACCTTAGTCCTTTTTTTATTGTGGCACCCTACACATGTCAAAATGACGAGACTTAAATCTCAAAATCTATCAAAGAGAACAGTGTCCTTTCTCAATTTAGTTTGTCAACAGATAATTTAATTTATTTCTTGTTTTCTCTCATTTCACTGCTTTTTCCAGTAAATCCCTTTGTTTTGTTTTCTTGTCTTCGAGGACGACATGAAAAAAACGTTTATTTTTTTTTACGTTAGCCAACAAATTCCCAAGTCGAAGCAATATCCAGATGTTGCTGTTATGATCTACTTTTGTTCAACTCTTTGCTTTGTGAAGTAACCTTTTTTTCCAACTGAAAGGACGAGCAAGAAGCTCCTTGCTATTTATGGGTATTGGTCTTCCTTTTGCACTTTGGTGACACACTACTCGAAAAAAAAGACAAGAAAAACATGAAGGGAGAACAAAAAATTCAAAACAATTTTTATAGAGTTCCAATTTGTGTCTGACAGCTTGGAATAAAAATTGGCCAAGTATCCGCTTTTTGCGGGTTGGATGGCTTTTTGTGTGTTCGGTTTTAACGTTTATGGGTTCCGTTTTTCGATATTAATATTTTTTGTGCATACATATTTGCTGGTTTGAAAAAAAAGATGAAAAATCGCTTTCAAAAATGAACCCGTATAAGTCTCTGTGTAAAGAATATTTCGGATTCATTGAATGAGCTTTTCATTTCCCTTGTCAAAAGATTGGTATGATAAGAGGATTCTCCTGAAGATGGCCACTTCTGTGGGTCGATTTTGAATAAAAAATGTATGAGTAAGTATAGAATTTACCACGTAAGGACAGTGCGGGAAATTGGAGAGCGGCACATCAACAAACGAAAAAAGGGACCCCTGATGAAACATTAAACTCACAAAGTGATCTCATAATTTTTTATTTATTAAATTTGGAAAAGACACGTCAGTGGGTCTTCGTTGCGTGCGGCAGGTACGTAGGTTCCGGAAAAAAGTGTTTTTCATCTCCTTTTAATGTTGTTAAAGTGAAAAATGCGTCCTGTGTATTACTTTCTTGTTTTTTTTTCGGTGACAGGAAGAGAGGGGGTCACAAGGATAGAAGTGATGATGGTGGAATCAAAAATAAATTATTCAACATGCAGTGTGGTGTGTGGTTGATGTAAAAAATCCCGACCTGATGTAAAAAGGATATTGAATTATTAAAGAGGACCTTACTCAGTACAAGTATAATCCAGATCAGGGAATAGACAATGTTGATAGAGGATTATTTTGTTGATTATCAAGGATAATCTCTGCTGAGCGTCTTCGTCTTCGTCTTGTTTTTTTTTCTTTTTTTGTCGTGAGGAAAGGCAATAATATCCCTAACAGCGTTTGGATTGTTTGTATTGTTGAAAGAGAATACCCAGATTTGTTACATGTTTTGGGGGAATTATTTAATTTTCGTTTTGATGTTGAATTAGGAGAAACATCTTTTCTCTGACCTTGAAAAAGAATTTCTAATTTTTTGGATTATAGGACGATATTATCTATTTATTGCTTTTAAATTTGATATTTTGTTTATCGCGTTAAGGGATACTGAACTTGTGAAATTTTAGAAGCTTAGCTAGTTCTTTGAATTATTATAAGATTGTTTGCTTTGAAATCCATAGGAAGAGCCAACGGCCAACCTTTGGTTGAAAAAACCGAACTCTTTCACTTAAGGCTTCAAATCTATGTCTGGTGCTCCAGTTTTCGACACCAGTTGCATAACAGACTCAAAACCTCGGTGAACCTCACTTACTGAAGGACACGCACACAAGGTACTTCGATTAGAATTTATAGGTGCTAAGCTGACTTTCAAAAGCATCAATAATTTGATCCTCAACAACCAAAAATTAAAATTCTAACGTGAGACCGGTTTAAATAATAAGATATTACAATAAGAGAGTAAACCTTTATGAAGAAGAAGAAGGTTTCCAGCTGTAATTCATTTGGTTATTAGAAGTGCTAAACAATGGTAGAATGCGTCCCAATTGTATTTTCTTGTCGAAGTCATTTTTTATGGTACTAGCTTTAACAGGACTGTCAGTTGGCCAAGGCTCAAAAACCCCACTCCGACTACTTATTGTCAAGTGTTGATGGGAGCCACCCCACAAGAATGGGTTCTCCTGCTTCACACTATCTATTCGATCCATAGGGAGGAAGGAGCTCTGCTCTCTTTCTTGTGCGATGACAATCTCTTCTATAAAGGAATCGTCCATCCATTGTTCTTCACCTGACATGATTTATTCGAGCAAACTGCCAATTTGTCTTATATCAGACTTCAGAATGCATATATATGTCTATAAATGGAGGAATAACCTCTGGTGGACTGACATACATAGCAAAAGCGTGCACCAAAACCCCAAAGATCAAAATATTTGTCGAAATCATAGCTCTCGCAATATGAATCCGAACATTTTTTTCCACTAAATTGTCAATTCTGTGCTCCGAGCTCCCTTGTTAGAATAGTAATGAAGGAATGAAGGTAAGAAAAATCCCAGGTTCTGATTTATAACGAGACGGTGCCGAAGACCCTGCCTTTCGAACACCCGAAACTTCGCGATTTTGAGCTGATGCAACGTTTAGATACCAAAGTCGTGTCTAGACTTGGCATTAATGGTGTCATGTCCCGTCTAACTTTTTATCTGGAATTATGGTTATGACGTTTGTCGCACCCATATTCGCATGAGCGGATGTATGTGTGTGTGTGCGTTAAGGCATTATATAAAATCAAAACCTTTAAGTTTGGTGTTTGTGTAAAAGTAAAACCAAAGACCATATAACAAGTAAAGATGTCGCACGTAGAACAAAAATCTGTGCCTGCTTTTTTCCACCATCCCTTTTTTTACAATGTGTCCAAAACATGAGTCTAGGAATTTGAATGTATAGAAACATTTCACATGTTGTGGGTACAAACTGTGCGAAAAAGAGCGTTGCTATTTATACTCAAAAGGTAGAGGGAGAAACAAGGTATTTCATGTTCATGTTTATGATATGAGTAGAAAAAAACAAAACGTATGTCTTTTCAATGGGTCCAAAACATTGTTGCAAATTTGTAATAAATTTATGAAGCAGAAGAGGGAAAAATTATTTGTTTGTCCTATTTGTACAAGCAAGCTAGGTTGATGATGATGATGAAGATGATGATGATGATCGAGTTAAAAGAAAGAAAAAGAAGGGTGAGTTGATGTCCTACACGTGTATGTGTATTCGTATTGTCTTAGGGATTTTGTTTTTGTGGGCTGCGTAAACCAGTTTTTTTTTTTTTCTTGAAAGATAAAACAACCTTGAAAAGTGAGTTTTGATACGTAAATAATGAGTTGTGGTAGTTTCAATATTGGGCTTCGCTTTTGTTTTTTTTTTTACTTCTTGGGGTTGGGTTTGGTTGTGATTTGAAAATCGTATTCATTCACAATATTTAAATGTAGATAGGTCAAAAAATGATTGACTTTTTGATGTTAGGATTAATTTATGCGTATGTAAAGTATGTTTGGTAAATTTTTAATCGTTTAGTAAGGTCTTTTTTTTTTGTTCTTGGTTCGTTACTATTGAAGGCGGTAATGGATCAATTGAAATAAGGACTACAGGTGATGGGTACATTTCATTTTATTTTTATCTTTCAGATACAAAAGTAATTATACAATGCAGTATGGAAATAGTTGCAAAAAAATCTACGAATATAATGTAGCTTTGATTTAAAATTCCAAGTCTTCGAAATGTACAAATACATAACCTCTAGTTCGAAAAAATAATTTTGAATGTTGTTAAAGTGGTGATTTTTTGCTAATAGCTGATCGATGACAAATAGGGGTAGTAAGGCGTCTACCTCAATCTTATCCTACAGTATACACCTGTAATAATATGTGCGTGTGAGATGATTTTTTTTTTATTGTAAGCGTAACCTATGAATGAAAATAAATTAAAGCCCTACAAGTAAAAAAAGTATAAAACATAAGTATTAACATTTTTAATATTATTTTAAGGAAAAAAAAGCTTACGCTTACAACAAAGAAATCATCTCACACGCACATATTATTACAGGTGTAGCAGTATCAGCGACGGATTTGGTGGGGGGGGGGGAGCTCGTAGGGAGGCAAAATTCATACTCTACAGACGAATGAAACTCATCTTTTACCTTTCTTTGACCACGGAATAAATATCTAATAGTACAAGTATAGAAATTTTATGGCCTTATCAATTCAAGCGATACCCAGAGCGCAAAAGAGCCATACACGTGTAGGACATCAACTCACCCTTCTTTTTCTTTCTTTTAACTCGATCATCATCATCATCAACCTAGCTTGCTTGTACAAATAGGACAAACAAATAATTTTTCTCTCTTCTGCTTCATAAATTTATTACAAATTTGCAACAATGTTTTGGACCCATTGAAAAGACATACGTTTTGTTTTTTTCTACTCATATCATAAACATGAAATACCTTGTTTCTCCCTCTACCTTTTGAGTATAAATAGCAACGCTCTTTTTCGCACAGTTTGTACCCACAACATGTGAAATGTTTCTATACATTCAAATTCCTAGACTCATGTTTTGGACCCATTGTAAAAAAGGGATGGTGGAAAAAAGCAGGCACAGATTTTTGTTCTACGTGCGACATCTTTACTTGTTATATGGTCTTTGGTAAAACACTTTTGGAGCAGAAGTGAAGGATGATATTAGCTTGTACAAAGCTGTAAATAAGATTTTCATAATTAGTTTGTGTGGGTGGCGTGCTCGGACAATTCATAGCTGGTACTTTGCTCTTTGTTCTTTGATTTTGAACATTTTAAAGGCTATAAGTACTTATCGTTGTGTTTGGAGCGGTTAAGTGTTGGCAAAAACGTCAACATTTAAATGACGTGGTACTAGTTAATTAGTGACACATTTAGAAGTTTCGGCGTCGTAAATCAGAAACAGTTTTGAACTCTTACCTACTTTCATGGACTTATGCTGAAAGTTTTGAATTTAAGTTTGAAGTATGTTGGCGAGGAGTGAGTGACAGAGAGTGTAAGCATGACAAATTATTAAATTTGTCCAGGGAACTCTAGTGAAACTGAAGTATTTTGAAAATTCAATAACGATGTGCACTTTACATAATCGAAGCATCCATCAAAATCGTGTACGTGCCATTAAAAAAAAAAACAAACACAATTTGACTTTCCAAGTGTCCTCAAAACCAAAGTGCACATAGCTTGTTAAAAAGATGGAGATACCATTTTTTGGAGAGATTTTTTTTGCACACCAGAGGGAGGAGTATTTCTACCTCAATGCTCTTGTTATTAATGAATTAAGTGACATCTTCCGAATGGTGTAATTTATATCGAATCAAGTTTGAAGTAGAAAATGGTCAATAAGCTACTATAATTTTACATTCAAAGACAATGTGGGAAAGTTTAGAAGCGATTTGTGAATTTCATGCACAAAAGATCGATTGCCATCGCGTATGAGAGGTCTTTATAATCTATTTCTTTAAATTTACTAAAAACAGTGCAGCTAAAAATGTATCTGTAAAGCCTGTTGCTGACTTAAACGTTGTTTTTAGCTTTATTTTCCAAGAATTTCGCTCACTTGGTGGTTCTACAATCTACACCAAAGTGTAATGTGTTTTCTGAGCTCCAGATGCAGCAATTTTGAAGTCGTCCAATATCGTTCTCCAATTCAAATTGCGAGACGATCGATTGGTGGTCGGGGATTTTATTTGCTAAGTGAATTGAAGCTTGTAGTCTGGTATGTTACTGTACTGTTTGAGCAATATTTCCCAACATTTGTTACGATTTTAAGCTTAAAAGCTGTCAATTTTAAAGCAACCTATGATTTAAAATTATACCTACTACCAAATGACTTTCTTTGTATAACTTACCTTGTCTTCACTTTTCAGCTAAGACTTGACGGGCAAGGGGCAACCTACTTACGTTTTCTACGTTTTTTTTTTTAAATTTCCTATTGACCCTGAAAAAGCTTTCTCAAAATCGATGAAAAGCTTGCTTAGTGTCTTAGAGGACAAAGGAGTTTACTTGCTATAACCGACTGAAAGTGTTTTCTTGTGGTATCACCTCCCGATTAGATCCTCTTCCGAACTAAAAAGAGTGCAGTCAACTTTTCTAACCAGGTAGGTAGGTTGTTTTAAATTCGGTTCTCACTGCCAAACGTCTGTTTCTTGCGCTGAAGCGTTACAGCTGTTGCATTTGTCGCAATGCGCAGTAGAGTGAGCATTTCCCAGAGCTTTTCCGGTCAGTAAGTTGATGTTGCTTATTTCCCAACATCTGGCGCTTTTGACTATACATACACGAAAAAATTAACATGAAAAAGTAGAATACAAACCATTAACGAATAATTTCTTATCTTGAAATTGTCAGACGTCAAAAATTATCTCACAACTTCCTTAAAACTTTAGGCGACATCACCATAAACTAAAACAAAAAAACAATTCATAACAAAACCACCCAAGCCACTAAACGTGATTTTTACGACTTCTTCATCTCCGATTTTAAACAAAAGTAGTGTTCCCTATAATTAACGACAAACTTAAATAATAACTTCCCTGCTTGCTGTCTCAAAACTCCGGTTTCACTGCAACGCAAAAAGAGACAAAGAACGCGTCTGGAGCATTGTTAAACACTAACTACAACATTAACAACAACAACTACAAAAATCAACAAAATAAAGAAAAATCATAAAACGATAATAAAACTTGGCATTGTCTTGACAGACAGGGTAAACTTTTTTCTGCACAAATTCCCTAACACCCCCTCCCCGCACCGAGCACCCTGTGTTTAAATTATTTATCATCGTTATGATTACCAAAAGTTATATTGTGGTTTATAGTGAGGACTATAGGGATTTAAAGAAAATAGAGTTTAGCAGCAAAGAACGGTGCGGTGCGTATTTTTTTTGTCAGAGAGAACAATGAAAGCAAAAATCTCGTAAATTTTTTGCAAACATTTTATTTTTCGTTTGCCTCGTAGAATAGTAAAGTTTGACGAAAAGGATCAACGACATGAAAAAACAGTGGCAAAGACATTATTTTTTTGTTGTTGTTCAATGCTGGTTAGAGCCATAACAGAAACAAAAACGAAGCCGAGAGCACAAAAAGGCGAAGCATTTTAGTTCTTTGGTTTTATGAATGCAAATTTTTTGAACTGTTTGTTTTTTTGTTGAGATTCCTCACATCCATGAGGTTTTTTTTTGCGGGTGGAGCTATTTGCCGCAGAACATTTTAGTATTCAAAAACAGAAGGATGTGGGTGAGTTACATAGTTTGTTTACGACTTTTAAATTATTTCCATGGGATTCATGGCCGTTTTTGTTTACTTTACCTAGTTTTTTGCTCGGTCCTTGAATTCGATTTTTCGATTCTTTAATTTTATTTGATTTGAGATTTCATGACAGGAAGACGAATAAAAAAACAAGAACCTTGTGATCGGTTTTGTGAGTTTAGTTATATTAGGGTTCGGTGGCTTTTATTTTTACTGAAGTAATGAACGTTTTATTTTATATCCTGGTTTGCTGATAAATATCGGGATGCCTTGTTTTGCAAATAGAAAAACCTTTCGAGAATAAATTTGGAGTGCTGTTGTTAAATCTTATTTCTAAAAAAAATCTCTCAATAATTTATTTAAAGTCCTCATATGCATTCGTTTGACTTTGCGGATGAGCGAACTCTGTAAATGTCTTATAAATAACGATATTGCATATTGAAATCAATTTATAGAAGAATCGATTAACCTCTGATTATCTTAACCTAATTTTATCAATTCCAGTTACCATTAAAAGCCCATTGAAACTTCTTGTACTCGGCTGTCTTATGAATTATTTAAACCCACTTCAATGTCAACTCACCCGAACGACGCCTTTAGTTGTTTTGCTTTTAGTAATTTTCTTAACTTCAATTATAATTGACGTATACTTCCCACTCAATATAATGTGGAAGGAATAAAAGTTCCATTAAAAATTGGAAGGTTGTGTAATTAAATAATGGAACATGTGACGGAATGGAAGTGAATGAGCAAAGTGACATAATTAATTTGTTTAATGCTGCACATAATCGTTTTTCTTTTATCGATTAAAAATTAAACACACATTTTCCAAGTAATTAAACGAGCGAAAACGATAAGTTGAGTGCAAACGAAAAAAATAAGGCTTCGAAGAGAGAACTCCTTTTACCAGAATATTTTCTTTGGCAGTTATGAAAAGGTACGAGAAAGTGAATTTAATTGATTTTTTAAATGAAATACTTCTCGTGGTTAGATATGCATAATTAATATTTCAAAAATAAAAGTAGGAATTGTGTCTGAAAAAATATGAAAATAATAAACGCACGTGTTATTGGAATATTTTTGCTTGAGGCATTTCAGGCAAGCAAGCATTCATTCATTAACTTTGATGAAGGTGCTTTTTTCCAATTTATTAATAAAAAGGGGGTTTTCCTCACTTCATCATCATTTTCGGGATATCGGATTAAGTTTTTTCGGATTCGCATCCTGATCGACCGTGACGTCAGCCTCACATCCAAATTTGGATTGTCGTGCTGTCTCCTACAGGAGAGTCTCCTGCCATGCATTGTAACGCAAAGGACTTAACGGGAGGATTTCTCTTGGCTCATACGAGCTGGAAATCCAGCCCACCGGAGTCTATTGTCTATCAAGCTGATTTTTTTTGTCGCGCTGGAAATAAGATATCTCTCGTCTTTGACATCAACATTCCTCACAAACGGGGTAAACAAATTTTCGCAGGATTTATTCCTCTCAAGTGTGGCTTAGAGTTCAGAGTGCTATTGACTAAGCAACCAAGCCTTGGATTCGCAAGTGACTACGTTTATCGTCTTATACAGCAGAATAGTATAAAACCTATTTTCTGTTGGCTTTGAGCATTAGATATCCCGTGTATTTCTTCCTCTATATTGGTATCAGCTTCTTTTACTGACCGTACTACCTCAAACACGTGCTTTTCTACCTTAATAGTTGTGCTTCTTCTGCCAACGTTTAATGCAGACCTAACCACCATGCAATTGGTTTTTCCCACGTAAATATGGAGCACTAAGATTTCCTCCACCTCCTTTCTATCTGGATAAAGAATGCCCTAAACGACGAACATGTTCGCTGTTGCCAAAAATGTTCGATTTTATCGAGTTCGGTTCCGTGGTTCGCTATGTAGTGAGATGTTCGC
Organism: Sphaerophoria taeniata; assembly: GCA_943590905.1. Lineage (NCBI taxonomy): Eukaryota > Metazoa > Arthropoda > Insecta > Diptera > Syrphidae > Sphaerophoria > Sphaerophoria taeniata. The sequence continues at coordinate 78,350,545 of OX016540.1, read as the reverse complement.
AAGCAAATATCTTTTTTTTTCTATGAAATACAAAAAAACCATGAGCGCAATGACTTGCTTCTCTTTTTGACACATCCACAGTCTTTGAAGAATAAATACCGTGTCATACGCCAATTCTGAGTTCGCCGTAAAAGAAATAATGCAAAGGAGCATGTTGCGCGACCATGTTCGTCGTTTAGGACTGCCTTAAACGAGGATTTTACAGCTTGGGTTTCCTTCCGAAGATGCCAATGTTGTCTGCAAATCCAACAAATCGGTGGACTTCGTAGCGATATTTCCGTATTCTTAGAAAACACTCTTGACTTGTTCCTTACGTCTGACCCTGATAAATACACTATCAATGTATTAACGCCTCTAGGCAGATCAGACCATAGCATTATATCTGCAAATTTCTCGTGCCAAACTAATCCAGTTAAAGAAAGAGCTCCGAAAAGAACCGTATGGCAATACGAGAAAGCCAACTGGGACGGTCTCAATAACTTTTTCCGCATCTTTAACTGGTCACTATGCTTCCTCGATAGTGACGTAGACTCCAACGCAGATATGATTACTAATATCATTATCTTGAGAATGAAAACTTTTATCCCGAATAGGGTTAAAAGCATCAAACCCAAGGAAAAGTCATGATTTGATTCAAGAGGTTATCAGGGAAAAAGAAGTAAAGTTCCGGTGTTTTAGAGCCAACCCAACTGAGGAAAACCGGAACAAGTTTAAACAAGCCAGTAAGGCCTGCAATGCCCATATTCGTCGGACCAAATTTTTACTAATCAAAAATTAAGGCAAAAAATACTGCAATGTCCCAAAGGCAGTAAGAATTTTTGGTCATTTGTAAAAAATATGAAGAATTCTTCTTCTTCCTCGGTCCCCACGCTCGTTGACAATGACTCTCCAGTTGCGAAAGCTAACTTTTTTGCTAGGCAGTTCAACTCCAACTCTACGCTGCCAGAGAGTGTCATGACTCCTCCAGTTGCTCTTGAGCGCGTCAATGGGACAAATTTTCTTCCGCACTCGTGCTGTGGCGAGAGTCCTTAAAGATCTCAACATACTTAAATCCGCTGGTCCGGATGGTACCCCGCTATTATTCTGAAGAGGTGTAATATGATAAGCTCATTAAACTCTGACCTAAACAGCATTGTACAATGGGGAACATAAAATCGCGAAGAGTTTAATGCTGTCTTGTATCGTCAAAGCGAGACATACCCCCCTTGCCACTGTCCATGAGTGGCACTTGCATCAATGAGACCGAACATCTCGAGATTCTCGGTATGTGCATCACAGACCACCTCTTGTGGAACGAGCACATATGCGATTTCGCCAAAAATGCCGCAAGACGTTTAGGTTTCTTAGGGCAGTGCAAGAAATTTTTTTCCCCTTCTGATCTGGCTATCATCTACAAAACCTACATACGTCCAAAGCAGAGTTGGGCAAAATTTATTCGAATAATCATTCGAATAATAAATAATCATTTTATTCGTTATTCACGAATAATGAATAATTTCATTTATTCGAAGAAAATTTATTCGAATGACGAATAAATTATTTTATTCATTATTCGAATAACGAATAAACGAATAACGAATAAAATAAACACAAGAAATTTGGTAGAACAAATAATATTTCAATTTTTTTATTTTTTTTTTGTTTTTATTAAAAGTTATTTACATAGTTATTGGTTAAAGCTCCTAAGATTGGACTTCTTCACTTGTCTTTGTTTAAACATATTGGCAAGTTTATCATGGTAGCGTATAAAAAACTTTTTCGACTGATGCAGATGAAGGCAATGATGTATTGTCCCTTTCCCTTCTGGATAGCAATCCAAGACTTTCAGCCTACGGTTTGGGAATCCTTTGATTTTTACAACTTTAGGTTCACACTTTGTACATTTCATCACAATGCTTTAACCACTAGAATATAAAGAGTCGTACTTAAAAAAATGTTCCATTCAACAAAGTCAATGTCGTTTTTGCACAGACACATTTGTAGCACATTCATTAGAAATTGTTAAGATGTTCGAAATGTTTGGATTTCATAGAGTTATATCAATATCAGTGCCCAATTTTCATTTCCAAATCCATAACTTCATTTAAGGCTCACTCATTTAAAAAAAGCAAAAGTACACCACAACACAACATTGGGTTGGGAGGTGCAATTGCTAGGTAGAATTGGTAGAATTCGTTCAAAAAAAATTCTCAGCAATAAAGAATGAATGAAGGAATTCGAGCGTCTAATTCCAAAGGAAACGTAAATAAAAAAAAATTAAGATAAACAGACAAAGAAAGAAGGAATAAAGTCAATTTTATTCGTTATTCAGAATAACGAATGAAATTCCGAATAAATTACGAATAACGAATAAAATCACGAATAATTTATTCGCGAATAAATTATTCGTGAATAAATTAGTTGCGAATAATTTTTTATTCGAATAATTATTCGAATAACAATTTATTCGAATAATGCCCAACTCTGGTCCAAAGCTTGAGTATAACTCCCATGTCTGAGCTGGTGCTCCAGTGACATACTTAAGTCTTTTGGACAGTATCCAAAAAAGAGCATTCAAGATGATTGGAGATCATACCATCGTTGAGTAATTTACATCTCTCGAACATCGCCGTAATGTCTCATGCCTCACCCTATTTTACCGTTACTTCAACGGTATTTGCTCTAGTGAAATAGCCAGTTGCATTCCTCCCCTAAAGATATTCAACCGTAATACTCGCAATTCCAGGAATGCCCATCAGTTCACCCTTGAGCCCAACTTCGGTCGTACCCTCAAGTATAGAGAATCGTTTTCTAGCCGTACTACGCGAATGTGGAACTCCCTTCCACACGCTGTCTTTCGAAATCATTGCAATGTTCAGGAATTCAAGACAAATGTACACCGGCACCTCCTCTGCAACCCCTAAAGCACTCACTGTGTCTCTGGCATAATAAGGGGATAAAAAACCCCTTGAGTGTGTGCTAATTAAAAAAAAAAAATGTTCTAGAGCCATGCATTGCTTTCTCCAAAACCATGTTGAAGAGGAGCAATCCCAAAACCTTATTATTTATTTGCGAGTATTGGGCTCTGATCTTGTTGGATAGAACAGAATTTTAATGGGTTGTATTAAAAATTAGTATACCCCTATAATTGTTTCACTCTGTGATACATGAATATCGACAGTCTTTTAACATTTCTTCCTGAGAGAATTTCAAATTTGTACGAACATTGTTAAAAGCTTAAACCGAAACTTTATTATGAGTAAGCCTGCCAAATTCAAAGACACTTAAATACAACAGTTTGAAAATTAATCTTTTCAGGGTGAGAAGTCAATGTCTAGGAGAGAAATGTGTAAAGCTGTAACTTTTTAAGACGTGTCACCGTTAATTTTCCAAAAATAATCAACTCAATCTACAAAATAAATCCGGTAATTCGGTTGATTCAAATTGTGTGTCAATCAAATAACAAACTTTCAATTCCGTTGATCCAATTCCAATAAATTCTTATTCTCAACTTCCTATTCACTCGCCTATAAAAGAAAGCCGTCCATCATCCATCGTGTCCTCCCTTAGGTAGAGTCTGCAAAATTCCTAAGCGATTCCACTTCGTTTCTTTTTCAATGAAAATCACTTAATAGAAAACTTAATTCAATTCAAGAGGCTGTAGAAGCTCAATCAATTTCAACATTTTATTAAAACTTAATGAACCAGAATCGATTATGCGTGCCTTGCGTAACAGCCAACCCCATCACCCATCTGCCCCCCAAAGGCCCCTATATCAGCCCTCATAGCCCCTTTGATAAGGAATGAAATCGATTTTTTTTCCTTTTTCGAGAAAAACATACGGTTGTCGGCCGTTCTTATAGTCATCCTCGTCAGAGAGTATTCAAAAGTTCCACTCGTACATGGCACTGTTGTGTGGTTAATATATGCCTGTGATGTCTGACACAAGGGAGCGTATCGGATTCCCGCTTTTTAAAATCCCGTTTTTCAAGAATCCCGAAAAAAAAGTTTTAAAATTCCGTCTTCTAAAATACCGCTTTTGTTAAATCCCGAGTTTTAAAATCCCTTTTAGTCAAAATCCTGACCTGCTATAATACCGCTTTTTAAAATCCCGGTAATCCCGTTTAATCCCGCCAACCGGTATTCAAAATATTTAAAATAAGACTTAAAAAAAATGCATGAAAGTGTTCTCTTAGAATAAATTAAAACTGCTTTTAATTACTTTTACAAAATCTAGCGTTTACAGATGCTGCTTATGGATTTCCTGTTATAATTAAGCTATGTTGCAGCAACAAATGGTTGGGCATCACCACATGCATTACCTATGTACCTAGAGATATCTTAATATTTAGTATTGTGCAAGTTTTGTTATATTATATCTTTGATTCTTGGAATGAATACACTACTTTCTTTTATGTTTTCTTTGTTATAATAATCTATGCTATTAAAAAAATCTCATGTGTTTTAACTTCATTTATTTTGCCGTTTTTACCATCAAAAGCAGTTGATTTTTTTTTTGAAAAATCGCGCGATTCATTATCCCGTTTTTACAATCAAAAGCAGTTGCTTTGTTTTGAAAAATCGCGCGATTTTTCAAAACAAAGCAACTGCTTTTGATTGTAAAAACGGGATAATAAAAAACGGGATTTTGAAAAGCGGGATAATAAGAAACGGTATTTTATAATACGGTATTACAAGAAATCGGGATTATAAAAATCCGGATTTTAACAAGCGGGATTATAAAATCGGGATTTTGAAAATCAGGATTATAAAAATCGGGATATAGTACCCAACCCCTGACACAACACCCTTGATGTTGCTTACGCTGCCAAAGGTTAAAAAAAAAAAAACACACACTACAAAGGTATGTATGCATACGTACACTCATATAATTGGTAGTGTTTCCGGTTGCCATTCTTTTAGAGGACTAACTTTGCCGTTAAAAAACAATTTCCTTCCAACATGCTGTTGGCAAATGGAAGCAATTGAAAATTTGTTTAATTTTTTTTTCTCGCTTTGACTTTTCTTTTTTTTGATTTTTTACAGACTGCTCGCGAGTTTTATAAATGGGCTGTGTATGTTTGCTGAGTCAAATTGTTAAAATTTTCAATTGCTCTTTCAAAATTTGTTTTTCGCAAATTTCTATTTTCGCATTTACCTGGCAGCAAATGCATGCGTGTGCTAACAAAACAAAAACTAGTGCAGATGCATTGAAAAGAGTGCAGCGTGCAGGATGTTGGAATTTACGTTGGTAAATTCACTTTTGAAAATGCAGAATTCCGTGGAAACGTGTGCTTTTATGATACCAAGAATTTTTGTTTGTGTGCGCTTGGTGTTTTATTTATTTTTGAACAATTTGTGTTGTGACTTTTAGCAAAAAAGTGGCTTAACTATAATGAAAACTATGGAAATTGTATTCGAAGGTCGTTAGAGGGAGTGAAAGCTTACTCACAAAAATATAATTTTCAATTTTGAAATGAAGGTTTTGAGTCCATAAAAACGGAGATATAAAAAAGCTAGTTGTGTGGGTGGATTTTTTTGTTTTTTGTGAATGTGCTAGTACCTATACGAAAAATAAATTGATAAATATGAACTCAGATGAGTTGTTATACACTGATGCCCTTCGTATTTTTTAAGCGTCAAGCGGCACAGCTGGATCAGTTTGTTCGGAAGCTCGAAATCAGACATCGCCATCATAAGCTCTTCGCGGTGGATGCTATCATAAGCAGCATTGAAGTCGATGAAAAGATGGTGGGTTTCGACTTGAAATTCATTGGTCTTTTCCAGGATTTGCCTCAGTGAGAATATTTGGTCTATCGTTGTTCTGTATGGCCTAGAGCCACACTGGTATACGTGTCGATTATTGTGTTGCAGGACGGCATATGTAGCAGGGTAATGCTTCGATAGTTTTGCATGAAATAGGATTGCCTTTTTTGTAGATGGGGCATATAGAGCTTATAGACCAGTCAGCGGTCATACATTCTTCTTCCCACACTTTGTTGATGACCTGGTGCGCATGTGAATCATCAAAACACCTCGTCCATATTTCAAGAGTTCTACAGGCATGCCATCCGATCCGGCGGAGTTGTTATTTTTATCTTTTGGATGGCTTTTTCTACCTCTTCTGTGCTGGTGGCTGGGACTGGGGCTTCATTTTGATATTTGATATTTATTTAAGCTCGCTCGACATTCTGCGCATTCAGCAGCTGCTGGAGTAGGTTTCTTGCACTGTTTCGATTAGCCTGTGTCGCGGTTCTGAATTGCTTCAACCTTTTGAGTAAACGTCAGGTGTTGTTCTCAGCAGATGTTTGAGCTGAGAAACTGCGGATGCTCCTTTCTTCCTTCGCAGAGTGTTTATCTCATTTCCCCTATTTGTTTGGTACTCTCTTTTGCTGCTCTTGTTTTCCGTTGGAGCACTGCAAGCGTGCATTTTGCGTCTCTCTTTTAACTATCGCGCATTCATCATCAAAACACGGATTCTTTTTTTGGGGGTTTCAAGTGAACCACCTTATTAAAAGTACTGACAAAGCTCCCAAGAGTACCTTAAATTTTCCGCAAAAAGTGCTTCTCCACTCAGCTGTTCGGAATAGGCATAAAACTGTAGGTCGCCTCCCTGTAGGATGACAGTAATTGCTGTTCGTCCATAACAACGCAACGGTCTGACGGACGGACAAATGAACAAAAATTTGTCCGTTCGTATGTATGTACATTTTATACAACCACCTTAAGCGCTTTAGCACTACCTATGGGCTTTAACAGTTGTACCTATCCGATACTTTTTACTATCAATAGCTGGTTAAGTTGTAAAAAGTACTACATTTCCTTAACAAACTAATACTTTAATCGTTTTGGAATAACCTTATTAATTTTGAGCCAAAAAAAACTCTGATCTTCCCTACACATTTTTGGTAATCGAGTGATTTTTCAATTTAATAGTCTGCATTTGTCTTATGATCCGAATGCTCTACAATAGGTATGCTGCCAAAACTTCAGATTTCATCCATCATCTCCACTTATTACTTGACCCAAATCTTGACCCAGAAATCCATCCTCACTAAAATTTGTCTTACAAATTAAATATTAACAAAGTATTTCATTTCCGGCAAAGGAGGTAGGAACCAAAACGTAAAAGCAATAAATATCCATTGCTCTTCCAGTCCAACAAGAATAAATTTCTCGAATTCTTCTTGTGCACTTCAGCGTCATTGTTATAATTTCTATTTCTGTTTTTTTGTACACACTCTTGTATTTTCAATGAGATTTTCCTTTGACTTGCATTACATTGGTGATTGGTTATACAACTGTTCCACTTAGAAATGCAATTAAAATTTTCTACGCTCTGTAACATTAATGCTAAGGATGATCATCAATTTCACAATGAGCTATCACTACCGCTTTCGTACACATTTTATACGAAACGAACAAAACTAAGAATCTTTTCTCTTTTGTCGTGTTCTTCTTCTTCCTTCTCGAAGGAGTTCCCAAAAATTCTGAATCTTCTTCACATTGGAAACATTCCAAGAGCTCACACCAAAGCCATTAGCACCCTTCAGACAAGGTACTAACAAGCATAGCAAAGAAGAAAAGCGAAATGGAAAAATGAAAACACACAAACATTTCTTCATCTTCATCTTCACCGTCCTTCGGCAACTAGGAACAGCAATAAGGATTTTCTCACACTCAACAATTTCTAGGTCATATAAGAATACTCGTTCTCATAAGACCATAATGAAAAGCACACATTCTTATAAGGAAGCGTTTTCAACACGAAAGAGAAAGTTTGTTCCTTTTTGTGTACGTTTCGTTTTAAAGTACATTTACAAGTACTATGATGATGACGTTGCAAGTTGTGCATGACCACGGATGTGGATAAAGCAACAAAAAAGAAAAATTCCGAACGAACCGCCATAGCCACTTGCATTTATCTCGGTAGCTTATTCTACTCCACTTTGCAGAGCCCGCATGCCATGAGTTCAAAACAAAAAGAAAAATCACAAATTCTGGAGAAAGTGAAAGAAAAAGCACGAAGACAGATTTTTGCACTTCATAAATAGGTCGACAGCACACTCGCTCGGAGCCCTTTATTATTATAAGTGCGGTCCTTGGTTTTTTCTTGGAGGTGAAATAAAAAAGGAAAGTTACTAGTAATTTTTTATTGAAGTATGGTCCTTGGCTTTATGAAGAGCGTCAGACGCTGCCAAAGCCACTATGCTTCTCATACATGCACTTAAAAGAATTAACTTCAATTATAGTCTCCATACAGTCTCCATCTCCAGTGCGCTGTGTGATGGTAAAGGGTTTTCTTAAAATAAATTCACAAATTGCTCGCTGAGTGGTTTTACCTCAAAGGGTTGGTCTCCTTTATGTGAATAGAGTTTTTGAAGATTAAAAAGCGGACTCATTTAAGGGAATGAAACACAATAGCTTCTTTGTTTTGAGCGCTTTTGTTGAAGCAAGAAATTATAAACGTTTTATGGTGAGACTCAAGAATATAATGCGTTGGTAAAGTTGGTCATAATTGACTTTATTCTTTAACGCTGGGGTGTTGAAGTTTGTTCTTAAAAATGCAACTTTTCAGAATAATTCGAGATCATTGTGTGACAAACGAGACCATGGTCCTCAAGAACATCAGCGCTACAAAATATTCTTAATAGAAAAGTAGGAAGTGGAATTGACTTGAATTTGCCATAAATTGTTTGGTCTTAACATCTGTTCACATCAACAAGAATAACCATTTATGTATTTCGCTTTCCATTCCAGAAGAATTTCTATCCAGCCTCGATTAAAATGTAAGGGGCTTGCAATTGAAGAATTTGTTGACCGACAAAATAGACAAATCGGGCCTGATCGTTGAAGATACTGCCTTCATCAGCGCTACAAACGGTACTCGGCCCAGGAGGATTTCAGAAAGTTCTTTCTCACCAAAAGGCTTCAGACGCCATAGGTCACGCAATTAATTCAGCCCAAATTTGGGCTATTGCACAGTCGCTTACCATGAATTGTAACGCAAAGACTTCCCGGGACATTAACTCTTCGCACAAACGACACTTAATCTCTGGCGCATCCGTCTTAATCGCGTCTACCAAGCTTAATTTAATCATTAGATTTGATATAGCAAGCTTTCAATTATATCGACAATGTCTCTATGGAATCGTCTTACTTCATAAACAGGACAAGCTTCTCTCGATCACTGTTAGGGGTTCAGAGTGCCTTTGGCTAAGCACCCAATTCTCAAACAGCAGCAAGTAATCCGTTTGCTTTTAGTTGTCGCCCGATAATTTCTTCTTCCATATTGTTATCGACTGATACTACTGAATGAAAGTAATTGAAAGATAGCACTGCGTCGAACTCGTGCTTTTCAACCTTTATAATTGCATTCCTTTCCTGTCACCATTTTCTGTAAAGTAGACGGAGCCACAATGCACAATGCAATGCTATGCACTTCTATTTAGCACCAGATTTTTCGCCGACTTCTGGGGGTTTCATCCAACGATGTCTTTGCATAAGCCAATAATTGGGTGGAATTGGTGACAATGTTCCGTCATGTAGAAGATCTACAATCAAGACTTGATTTCTTCAACTTCAAGTTGAAGAGAAAGCAGGCCAATCTATTTCGAAGTCGATTGAAAATGTTGACGGGTCTAAATAGCAATTTGGATAACTCCGTTTGGCTTGAAACGGTGGTCATGGTAAGTCAGCATAGTACATAGTTCCACCTCGGCTATGCTCTCGTAGACGACCTAAAAGTCTATGAACAGAGGGTATGTTGGGATGTTAAATTTTTTTTTCATCTTGATCAGATTGTCGATTTGCGTGATCGATTTTTGCTGAATATATCTGAGTGTACTCAACATCAATTGTTATTCTGATATTAATCGCTACTCCTTTATTAAGTAGATAGATAGATAGATTTCTTTATTTTTTCAGTAATAGTTACAATATTTTATAAAAGAATACGGACGTGGCTATCTGAGCCGTCTGCCGGTATTGACATTTGATTACATTAACAAAATGATAAAGAAAATGAAATACATTTTAGCAATTTAAAATAACAAGATTTAAAAAATAAAAAAGATTTGGGTTGAAAATAAGTCATATACAATATATACATAGATACTGAGAATTACTATTTCAATGGACAAATTTGAATTAGCTTTTTAGTATGAGATGCCAAAGCGAGAAAGATGGAAGAGCGAGAATATTGAGTGAGCAATTTTACTGATTTGCAACATAAAGTCGATTAATTTTGATATGATTTAAAACACAAAAATATTTAGAAGCTGTTGCGGTAAGATAAGGCGTGCTTGCAGTATTTGAACAGACACTCCCAGCCCCGACTGCCATTCAGAATCTCGTAAAGATCGTTTTGGTTGAGGAGGTTTTCGTTGAAATAAAATCTTCTTATCTCTTGCAGGATAGGGCAGACTGCGATGAAATGGTTCACATTCTCAAGTTCCCTTCTGTTACATAGATCACAAGTTTGCTGTCTATCATTGCGATGCGGGATAAAATTGAGATCCAAGAGTTCAACTCTCGCCTTGAAAATCACACTGATAATTTCCGCAGAAAAACAGTTATTGAAGTACTTGGTTTCTGTTAGCAATTGATGATTAAGATTTTTGTAGACTGGTCTGGACTCTGACGAGCAGGCTCTGATGATATGTTGATTGAATATTTGTTCGTCAACCTTAGCAATCACCCTGTTAAACATATCTTTCCATTCTCCCACGTTAGCTATCGACGTTGGCATTGCAAGGTTATGTGATAGGGCCATCTGATTCCATTCCCTGAAAGGGGAGGCGTTAGTTGCCATTAGTCTTTCTAGGATTTTTCTGTGAAGACTGTTTTCATTTCTACACATAACTCTGACAAGGTAGTCCGAGTGGGCTTTTAGATTTCGAATGTATATAGGTGGTAAACCGGATTCGACATGAATGGCATACGTTGGTGTAGAGTTTGGTAGTCTAAACAAGCGCTTAAAAAAGTATCTTTGCGTCTTCTCGAATTCCTCAATCGGAGAGATACCAAAGGCTTGCACTCCGTAACACAAGCATGTGTTTACAGTTGCATCGAATATTTTGTATTTAGAAACAAGGTCAATATTTGGATTTGCGAAAAGCTTTGGCCACATCAGATTAAGAGCAAGCTTGGCGTCCTGACTTTTCTGTCTGGCATGGGAATCAAAATTAAGATTGAAAGAGATGGTTATGCCAAGGTATTTGAAATTTTGAACTACTTCGATGCTCTCACTTCCGATTTTCCAATTTTCTTCACGTTGTCTAGTGCGATTCCGGCTTTCGAAGATCATAACTTTTGTTTTTGAAGCATTGATTTTAAGGTCCCATAAGTTGCAGAAAGATAAGAGTTTGTTTAATTGTAGTTGGAGAGAGAAAGGGTTATCCGCTAGCAGAACCAAATCATCTGCATAGAGTAGCACTTTAATGAGCTGGCCAGCAAAGCTTACTCCTCCTGGAAGAATATCTACTATTCCATCAATATATAGTGAAAAGAGTAAGGGGCTAAGTATACATCCCTGCGGAACCCCTGCAGATGTGCTAAACCATTCAGAAATATTGGTGCCATCCCATACAGCTGCACTTGATGTGGCGATTAGTTTTGAATAAGCTTCTAAGAGTTTCCTAGAGATTCCAAGTGATGCCAATTTATATATTAATGCTTGCCTGTTCACTGTGTCAAAAGCTGCTTTGAAGTCAACAAAACAGACGTACATCTTCTTTTTGTTTTCGATGAACTTTCTCGCTATGCTAGACAGTGCAAAGATATGGTCTGTTGTTGAGAAACCGGGGCGAAAGCCAGCTTGGAATGCGCTTAGTCGATTAGTGTTTTCTACCCATTTGGAGAGTCTATTGTAGAGAATCGATGCAAATACCTTCCGAAGCGAATTAAGTATCGAAATTCCTCTGTAGTTTTCAGGTTGGAGTGGATCACCCTTTTTAAAAATTGCAAAAAATAATCGCTTTCATAAACGAAGTGGGTGGGCAAGCATCATTGTATATTTTGTTGAAGAATTCTACCAGATAAGTTTTGAGTTCTACCGTGCTGTATTTAAAAAATTCTAAAGGAATCCCATCACATCCTGGAGCTTTATTGTTCTTTAAAAGCGTGAGCGTTAACTCCAGCTCTCTTAAATTGATCGGGCAGTCCAGTTCAGTAACTTGTTCAAACTGCAATGCGTAGCTGAAGGAGTGCAGGCTCTCGTCGGCTGTCAATAGCATTTTAAAGTGAGTTGCTATTGTTTCAGCTTCAAGATAGTTACTTGTGTAATGGTTACGTGGGCTCAGTTCGAATATACTATGCCAGAATTCCTTAGAATCTCTCGCTTGATTGATTTTGTTCGCAATGTTTTTCAGATATTGCAATCTTTTTTGTTGGCATAGCTGTTTATATTCCCTGTTAGTTCGTAAGTATAAAGTCTTGAATACCTCAAGGTTATTAGATCTAAACAGCTTTAGATATTTAAATGACAGGTTTCGAAGCTTTATGCAGTCTTTTTCGAACCAAACGCATTTAAAGTTGTATGAAACGGGGTTATTAGGGTTTGCTCCAGCATTACGGACAGCTCTTATTATACTTTCCTCAATTTCATCGATATTTGTAAGCATTTGTACCGGAAGATGACTGCAGTGATGGTTAAGTAGTGATTTGTACCTCTCTGCCTTGCTTGCAACCCAACGAAGCTTCTGAATAGCATTAGAGCTCATCTGGTCGACTTCTTCACTAAAGCGTGCTTTTAAAGCTACAGGTAAGTGTCCTGAATAGTTTGCATTAAGAACCTCAAAATCGTCAACTGAATCCAACCATTCGCCTGATATTGCACAGATGTCTATAACTGATTGTCCTTGTCCGCTTATGAACGTATGCTCACCATTCTTGTCACCTTTTGAAACTCCGTTTACCACAAAAAAGCCATAGTCTTCGAAAAGTTCGATCAGAAGTCTTCCATTACTATTTGTTACATCGTCTTTTGAGCGTCGAATTTCTTCAAACTGTTGTTGTGGTTGTTGGTAATGTGTGAGAGGATTTTGATAGCTGCCAATGCGGCCATTTAAATCTCCAATTATCATTATATTCTCCAGACATGTACTGTTGATGAATTCTCGCAAGACTGTGTACTCATGCAGCCAATTGTTGTAGTTCAGATAAGTCGGGATGATGTTCAACTTTTGCTTTTTGAGTTTGACCTGTATAACGAGTCTTGTTTCATAAATTGTACTTTGAATTGAGTTATTAAAAATATTTTTGATGCCACATATTAGTCCTCCACTCGCTCTTCCATGTACATTGGATCTAACGGCTGGTATAAAAGTAAGTTTGTAATCTTTAAAAAATTTACAGTAATCGTTTTGATTTTTTTCTTCAATAAATGTTTCGATTAGAATAAAAATATCAAAATCATGAATGAATTTAAAAAAGTCTGGTATTAATAGCTTATTTTTAAGACCAGTGATATTATAAGATAGAATTGATAAATTTGAAAAATTGTTGCTTGAATTTTGACAGACGGCTCTTAAAAGTTAATTTTTGTTACTATTATTAGGGTTTAAACCCTTACTACTAGATGGCGCTGGTGACGGTAGAGAGAATTGTTGATTGCCAATCGGAGCTAACTTCGCTAAAAGAAAATAGCTTCGTAAACAGCTGTCATCAAGCAATTTGCGCAGGAAAGTCAAATCGTCAGAGTTTTTGACAACCAACCCTCGTGCGAAATTGTAAACAAAAGTGCGGTTGTTAATTTGCAATTTGTTACCTTTTAAAACGATGTTAAGTTCCGAGTTATTTTCCATAAGTTTCGCTTTGATATCGAGAAGTGTTTTTCTGCGCTGACGATACAAAAGAGTCTGTTCCCGGTGAATACTCGTGCCGCTTCCTTTAAGTTGGCTAGCTGCTGCCAAAATAGCTTCGGCGTTCGACGACGTTTGCAGCTCCAAGAATACCGTTCCTCCTTTTGTTTGTGTGTTTTGGGTGACCCGGGACTTGGAAATGTGTATTTCTTCACCTTCCTTTAATTTGAGAAGCCGCCTGCAAGTTTGTTTTGCTGACTGAACTGCGTCGGTTTGTCCATCTAGAGGAAGGTGTATCACCAGAGATTTGTCGTTAGTTTTCCGGGAGATTAGTTCGATCTGGGATTCCAACAGCTCACAACGGTCAGACATAACGGAAAGTTTCTGATACAGATGTTGGTTCTCTTTGCGCAATGAATCCAGTTCCAGTGCCAGTGAGGACTTCAAATCATCAGAAAAAACTTTCATTTGTTCGGAGATTGACTCATTTAGAACTGTTTTCAGTTCAGTAATAGACATATTCCCCACCGCCATTTTATCCGCTGTGTTAGCTAGATGTTTTTTGCTGAAGCTTGGATGATCGGGAGAAGTCTCAGTTAAACCTCTTTTATTGCCTTTCATGTAGGAGAACCGTTACGCCAGCAACTTGGTTGATTTTATTGTTAGAAATTTATCGTTTATAAATCTTTTAAGCTATTTAAATTACACTTTTCTTAAACCGAGTTATAAAAAGAACTTGATTAAATGAATTTTATAAATTATTGTGACTTATTTTTATTTCAAACTTTAAAAAATTTTGAAGAGCGATACAAAAATTGAACCAATCACTTTCACAACAGTGTTACCAATAAGTTATTAAGTATCGGACATATAATGGGTCTTCCGGTATGTGTGCTGTTTTCATAAGTCCCATTCCAAAACTTTAATGCTTGGTGGATGCAGCAAGTGATGCAGCAAGTGATTTATAGGGAAGCATTCACTTTGATGTTAAATTTTGTGCTAAAAAAAAGAAATAAGTCTAAGCCAAGCCGAACGTTAACTGTTTTGCCTGCCCTGTTATGAAGAACTTCAGAAATGGTTTCGATTTTTTGTGAGATTCGTAAAAGCAAGTTCTCGAATTTTTCTGAATACGCTGAAATTTGTCTTGGACCATTTTTTTACATTACATTACATATCACAGTACTTCGCACATAAATGTAACGAACTACAGACACATAGCAGCACTGGTGACTGAGACCATCGGCTGGGACAGAACAAGACATACAACATAGAGAGACAGATAGACACATAGAAAGAAAGAACACATAACAGAAACCTACGTGGCTTAGAGGAGGAGACTTAGATTTGTATTGTCTCATGTTATCGCACAGGTGGCCTCAGATAAGCTGGCGATTTTTGTAGAAAAAGAATGCTGCTGAAGCTGGGGTTTGAACCCGTAGCGTTCGGCTTAGCAATCCACTACTCTATCCTCTGAACCATGGCCACCTGCACCATTTTTTTATTTGTTAGATTTCCCAATAAAGGTCTTGAGCTTGACTGATTTGTTTCAACTAAATTATCTTCAAATATAGTATTTCCAACCAGCTTCAACAAGCCATTCAGGAAATCGACAGCATCCTGAAGAAGGATATATGTGAACATTGAATACAATGTTTCTCTTGTCTGTAGATAACATACGGATGCAATTTATGGGAAAATTTTCCAAAACGTCTCTTTGGCTTAACTTTAGTGACGAAACCGAAGAGCAAAAAAAAATAGAGAAGAAAAAAACAGAATACAAAACTAGAGTAAATGGAAGAGGATTGCCAGACGTTAAGATAATTTTATTCAAAATCGAAGCACAATGATGCTCGAGCAGGTGCTGGCTCCTGTGTGTTGTTAGTTTGTTAGTTGTAAGTAGTAACTATTGATTGTAAACTAACAAAAGAAATTGAAAACCTAGCAGGCATTTGGATAAAAGGAGAAAAGAAATCGAGAAAGATTTTATCCACTTGTAAACGATGTCCTTAATGTTCGGAGATCCGAAACTGGTTTTTCAATGTTTTGGTTAACTAGGAACGTATGGCGTTGTACGTACATTTATGTTCGTGTGTTAGGTTTATCGATTAAACTTGTTAGGATTTCCAAGGGACTTTAATCGGGTGGAAAAGAACGGGATGTGTCTGTTATTTAAAGTAAGACACTTTTGAAGTAACAAGATTTGGTTACAAAACACAAAGAAAGCTTTTTTTATTTTTATTTTAGTTGGTTACGACGGACTTTTAAGCTTATGGTCATACATCTTCAATTCTAACTTGAGACAAAAATGTTGACTTAATTTTTAAAACTATTAAAGAATCTTCTTGGTCACTGTGGCGTATACTTACTTGTTGAAAAATTCTTTTGGGTTTGTGACATTTTTTCACGAACCACACAAAATTTCTTTAAAATATGAAGCGTCAAAGGAAGGTTAACATTTAAAGAAGTAAAGAATAGGACTAATACTTACAGACTTGGAGTCAAACTCAAATAAAAGCTGCTACTCAGAAACTAGCTCGGACTGCTACTCAAAACTATCGAAATCGGTTTCAACTTAAAGCAGTGAGACCTGTACCAGTTTTGTTCATTGATACTATTTTCATCGACTCTCCAATTCCTACATCATCAATCCCTAAAATAATACGCATTTTTTCTCTGGTCGGATACGAGGAAACAGATCTCATCGTTTTATTCATCTCTTAGCCAAGATTTTGCAATGCATATGACATTTTCATCAAAATTTTTAATTAGCAGTAGACTTTCTCTGTGCATTTTCGCGGAGAACTCAAAGGTTTCATTTCTGTTAGCTCGCAGTTAATGCCTTCAAACTTTTTTTGATGTAATTCTCTTAATATAATGCAAATTTCCAATAAATCGGTGAAACGGAATGCATATCCACACCTACAAGGTGCACTCGGACAGAAGAACGTACATGCAATGTTGGTTAGTTTCTGGTTAGAGACCTGAAGCAAATATCTGAAAATCAAAAATCAAAAATCACGGTACCTTTTTCAACTTTCACTGACATCGTAATTGAAATACCACTACGCAGAAGTTCATTTTCGGAAAGCAATTTTGTATGCAATTTATTATAATAACTTGTCACTTCCACAATTTTATTGTTATTCCCAGGATTATTCTAACAAGACGTGCCAAAAACAATCTTCTGCAAAAACATTACACGCACAATCGCATTCCTATTATTTTACTTTTTTTTGTTTTTCTACTGATAATGGAAAACCCATGGCCTGTCTAATGCTGCTCGTTGACGTTTAAATATAACAAAAATCACAATACACAAACACTGAAAGCTTTCACAATTATTTTGATAAATCTGCCCTCTGAATGATGGATGTTTTAAGTCTACCAGCATAAACAGCATCTAAAACAGACACAAAATCCCTATTCAAATTCATATCATCCTTGATGTATCATGATTTAAGGATAAGGCCAGACGATTGTTCTGTTGACGTTTTACGACTTTTTATGTGTTGAGGACGAATTAAAAAACAACATCATCAAAATCGTTAGAGATTGTAGTAGTGTTGAAGAAGACATCAAAAACTTATAATTGCAAATTCCAATGATGTCAGAAGATTCAAATAAAATGTGTTGATTCGTAATTGAAAGCCCCGCCAGGTGGTGGGTCTCCTGTCAGTATGAGGAGACAAAAACTTGTTTCAATTCAAAATAATGATATCGGAAAATTATATTATTGAAACGTTGCTCAGAGTGGGTATCCTGTTTATCAGTTGAATTCAAGGAATTTCGATGATAAAATTATGAAAATGTCAACATTGGAATTTGAATAACTTGTACTTTAGCTTTGTTTGATCGAATCGCATTAATTATGGGAGAATTCGCATTTCGATGGAGTGCTTGGTATTTTTTTTTTTTTTTTTGCTTTCGATGCAATGTATAATTATTTGAACATTTTGAGTTTGCGAAAGTAATTAGAATTAAATTAATAATTCTGAACGGGAATTTATGAGCTTTTCCTTATTTGGAAGGTTTTTACAGGGAGGAGGATTGTGTAGGGTAATGAGTTATTCATTCGTTAAGTTTTTTCTTTTTTTTTTTAAGAGAGAAATGATTTAGAATACTTGAGAGAGGTATTACGAGTTTATTCAAAGCATTGCTCGATACCTTCTATAGGTGCTTGTCTCTAAACTTTCACGTTTATTTATTTTTTAATCTTACGACTTTGAAACTGCTTCAACGATTTTTATTGCATTTAAACAGGAATCGACAGAACGTGGATAAAGGATGATAGGATGACGTCGGCCGGATCAGCTAGTACATGCAAGAACAAATAATATTATGGGTACATAGAAATTCAGTAAAATAACTGACACTTCTAAAAAGTAATTAACATTGACAACTTTAATTAAAAAAAAAAAAACAATGTAAAGGGTGTTTTTTTTTTAGAGGAATGGAACTTTAAATTGCAATTAAAACAACGATTGAATATTCGATTGACATGATTTTTTATTTATTCCAAAGATTATCTTGTGGCATTACATTTTAAATATGATTTCTATTATATGACTGCACGGGTGGCTGGGATGTAGTCCAATCTGGACGATGACTTTTTCCAACATTTGTGGCCGTATATCGGAAATAACACGGCGAATGTTGTCTTCCAAATGGTCAAGCGTTTGTGGCTTATCCCCATAGACCAATGACATAACCCCACAGAAAATAGTCGAGCGGTGTTAAATCACAAGATCTTGGAGGCCAATTCACAGATCCAAAACGTGAAATTAGGCGGTCACCAAACGCGTCTTTCAATAAATCGATTGTGGCACGAGCTGTGTGACATGTTGCGCCGTCTTGTTAGAACCACAGCTCCTGGACATCATGATTGTTCAATTCAGGAATGAAAAAGTTAGTAATCATGGATCTATACCGATCACCATTGACTGTAACGTTGTGGCCATCATCGTTTTTGAAGAAGGTCGGACCAATGATTCCACCAGCCCATAAAGCGCACCAAACAGTCAGTTTTTCTGGATGTAACGGTGTTTTGACCTACACTTGAGGATTAGCTTCACTCCAAATGCTGCAGTTTTGTTTGTTGACGTAGCCATACATACAGAAGTGCGCTTCATCGCTTAACAAAATTCGCTTATGAAAATCGGGAAGAACGGCCATCTCGTTTTGGACCCATTCGACGAATCTACGCCTTGCTTGATGATCGTTTGGCTTCAATTCTTGCACGAGTTGGATTTTGTAAGCACGCAAATCAAGATCCTTCCGCAAAATCTTCTGGACACAGATCCAATTTCTGTGCTCAATGGCGGATGGACTCATTCGGGTCTTAATCAATGCTACGCTCTACAGTAGCAATAGCTTCTTCTGTACGCACCGTACGGCGTCTCTGGGGATGCGAGTTATCAATTAGAGTAAACGTGGTGTGAAAACGTTCCATGGTTAATCGAATTAACTGCTCTGATGGACGATTTTGTCCGACGATAAAATGGACGTAGTGCGCGAACGTATTCAAGCATTGTTCAGGCGTGAGTCTATTCATGATGAATTGCGAAACCAAACTGAGAATAAATCTTTGTATATATATTTGGGGGGTAGTTTCAAGATGGAAAACGATGGTGGTGCCATCCTAAGAATTTTCACAGAAGCAATTTTTGTTTACATAAGTTTGTAATGTGTGTTCTCTGCTTGCTTCTGTCAAAGAACTGTCAAACCAATCACTTGACAGCCGGTGGACGGTGGCCGTCTTGAAAAGTAATGCCAACTTTAGAATTTAATTTTATTGATTCAAATTTTCACTTATATGCTAAATTTAACAATATAAAACAATTTAAACTTAAAGTTCTATACCTTGAAAAAAAAACACCCGTTATTTCATTTTTGATTTAAAATGCACATTCACCTCCATTGTGTTATAAAGTAGAGTAAATTGAATTTAAACATTTAAATCTTATGTCACTTTTGTAAAGTTAAACAAATAGTTCTCACGAAATTTGTTTTATAATTCTCGATCTGATATCAAAACTTTTCCAAAATACGCCTTGCAATCACTGCAAAGTTTCTTTGTTCTTATTGCAACCAGTCTCAATAGTCTGTTCTACTCCTAAGAAAAAACTTAGATTCAAACTCCTGCTTCTGTATACTCATCCCTTACTATAAAATAAAAGTCAAAAACAAACAATGTTGTTCAAAATCTTCTAAAATAAGTTTAAGGCGTGGTTATTGAGTAGGAAAAGAATAAATTTCTGTCTCAGTTCCCTCGAGGCATTTGTCATTTATAAATTACTATCCAACTTTCTCTGTTGGTGAAAATCTGTTCGTTTTTTTTTTTTTTTTTGTGAATAAAAACAAAAAGGGCTATATGTATATGGGTATAGCGTGGTTGGTAAAGATACATTGTGTTATTGCTGAGATAAATGTCAAATGAGATTCCAACAATAGTTTATAGAATTCTTTGAACTTGTGTTTTTCCCTTGAGATTGCCAGACTTCTTGGATTTTGAGCCAATCTGAAATAAATTTGAATTTTGGAAATATTCAGCAGAAAGGATTTGCTGTAAGCTGTTGCTAACAATAAACAACTTTGCTTTCTAGAATTTTTCGCAGAAAAGGTTTCTTATATGGTTTGCATTAAAATTTAAAAGAAGAACTTGTATTATAACTCCAGTTGGTGTATCGGTTACAGGAAAAATTATTCTTTGAAATGAAATTGCCATAAATAATCTCCTTTTGGTCATATTTTTGAACCAAAATAAGCTGTTCTAGCTCCGTAGGATATGTGATACTTTTTCTGGGAAATCAAATCGAAAACCCTGCTTTAACACTGATTTGAGAAAAGCCAAACCGAAATACCATGAATTATAAATTGTTTTTTTTTTTTAATTCCTGAAATTCCTTTTCAATAGAAACACTTGAACAAAGAATATTATCTTGCTCCATGATTCTCATTATTCTCATTTTTTCGAGTTTACCCAAGAAAACTAAGGTTTGGTTAAAAAAAAAAGAGAAAAAAATATTTTCTTCCAACCTTTAAATTAGGTACTTTTTACACACTTGACAACCATACAAACTCTTTATCTCATTTAATACCGATGTCTTTGTTCCGAAAAACTCTGTTTCTGAATCAATATACAACACTCAGTTAGTGTCTACTTGGGATTAAGTGTATATGTGCCTCTAAGGATGATATTTCAATTAAAGCAAATCTCGTGTCTGTTAAATTGTAGAAGCTTTTGGCTTTTAGAGCACACTCCTCATAAACAGTTTCGGAATAAGTAAAATGCCAACTATTCTCTTCAGTCTCAGTGGTATATGGTCTGGCCGGGGCCAGCGGCTGCGGCGAGCCACTGTAACAACTCCAATAGTGTTGTCCTTGTCGACATTGTTGTCGTTGTGCGTTCAGTGGTCCTCTTCTCTCAAATGGTCCTGCAGGTTAATTTATGTTTTTTTTTACTGTACTCATCTTTTATTTCATTCCTTGCTGCTGGTGAATATAACATTGACACTTTGGTAATTGTTTTCCACTTTAATAGCGTTTTTTTTTGGTCGTCCGGAACTGTTCCGAACAGTTCTGTACTCGTTCACTTGGCACAAGATGACAGTTCTTGTTCTGAATAGAACAGAAAAACGATTCCGAATTTGAAGTCAGAATCAAAAACAGAATCACGCATACATACATACACTCGCATATACGTACTCGCTGCCATGTTTACAAATAAAGAAATTAAAAACAATGTCCATGTCATCTGCGATTCTTCATATGAGGATTCACAAATACACAACCATTCAACCCTTAGAAGCAAAAAAATGTGTTTGTCTGTTCGTTTGGAATCCGGAATCGGACAGTTCTGTGTACAATTCCGGATTACCAAAAAAAAACGCTATAACTCTTTCTTTTGTCGGATTTTGGGAAATGAACATTCGGACAGACCGGACGGACGGAAAAGATAAAACTCTGAGAATCTCTGAGTTTTCTTTAATTAAAAACTTTAATTTGATGTTATGAATGGTGTTTGATCATAATCCTCTTCAAAGTTATTTTGATGTCCTTATTTCTATTATGGGTTAATGTTTTACGATTCAATTCTTCCTCAAGGGCTAATCTCTTATGATTCAGTGTGATGGCATTTTTTTCGTTTTTTTTTGTTTCGGAAGGGGGAGGTTCCGTCTTAAAATGAAATGAATGTAAGGATCCTGCAAGGACGACTTCAAAATGGTACGTAAGAATGTAATAACATAAAGATAATGTCCTCTGGTTATTTCCACTTTATCATTATCATCTGCAATCAGATTTACGATAATTACCGTTATATGCTTTTGTCACTTTGTTTGTCTGAGTGTGTGTGTGTGAGCGGAGCTGTTGGCCCTTTTAGCAGATTGTGCGGTTGGCAATAAATAAAGAGAGGACGCGAATTTTTTCTTGAGAGATAAACTCGAAAAAGAACCGTTTGTTTTGCTGTATCTGTATATCCTTTTTTATAATTTTTATTATCTTCTAGTTTTCTATGGTGGAAGAGAAGAGGTGGCTGTGAGCATATTTACTGCTAAACTCCTTCTGCTTCTTGCAGACGACAAACAAAGATCTTCTGAACTAGATGATAAAGCTCCCGGGGCATGCTTAATGTTTTTGTATTTTTACGTTTTTTCTTCTAGAATCAGCCTGTTTGTTTGTTTTATTTTGGTTTATGCTCCATTCCCAAATGCATCATATAATATCCTTGTTGGGAGCATACATAGTTGGTCGGTATTGTGCAGCCCTAAGCTAACATTTAAACTGCGAAAAAATGTACTTCTGGGAGATATAAATACGTTTTTCTTTTTTTCGAGAACAAGGTTTTTGGGAAATATTCTTATCCTATCTTTTTAAGACGAAAATGTAACAACAGAATAAAAATAAGGCCCTTTTTGTTCAAGATGAGATTTTAATGGGAATTAATTTGGAATCGCTTTTAATTGTTATTCAATGCCTTAATGTTTTTTTTTGTTAGGCGAAGTCTAATCGTCACTCAGAGACCAGGACCCATGTTCTGTAACTTATCACTCGCAAGAAAAAAGTGATAAACGCAAGGAATCGAAACAATTTCAATGCAATTTGTTTCGATTCCTTGCGTTTATCACTTTTTTCTTGCGAGTGATAAGTTACAGAACATGGCCCCAGATGTCGGTAAATGTCTGTCAGAATGAGGAATTAATTTGAGATTTGTGGCTTCTGTTCTGGCAAATTGCTAATTTGCTTCGATTAATTGCTGTAAGCTTTTTCACAATTTTCATTATTAATAGCTCAGACAACCGATGTTATATTTTTATTCCGGTCAACGTAGGTTGTCGAGATTTTCAAATTCTTGACGATGTAAGTTCTCTTAAATCAACCGGACGGCTTATTCTTAAAGCAAACAAAATTTTAAGATGACATTACCTTTCACTGCTCATTGCTTTTGTATATGCACGAGATACCAATACCGGAAAACAATGAACAAGTATCTTGGGGGGTGCGTATTGAATTTGAATTTTAATCAGGACTTGTATGTAGCTGCCGATGTGGTCAACTCGAATGGAGTTGGACGTCCGGCAGTTGAGAACATACGGGGTGAGAGTTATTGGTAACTAGAAGGGGTAAAAATTTCTCGGGTTACGGCTTTCAGTTTTGAGAAAAATACTCAACTGAACGAGAGAGCTGTCTATGGATGAAACGGATATCTGTAGTTTCTCAATGGTTTTGAAATTAACTGATTGGAGATGGTAACGATAGGAACGTAGGAATCGTTCATATCCGTTTGTTTGTATATTTTGACATCGATAATCATATTCAAGTGCGAACGAACGTAAACGTGTCCATACAGATCCTGCAGAAGTGATTTGAGGCCACATCAAGTCGTATCCCGTGAGGATACCTATTAGGGAGCTTGTATCAGATCTGCTTTGAGATAACAAATCTTTGGAGCGCTTTAAGTCAAGTGAAGGCCATACGAGTTTTGTGGCTGCGCATGTTGGTAAATTATGCCATCAGCTTGTTATCGTTAAGGCTGTTTCTGTTAGCATAAATTTACATATAGCCATCGATATAGCTATCTTTTCCCCTTCAGGTGAGATAGGTATGACATGACGGTTCCATTTTTAGCCAGTTCATCGACTCTACAATTTCGTGTGATGTCCCTGTGACCCGGAATCCAACAGAGGTGAATATTATAGTGCTGCGTCATCTCCAGAAGGGATGATCGACAATCGAGGGCCGTTTGAGATTTGGTTGAGACACCGTCGAGAGATTTTATAGCAGCCTGACTGTCAGAGAAGATAAAAGCTTATGCTGAATGAAGACAATTTCTAAAAGAAGCTTTAGACAAAAATTAAAAAAAAAAATTATTTGCAGTGAATGATAGGGGGCATAACGACCCTTTTTTTGTCTATCATTTGCTATTGGCTAACTGAGAGAATTGAGAATTCTGGAAATTGGAAATCGCGCGAGAAAAGATAGTTTTTGGAATATGTGAAAGTTAAGCAATTAGAAAGAGAGATCATAGTCATAATTATCGAGAATGACTGTTCCGGGTTCTTGTTTAATACAATTTAGTCTTAACATAATCTTTATAGTACAAGGATTGGTTCTAGTATAACAAGACATTTCCGTGCCTTGTAGTACCTTGACCATTTGCAACATTAAACATTTAAGCTGTTTTGCATTCTCTGTCAGTAACAACAACATTATAAATTTACGAACACAAAATATTACATTGCTTATGTTACTATTTTGTACTATAACAAGTGGGTATACCTACTGATACATAATACTTCACTAAGAAGAAGGTTAAGTAAATTTAGACAAATATTAAGCTGATAATTGACTCTTTATTTTCCTCTGCACCTCTCGTATATCCACTCCAGGCTCTTTGACAAACAGAATTTAATAATTTTCCGGAATCTTACATCTGTGCTGTTCTATAAATAAAAGGAAATCTGTCATTTCAAAAAAAGGAAGGATGTCCTCTAAATCATACCTAATTTTATTTCGCAGAATTTAAAAGCAATCCTAAATTAACAATTCAAATCGACAATTTTTAAGTAAATATAAACATTCTTTAATCTCTTCTTAATCATAACCCGTCCGCATATGAACCAATTCATGTAAAACTTTGTGAATAAAGTCACCCACAAATTCCACAAAAATCTGAACATATTTTTCTGTTGTGTTTTTTATGTTGTGTGAAGAGTCCTCGACGGCCATCAAAGAATTTTGTTCCGGAACAACCTCCGAGCGATTTTGTCCATATTTTCGTCAACTATGGGATGGGAATACCATTTAAGTCAATTTAATGTTGAATTTTTTTAAGAGAGCTATTTCAGAGACTTAAACGAGAAAGGGAAGATCCCCCGCAAAAAATCTACAAACTTATGCGAACATCCACGAGAAAATACAAAATGTCGAAAATCCCTTCGGAAAGGCACACATTTTACCTTCCATTTGAAATTCTGCTTCTTCGTTCGTTTTCTCTCTCTGTGACGTCCCAGAGGAAGAAAATTCAACAACTACAAAAGTATATAATCCATAATAAAATAATGTATTGAACCGTATGGGGACCCCATCCGCAGCATGTATTCGATTTTAAGCCCCTAAAGAAAGCCATGACTCTTCGAAGTCGTCGTCGTCATTTCTCTTGTCGACGAGAACGACGCACGCGACGACCGCGACGCCATCAAGTGAAGGTTGTCCATGTCGCTGCTGCAGTGAATCTGCGCTAAATTGTAAATGTGGCAGATGCAAGATGCAAAGATGCAAGTGAATAATAAAAAAAAAAAAGAAATAAAAAAATGACTTTCCCGACTAAAACCCTTTTCTTCGGAAATCAATGTATTTTTTTGCTGAACCTCTATAGTTGGATCGTGCTGTTTCTTTGTTTGGGTTGGGGGGTGGTGTGAGTGTTTGAAATATCGATTCCGTTTGAAATTTAAGCTATCGTGTACGACTCGATGACGGAAAAGCGGTAGTGTGGTGAATAGAGCATGTAACTTTTCTCTTGGTTACAGTTATTAGTTCTCCCAAGGGTTAGAGGATCCGGTAGCGGTAGGTGTCACTTATACCAATGTAATTGCTAACAACTATTCGGTTGCGAGGATGTGCGATGACTTTATGAATTTGAGTGTCGGTTGATTTGATTAAAATGATTAAGGAATTAAGGGATATAAATTGAAACGTTTAAGATTGGACCTTTAAGAAAGGTATATGGAGTTAGGTAAACTATTAAGAGATTAACATTTCATACCATACGTAATATGATCGTGAATATTAAAGCCGTAATTCTTCTTCTAAAAATATGACTGACATGTCAGTTGAAGGAGTTCGGATTGCTCTATATGTAAAAACACAATTTTTGTTTCCCCCGCTCAATATGAGCGTTTGTTAAACCGATAACATTATGATTGACCCATTTGGCCATTTCTAATCTTACAAATCTCACTCCCACTTCGTTATCAAAGATTAAACCAACCTTCATCAAAAACAGAATGAAAACAGTAACCTTACTTTCAAAAATCTTGAAAGTCATTCTTCAAACTGTATTTTAAATATTCAAATTGCCAAGTTTTTTGCCTTAATTTCCTTACACAGACGATGACGTCCACAACATGCCTTTCATTTTCCATTAGGATCAGAGAAAAATCCTTGAAAAGTCCCGAAGCCGTAGAGGGATGGACGTTAACCCATTAACTGGAAAACTGAAACACAATATCCTTTTTTTAACTCTACTAAGTAAAAATCGATAAGAACCAGATGAATTCTAAAAAACTTATTTTTGTTTATGCGAGTTGGTGTGGACTGATCTAAATTTAAAAAGTTTCAATCACTGAACTCAACACTTAATAGGATTCAATTTCCCACACTCGTAACTCATGAACACTGAAAAGCAACACATTTACTTAAATTAATTGCAAAATTTCACCTTTCATGCGGCAAAAAGAAACTTTTCTTATCAGAGACGAAGAAACCCTGAATTAAGGTAGTTGTCTTTTAAATCCCATAAATTCCCGATCAAAATTGTTTCCCTAAAGATTCCTGATGAATAACCCATCACGACCCTTACCGGAAGGAAGGAGCAATGCAGCAAATTATATCCCTTAAACTAGCAATAATAGCAAGCATTTATACAAAGCCGGGTTAGGTCGCCGCTAGTGCTACGAAACATTCCTGATATTTCGCTTCCCACGCAGAGGTTACCTTTCTATCCGTTAGCTGCTTTTAGATACCGTTGGGCTTAGGCAAACCAAACGTGACTCTCTCTATCTCAGCAAGTGTACTCTTTTTTCGGTTTGGCGTGCAGGTATCGCGTCAGTGAAAAGATTTTAAAAAATTAGAATATCACGTAGCAGCAGGAAGTTACACATTTCGGGTAGAGTCGTCGTCGTCGTATATTTAGTTCCTGTTCGTCCTTTGGCTTCATAGAACAGCAGAAAACCAGCATAATAGCAACAAAAGGAAACCGTAATTCATGCACTGCGGCAAGCGAAAAGCAATGGAAATGAAGCGTTTGCTTCTGAAAATGCATTTAGCAGCAGGCAGCAGCCAGGAACAGGAATATCCAGCCAGCGATTACCTCGTCTCACTTAACATTTGATTTAGATTATGCTTGAGTTAAAATGAAATGTTTGCCGCAGGATGTGAGTGAGCATGCAGATGCACGGATATGAGGAAGGGGAGTTCCTGTTTCAAACATCACGTATGTAATATTTTGAAATCGGGTTTTGATTGGATTTACACTCTTCTCTTTTTGGGGAATGTTTATTTATCTTTCTAATTTTTTGCAGCAACACGAAACTCCTAACAAAATAACAGATAAGAAAGGAATTTGTGGCGGTGTGGTGCGGTTCAGCTTAAAATTTCCATACCTATATTATTGAATAGAATTTATTTGTCAGGATTTCGTGCTCAAATTAAATCATTTACCTAAAAATTGCTGGCATCACGTTTTGCATAAGAATTTCGCTACTCATTTTTGTTTTTGGTTTTGATGTGGGATTTCACGTATTCGAAATGCTCGGAAAATAAAAGAAATACGTTCATCAGGCTGCAATCACGTTAAAAAAAAGAAGCCAATATTTTTATTCGATTTATTTTTTGTTGTTTTTTTTTATGTCTTTGTGAATTTTTGTTTTGCTTGAAAAAATTAAACTTAAATTAAAAATGAGTTATGACATTCTCTGAAATATCAATTTCAGATTTTTTGTAAAATAGTTTGAATGCAAGGATCAAGACTTATTTAAAATAGGTGTTTAAGGAGTCGACAAATATTCTGCAAGGTATTAAGGTATTTGTTGAAATATCGTTTTGCAAATTTTTTTTGTAAACAAAATCGTGTCCTGGAATAATAATATTTTCTTTTAGAATATGTACGATAGCCATAACAAGCTATTTTACACAAAAAGCCATTGCAATTTAAATTTGACAACATTTGTAGTTCAACTAATTTTTCTTTATTGCTTGGACCATGACATTAACGTTTAAATTAGGGGAAAACTATCCGGAGTGTTCTTCCTCCTCTTCTAACTTATGTTTGAGAAAAAACTTTGAAACAGATTATAGTCAACAAGTCCTTATACAGACGACATCGACACTTGCAGAAGGATCCAAAAATGTAACCACAAACTTCATTTAACCTGAAGGAAATATTATGTATATCATTGCTTCGTTTGGGGAAAATGTTGATTAAAAGAACAACCATCAAAAAATAGGAGAACGAGCTCAGCTATTTTGGGTCAGCAGTGGAAACCTGAAACCAACGCGCGGTGAGAAAGTCCTAAGCTGTACTGCTCGTAGTTGGAGAGAACTTTACAGACCAAACTTGAGCTGGAAAATTGACATAGTCCAGGACTTATGAAGTCTGATTGGGTAAGGGTATGTAAACAAAAAAGAATAACTAACCTGAAACGATATCTATTAAGAGTGTCCAATACATCCTGATAAAATCACAGGTCTGTCACACTTTAACAGAATGTTAATTGGATAATTGGAAACGTTAAAAGTACACATTTATATGAGGACAAATACGACTTTTGAACATTGATACAGTAGGTAACACCTGAACATTAGGTGGAAGTGAGTTCCACATTTTGTAGCGTACAGGGGGGTACGACAAAATCTAATTTTGTCTAAGGTATGTTTTCCCTTGAGAAGCAGCGGAGATTTGGCACGCGGGGGGGATAGATTCTTGCTGCTTTCTATACCCTGCGCTATCAAATATTTTTCGTGCCAATTAAAGAATTTTTAAGAGAAGAAATTATTGGAAATGTATCACCAATTTACATGCAAAATTTAATGAAAGATAAAACAGTATTGGAGACGCTTAGAGGAAATGAAAAATGAAAAAAAACATGTAACTCGCTTGACATCAAATGTTGAGCATGAGATCTTTGGTGTTCTGATCCCAATTAAACCCTCCCAAGTATAAACAAATCATTGTTGTTTTCACCTTGACCACTCTCATTGATTTCTTAATTCGAGCGGTCCCTGTGCCACTTTTATCTCACTCTCAATCACATAAATTCATCTCAACGATAAAACAAAGGGTGTTTTACTCCATATTGCTTATTTTTATTCACTTAGCTAATATACATCTAAAGTAATCGTTTAACATTTTACATAAGTATTATGTTATTGAATTACCAATCGATTAGGAGTATATGACATTTCTACAGTTTATATTGAATTTCAAAGAAATAACTATCCACATTCAATAAAAAAAAATGGAAAATATATATAAAAAAAAATAAGATATATATGATTGAAATTTTTGGTGTACTCACTTTGTCCGGATAGATGAAGATTGTGCACAATATTCCTCTCACGGCTGCCACTCTTATTTTTACCTTTATATGATTGTATATATATTTTCTTATTTTCCTTTTTCTTTTGCTAGACTTTATGACTTAAACTAACTTTAATATACTTTTTTTTCTTGTTTCTTAGTTTTCAAAATTTATATTTAATATTTCACTTGATTCCTGTAATTTCTTATTTTTTTTTGTTTTTGTTAAATTATTTGCTTTTCGGTTTGCTTTTGAGGGTTATGTTTCCTTCTGTTATAGGTTATGTTTTTTTGCTGCTAAAACTTAAGCCGGTGCTCTCGTTATTTGTTTTCTTAACACTTTGTGTCCCGAATATGTTATTTGTGATTTTGATATGATTTTAATAATGATTTTTTTTTCTGTTTCTTTTATGTTTTAGTATGTTTGTATGCTGGGCGACGATCTTCGTCTAGAGGGTTCGACCTGGTGGTTTTTGTGGCTCTTTTGCACGATTTGATGTGAACGCCAATGGGATCTGTTTGATCGGAGATCTACATACAAAATTCACCCAGAATTGGACGTCCCACCTCGGTTTTAGCTGGTTAATAAAAAAAAAAAATAGAAATCATCGATTACCTTCAAGTTTCCTTTTATTTTCATTTTATTAAGTACCTTGTTTAAAAAGTTTATATTTCGTGCAAACGTGTGTCGAACACAAAAATAATCCAAGCGTCGCTTAAATTTTTATGAGAATTTACTATTCTTTAATACAATTTATGTATTTGGTGTAGGATTCCTATGAAAATTTGGGATTATTTTATGAAGCAAAAACTACACGTACTTAAACGAATAAATCACGATTTGATCTTTAAACTTACTTTGGTAGACCGTGCGCCCAGCTCGAGAGATAAAATGAAAAGAACGAAAAATGCATCACTCTCAACTTCCTTTACTTGACATTTCCTACTCAGACATTTTCGAATTTCGATCGCTCAGCTGTGCATCATTTATTTCGAGTACTAAATTTCATACACTGTCTTTTTCGAAATTTAAGGCACCGGTTACGTTTCATACAACACAATTTTAATTGGAGTTTACAACAGAAATATCGCTTTCGTTTTTTTTTTCTTTTTCTAATTCTTTATATTTTTATTTTTGTTGGATCATATAAAAAAATAGTACGCATACGCCGTAGTGACTTTATATTGAAGGGACACGCTACAATTTTTACCATCTGAACAGGAAAAGAATTCTCCTTTACTGATCGGTTCCATCGAGGAAGTAAGAAGTTTTTATTTCTTAAGGACGAAGTACGATGAAAAAACTCATATAGGTAAGAAGTTTTTTTTTTCTTACACCAAAAACTTAAATAACAATATAATTGATCTACATACTCATCCAATGTACAACCAAACAATCTCAATTTGAATTGAGAAACATTACTAAGACTCGACAGTCCAAAAACATACCGAACACAAACATTAAAAGCAACAATCATTCGGCGTTGCACTCATAATCGAGTTTGGCGTATATTAATCATCCTAATGTGAAAAATGGAAGCAAAAGTGTTATAAAAAATATTAGTGCGACCCATGTTGTCCACACGACTAACTTCCCAGAGCGAAATCTCCAGCCGATGCGTTCCGTTGTAGTTGTACACGCACATTGTTTTCAAAGTTAAATTCCATAAGTTCATTTGAATAACAGTGGCGCCTATAATATTACTCCTGAATACTGTAGTTTTCTATTAGTGAAAGCATTTTTCTTATCTGATTAGTATTTCCGAAGATTAATATTTATATGGCAAAACAGCGTTTGGTGGGTCAGCTAGTGATCAAATACGGTCTATGATACTCCTGAATTTTGTTTTTTTTTTCACACTAACTATAAGATTTTTTGCACTATTGTTGAAATTATTGCAGAAATTATCATAATTTTCATGATATTAGGGTTGCCTTAGATTTTTGATTGCCTTTAAGAAACCGCTTAGCGGATTTCGCTCAAATCAACACAATACCGCGTTGAATGAGACCAATTTCATGACAATACAATGAGTGGTTCGCGAGATAATCGAGCCGAAAAAACGTATCGCACATACGCACATACGAACACACATACACACACATCATCATAAAAACGCTTGATTCGGATTCTAGTGACCCCGAAACATGGAGATATGCAAAAATTGGAGATTCACAAAATCGGCCCCATTACTATTACTTCCTCTGTTAAGTTAATAATCTAAGTTTCAAATAAGAGGTAATAAGGAACGCAGTTAATCTTAAAATTCGTAACTCACTGTAAATCCTACTAATCATTAGCTTTAAATGACGTTTATGGCCAGAGTTTATAACGATATATACCTAAATTGTTGGCCTTACTAACAACTGGTAGAGCAGATCCATTCAAATAGATAGGGTTGATAATATGAAATCAAATAAAACCTGATAAATTCTAACAATTATTAAATATTAAAAGAATGCACTGGTAATAGACATAGACATTCATATTTAGTGATTCAGCATTCTCACAAATTCGATAGGTTGTTCAAGTGACATAGAAACAATATCCTAGATTTTAAAGTACATACATTGATACAATAACAATTACTGTCTATAATTGAGGTGTCGTGACTCATGAAATTGAAACTGATTGCGGGCGAAGTTTTTAATTATTTTTGAAAAACGTTTATAAATTTTTGACTTGGTGAAATGAAATCAAATTAAATTAAATCCACATGCGATCGAATTGATTCGATTAAACTAAAAATGTTTCATCAAAAAACATATACTTGAAAAACATTTTTCAAGGCCCATTTAAAATCACCTCAATTTCATATATCTATATTAATATTCAATTACCTACTTTTCGGTATTCGGCCAGTTCAGCTTACTTTTTAAATTTGAAAGGAAAACATTTTTTTTTGAAAAAAAAAATACATTAACTTTTTTATTTTGTTTTTATTTTTAAAACTAAATTAAAGAAAAAGTACAACGAAATATAAATTATACAATAGTCATTGTTTAAGAAGAGAACAAAACATTAAAGTGTTCTCTTTGTAATTTCAATGTATGCAATGGTTGTGGTTCTGTTTGTTTCAATGGTAATTTGACATGTTCACGAATGGAGGGTAAATAATACGAGGTCTAGTACAATATACTTATGATCTTGTTAAATCAACGAATTTTATTAGTATAATGTACTAATGGTCTTTGCAAATGTACGAATACAGGGTAAATAATTTATGAAGTACTTTTTCATTGGAAATCAGATGGTAGCATCAATGGTAGTATGGGCGTAATAGCAAGCACCACCTTACGACCAATGGTTTGTCAACACAGGAACTGTGTTATACCACCGGCTCATCACTTAGTGTGTTGTTAGTTGTTAGTAGGCACATAACGAAATTTTAACAAATAACGCACAACACACACATATAATTAATATAGAATAAACAAAACTTAACAAAATTAGCATTTAACATTTAAGAAAGTAGAACACTGGTTTTAGAAATTATTTATATACGTTTCAAAGGCTCATGCATTCCATAATTTGTAAGGTGAATAGGGATCTTATCATAATCATATCCTGACTACTGAGATTATTACCTTCCCCTCGAGTATTAGTAATAGGTATAAGTAAAATACATTCATACTCTTGATAAACGTACAAGGCACTGTAGTGCCCAACCAAGTTTTAACACAACTATCTTCTTACAGGGTCGAACTGAACCCTATTTTTAACCCCCTATAACTATTGAATAAGATTTTGAATTACGTATTGACTTAACGGAGACAACGCCCCTGTAGCATCACAGTAAACACTTTAAAAACCTTAATTGATAATAGTACAATCTTGATATTTGGTGCAGTGTTAGGTTTTTGGGCGCATATGCGTCGTATCTGCTCTTTTTCTTAAAATTGTCCTACGATGTTGAAATTCAGAATTCTGTAAGGATTTCGGTTTAAGAGAAAAAAGGAAAGGGGCGTGGTTTCCACCTACTTTCTTAAAATGATCGCAGAATGTTGAAATTCGGAATTTCATCAAAATTAAAAACATTAGAATTTCATTCAAAGACGTGGTAAAGCCTACAAAGATGCTTATACTACCTATTTATTTATTAATTTATTTAGAACTTAAGAGCTAACATTTTTTTTCTTCTGGTTCTTGTAATGGAAAACGATTTCTTAAGATGTGAGCCTATTGATTCACTGAAGGCTGTTTTTTAGAATAAAGATAACCATAAACAAATTACTTAAAAACTGAAAGGAAAACTTAATGAACGGCAAAGTGCTGTTTTAAGGGTGGATTTACTTATAAACGTCGGTAGAGAGCCGAAGGATTCTGATCCTAAGTTCAAAAATCCGTAAAACGTTCGATTGTCGGAGCGAAAATAAGAACTTGCCTTTAAAAGTTTGACAATATTAGTTTGGCAAAACTAATATTAAAGTGGACATCCCAGCCACTCTACTTATTTCTATTTATGTTTTTAAATTATAGTAGAACAATGTCCATAGTCCAGCCCCGAGAAGAAACACAAACTTCCGAAACACGTTCTATTGAATTTGAAAAAGATTCTTTAAATCGCTATGTTGCGTTTTCAGACAACATTTCTCTGGTTTGAAAAAAATGATTTTCTGCAATTCTTTTTTTGTTTGGCTCTTTTTTTTATAAGTGTTTGCCTATCCCATCTTGCGTTCACACACGTTTAACAACTAAAATGCCAACAGACAAGACTGCGGATCCAACTCCGCAGTCACACAGGAAGCTTCACAAGTACCCAATGCTACATTAATTCTCCTTAGTAGTTGCAAGGCAAAAGCATCGTTCTTCTTTCAAAAATAACTCAGAAAAAAACACACACACAAAATCAACTCAATTGGCTTATATGTTCAAGATGGATGTTGTTCTTCTTTTAATGTACCTACATCGGAAGCAATTAGCGAATGTGTTGAAGAAGAAATTTCCTTTCCTATGGCTGCTTATCTCACAACAAGTGAAACTTTGTATGAATAGCTATTTAAGGATATTACAATTGCCGAAGAGGATATTCGTGCTTGAAGGATGTGCAGAGTGCATTGAAATCATGCAGCGAGCAGCGACATTTTTACCACTTTCGCTTACATTCGTGGCTGTAACACGTTCCATCAACGCAGCTGGTGGTGTGCATTTAATGTAATTAGACACGTCAAGTGTATTGGGCGATGTTAAGGGTGACGCAGATCGATGATAGAGCAGGTTCGTGTTGGAGATGGAAAATATTGTATTTTGTAAAGCACAACAAAAAGGTTGGAGAGTTAATTTTTTCTGTTTACTTCTAAGAATAAATTATTGGAGCTAGGAATTGCTGTTTAGCATAGTCGACGTTGGAGTTTGTACCTTTTTTGTCAGGCATCATTCCTGAAGAAGGAGTCGGATTGCAGCTCATTGCATTGACTTGTGATGCTTTTTTTATTTATCGCTGAGGTAAGCTCAGGGTGTCCAGGGTCGATCCCAAAGAAAGCAAATAAAACTTGGGTCGAAAAGTCGCAAACATCCAATAACGACCAACCTTTTCCGATGTCGTAACAAATTTTATTATAGTTTTCTTACGATCTAAAATAACAGAGTATTGCATATACAACTTACAGTCTACAGATAATACAATTTCTTAATCAAATAATTTCTTATGATACGTCTTAAAATAAATGAGCAGGTCTCAAAATGCTGCTCCTGTCTCTAGCACCAAACTAGAGAATAAACAGTCGAACCGTCCCCGATTTGACAGCTCTCTGTCTGTGGGGCGCTTAGAAGAAGGGCCACCACAGAATAAACAGGCAAAAGCGATTTTTCTGTCCCCGATACACTCAGAGGGAGTGGAGCGAAGAATAAACAGCAGAACTCAAAATGCTGCTACTGTCCCCAGCACCAAACTAGGGAATAAACGTTCGAACTGTCCCCGACTCGACAGCTCTCTGTCTGTGGTGCGCTTAGAAGAAGGGCAGCCACAGAATAAACAGGCAAAGACGGATTTTCTGTCCTAGATACACTCAGAGGGAGTGGAGCGAGGAATAAACAGCAGAACTCAAAATGCTGCTACTGTCCTTAGCACCAAACTAAGGAATAAACGTTCGAACTGTCCCCGATTTGACAGCTCTCTGTCTGTGGTGCGCTTGGAAGAAGGGCAGCCCCAGAATAAACAGGCAAAGGCGGATTTTCTGTCCTCGATACACTCAGAGGGAGGGGAGCGAGGAATAAACAGCAGAACTCAAAATGCTGCTACTGTCCTTAGCACCAAACTAAGGAATAAACGGTCGAACTGTCCCCGATCTGACAGCTCTCTGTCTGTGGTGCACTTGGAAGAAGGGCAGCCACAGAATAAACAGGCAAAGGCGGATTTTCTGTCCTCGATACACTCAGAGGGAGTGGAGCGAGGAATAAACAGCAGAACTCAAAATGCTGCTACTGTCCTTAGCACCAAACTAAGGAATAAACGGTCGAACTTTCCCAGATTTGACAGCTCTCTGTCTGTGGTGCGCTTGGAAGAAGGGCAGCCACAGAATAAACAGGCAAAGGCGGATTTTCTGTCCTCGATACACTCAGAGGGAGTGGAGCGAGGAATAAACAGCAGAACTCAAAATGCTGCTACTGTCCTTAGCACCAAACTAAGGAATAAACGGTCGAACTGTCCCCGACTTGACAGCTCTCTGTCTGTGGTGCGCTTGGAAGAAGGGCAGCCACAGAATAAACAGGTGGAATCGGTCCGGCAAAACAGGTCAGGAGAAGCCTTTCCTAGTCGGAGGTACACTTAGAAGAAGTGGATCTTCGACGAGCAAAAAATATATAAAAAGTTTTTAGGCCAAAAATTTCCGGTATAGAAGGCGAAGCCGTTAATACTATAAGTATAGTCAGCTTGCTTCCCGGCGTTTAAATTCTTCTTAATACGCAGGATTGGTATTAACCACACTGAAGAAAGTAAACCTAACCTTGCATTGACATTTTACTTCCCCTTGTTAATTTTTGTGTGAAAACATAACGTGAATTAAAAGAAAGGGAGTGAACTAAATGCATGCATTCTTCAACGATCGGTCGGCTAGTGTGAGATAACGAAACGTATGCATGGTGTGTATGTACGTATTGTACGAACATATGGAATTAACGCATGAGCGATGACGTGATCTTCTGGTTTAAAAATGCATGAGTGGGTCGGGTGATAAATTGAATTTGAATTTGAGGATTCAAATTTAATTTTCTCAACGGTCGTTTGGCAGGTTTCGTTTATTGTTTTTATTTTTGGTTTCGGTAATTTGAAGCAAAATTTGTAACGCTTCGTTACAGACTTAAACCACATCAGCGTGTGTTCATAATCGTTGTTTAACAGAAACTTATAAGTTTCAGCGGTCTGATAGAAAGATGGAAAGGATCGACCAACGATGTTTACACGCTTTGGAAACAAATAACTTTGTTTTCGGTGTCGCTAGACAATTTTTAAGGACATGTGGATTTTTATTATTTCCTCGATTTGAATTTAAGTTTATTGAAATAAACTCGATGATTGGTCCTCTGAAAAATATTTCTGCCGTTCTTAGCAAAGAAACGAAAAAGATTAAATATCTCTCACTTTCCTACTGAGGAGGAAACAAAAAGTGTGAATCTGATACAGCCACGTGAAATCGTTAAGAGTCCCCGTATTTTCTTTTGAAGAATTCTTACTAACAAATCCTTACATAAAGAACATCATATAACAGAAAAAAGATGTCAATAATCTATACTCACAGAGTTTTCTTTTTCCTTCCCACATATTGTTCGAATGGAAGCAATTCTAGCAGAATTCTTTGAGCAGGAATAATTATGTTTTCTAAATATCATATTAATGGAGCCACTCATGCATCCGGCTTACCGAAATGCCAGATTTATTTTCTGCCATACAATTCGAAAAGCACTCATACCATT
The DNA here is from genome assembly GCA_943590905.1 of Sphaerophoria taeniata. Taxonomy (NCBI): domain Eukaryota; kingdom Metazoa; phylum Arthropoda; class Insecta; order Diptera; family Syrphidae; genus Sphaerophoria; species Sphaerophoria taeniata. The sequence goes on along the minus strand of OX016540.1, from coordinate 78,313,056 downwards.
TTGATTTACAAGAATTTGATTTGTAATAATGGATGATAGCATTGCCAGCTACGAGTTTAAAAAAAAATCATTTTTCAAAATTCTTACATAATTTTTTATTTCAGTAATAGGCGCACCCTCAAGTGTTTTAACTTAATTCCCTTTATTGGCTTAGGGAACAGTGTGAGTATCAAGAAAGGGGGCGTGGTTTAAGGGGGAGGTGTCGGTATATACTGCTTTAAAATTACTCTGTATAGCAATGAATGGGAAAGCAGAGTTTGCTTAGGCACATTCCCGTAGTTCGGAAATATAACAACACTCTCTGCTTAATAGTACGTCCGAAGTTGAGCTCGATGAGCATTCCTGGAAGGGCGAGTATAACGGCAAAATTTCTTATGCAGAGCAATGCAACTGGCTATTTCACAAGAGCACTAAACGTTAGAGTTAGGCTATAAAGGTTCCGAAGGCGTGCGTAACTTGGACGTAAATGATTCGACGATTTTTCTATTGCCAATCATCATCATAAGTGCTAGTTTTTGTATAGGTACCATCCCAAAGGCTAAGCACCAGCCTACAGATGGGAATAAGTCTTGCAGATGGGGAGGAGAATTTCTTACAAAGTCTTAAGAAACCTGGACATCCTGCCGCATTTAATGCTTCATTGCATATGTGAGGCGGTTAGTGTTGCCCATGCCGAGTATCTTGAGATATTCGGTTTAATTGAAGTGCGAGTGAAGTAATTGAAAATGAAAGGTTGGGGACAGGTGTACATATTTCTTCAACTATATAAAATAGTCTACGCGGTTGAATTATATTATCTTATCATATTTTGTCATTGCAGCGTCAGCAAAACAATTTATTGGATTAGAAGTTGCAATCGGGTGGTCGATAAAATGGAGCCCTCGTGCACCAAGACGCCAACATATTGCGAGTTTCAGACTCGCATCTGCTCCAAATCTTGTTTCATGTCAGTTCCATGTTTAAATTTCTTTCTATCTGGCAGTTCCATCAATTCACCTTTGTAACAGAAAAATGATAAAATTACCAGAGAAATGATTTAAAAAACGAAACGAGTTCAATTTATTGTAATGGTTTGAAGTGCTTCATCCAACCATAAAGTAAATGTACTCAACTGTGACTTGTATGACATTTCGAATAACTCCAATTTTTTAATTATCGAAATTAATGAAAGAAAATGTCTGCTTACATGTAAAGCCATACAAATAAGCCTGTATATAGAGGTACTCCATGGCATCGTACGTTCAACACAACACAACATTTTAAGGAGTGATGAACTTTCATTTATATCAATCTCTCTGGGTAACATCTCTCAACACACAACTCCCAATTCGCAATTCGAAGTCCCAACGCAACCTACAGCAGGACCAAGCTGAAGGGTTATTAAAGATCCATATTGTGACATACCATTAAGGATTGCTGCAATTCATTCTCATTTCAATTCGAGTGTAATGTTTGCCTTGCATGGGCATTATTAAGGATGAAAAGGACTTAAATATTCTTCAATTCTATAAGACGTCATTTAAATGTGTAGGAGTAGGTACCATGCTGGATGCTCAGAAACTCGTCATTCGTCAAGTGAAGAATGTAGGCACTCATCAAAGTCTGTCTCGTATTTAAATTTACTATTTTAAATACTTGAACTGTTGTGTGTGTGTTTATTTTACAAATCTGTATATTGTCGTCATATTAGTCGGGCCTGTAGGTTGGATTTTTTGAAAAGAATTTATATTTAGTAGGATTCCTGAAATTGCAGTTAAAGTGCTTTTAGGTAATGAAATAAGGAGGCACTCTTATTTTGGTCCTTTGGTGCGTGCTATTCTTCCTGGAGATGGTTGAGAATAATATTTGAGATTTTACTTTTTTTTGTGATTTTAAGTTGAGTAATTTTTCCTCTCTGGTGATCCAAAAAAAGTTTAATTTGAAAAGCAGGGTGTTTCAATTCCTTCAAAAAGTGATTACAATTCTTGATCCAGATCAGTTTCAAACTTCTGACAGTAAAATTTGTTTGACCCAATGAACCAATTTCCTAATTCCTCGGAATTTCCAGTTTGAATAATGCTTCTGTCATCTACATCAACTTCACAAAAGATTTAATGAAATCATTTGCATAGAATTCAAAATAGACAAATGACAACAAAAAAATGATTTTCACTTCTGATTTTAGTTCATTTTTAGGAAAAAAAAGAGTTTGCTATACAAAAAAATCAAATACAAAAGTTCTGTAATTTATGTTTGAAATTACTTTGACTTTCTTCAATTTTTTTTTTTTTTACTATTCCATCCTCCTTGGAAGATACAGAAACAGAAAGAATTCAAGTCATCTGTTATTCGTTGGGAATTTTATTTATCAAATTCCATTTTCTTGTTCAATGAGGTGGTAAATGTAACTTTTAGACTCATAAGCGATAGGCCAGATACATGAATGTGTTTTGTTAAATGGGTTTAGTTTATGATGACGACAAACTGTGTTTCGTAAGATGTAGGACAGAAATTACTCTTTCCGTCATGAAAAATATTTAGGTAGATACTCTTGTTAGAACTTATATCAACCAGCACTCTACCTGTACTCAAAATAAGTTTTTACTTTGCTTTCATATTCTAGAGTTTTGTTTTTGAAAATGATTTTGTATTTACTTCTAATTTTGATTTTGCTGTGAACAGAACAAAAAGAAAATTTTCCTCATTACATAATTCATTTAAATAAAATTTTCTATTATTCAATATTAATATTCGTATTTGATTTTACAGGTTATGGGCCCAGACCCCATAGGAACTGAATATTTTGAAAAATAATTGAATAATAAGATAACGTTTACAATTGAAGATGGCCAGCATGAACTCAATTAGACCTCTCGTCAGCGACAACTATGACACATGGGTCATGCAGATTGAAGCTGTGATGGTAAAAGCTGGAACATGGAAGCATGTTAATGGTGAAGCACCGAAACCTACGCTTGAAGAGGGAAACGAATTGTCCAAGAAGAACTTTCAAAAGTGGCTGGATGATGATGCAAAGGCAAAGTCAGACTTGATTATTGCCATTGATCCGAGTCTATTGCGTCTCGTAAAAGGACTGGATACGGCAATGAGTATCTGGGACCGATTGAAGTCGGAATTCGCTTCCACGAGACCAACAAAGAAGGCAACATTGCTCAAACGTGTGGCGATGTATAAAATCCAGGAAGGAGACGATATGCGAAAGAATTTAATGGAATTCTTCGGTGCAGTGTCACAACTTAAGTGTATGGATGTAGACATACATGAAGAGTTATTGTCGATTCTTCTTTTGAATGGATTGCCCCCAAGTTTTGAGCTCTTCAAATGTGCAATGGAGTCCCACGACAGTCTACCCAAGCCTGATGTTCTGAGGGAGAAAATTCTCGAGAAACACGATGCAGCAAACCAACGTAGGGAGGACGAGAAAACTGAAGCAATGTATGTTCGTCGAGGTGCGTATCAGCAAAAATCAAAATTCGATCGAGGAGCGCAACGTAAACATTATGAAAATGCAAATGACACAGAAATGGCATTCAGGTTCAGATGCTACAAATGTCATGAACTAGGTCACAAGGCGTCTGCGTGCACTAATAACAAGAAACCGAAGAACACGTCAAGATTTGAATCGTCAGCAAAAGCAGAAACTACATTCCACACGATGGAAGATGAAGCTTTTGGGATGCAGAAGAGCGAAGTTGAAGGACGATGGTGTTTGGATAGTGGTTGCACGTCCCACATGTGCAATGACGAAAACCTGTTTACATCCACACTCTCATCGGCACCTGGAAAACTGATGTTGGCAAACGATTCAAGTACGAATGTTGATGCGAAAGGAACGGTTAGGATTGTCACCACAGACGGGATGTCTGAAAGGTTAGTGAATCTCGAAAATACATTATTAGTTAAGAATCTTAGAACTAACCTTCTATCCGTTGCGAAAATAACTGACCATGACAATACTATCACGTTTGATAGAGAAAAGGCGGTCGTTCGAGGAAGTGACGGTGAAACTAAAGTAGTTGCGAGCCGAATTGGACAATTGTACTATGTCCAGGAAAGTACAACTCAAGCTTGCACAGTAGAAGTTAGTGCATCTAAGCTTGACTTATGGCATCGCAGGCTCGGTCACCTCAACGAACGAGACCTTATAGATATGCATCGAAGGAATATAGTTACTGGTTTTGCTTTAAACGACAACGAAAAACGAGCTTGCAGCGTATGTCTCAGCGCAAAAATGACAAGGTTGCCGTTTCCGAAAAGATCAAACAGAACCACGAACGTGTTGGATCTTGTGCATACTGATGTGTGGGGACCTTCCCGAGTTGACTCGATGGCAAAATCGAGATATCTCGTCACTTTCATTGACGATTGCAGCCGTTGGTGCGAAATAAGATTTTTGAAGAAAAAGAACGAAGTTTTTCGAGCCTTCAAGGATTACAAAGCTCAAGTTGAGACACAAACTGGTCGAAAAATAAAATGTTTGATGTCAGACAACGGAGGTGAGTTTTGCAACAATGAATTTGATGAGTTTCTGCGAGTGAACGGAATAAGGCGACAACTCACAGTTCCAAACACACCGCAGCAAAATGGTGTCGCGGAACGTAAGAACAGAACTCTTGTTGACATGGCAAGATGCCTTCTAGTACAATCTGGCATTGGAAACAAGTTTTGGGCAGAAGCGATAGCGGCGTCGAATTACTTGCGTAACAGGTGCCCTACAGTCAGCTTAGATGGACGCACCCCCTTTGAAGCTTGGAACAAAAGATTGCCAGACTTGAAACATCTAAAAGTGTTTGGGGCAAAGGCTTTTGTCCTAGATAAGTCACCTGGCAAGGTTAAGTTCGATGCGCGTTCAATTGAGGGCATCCTGGTAGGGTACTCTGAAGAAGCTAAAGGATATCGTGTATGGATCCCCGAAAAACAAAAGGTAGTCATCACGAGAGACGTCAAGGTCATAGAACATGATTCTTATGCTGCGAAAAGTCAAGAAAACTATGTTATGATACCAAGTAACGAAAGTGAAACTGAAACTGAGGCAGCACCACAGGAATCAGAAACACATGATGAGGTTGAGCCTAAGCCACCGAAGGAGAAGAAAAATGTTCAAGCTCCGTATCAAACAAGGTCTGTATCGCGTTTGGAAAAACAAAGAGAAATAGAAAAACCAACAGGAACCGAAAAAGCTAATGATGAAGATGAAACCGATGATGATGTTTACACTGATGCCACAGATAAAGGTGAAGTTGAATTGGCGAACATTGGAGAGCTGACACTTGAAGATGCAATGGCTGGAGCAGAGGCACAAGAATGGCTGGTAGCAATCAAAGAAGAGATTCGAGCGCTTATCAAAAACAACACGTGGGACCTAGTCGAGCGTCCAGAAAACAGAGCTATTGTAACAAGCAAAGTAGTTTTGCGAAATAAATTGAAAGCAGATGGCTCTTTAGACAGAAGGAAAGCTCGTGTCGTTGCTCGAGGTTTCACACAGCGCAAGGGAATCGACTTTGAGGAAACCTATGCTCCAGTGGCTCGCCTAGAATCAATCAGACTTTTAATGGCTCTGGCTGTCCGCGAAAACTTAAAAGTATATCAAATGGACGTTGTAGCAGCGTATCTGAACGGTGATTTGGAACAAGAAATCTTCATGGAAACTCCAAAATATTATCAGCAGTCGTTAGAAATGCTTGCAAAAGAAGACGGAAACGATGATGAAGTAAAATCAAAGGCCAAACAGATGCTGAAGAACCTCAAGGATGGCGATAAAGTTTGTCGATTGAGGAAGGCGTTGTATGGTCTTCGACAAGCAGGACGACAGTGGCACAAGAAACTAGACGAAATACTTCGTAGACTTTATTTGAAACCAGCTACTAACGATACATGTTTTTATTTCCAGACAAGTAAAGAAGAATTTACCGTCGTAGCAGTGTATGTCGACGATATCCTGTATGCATCAACAAGTCAAAAGACATTGAATTGCATACGTGATGGGCTTGCTGCTGCATTTGAAGTCAAAGATTTGGGATTGGCGAGATATTGCTTGGGCGTTGAAATAATTCAAAAAGATGGCGAAATAAAATTGAAGCAACAAGCATACATCAAGGAAGTATTGAAGAAGTATAACATGGACGAGTCGAATCCAGTTAAAACACCAAGCGACAGTAAGTTGAAACTACCTTCTGGTAAGCGTAAAACTGAAGAACGTCAATCCGACAATATGGTTTGTCAACTCATAGGATCACTTATGTATCTGGCGATTGCAACCAGGCCAGACATTGCGTTCACTGTGAATCGTTTGGCGCAGTTTAACGAGACATATCAAGATGTTCACTGGTCAGCTGCGAAGCGTGTTCTCCGCTACTTACGAGGAACAGAAGACTACGGGCTTGCATACACCAAGGACAATTTGGGTCTTCGAGGTTACTCGGATGCAGATCATGCGAATGACGACATCGATAGAATCTCATACACTGGGTATGTATTTATACTTAGTGGAGCTGCGATTACCTGGCGCTCGCAGAAGCAAAAGTCGGTAGCTATTTCTAGTACCGAGGCAGAATATGTAGCTCTGTCCGAATCATCAAGAGAAGCAACATATCTTCAAAATTTAATGATCGAGCTAAATTTGCCTCAACTTTCTAAGATTAATATTGGGACAGATAACCAAGGCGCAAAGCATATAGCTGAGAATGGAGCATGTCACTCGCGAACAAAGCACATTGCGACTCGGTACCATTTTGTCCGGCAGGTCTTGAGAGATGGGAAAATATCTGTCATCTACACTCCAACTGAAATGATGCCAGCGGATGTGTTCACTAAACCTCTTTCTGGACCAGCACACTACAGATGCATGAAAGACATCGGTGCAACAGTTTGCTAAAGCGCGCCGATTGAGGAAGGCGTGTTAGAACTTATATCAACCAGCACTCTACCTGTACTCAAAATAAGTTTTTACTTTGCTTTCATATTCTAGAGTTTTGTTTTTGAAAATGATTTTGTATTTACTTCTAATTTTGATTTTGCTGTGAACAGAACAAAAAGAAAATTTTCCTCATTACAATAATTCATTTAAATAAAATTTTCTATTATTCAATATTAATATTCGTATTTGATTCTACAACTCTGTGATGAAAATAAAAATTTGGGGCTAAAGATTGCTAAAGTGACGCCTTTGATTCAGAAGTGAATTCTAAAAGTTGTGATATATTCGCGGAATAGTTGAAATGAGTTAACCTAGTTAAAGTTTACCCCAGAAAATAAATTGAACTTAGATTTAGAAAGTTCTAACTTTCGATTTCAAAAAGTAATGGTCAATCGCACCTATTTACGGAATTTCAGTTCGTTATAGTAAGATAAACTACTTTTAAAGGCTTTCGACCAAATTCAATCCAAAATCTGAAATAAAAAAAAGAAAAGACTAAGGTTTCCTTCATTCCTTGGTCGATTTTATTAATTCCCGAAATAAAATATTTTTTTCTTTATGTTTTATCACACACTCCAATCAACATATTTTGGTGACAACTTAATGAACACTACTTATTATAATGTTAATTAAACCTTTGCCTCAAGGGCCAGCTCATAGGCTTACATGTCCTTCCAAATCAGTGAGACGAATTAAGACTCAGTCATAATTTATTTATTATTCTATGACTATAAAACATTTTTATGTTACGTAAGCCTTTAAGAACACTCACTTGCACGTTTTGGTATTGATCATCTTACAGACACTATACAAACCCTATGTACAGGGTGGCTGATGAATATAGCTACATTAAGAAACTCAAATAACCTTTTTTTAGTGAATGGAATTCATTTTAATTTTAATCATATTAAAGTTCATTAAATTTTAATAAATACAGCTTAGTTAGTTTTAAAAATAATGGATTTCAAATGTCCCCCCCCCCTCTCGTTGATGCATGTGCGACATCTAACCAAAATGTTGATCATTACTGCTTGGAGAGTTGACATTGACACTGAAATAGCTGCAATTGTTTCTTGAATGGCTTGCTTTAATTCATTCAAATTTGTTGGTCAACTCAGGTGCAGTAAAGTCAGGTGACCTGGGGGCCAACGGAATGAGAAGTTCCTTGATATCAGCTTGTTCGGAAATTTCCTTCGCAATTCTGTTATAACATGCCTGATGGCTATGTGAGGAGCTGCACCATCTTGCTCAAACCAAACAGTTTTGAAAGGAATTCTCTTTCGGCGTGGTTCTGGATAGAAAAACTCTCTTAACAAGTAACGGTCCCCAGTAACCGTAACGGTGTGACCGTTTTCTTCGAAGAAATAGGGCCCCACAATGCATCGTGACGAAACTGCACACCATACTGTGACACGAAGTTGATGCAATTCTGTCTCATGGAGTATCTGTGGGTTGGAAGCACTCCATATTCGACAATTTTGTATGTTGATGTTGCCGTTTAAATCAAAATGAGCTTCGTCAGACATAAAAAGATAGTTCAACATGTTTCCGTCCTTTTCCACCATTTTGAGCATCTTCTGGCAAAATTCCAAGCAAATCCACAAGTCTGCTACATTCAGTTTGTTGTCCATTTGCATTTTATAGGGGAATAAGTCCAAGTCATTGTGCTTAATTGACTGCAATGATTATCTGCTTATACCCATTTGAGCAGATAAGTTTCTTGTTGAAACTATAGGATTGTTTTGTAGCAACTAGAGCAGCTATTGTTTCCTCCGTCCGAACTGAAGTATTTCAATGGTAAGGTCTTCTTTCGACCGTTCCATGCTCGGCAAAATTGTTGACAAACCTCATTATAGTCCATCTGCTCGGAGGATTGCCGCCAAACGTGAGCCTTCATTCTCTTTGAACCAAAATTACGGACTCCAGTGCATAATAACGGCAGACAATCCAAACTCTTGCTTCAGTGCCCCAGTTATCCATTTTTATTAAATCTAAGAATCAATCTGCAAAATAAAAAAAAATTATTTCATTCATTAAATTCGAAAAAAAGTTATTACATTTTTTTTTAGCAGCTTTCGTCAGCCACCCTGTACAGAGACCGTACAACTAACTACCACTGAGCTAGTGTGTTGCCAGATTGAGGGATTTATCCCTTTTTTTTGGGATAAAGTAAACTAATATGGATAGTAAAAAAAAGGATTTTTTCATCAATGCAAAATGTATTCATTTTGATTCTTATCTGACCGCTCATAATTTTGTGTTACAACAACATTCCCCATCCTCACTTCGTTCTTCGTCTATGGTGAAAATTAGTTGCTTTTAATTGTCGATTTTGTTTGGTGGCGTGCCAATACAATGTCTCACATTTGCTTGTTATTATTAAGTGGCAAATGTAATAAGTACACTTCTTGTGAAAAAGCTCTCAAAAACAAACATCAAAACCATTTGAGTGTCCCTCAGAGTCCCTCTTAATCAGTTTATTTACATCTCTCCAACAATAATTTAAAAAAATACTGACACAAAATTAATCAAGTGTCCTTCAAATACAGAAAAAGCTTTTCCCAATCGTCCTTCGACTTAAGATGGACATTTCATTTTTTGTTATTGTTTTTTTTTTCTCATTTTAACGATCAAAAATAGACAACAGCAATCATAACATTTCTTATTTCTTTGCCTCTGAAATTATTTTAGGAGGTTTGAAGAATGGACACAAATTGCGACGGAGCTCGAGACCAATATCTGCCACAGTGCCACTGAGTTTAGTTTAGAGAGGCCGTAGTTGGAAACACAATAATCTTCTCCTTTTGAATATTGCAGAGTGAAAAGTCAAAAGAGAAAAGGTTTTTTTTTTCCTTTCTATTTACCGTTTTTAATTGATGAAAGTCCAAGTCAAACTACTTTTTCCTAAGGAAATTCCAAGGAGTTTTGTTTTTGCTTCCTTGACCATGGCCTTGTCCCTATAACTATTCTTTTACTCCCCTATTTGGACATTTTAATTTGAAATCAATGTGATTACTATAAGCTCTAAGCTTCACCCTTCCATCCAGGTCGTTATAGCTGCTGTCAACAATTTTCGTTTCCTTCTTTCTTTTGCTATCCAATTAAAGGGTAACAGAGGATCGTAATAAAGTTATTATGATAAAGAAAATATTACGGCAGCAAATTGAATTCGTAAACGTAAACGTTTCTAAAGATATTTCCACTCATTGTTATGAAGCTGTATGGGAAGTCAAGAAATGTCATAGAAAATTCCAATAAAAGGAGGATGAAATATTTACTATCAATATATCAGATTACACTCTTAGCTTATCTATACGTCCAGGTCCAGTGTGGGATAAAACTGAAGCCATGTAGGAAAGGTTATAAAAGTTTCTTATGTGAGGTTATGTAGACTTTGTGTAGGTCACAAATTTTGTTGAAGGAAAATAAAAGTTGTGCAACGTAAACAATTTTGTGAGCTGAGATTAAAAATAAGGAAGTAATTAAAGGGCAGTATTAGTATTATAGTGATTACCAGAGGAATGAGTTTGGAATTTCTTAAGAACTAGGTGTTGACTAATTTAAAGCAAATCTAAATGCTTGTAAAAAATTAAAGGGACGACAAACAACACACTTGACTTAAGACCTAATCAATCAAATGTATGAAAATGAAAACCATCAACAATGCACGTGGCCATGGATCAGAGCATAGAGTAGTTGATTGCTAAGCCGAACGCTACGGGTTCAAGCTCCAGATTCAGCAGCATTAATTATTTTACTACAAAAATCGCCAGCTTATCTGAGGCCAACTGTGTGATAAGATGAGACAATGCAAGTCTAAGTCTCCTCCTCTGAACCACGTTGATTTCTGTAATGTGTGCTTTCTTTCTATGTGTCTTTCTGTCTCTCTCTGTTGTATTAATGCCTTGTTCTGTCTCAGCCCATGGCCTCAGTCGCCAGTGCTGCTATGTGTCTGTAGTTCGTTACATTCATGTGCGAAGTACTGTGAAATGTCAATGTCAATGTCAATGACACGCCGTTATGTTGAAAAGATTTAGCTTTTTGAGGTATTATTAGCATTAAATTGTTAAATTTTATGTAAGTATTATGAACATTATTTTCTACTTTGTAATGACTTTCGGTTTCTACCAATTTTACGTTATGGTTTAAGGTTGTCAATAATCCAGGACCAATGTTCTTGGCCTTGGACATTCTAAGAACAACTTCAGCTACAAAAACTACATCACAAATTCAAGGTTTTTGCAGTTTTTGCTCAAAATATTATCTTTTTTTTTTTAATTATCATTTTTAAATGGCTTACTTTACAATTTCAATACTTTATACACAACATATTCAGCCCAATCGCAAATTTTATGTGAACTTTTTTTTCCCAGGGAAACAAAAAGTACCCCGGAACAGATGGTTCTCATCGAGAATCTCCCAAGAACTTTTATTTCCCAGGAAAGAAACCAACCAACCTTTAAATATTTTCGAAGCTATTTTTAGAGCTTTAATATAGCTTTAAATTTTAATGAAATATTTTGTTTGTGTCACATACAAATAAATGTAAATGAAACTGTGGATTTTCATATAAAAAAAAAGATTTCGCCAAATTTTAAATACATTATGTACATAACTAATAATGTAGCTCCTTTCATTAAAATCCTTTTTCTGTTACCGAGGTATTTGCATCAGAAGATATAGGTACTTTGTATGGAATCACAAGAAGCTAAGGACTAAACTCGGTATCCAGACCTCGTAGAAAGTTTTGGTTTTCAGTGACAGATAGAGGGCTTATTGATCTTTGTTTTCGAGTATCATTTGATATAACCTTCATGGGAAAGTAGTGATCTTTAAAGAACCATTCATATGGAGATACGACCTGCGTCTGCGAATTGCAAATGGTTGTTGTATTTGCTATTTTATTCATATGTGTAGTCGCAGTTCGCAGAGAGCTGTAGTTTTAACTAGATTTAGGCAGTATTCTGTATTGGAATATGTAAATAGGGTAATTTATTCACTTGACTTAATTGTTTAGTGTGTGTTTAAGGTTAGGGACTAAGGAGTTCTTTTCACATCTAACTTACATTTTTCAGGATACATTAACATCATCGTCAACAAACCTAACTCAATATTATAGGATTTATTAATCGACTATACAATTGACTATTGAATGACTATTGAATTGTTCTAAAACTACTTTGCATTTTATACAATTTTAATGCTTACTTACTAGATTTTTTAACCATCTTCTGATATCGAAATCATAAATTTCGGCATCAGAATTTCTTAATAATAATTTCTTAACCCAATGCATTCCTTAGCTCATTTCCATATTGATGTCATACTCACTTATTTCAGCTCTTTACAAACGTCGCATTGCGTTTGAAGTTCATCGAATTTTCAAACTTTTTGGTGACGCTTCAGTTTTACCTCATCGAGAATCCAAAACATTGCTTTGACCGTTCATTAGGTCACAATTATTGCTTTGGTTTGAATCTAAATAAATATCCGAAGGCGTTGACCAGTAAGTTTGTTTATTTTGTATGCCCCACAAAAGCAAAACAATATTAAACACACTTTTTGTTTTGCTTTGTGGTGACCTTAACATGTGAATTTTGGAGTTTGGAGTAAATATATGAAGGCTTTGTTAGCATCATATAACACAAGGAAGAGAAAATACTGATTCTGAGAACTCTAATACATCACCAACGATATTAGATATTTCTCCAAGTTCTAAGTGTGTATCAGATGTTTTTACTCCCAAGATATCGGTTGAAAAAACCTCCTGGACTCAAACTGCTATTCACTAGTCCTTTTAATTCAAACATTTTCATCAAAGAATGTCTTTCATAAACAAAGCAACGAAAATATATATAATCAAATCGATTTTACTTATACCCCACTTATTTATCACTTGCTACACTCAAATTTTCAAATTCAACCAATAAATCGCAAACAATCAGATTAATATGAAGAAAACAGAAACAGAATCAGAAATTGAAGTGCTACTTATTTTGTATTCCTTCCCAGTCTATCAATCATGGTTAACGAAATGATTTTACCTATTTTCCGTTTCTGTCAAATCAAACCATCAATCATCGAATTGGAAATGGAATAAGGGTCCAATGGGATAATTTAATTAAATCGTTTTTTATTTTGAAAGGTCGATGAAATTATATTCCTTCGACCAAAAATATCATTCGAAAATACCTAAGGCAGAGTGGAATATCTAAGGTATGGATATTTTTAAAAGGAATCTATAGTCAGAGCTCGAATACGGACAGAATTCACGAGTTGAGGCCTTTTAGAGGTAAATTAATTTTTTAGAAGCAAAAGTAACACGCATAAGAGCCATAATTAATAATTTAACCTTCGTTAAAATCCTGTGAAATTATTCACAATCTCCAAAATTAGTTTATATCCTGTTGTTTAAGGATCATCAAAATATGCCTTTCACAAATAAGTGGGAATATTTTGGATTAATGAAAGCTCAAAGGTTCTCCTAGAAATATTTTGGAAGGCAGGTCCATTGAAAATTTCATTAATCACCGGAAATCATGAAAAAGAAATTAAATTTCGAAATTTTACAAATACCTTGAATCCATTAAAATTTTTCAAGTAAGGTAGATACTCACTTTTTCCCGTAGCCAATAAATTATTGAGTCTTAAAACGTTATTTAGTGGTTTTAATTGATTTATTCGAATGTGCTTAGGTACTGAAGGATCGATAGTATAAATTTATATCCATTAGAGTGAAAACATCTGAATAAGTTTCAGCTCTTCTCACATGTGAGGAAACATACTTTTATTAATATTTGGTAAAAGGCTTTTTAAGGTTACTCTTTGCTTAAGTTGAATAGGAACTAAAGACTATTTTCAGAGAGTTAAAAAAAGGAGCTAACAATTCTAACAAGTTATATTCTTATAAAAAAAAGTAAGGAAAATGGAATTCGTTTCAATAAACTCGCCTCATTAAAATATTTTCCCTAACTATAATAAAAGTAAACTTTGCGCTTATGTTCTCCAACTCCACTTGTACTGCTCCTTTCAAAATTTACAAAACTCTCATTGTACAAACAGTTTACAAACATAATCCGTGTTCCATTGAAAATCAAATTCTTAAGCCAGTTGAGTCTCCCAGCAACCACCGACTGTATTAATTTCTTAGTTTCCTGTTTAATCACTATCCCATAAAATATTCACACTACCTCCGCTACCCACGGATTTGGCTACCATCTCGGCCTCTATTGTATTACACTAAAGAATCCAGCTTGACGCCTTCTTTCAACAAGCATCATAAACATAATCATCAAAAAAGCATGGAAAGTAATTAAAGTTTAAAGAAAATAACAGAAAAAATTAACAACTTCTTCCTTCAATGAAGGACTAGCACGACAGAGAAGGAATTTCTATATTTTCGTTCTTTGTAACAATTTTCTCGGTCTTCTGATATTTTCTTATGTTCTTTACGTTCTCCACTTTAGAGATTTTTGTAAAAATTAAAATTCCATTTTGCTAATTTTTTTGTATTTCTTGAAGTCAATATCAACGAAGAGAAATGGCTTGTCCCTAGAAAAGTAGAAAATGTAGACGATGTCATTTTAATACGCTGTCAATTAGTTTAATGGCAACGTCATAGAGAAAATGTTTCCTTGTAATTTTTACTGATTTCTCCAAACAGCAGCAAAATCGTTTTTTTGGAAGTTAAGTCGATTTTTTGTTGAAATACTTTGAAAAGTGGCGGAATTAATTAGTTAACAGAATTTAAATAAGGATCTTTGGTTTCACTTAAACGAAAGTTAAAAGTATCAAGTCTCATTTAGAGTTGGTAAGAGAAACTTTGTTTGTCTTAATATGTATCGCTGTTCAAGAAGTTTTAGTTCTTTCATTGCCTTGTTTTTTTGTTTCTTTTTTTTAAACAAATTTCAAGAGCTCAGGTCTGTCATTTGAATGAGATTTCCTGTACAAAATATGTTAAATATCAATTCCTTTCTGCGAAGTAGACTTGCTCAAGATGAAGTAATTCAGAATATTAACGACATTGAACTTCAGTTATGTTTCAAAGTCATTGATAACACGGAACATAGGATAGATGTATGCCACTGCAGTCTTGGCGAGCATTTTATTCGATTCTTGTCAAAAATCTTTCTTTATCTTTAAGATAATAGATATTAAGGTTTTTCTCGGAAAACTGTTTGTTTTATTAACAATGCGTTTTGGTTGAAAAACCACTTTACAATATAGAAACGATAAGTGTTGATAAGAATAGATTGGTAAGGTTAGGTTAAAGTGATTGCAGATAAAGAATCCACACACAAAGGTCAAAGGAAAAGGCCCATTGTGATACCACATGAATCTAGGGAATTTCTTCTAACTAGTCAAACCATTTTGAGCTTCTAATAAGGTGAAGAAGAATTTAATAATCCTTGTTAGCTAGATCACTGGGATCATCATAGAAGCTAGCGTCCTAGGGAAAGAGCAGGGCATGTGAAAAGAAGGTGAGATGAGATTGTTTCCTCCTCTTCTTCGTGCATACAACTCCTGTATTTGAGGCTACAAAAAGTCATATTGCGCGTCTGCCTATAGTACATAGTGTCCTGTGAGACGCCTATAAGGGAGATTATGAGATCTGCTTAGAGAAAGCAAATCCTTGAAGAGCTTTACGTTAAGTTACGGCCATATGAGTTTGGTGACTGAGCATTTTGGTTCATTATACCACCTAGAGTTTGCTTTCGTTAAAGCGATTTCTTAAAGCTGCTTGTAATAGCTATCGGTATACCTATTATTTCCTTCAGGTAAAAAAGGTATGACGCTTACCTATGATGTCTCTGTGCTGCGCCATCTCCATAAGAGTTTATGGACAGTTAAGAGCCATTTGGAGGTTGGATGAGATACCGTCAAAAGATTTTATTGCAGCCTGACTGTCAGAGAAGATGTGGATATCAGAAGTTGATTTCCATTTTTTCTTAGCAATACGTCATTTTTGTATCGCTAAAATTTCCGCTTGGAAGACGCTACAATGATTTGGGAGACGGAATAAGAGACTTAGATTAAGTTCTTCTGTGTACACACCACTACCAACACCATCATTTGTTTTGGACCCATTTTTTTTTGGATTTTGGGATGGTATGTACTTCTCTGTACTTCAGTATGGAACCAAAAAAGTTCAGAATAATGGAATGACCCACATTGTTGTTGGTCCATTGAGAGGAGGCGTTGAGCCTTAGAGCTGTACGCGCTGCCAACTGTATGCTGAAGATATCAAGCGAAAGAGGAGAGTGTCTAGCACCGCTGAGGGGGTGGTTCTGCCTCGCTTATGCAAAGACAGATAGTACGTTGGACTCTACTGAGTTTGTCACAGTTTGTGGCTTTCTCCAGTGCAGTCCACCATACTGCTACCCCGTACACGAGTATTGGTAGGATTAAGTATATAGTCAATAGGTTATGCGAGGTTTAAACCCCCATTTGCTTTCTACTCTTTCTTGAATGTTATAGGTTCAAACAATTTTTTTGTTAAATATCAGACCAAGATATTTAGCTTAATTAGTAAAAATTAGTGGTACACCTAACAGGTCTTATAACTTTTGGGTTGACATGTGAGGAATTGCCTGTTTTGGTATTACCCTTACTTTTCTTCATCGCTGGGGTATATGGGCCAGATCTAGAAAACTTTTGAAAATAATCTCAAAGATGGGCTATGTTATTTCTTAGGGATATCTGGACTTCTTTGCAAGATTAAATACTCTTCTACAATCTTTTCTATGTGTTTCTATAGTTCAGCAATCCACCTTATGGTATGGCTTTGTGAATTTGACATCGACTTTGTGATCGAGTTCAAAAACACATGAGGGAGGATGAAAAAGATATTGTTAAATCAAACCTTTTAGAGTTTTACTATACTTTTACTAGTCTGTTTTCCACCCATTGTCGCACTCATTGTTATTCAAAAAATCAACCACAATAAGACTAAAAACTTAGAAATAGCCACACATAAATCAATTACTCATTCCCACATAGAATTCTCAATCCCCAGCGAACAAACAATAAATTTGACTGTAAATCGAAGAACTACTGACCCTTTTCCTTAATTTATAAGCATTTTTAATTTTTTTTTGAAATAAAAAGTGTTGGAAAAAAAGAGTGAGGACGACACATTCCCTAAAATAAATTTCGCCTCGCAATCCTTTATCCTTTGTTCATAAGTACATATTTATAGCTTAGCAGGCAGTTACAATAAAAATAAAAATAATTCAGCTTTTTCGATTGTGTGTGTTCGATACGCCCAGTCCTTAGCATTGGAGAATATTTTTATTGCCATGAAACGCTACCGCTGAAGTTTACCATCGGAATTCATATTCAATGAATTATGATTGCCTGCGAGGAAGTTTAACTCCACGATGCATGCGATAACCGACGTTGGCGTTGGAGTGAGAAACTTTGGATGGGGCCTTTTGTCAGGGATGACTAAAGCGCGAACAGATAATAGCTTTCTAATATTCAAAGCGCGTCGTTATGGGCTATTTTCTATGTAAAAGATGGCATTGAGATGGAAATGGAATTAATGGGGCAATTTGGAAGCATCCAATTTTGCACCGAAAAAAAAATATATAAATTCATTTTTTTCTGGATGAATTAGATTTTGTTGATGTTGTGGGGAAGAAGCAAGAACCCTTTTTCATGTTGATAAATAGCTCACGAAGTGAAATGGAAATGTTAAGAATTGTGTAAGCACGTGCAATCAAAATATAAATCAATTCTTGGTATTGACGTAATAATTTTTTCACCAGAAATCCATCCATTAGCTTAAATGCGAATACCCATAATTTATTGCTTTCGTTGTATCATTGGATTTTAGATAGTAGCGCTTTTGTTAAGGAACAGAACGATCTCGTTACAAACTATATCATACACAAATATTTGAAAACAAAACTTTTTCAATTCTTATACTTGACGACCATGTCACTGTCTTTAAACCTTACAGATTTCGTAATTGAATAGTTCCCCACTTTTCGGACAAAACGCTAGTTAAGTTATAAATCAACTTAAATTCGAAATGCATCATATATCTCTCTTTGTCCGAAAGCATTTTTGGAAATTCCCATTCGATATTTTTCATCAATAAAATAAATTTACCTCCGAATCGACTATTCAGAACGAGCGGCCACTCATATCTCTTAAATTCCCCTTTCTGTAGGTATAGCCAGCCCGCGCCATTGCCATGCATAGCAAACATTTTAATCTTACTTTTACTTCCAGCTGTAGAAATTTCAAAAATTCGAAAATACTCCTGTTAAATTGCATCTCTGTTTGTTTCATTTTGATTTTCATTTTTCTGTGTATTTATAGATCACCAACAGGATATACCATAAAAGGATTACATCCTGAAGCAGCGTTTTAATACAGTAACATTACTTAATACACAATACCAATATTCTTGTGTCTACAATCGAATATACCAGCAGCCAACGGTTGGCTGAGGTAGCATTCTGAAACAACACCCACAACAACAATAACAACAAATATTGAGGGCATACCAGCAGCAGTTCTTATGATTCAACGGTAACACAAAATTTTCTGGCTCACAATCAAACATCGAATTCGGAAGAAGAGCACTGAAGGTTATTCGTGGAAAAGGGATTTTTGTAAAGGGCTACAAGGTGAATAGTGTTTCTTTAACATTTGAATTTTTGATGTATTTTTTATTTTTTTTAAAACATAATGTTCACAACATTATTGAAATACAGAAATTACATTTTTCTAGCTCTTGGTTGTGATTTTGTGGAAGAACTTTGTATTCCAGTTGTGCAATGTGCAATGTGCAATGTTCTTTTTGTAGAATTGTGAATTGGAAGAGAATGCTGAAATCATGATTCGGAAATATTTTTCTAGAATACCCAACCTTTGGTTTGACTTAGAATTCTATTTTTGGTTTGTTGGAAAATCTAGTGCCTACGTTTTTATTTAACGAAATTCCAAAAAGAATGTTTCCTCTGAAGTCCTAGAAATGGTTTAAGGGTAATGCCCTGAACTCTTATAATAGAAAGCTTTTCGTGGAATTTTCATGTTTGAAAAATTAAAAATAATTTGTAGAATTGGTAAGCTTTGAAAATTTCACATTTGTTTTGTGTAGTCTTACATTAATTTGTGCTTCTTGTATCCGAATTTTCACTTCTATAAGAGGAAAGTGTAACAAATCTTGCCTTGTCTACACTCTTTTTTTTTGCAACAAATGTTTACATGAGCTATTTCTACCGTGATAAGAAGCGTTGGTCTTAAGACGCTATCATACGCGGCCTTGAAAACGATGAAGAGGATATGGTGCCGATTTAGGCTGAAAATACACCAAATCCAACAAAACGTTTTATTTTTGTTTTGTTGCCCTCGGTGTGTCTTGCTACTATACAACCCCATGTATTTACTGCAACTGACGAGGGAAAAAAACGTTTTGTCGTGTGGGTTTCGGTATGTGTTGCCTTCATAAGAGCAATGGACTTGTGTCCGGGGAAAACAAGCAAAACTTTTTGTTGGATTTAGTGTGTTTTCAGCCTTAAGATTCATAAGTTTTTTTCGAAGATCTGAATAGTGGAAATACAATCAATGGTGTTGTTTCCTGGTCGAAATTTTCTATATAAGCATAATCTCTATATTTTCTCACGGTCACATGCTCCTTATGCCTTTTTAACTTTTGAAAAAATCCGTGTTCCTCTCTCATTGGTTTTATGTTCGCTGCATGCTAGAATGGGAGACGCAATCTTTCAAAAGGCCTTGAAATGGAGGGCAAGCACCAAGATGATAGGTCTAGCGGTTAACGAGGGCAAGCCCTTTCCTGTGAAAAAGAAAGGGCAGACAACATGGACGTCTTCTTGCAGCCAACGTCATGAGTAAAGACAAATTAAACTTCGAGGTAGCTAAGGACTTTGTCTACCAAGGATTAAAACCGATCAGACAACGACTACGACACTGCTGCTGTAATTAAATAATCACTTTTACCTGTCGCTGCTTCTTTGGACTTAGAAGGCAATTGAGTTATAAAGTTCTCTCTGGTCCTTATCACCCCGTACTCATGTATGGTGCAGAGACATGGAATTTGACAGCCTCGGAACAAAACGCTTTGGGCTGCTTCAAGAGAAAAATTCTTAGAGCGATTTTTGGTCTGCATAAATGGAGAATGGAGACGAGTATTCAATCAAGAACAGTACTATACGAACTGTTCAGCGATATACTGTCACATTGATCTAGCCAGAAAAATTAAGTTAAGCGAAAAGAAAATAGGGCCGTAGAGTTTTCGAATTCAACTCGGAAGGATGTCGCATAGGAGAAAGACTCAAGTGAAGCACACAGGTAGTCGAGGACCTCAACCAATTTGGAGTGCAAAACTGGAGACAACTAGCTATTGACCGAGCTTCCTGGATGAGGCTCTGGTCCGACCTCGACTGTGGGGCAAGTAAGCAAGTTAGCACGCCAGAAGATCAAACCTTTCTTTGCAACACCACTTTGTGTTCTGAATGTGAACGCCAACAGTCCATTTAAATCTTTAAAACACATCCCTGATGACTGCTTTAAAAAGTCGCTAATCGTTCTCTGTATTTTGAATGGTGTCAGCAAAATTCAAGTAGCTACTGGAGTCACCAAAAGAAAAGATTAAAGCGATATCTTGCGATTGTGGCCTTTTAACATCGAATTTCATCTGCCCGCAGTCGAATCTGGTAAGTAATGCTCCTTAGAAGTGCTGGCACTTTCGAATTTACAGAGTATATGCTCGAGAAGTGCAGTTCTTTGAGAAATTGATTGATTAAATTATATGTGCCCACCAAGCACTTCTTTCTCAGCTTGACCCTGAAATCTTAGCAACCCATGTTAATGCCGTAGCAAGAACATTACTCATAAGTCATAAGTCATGTCAAAGAAGTCGTTGAAATAACTATCTTCGGTGTCTTCATACGTTTCTTCACTAGGGACCAGAGAGCAGATGATTCTAATATGCTCCTTGATTCACAAAGTTGAAACTTAACATTTCCTTCCTGAGCCGAGTCCCAACTAAAAACCCTCATCCGAATAGACGTTAATTTTTCTCCCGGTTGCAACTGCCATATTTTATCTCACTTGGTATCTTTCATTTTTGTTTCCCCGATCTATCTCATTTCTTGGATCGTGCGTCGTTATGTTTTGCATCCAGCTAGCTTTTATATATCACTTAAAGATGCAAAATTAATCGTCCTTGCATCGTATGAGTATATAGTGCTTGTAAGCGTTTTGATAGGACAGTCACTCTTGCATGAATAGGGAGCCGGACGCTCTTGATAGGTTCTAAAAAATATGTAGTAGTTGATGCCTGTTGTAAATTAAAAGAAAGGCTAGCCCCTGAACACATATTTAAGCAAAAGAAATTTTATCGAAAAGGTCATTTCCAATTTTTAAAAGTTTTCCATTAGTCTTTTCCTAACGAATGAATGCCCTCCTTTAACACAAAAACATATCAAAACCGAAAGAAAAAGTTGGAAACCTTAAGCATCAATAGCCACAAATGATCCGAAAAATCTCAGCTTCCGCAAAAATAGCAATTAAATATTTTTTATAAAACCTAATGTCCAAGCAGTTTGATTTTTGTTTTACTTTGTGATTATTTTCGTGCAAAAGCAAGTCTTCTTTCTAAAAAACATAAAAAAGAATCTGCAATACCCATGAACATAAGTATTTAACTTGAAAAAGTTCTTGTCTCTGAACTACCAGCAGGCAACAAAATGTATCGCTTTAACGAGCAGAACCCGACTTAATTTCGGTTTTGATGAGGTATCTAAATTTTTGCTTACACAATAAAACCACTTCAAACGTTTCAAGTTAATTGGCACTACACAAACTTTTCATGAATTCTCAGATCTCCTCTATTTTTAAAAGTTTTGTATTTTGTTTTTTGTTTAGCTTTCTATTCAACAGCCAGACATCGATTTTTTAAGTCGTTTTATTTTTTATAATGAGTTAACTTCCGACGGAAGTTAAAAAAACAAAATAAAAAGGAATGAAAGGTTTTTTTTTAAATAAAGGAAACACTTGAAGAAAGTTCATTCCTCCTTAAAAATTTACTGAAAAGATACATTCTGCTCATACCTTATTTATAAGGATACAATTAAGATAAATTTCTGCAAAAGTTCATGACCCTCCAGTAATTCATCAGAGTTCTAATTAAGTCATTCCATTTTTAGTTAGCTTTCTTTTCTTTCTCCATTCGCATCTGCTTGTTTATATTATTCTCATTCAGAATTAAATGAAAACCATAAAAAAGCTCAATCCCTCGCAAGGGGGAAACATAATCCAACATTTCAAAAGTCGAGTGTTTGTTCTTTTTTTTTTTCATTGCTGTTGTATTCTCCATCACCATCACTCATGAGTCATGAGTGACCCTGGTCTTTGGGTAAATGAGCGCTTCGGGTGGTTTTATCATCATGGCGGTTTGTTTTGATTCCACCGAGCTTATTACATAATTTTTTTTCTTGCTGCTCGCACATCTGTCCTGACAATAGTCCTTTCTGAACATTAAGCAAGGACAAACATGAAAAAATAATAAGTCGGTCAGAAAAAATGAGCCAAAGCACAAAATGTATGTGTTTCGTTCTGCATTGCATACAAATATAAATAATCGTATTAAATCGCGGCTTTAGCTCATGACTTAGAGATTATAAAGCTTTTTTGGTTAATTTTAGTTCAGCTGGACTTTGGCAGAGAGTTTTTTTTGGTCTGTCGTAAGTAGATAACCTTTTTATTATGCTTTGAAATAGAAAAACATTGCTGCTAAGTTGGGTCTTGGTTTAGTTTAATAGCATTGCTCAAAGAAATTTGAAGAAGTAGATCCTTTGAAAGAAGGCACCTTTAATAGTTTGGGGAATGAGATTAATTTTTAGCCGAATTTCGTTTATTTTGTAACTAAGGAAAAATACACTTTTAAGAATCGCTAAAGCACCTTTAAACCTTTATTGGTTCCCTAAAACATTTATTGGTTCCCAAAAACCTTTTCTCTTGACAAGTTCTTAGAACGATACAGAAAAGCAGAAAGAAAAGAAATCAGTCAATTAAAAACGGTATTACCTGAAATATTTACCAATTCAAAAAGATTATTAGTGTTTGCCGTCAGTTTTCACATCAAGTCGAATAAAACATCGTTATTTTTCAATTTCAAAATTATAATGAAAAAGGGACGAAAATGTTGAGGTTTTTTCCCGCAAACTGTCATAAATCTGATATCAAATATTTGACTTGGGAGTAGTGCCCAGTGCCCATGTCGTGGAGGTAACGCAGCACGTGCAGGTTCGAATGCGACTCGTGCCTCCAAATTTTTTTTTCATCTATTTCTGCGAAAAACTGACAAAACCAGAGTATCAATGTGTCATTAAAATAGTGCTTCTCGACTAAGCCGTTCAGACGCACTCAGAAAACTTTTGCGATGGTATGGTTTTGTATCGTGCCATCCAGTTTATTATTTGTATAAATTTGCGTTGAAAAACTTATTTTCCTGAAAACGGCCTGTTCCGGTCCTATGAGAAGTTCTAAGATTTCTTTTAATTAAAAATATTTTGCATTTTCTAAAAATATATTTGCTCATACATTACAAGTTTTGTTGTTTTGTTGTTTTTTCTGTGAAAACAACAGACGATAAAAATAAAATTTCTCTGAAAAGTTGTTCTGACGCCCAAATAAAATTAAATATCAAATAATAATTTAAGAAAATGTTTTGTTTAATTAATTGAAGAGAAAATAAAATCATATCACTTATATCCTTCTATCAAACATTTTCGAATTGGTGAAACGTCCTAGAACACTGAACAACAAATTGATTGACTTGGACTTCAAAATGCGTGCTCGTTAAGAAAATTCATCGCGTGCTTCTTCCATTTTATGATCAGTCTAATCGACCATCTGAGGCCGCCAGGATATAGGATATAGGTAGTAGTTGATTGCTAAGCTGAACGCTACGGGTTCAAGCCCCAGCTTCTGCAGCATTCTTTTACTACAAAACTCGCCAGCTTATAAGAGGCCACATGTTCAATAACATGAGATAATACAAATCTAAGTCTCCTCCTCTGATACACGTATAGGTTTCTGTTATGTGTGCTTTCTTTCTGTGTCTTTCAGGCTCTCTGTTGTATTAATGTCTTGTTCTGTCTGTCGCCAGTACTGCTATGTGTCTGTAGTTCGTAACATTCATGTGCGAAGTACTGTAAACTGTAAAGTCAATGTCAACATAAAATGTCAGTGTATTTCTTCAAAGAAAATACGAATCGCAACGTTATTGTAAAGTAATGTTAAGCGCTTCCGAGCGATTGTATCAAACCTTTTACCGGGCAAGACGGAAGAGCTTGGATTGCATTTGGTTTATACCAAAGGGTGCCACACGCTACACAGAACGCGTATCAATGGACCTATTCAGAGGCGAGTTCGAAGAAGATTTTATTTTATGTTTGGGGCCAATCAATTGGCACATAACAGCCAATGCACACAACCACTACGATACGGGTTCACTACCGTCAACCAAAATTGTTGACCACAAAATTAGGAAATTAGGTCTAAGGATCTGGAGGGTTGTGAAAGAACTTGTAATAGTTTCAGATCGGATCTCGTTTGTGGCAAAGATAAAGAACACAACATCATCAGCCAAGCAGATTGTGATTATTTAAATGATTGCAGAAAGATGCTTTTGGATGAGTTTGAACATTGAACATATCGGTTCCCGGATCCCGGGATAAATTACAATAGCAACAATTTAAAATAACTCAATCTAATTGCTTTGCAGCCAATCCATCAAGAGCACAATCAAAACACCCCACATTATAATCTTAAAGACCAAAATATCATCTTAATAAATATTTATATATCTTTAAAATTAAAAGCCAAAAATTAAAACCAATTAAAAATTCTTTACATTTTCAGATGCTCCTTAAATGGTTCGTCCTTTGTCTCTGGGCCATGTCAGTGCTAACGGGAACAAAAAAATGTCCAATGGAATGTTCGTGTTCAACGGACGACAAAGATCACTATCAAACGCTTTGTTTAAAAGGTATGTTTCTTTGACTGGAAAGTAATGTAGTCTCTTGTCTCGAAGCAATGCAAATGAGCAGGTGCGTCTCCACTTTTCCTCAAAAAAACAGAATTATTTCATTTTAACAACAAATGCTCACTTGGCAAAATGTTGTATAATCCGTCAGTACCTATGTAATAATAACCTATCGCGTACACTTTTAGAAGTGCGAAACGTTTTGGTTCAACTTTTAATAGACTAGCAAGCAAGTGACAGCCCTGCCACCACCACATCGTTTAAAAATAAATAAATAAAAGTAGGTGTGTAAGGGACACTGCAGAATGTTAATGTTTTTTCCCCCATTTCATACCCCAGTTAATTGAGTTTAAGCAAGTCCTCCTCCAGGAAAAAAGGACCCCATTACACCGTAGCATCCTTTGAACTCTGATACACACTTTCCCGGTCTTCATGTGGCACTGCGGATGCGAGAGGGTCGCAAAGAAAGCGCGTTTCCCCAACGATATCACCGAGTCGACTATACTTATGTCTACTTACGGTGTAATGTTGTTTTATAGGTATTGTGGCCAGCGTGAGCTATAAAGCGACACGTTGAAGCTCTCTGCAAGATAAGCAAAAAGTATGCAAGCAACTAAAAATATCTGAACTGTGATGCACTGTACGTTGTCGCTTGTGTTCTCCACAAAGTATTTACAGTTGTACTTACAAGAGTACTTAAGACTGGGTTTCCTTTTTTCTTGAACTCCGAGTTCGTGTAAAAGCATGCACGAGTGTTAGTGAATATTTCCCTTTCTTTTTTTTTATTTCCGTCTCACATAGCCACTTGAAATTTCTAGTTTTCTAGTTTTTTTTTTTCTCACTCAGAATTCAGTTTCAGTGAGCGATATGTAAGAAATGAGTTTCGCTTACGAAGGTCCACAAAATAGGGATGAAAAAAAGAGGTATTTTCGCATGTATCTATTTACTATGTGGAATTATGGACTGTGGTGTGGACATGCACAAAAATGCAATGTAGATGCATATGTACGTATTATGTTATGTGCACTTAGAGTAGGAGTAGCATTCATGAATTGTTGTTTTTCTTTTTTCTACGCAAATTTTGTAATTTGGGATTATGATGGTTTTGAGTTTTGCTGACATTTGTGTTCGAATTGTTTCTTTTTTGGGGTCCTGGCGAACGATTTTAATTTTTCTTTGATTTCATCTTTGTATTTATCTATAAAAAGACGAAGAGGTACTTTTTGGCAAGCTATGAACATTTAAAAAAGTTCAAGACGATATTTTGATCAAACATGATTTTATGATGATAGAAAAATCAAAAAAGTGATTGCCTCAATTCTGTCTTTCCTTGGGTATTTAGGCAAAAGTTACCCGATTGTCTTCAACTACTACGATTGTTCTTTAACCGATTTGGGTCACGGATGGGAGATTATTTGTTTGTTTTTTTTAAATAGGCAAAAAATTACTCAAACTATAACATTTTTTTATTATTCCCAAATGCATTGGGGTTTATTTTCCTAAGGTTTCAAGGAATATAATATTGACATTGCCTTTTCACAGTACTTCGCACATGAATGTAACGAACTACAGACACATAGCAGCACTGGCGACTGAGGCCATCGGCTGATGAATATAATATAATATAATAAAATTTATTTTTCTAAACCTACCTACACCTGCAAGTAATACTATATGAAGAAAAATGATTCCAAGGAATCAAACATTATTTTTTGTCATCTAGTTATTTTACAAAACAAGATTAGGTCAAGATTAGACACTAGATTGATTTTTATAATTCTATAAAACAAAGAATTCGCAAGAATTCGATTTGAAATACAATAAAATAACCATAATTCAAATCATCGGCTTGTTCTTCTTCAAAAAAGAATATTACGATCCCACCAGCACAGCATAGAGAAACGATAGGCTACAAAAACAAAAGCAAAACAAAAACAAAAAAGAAACAAAACCCTTTACATAATCCTAAGAAATGGCACACACCACCACGAAAAGAGATCATTTCCTCATTGCGTAACAGGATTTTACTTCTCAAGCCCTTGCACATAGAGAATATTATTATTTATTACCTTGCCCTTACTCATTTTCAAAAAATACGCGCATTCACATACATATTCGAAATGTATGCCGGCAAATATGACAAATGTAGGGAGGTATTCAAAACAACTTTTTCATCGAATACCTACAAAGTACATAGTTGTGATCACAATTGCCTATCTACATTTATATGTCTGCATATTGTTTATGAAGTATAAAAAAATTAATTTTCTTTCTCAAACGAATTCTATGAGAACGTTTGGTATGAACATTTTTTTCTCTATCCTATAAAAATAAAACGAAGGAGAAGAGAATGAAATATAAAACAACGCCACCTAGTTCAATTCGTTTGAACTGAGTACCTTAGTGTGTGTGAGCAAACGCGATTTTTCTTGTAAAAATCTTAAAAAAATACCCATTTTCGAATATTAATATAAAATAAACGGGATATCGTAAAATTATTTTAATTTCTGATTTCTATATAAAAAATATGAAAAAAAATTAAAAAAATATTTTTGAAAATATTGTTTGCTGCATTCTCCTCATAATTGATACACAAATATTGACTTTTTTAAATGCATTTTTAAATATGTTTTCATTTTTTTCTTTTTTTTCTAAAAACGTTACTGAGTCGCAGAGATGTTCAATTTTCATAAAAAAATACTTTTGTTGTTGAGTCAAACTAAATGGGGCTGAAATCTTGTTCGCCGTAGAATATTCTAAGAAAAACATGCATTTTTTTACTTTGCACTTCAAAAAAATCTAGTAAAATATTTTATAAAAAAATTAAAAAATTATTGTGATATTATGTATATTTCGATAATATAAAAAAAATATTTTCAATTTTTTATCTTTTCTAATTTAGAAATTATTCCAAAAAAATCAGACCTACTTTTGCTAAATTTCCCCCATTTTTCGTGATTTTGTTAATTTTATTTGACGAAACTGGACAAAATATTAAAAAAAAGGCCACGTTACTGAGTCGTGAGACATTTTAAGAATAGATACAAAATATTAAAAGAATAAAAAATAAATTTTTAAGGCAACAAAACTTTTCCCCTGCAAACGTCTCCAAAAATTTCATAATTTTTCGTTACGCATGACCATTTTGGCATGAAATATATTTTTAATATTTTTTTTAGCTAAATAATTTCTTAGCTTATTAAATGTATAATCTATACCCGTTGATTTCATTTAAATATTCGGAATATTTTGGGAGCTACACAGTTTTACGCAAAAGACCAACGAAATTTTCAATGGGAAACCTAGCCTTAAGCATACATGAATGAGATTCCTGTTGTTAAAGGCCAAAGGGTGATGGCAAACACTCTACGAGCCATATCCGGTACAAAGTATTATGCATTGTATAAACACAATGGCAGAAAAGATTGTTGTGGGCTATTATTTTCATTGTACTTTTCTTTTGCTGTCGGACTGTGTCGCTTTGTGTAGAAACGAGAAAGTTTGAATATTTGAATTCTTCTCGGAGGAAGGACGGATGTTTAAAAATGTTGTCACATTGTGTTTGTGAACCGAACATAAGTCGAACATGAAAAACATGCTAACTGGGCAGGGCATGTGATCTTTTACTTATTCATGGACATGTTGTAACAAATATTGGTAGATGTCTTATTTAAATGTCGGACATGATAAACAGCAATGTATAAGTAATGAGATTTGAAATGTATATGAACCCTGTCACTAAAGCTTTTATTTTGCTTTGGCAGTAGTGAGGAGAACACTCATGCTTTGTTGATTATTTCTCCCTTTTTCAAACTTAAAACTTTAGTAATTTTGTGGGTTGTAATTCTTCGTGTTGACAAGAAAAACTTTGTCCAGGCCAATTTATTTACTTCCGAAGTGGTATTACAGTGTTTCGAACCAAAACCAAAATCGGAAGTTGTAAATAGATGTGAATTACCAGAAACAAGAAGAAATCCTTATGAGTGAAAAAACTACTGACTGTTTCTTTATTAACTAATCCCTTGTAATAGTATTAAGTCATTTATTTATATTTGGCTGGCGTGCTCAGGCATCGGCTGCTACCCGCAGCTAATTGGCATGATGTTTGGTTGAAAGCGATTGTGACACTTCCATCAAACAGAGACGAAGACTATAGCATCGCGTTTTTTTTTTTAACGCAAACCATGCTTCTATCAGCTGAAAGCTAATCTCCAATTAGAAATTTGTTCTAGAGTATTGAATTTATAAATTCTGTAATAGTTCCATAAGCAGGCGATAAATTTTTTTTTTCAAAATAGCTACCTTTGTTCCCAGTGTTGCTTTAATGTAGGTACCCCGTTTACAATATTTGCTTATCGTTACAGAAATTGAAAGCATTCAAAGCTCCAAAACAAAATAATTCAGAAATCAATTTAATAGTTTTCAGAATGCATTCTGTATATAATTGAAACATTTAATACCATTTTAATCATAGCAGCTTGAATAATGACATACATGCAACATGCCTCAGTAAAATTCTTAGCCTTACAAGACTTATTTTTCATTAATTCTCGCTTATGTTTTTTTAAGAATCCATATATCTTCCTTTAAATTAAATAAATTAAACAAATACCTAGCATTTCCCAACAAAAAACACACAGTACCATCCTTAAGCAAATTTATTATCCAATATTTGAAATCCAGAATCCCCTTAACCAAATCCAATTAAAAGTCAATACCCTCGTCGATGATCCGCATTGCCTTATATCCTTAAACAAACCCTTTTATTCTTCATAATAAAGGACAAATTTGAATGTAAACTTTATCCATATCAAGATTTATACATCAACATCAAGGACAAAATTGTCTTATTATAAATCGACCGACTAAGTAACGAAAATTCTAAATATCCGCAAAATCACATCCATCATTATTAAGCAAGAAATAACTTTTTAAAAGGTAAAAAAGAGTTTTTAAAAAACAAATATAATTTTATTCAGAAAACAATGTAAAAATGATTGACAAAGAATAGACGAAAGTCGACTGACTATATTGATGTTCGATTTGTATCTGATAATCTCTGCGACGCTGCCACTCCAACTTATCTCGTTATGCGATTGTTGGCTGCATTGAAGATCATTCAATGTTTATTTTATCGGCTTGATTTATGTAATTGGATTTGGACCAATGCTTACTTTATCTCGATGCTGTTAAAATTGAAGTGTCGCCGTTGCCTGATTTGGACCAATGTTTACTTTATCTCGATGCTGTTAAAATTGAAGTGTCGCCGTTGCCTCGGTCTCAAGTGTCTTGTGTGATACATTAGGGTTAGAAGATGTAGTTGTATACGTAACTCCCTCCTCCTTAAGATTGTTGTTTCTCCTGAAACAATTTATTCTTTCTCTACACAGAAATATTATTACAGTGCATAATATAAAAACGAAGGAGTGTTCCCACCAAGGCACTTCCCACGAGGGACGGCAGCGGATGAATTTCTTTTTTGGAATGAACGGTGGCGTCCTCAGTTCCAGTTAGGTCGAACTACTTGGTGAACACCTTTACGGGCTACTTCGACATATTTGAAGCTCAGGTCGTAAAAGGAGCGGTTTTCCGGCTTTTGTACTTGGAGTCACATCAAGTACCTGGTACTCCAGTTTGGGGGTTGTACGTCGGGGTGACTTCCCGACTATGTAGAAAAAAGTTAGTTGCGAAGCGACAACAGGCCTCGGAAACGGACGGATACACTGATGACGACCCAAGCAAACGTATAAAGGACAACGAATTTCGGATATGCACGTGGAATGTTAGGTCCCTTAATGGACTGCGTGCTGCCGAACAACTAGCGGAGACCCTCAACTGCTACAAAGCAGATATTACCGCTATCCAGGAAATGCGATTGGATGGACCGGGCGAAATGAAGATGGAAAACTGCGACATCTACTATGGGGATTGCTACCGGGACCAGCGACTCTTTGGATGCGGATTCGTCGTGGGAAGCAGACTCAGGCAAAAAGTCTTGAGCTTCAAATGCGTAAGCGAACGCATCACGACGATCCGAATCAAGGCTAATCTCGGCAACATTAGCTTAATATGCGCGCATGCCCCCACAGAAGAGAAAAAGGACGACACCAAAGACGAATTCTACGAGCTCCTCGACAAAACATATGAGCAATGTCCTAGCTATGACATGAAAATTGTCCTCGGCGATTTTAACGCAAAGCTGGGAAAAGAAGGCATCTTTGGAAGAACAGTCGGAAAGCACAGCCTGCACGACACCACTTCCGACAACGGATTCAGGCTGATCGATTTTGCTGCGGGGCGAAACGTTGTGGTAGCAAGCACCTGGTTCCCACATCTCAACATCCATAAAGGTACATGGAGATCTCCTGATCAATCAACCGTCAACCAGATTGATCACATTGCGATCGACGGGAGGCACTTTTCCAGCATTCAAGATGTTCGAACTTTCCGAGGAGCCAACATCGACTCGGACCACTACCTCGTCGTAGCCAAGGCAGTACTACGAATATCTCGACAACGGCCAAAACAAAGAAATGCTGCAAGAAAATTCGACGTCGGACGGCTACAATCGCAAGAGATCGCCAGATCCTTCTCTGATCGAGTGACAAGTAACCTCTTAAGGAGTCCTATGCCGCCAACATCAAGTATCGAAGACCAGTGGCAACATTGCCAGAATGCAGTTAGAGATGCCACCTCTTATGTGCTGGGTTTCACACAGCCACCAAAACGAAACCCCTGGTTTGACGAAGAATGCAGGCAGGCCCATGCAGCCAAGCAGGAGGCATACAAAGCGGCGCTGCAAAGAAAGACAAGAGCTGCTCGTCAGCTCTACGAGCAAAAGAGGAGAGAAGAACGCCGGCTTCTCAGGAGAAAAAAGAGAGAGCATGAGAAGCGTCAGATCGAAGATGTTGAGAGAGCTAACAGCAGGAATGAAGTTCGGAGGTTTTATCGGAAGGTAAAACACCTGGCTCAAGGTCATCGAGCAAGAACCGAAGCCTGCGGAGATCATCAAGGGAACATCATAGTAGAGCCGCAGTCAGTGCTGGGGATTTGGAAAGACCACTTCTGTAGACTGTATAACGGCGACGACGAACAAAATCCCGCCGTCAGACAGGAGCCTTTTATCATACGCGATGACAGCCAACAATTCCGTGAACCCGACCTAGAAGAAGTGAAAACAGCAATATCACGGCTGAAATCCAACAAAGCCGCTGGAGCAGATGGTCTAGCTGCCGAGCTGTTCAAAGCCGCAGGCGACGAGCTAGATAGGAGCATGCACCAAATCATCTGTAAGATATGGTCGGAGGAATGCATGCCCGGTGAATGGAACCTCAGCATTGTTTGCCCGATCCTGAAAAAGGGAGATCCTCTAAACTGCGCCAACTACAGAGGAATCAGCCTGCTTAACATCGCCTACAAGATCCTCTCTGCCGTATTATGTGAACGTCTGAAGCCTTTCGTCAACAATCTGATTGGTCCTTATCAATGCGGCTTCAGGCCAGGAAAGTCTACCATCGACCAAATTTTCACGTTGCGGCAGATCCTGGAAAAAACCTATGAAATGCAAATCGATACCCACCACCTCTTCATTGATTTTAAGGCCGCGTATGACAGCATCTACAGAGACGAACTGTATAAAGCTATGTCTAGCTTTGGCATCCCTGCCAAGCTCGTTCGCTTGTGCAAAATGACGATGGAGAACTCACGCTGCTCTATCAAGGTTGGCAATGAGCTTACGGAATCATTCGACGTCAAAAAAGGATTCAGACAAGGCGATGCACTGTCGTGCGATTTCTTTAACATCGTTCTTGAGAAGATAGTCCAAAACTCCACCGTCAACACCAGAGGCACTATCTTCTATAAATCTGTTCAACTTCTCGCGTACGCCGACGATATTGATATAATGGGAAGAACACAGCGTGATGTCAATGGCGCCTTTGTGAGGATTGAGACAGAAGCGGCTAAAATGGGTTTAGCGGTAAATGAGGGGAAAACGAAGTACATGCTGTCTTCGAGTAAGGACACCCAACATCGACGGCTCGGACAGAACGTCACAATAGACGCATACAACTTCGAGGTAGTTAAGGAGTTTGTCTACCTAGGCTCCGCTATCAACACGGACAATAACACCAGCGCTGAGATAAGACGAAGAATTACTCTTGCTAATCGCTGTTTCTTTGGGCTAAGAAAGCAACTGAGTGGAAAAGCCCTCTCTCGAGCAACTAAGGTTAAACTTTACAACACCCTCATCATCCCTGTCCTGCTGTATGGTGCAGAAGCATGGACCCTAACAAAATCGGATGAATGCGCCTTAGGCTGTTTCGAGAGGAAAATTCTTCGGGTCATCTTTGGCCCCGTGTGCATTGATGGGGAATGGAGAAGGAGATACAACAGCGAACTTTACGGGTTGTACAACGACGTGAACTTAGCCAGAAGGGTCAAGGTCCAGAGACTCAGATGGCTCGGTCATTTAGAGCGCATGGACACCAATTCTCCGGCCCGGAAAGTCTCCGACACTATTCCCGAGGGACGCAGAAGGAGAGGAAGACCGCGACTCAGGTGGCGCACACAAGTGGAAGAGGACCTCAATCAACTTGGAGTGCAAAACTGGAGACAGCTAGCTAGGGACCGAGCTGACTGGCGGAGACTGTTGATTGAGGCCCAAGTCCACAACGGACTGTAGCGCCACCTTAAGTAAGTAAGTATAATATAAAAATAGTTACAATATGTATGTAATATGAAGTCTCTTTATGTGTATTTAATTTTGATATTTTTTCGTGAATTATGTCAATATTATTTATATCTTCTTGTTTAATTTCTTTTTCAATTAAGAGATTAGATATATTTTCATGCAATTTTGGGTTCTCTAAGTATAAAGATTGTTCTTTTATTTCATTGGAATTTTCAAAAGTTCTATTATTTATAGTTATCTTACATTTCTCAAACTGAATTAATACATTATTTATGATTTTAATTTTTTTCTTTTCATTACAATTGGTACTTATTTCTATACAACTGTTTTTTACTAACAATTTTCCTCTTGCTATTTCTAATACAATATTTTCTCTTTTATTGATAATTTTAGTACAATTTCTTGTTGTTATACAGTTTATGTATATTTCCAATTTATTTGAATTTTCTTCTTTCGATATGTATTCTACATTTTCATTTTCAATGATATATTGATCATTTATTTTTAATTCTTCTTTATTATTGTTAGGTAAACTAGTTACATAATATTGATTAAATTCTAACATTTCTTCTGGTATACTTATTATAAATATAATTTCTTGATCGTGTAACCCTGTAGTTATTTTTATATTCTTTAGTTTATCAAACGTTACATTATATGTGATTATTTCGTGAATACTGAGCATTGAATTTACCATTGTATTAAGTTTACTTGATAAGACATTGTTTTGAATTTTTTCAATAATGCTTTTAATTTTATTAATTTTTTCAAGAACTTCTAAAGTTATTATTCTTTGTGTTATTGATGTATTTCCTACTTTGAGATTTAGGAAATTTTTACTTTTGTACATACTGTTAAATTCTGATTGTATAGTATCTATTTGCTTCTTCAGTTTATTATTAATGTCAATTTGCTTGTTAAATGTTACAATTAATTCATGGTTGTTATATTTATTTATAATCAATTGTTCTTCGATATTTTTTCGGTCGTTTTCATCTAATGTTCCAAACAAAAACTTAAGCACGTTACCACCAAGGTTAATTAAACTTCTCCTGTTTCTATGCAGTAATAAGCTACTGATTTCGGATTTAATAATACGAATTTCTCGATATACTTCTGCGGGAAATTTAATATTTTTTAATTTGTAAATGTCATTGTCAATGTTATTCAAAACTTCTTCGATTTGAGTGATATTGATTTTATGAACTACATGTTTATAATCTCTAACTAGTTTAACTTTCTTTAATTTTATTTTAGTATAACCTTCTTGGTTATATATGTTTTCAATTGTTATGTCACTAAATACTAGCTTAATTAAAAGAATGTATATTAAGCTTTTCATTATAACTTTTATTTATGCGAACAACTTGCGATCGGAAGCAGGTCTATTCCCGATGGAATCTTTTGTGTAACTGAATCTTTCTTTGATGCTATTTTTGTGTTAGACTTAGTACTCTTAGGTCTTCCAGATTTATTTTTCATAATTATGTCATATTTGTTTTTGATTTTTGTCTTTCTATGACGTTGTATATTGATTGATTTTTATTGATGTGCATGATCCGTTTGTTTGTAAAAGAATCGCGGAGTAGTTTTATCATATTTCCTGTGATGATTTACTATAAAAGCTTTGCTGCGAGTTTCTACGTAGTCTTCTCTAGTCTTATTGGTTTTCTCTATTCTTTTTTCTTTATTAGTTTGGTACGTATTATATAATCTTTCTTTGTCTACATGACCTGATTGTATATTAAAAGGTTTCTCTTTACTCAATACTTGTATGGAGTTGTTATAGTAGAAAACTGCTTTGTATATTGTATCAATTCTATCGATTATTCCTAGTTCTTTCCCATTGGATAAACATCTATATTTTTCTAAGATTGTGCTATGTACACGTTCAATTGGGCTATTCCCTGTATGTGAGTTTGGGGT
This sequence comes from Sphaerophoria taeniata, assembly GCA_943590905.1. Classification (NCBI taxonomy): domain Eukaryota; kingdom Metazoa; phylum Arthropoda; class Insecta; order Diptera; family Syrphidae; genus Sphaerophoria; species Sphaerophoria taeniata. The sequence goes on along the minus strand of OX016540.1, from coordinate 78,277,497 downwards.
AGTATAATGTATTTCTATATTTAGATCTTGTAACATTTTTTTTATACTCAATTGATTGAACTCATTATCCATTACAATTTTCAAAGGCTTGTTATGTTGAGAAATAAATTGCATTATTGTTTCTTTAATGGTTTCGCCATTACTATCTTTTATATATGTCATTGTCAATTTTTTACTGAATTTGTCAATAGTGGAAAGGAATTTCAAATTTTTTATGTAAAATATATCGATGTGAACTATTTGATTGATGTCTGTTGGAGTCTCAGTCAATTTGAATTTTGGCTTGATCGGGTGCCTATCATACTTGTTTTGCTTCCAGATGTTGCAACTCTTAACAAAGTCAATTACTAATTTTCTTAAATAAGGATAATATATATATGGTTGTATTCCCAAGTAATTCTCTTCAATACCAGCATGAGCTGTTTCTAGTTAGTGATAAGATTTTATTTTTTCTATGACTTTATTTTCATCTTCTAATTCTTGTGCTAGGTAACTACATTTATAAAATTTAATTATAGTTTTATCAAATAATTTGATTAATTTCTGTTGTAATTGGTTGAAAATGTGATAGTCGTCACAATATATTCCTGTTTGTTTAATTTCTAAAACTTCCTTAATTTGTTTTTCAAATGTTTCAGAATTGATTATTGTAGGGGACAATTCGATTAACTTTCTGTTGCCTACTAAAACTTGCATTCTTATCTTTCTTGCATTATAATCATTGTTAACCACTATCTGTTGCTTAAACTTGTTAACTGGCTTTTCTATTATAGGAAAGTGATCTAACTGTTCTTCATCTTTTGAGTGGAGAGTTTCTTCTAGGCTAGAATCATCCAAGTGATTAATTTCTCCAGTATCTTTTATTTCCCTACTGAGGTAATCTGCCACTGTATTTTGACATCCTTTAAGGTACTCTATATCGAAGTTATATTCACCAAGTGATAGAATCTATCGCTGTAACCTTCCCGACATGTCTTTACCTATACTCTTTGTTTTCAACCATTTTAAAGGTTGGTGATCGGATTTTAACTGAAATTTTCTTCCGTAGAGATAAGGTCTTAAATACTTGATTGACCAAACTATTGCTAATAGTTCTTTCTCTGTAGTAGAGTAGTTTCTCTCGTGGTCGTTTAGAGTTCTACTTATGAATGTAACAGGATGTTTATCTTGAGCTAAGACCGCTCCTATAGCATAATTAGATGCATCTGTTGTCAGCTCGAAAGTTTTATTGAAATCTGGATAAGCCAGGACTGGAGGTGAAACAATTAATTTTTTTAATGTTTCAAATGATTTTACGTACTCGATATTCTTAGAATCGATTTTGGTTCCTTTCTTTAAATATCTTGTCATTGGTTGGGCTACCTTAGCATAGTCTTTTATAAATTTCCTATAGTAACCAGTAAGACCAAGGAATGATTTTATTTCTTTAACGGTTGTCGGTACGTTAATCTTTGGTATTGCTATAATTTTATCTTGATTGGATAAAACTCCCTTGTCTGTAATCGTGTGTCCAAGAAACTTCGTTTCTTTCACAAGAAAGTCGCATTTGTCTATTTGAATTTTTAAGTTGAATTCTCTTAGCTTTTGAAATATTTTATTCAGGTTTGTTATGTGCTCTATCAGAGAAGTTGAAAAAATCAATATGTCATCCATGTATACGACACAGATTTTATTAATGAGATCTCCCAGTATCTCGTTTATCATACTGTAATATTCGGCTTCGTCCGACAATTAAAACTTATTCACTTTTTAAATAAAACACAAATTCACTTTATTCAAATCACTCACAAACTTATTTATTCAACACTTTCAATTATAACTTTGCAAACACAGAGTACTTTTCTTTATCGCAGTTCACAATTAACTAATTTGCCTCGCCACCAAACGGCTATTTATATCAAAAATAATGGGTTCTAGAAACTACTATTGGCTCCTATTGGTTCTTGGGGAAGCTGAAAGTTCGAGAGAAAATACTGGGATTTTTGTAGGGGCTAACGTTCTTAATGCTAAACAAAAAGTTTCTCTTAATCTTAATTAATTATTGCCCCTCACGAGTGTTTAATACTACAATTAAACGATATTAAGTAAAGAGAGTATGTACATTAAATAAACAAGAGATACAGAGTAAGTAAAGAGAGTAATGAAAAGTGTGTACATTAAATATAGAAAGAGATACAGAGTAAGTAAAGAGAGTAAGAAAAGTGTGTACATTAAATATAGAAAGAGATACAGAGAGTAAGAGATAATAAAGTATACACATTAGTATTAGACATTACAATAGAAGGAGATACAGAGCGTATGAGATAAATAAAGTGTATACACATTACATTGCCCCCTCCTTAGGATTGATCGTCCCGAACAAATCCATCATCTTCATCACCACTGTAGCGATGTAGTCGGTCGCGATGTACGACTTTAAGTTTACCTCTGACTCCTTTTTGTATCCGGTACACGACGTCGTTGATTTTGCTAATCACTGTATATGGACCTTCCCAGTCCCGTTGAAGTTTCGGTGACAACCCTTTTTGTCGATGGGGATTGTAAAGCCACACTCGATCTCCTGCTTGGAACTCTGTTGTTGTCGCTCGTATATCGTAGCGTGTCTTCATTCGGTCACTGAACATCTTTATTTTTGACCTAGTATCGTCGTGGATCTGAAGGAGTCTTTCTCTGAGGTCATCCAAGTAGTCATCCTCGGCTTGCGGTTCCGACGTGGGACATCCAAATTTAATTTCACTCGGCAATCTGATATTCCTTCCCATCAAAATCTCAGACGGTGTATGGCCAGTTGAGCTATGTCTTGCACTTCGATACGCCATCAAAAACAGTGGAATGTGTCGGTCCCAATCTCGCTGGTTGTCGTCCACAACTTTGCAAAGATGTTCCTTAAGGGTTCGGTTGAACCGTTCGACCATGCCATCAGATTGTGGGTGGAGTGGTGTTGTTCTTGTCTTCTTGATGTGAAGAAGCCCACAAACTTCCTGGAATATGTTTGATTCAAAATTCCTTCCCTGGTCGGAATGCAGTTCTAATGGAACACCGAATCTGCTCACCCAGTTGAACACGATTTGGTCTGCGACTGTTTTGGCTTCTTGATTCGGTATGGCGTATGCTTCAGGCCACTTGCTGAAGTAATCCATGACGACCAGAATATAACGATTTCCATTATTTGTTTCCGGAAATGGACCCGCCACGTCTATTGCAATCCTTTCAAAGGGTGATCCGACATTATACTGCTGCATTTGGCTGTGATTCTTTTTGTTTGGGCCTTTGGTGGTAGCACAGGTATCACATTTTCGGCACCACTTCTCGACATCCTCCCTTGCATGTAGCCAATAGAATCGTTGTCGAACCTTTTCTAGCGTCTTGTTTACTCCTAGATGGCCTCCCGAAACTCCATCATGCATCTCTCGCAGAACGTCCATAATCTTCGATCTCGGTAAGACTAGCTGCATTACATAGGACTTTCCATCTGCTGATTCCCACTTACGTCGAAGGACACCTTCTTGGACATGCAACGAATCCCACTGTGCCCAATAGGCCTTCAGAGCCGGACTTCTGTCGGAGATATCAGCCCATTCTGGTTTTTCCTGGTGTTCCTTGCATACGAGGATGGGTTCAATATCTGGGTCCTCTTGTTGAGCCTTCCTCATCTCGTCGTTGCTCCAGCCATAAATGGGATCGGTTCTGGTTCGTTGGACAGTAACCACTTCTTTTTCTTCTTGGCGTCTGCAATGCTTACAGTCTTGCTTACATGGTCTCCGAGACAGTGCATCAGCATTTGAGTGAAGCTTCCCCTTCCGATGTTGAATTTCATAATCGTACGTCTGCAGCCTCTCAATCCATCTCGCCACTTGACCCTCTGGATTCTTGAAATTCAAAAGCCAGTTTAGTGCTCCATGGTCGGTTCGGAGAAGAAACTTCTGTCCATAGAGATACTTATGGAAGTGCTTTGTTGCCAAAATCAGTGCAAGAAGTTCTCTTCTGGTCACACAATAGTTTCTTTCCGACTTCGATAGTACCTTGCTGTAATAGGCAACCACCTTTTCTTCGCCATCATGTACCTGTGACAATACAGCACCAATCCCGACATTGCTGGCATCAGCATCAATGATGAACGGTTTTCACAGATAGCGAGGTCTCATATGAGTGAATCCCATAGATCATCGGAATTTCGATGTTTCGATATTTCAGGACTTGGTTCCCGATGTCCAATATCAATCCGTGATCTTTCATGAAATCGACGCCGACAATGCACTCGTCGCATATATCTGCTACCAGGAACAGGTGAGAAAATTCCAGCTCTGCCATCCGGATCTTAAGACGTACCTCACCATAGACTTTGTAACGGGACTGCTGTTCCTACATCACGATTGTGCGATGACCTGCATCTTCACGGATCCCTCTGATCCACAGGAAACACAAAGACACCCGAGAACGCGAAGTAGGTTGTCCAGTCGGTCGAATGCGGTTAGGCATGCTAGCTTTCGCCACTAGGCTATCTCGTCGGAGGGGTGAGTTCTTGCAAACGCCACTGGACTGCCGTACATATAAATCATGCCTATTATGAATACTAAAAAAAATCTGCAAACAATGTCACTTTCAAGAACAACAACGCCTCTTTCCTTTTGGAACTGTCGATGGAACTAGTTCCGGAGTGAGACCCTCCCGCTGTTGACTACACTAAGTAGCAACTCCATGGCTAACGCACCACTCATGTTTTATTACGATAGCCCCTAATGCAAAGTCCAACAAAAGTTTATGTCAGACTCATTTTCACCGTCGAAAGCATACCCTTAAAACTCCACCCTTACTAAACACTCTAAACAAAACGTCTAAGCAGGTACCATAATAAAAGAAACTACCGCTTCAGAGTTATTTCATAAATTTTTTTAACATTCAACTTTATTCAAAACGTTAATTGTAATCTTCTTAGGCTAGATAATTTGATGTATCATTCTTCAAAATGTAATTCAAAATCATGGGCTTACGGAGACTATGGATGATTTTACGTTCAAGAGTAAAAAAAAAAATAATAATACAATGCTACGCCTTAATCATGCAAATATAAGAATTCAAAAAAAAATTTAGCTAATCAGCTGTTAGGTCATCGACCTTTATTCTATCATGCGAGATTATGCTCTTCTGAGAATGTTTCCTTAAATCTAGTTTTTATCGTAACCACTCAAGAAATATTATGAATTTGCTGTCAGTATTTCGGTTGAAAATTTGTCAACTCTCTTTTAAAATTTAACTTTCTCAAATTTTTTTTCACACTTGGGACACAATGCTCTGGTTCACTCATATGTTTATATTTCTTTTAATCACATACATATGTTTAAATAAAACAAATTAGGCAAAAATGACTCACCGGATTTTCTCCTCCTTTAAAGTTGTGCGCACGACTTGTTGAGGGGTAGGATCCGAGGTTTTAGTTTTGAGTTAAATTTCATTAAACTCTTTAAGCTTTCGCTTGCTAAATACACTTTGGATAATAAAAAAAAAGAAATATTTCATGTGTGTGAATGTGTGATCGAAAATGAGAGCGATAAAAGCAAATAAGAATTTAGAATACTTAACTTGAGTGTCTACGATCTTCTTAACATTCGAGTAATTTTAAAATTTTATCTTAGGATCAATACAAAAATTATGAAGACTCTAGTCGCTATTCGGTACTGGTTCTCGGTGGGTGCTCCAGATCATTTATGAATGTGGGGATAAAGGCATGCGGATGATGGTATGTTGGGAAGGGTAATCCTTTATGGCGAGCGATTTGGTTATGATCGGTGGTTTGGTTTTGAGGAAATAGCCTTGATAGAGTAGTTGCATCCGTTTTTGAGACCTTAGTTACTACCAAAAACGGCCTCGAAAACCTCGTCAAGGGCTTATGAGCAAGCTTGGTGAACCAAAGCTACGTGGATTACGGTACTCTTCGTTCGTTTCCTGGGCCCATGTGCGACGATGACGTCACACATGGGTTATGTGACGCGTTCTAAAACACCAGCTAGCAGATGTATTACACCCACTCTCGTAGTGAAAAATAAAGAGGTTTCTAAAACGTGGTTACGAAAATGAGGTTAAAATTAACCAACTAGGTCAGGACCACCATAAATTACCTTTGCCGCTATCGATAAGCGATTTGTATGCTGTAATGTACGTTTCGTGGATTTTCTAGATTTCTAGAGCTTTGTTCGACCTCTCGATTTTTTGTCTCTCTATAAGAAGACTCACAGTCGACACTTCCGAAAGAGCTATCAAAAAAAATCAACACTACTCGAGCGATTAAAAAAAAAGTAAAATACTTTGACCATGAATTACGTACATATATATATATGTATAGTATATATATGGGCTCACGGCCTCGTGGGATTAATTGGTACTTTCAATTTAAGAACTTTCGAGTCACTTCTCGATTCACGTTAATTATTTTAGCGTTCAAAAATAGTTTAAAGAAATTAGCTCTACTCTTTTCAGTTTGATGTAAAATCGATTCGTACAAATCTAGATGGATGCTCTTAGTAATAATCGAAATTATAGGGTATGGTTTGTAACTTGACTCAGTTGCCAGCGAGGTCCGCACAGGATGGTGATCGGTGTTGAAAAAGAAAGTTGTAATGCGCTGTCAGAGTAAGCTTGCTCGTGTCGCTTTCAGCTTAATCAATCGGAATCGCATGAAAATGAAACGATAAATCGATACATCAATATCGAATGAGTTGAGAATGAAATCTTTGATGGCAGAGTTCACTGCGCATATTGCAAGTGGGATGAGAGACTAAAAAAAAAAATTTATTGCTTAGATGTTGGTTTATATGGTGGCTCACACACAACTTTTCAATTTCTGGCAACTTTTGCCTGAAATGGAAAAGAAAATGGCACTTATTATGTTGTTCACATGTTTTTCTTTCATTTGGATTCAATCTTCTCACAGTTACTCCCGAATATCCTTAGCATGGACTATACCTAAGCTATTCCCATTTAAGTCTGTAAGTTCATATAGGCTATTTCCTGTTATGTTTTTGACTATAGCTGGCACAAATTTTGGACACAACTTGGCGTTACGATTTTTTGTTGCATCACTAAGGATGAAATTTCGCTTAAAAACATTTTGACCTATTTTGTATAGTCGACCTTTGCTTCTAAGGTTGTAAGATTTTTCATAATTTTTGTGCGACTGCGCTAATGATTCCTTAATTCTGTTATGAGTAATGTTCATCTTTGCTGACTTAGGCAAAATACTGAATTCGGAGTTGTTTAAGCTCTTAAGTTTTTTGAGCAGCTGATAATCCGACCCATGTTCAATCTTGCTCTGCCCAAACAGGGCTTCGTGTGGTGACATTCCAATCGCCGAATGAACTGTCGTACGTAGTGCGCTTACTATTGTGAGCAAATTTTTGTCCCAGTTGGATTGGTCGGATCCTATATATGAACGAATTGCCGCGAGGATCGAACGGTTGACCCTCTCGCTGGCATTTGCCTGAGGTGAATATGCAGCTGTTCTTACGTGTTTTGTACCATAGCTTGAGAGGAACTTTGAAAATTCTTTACCGATGAATTGTTTGCCGTTGTCAGACATAAGAGATTCGGGTATGCCAAAAATCGCAAAAACTTCTTCTTCCAAAAATCGTATAGCGGTCTCTCCTGTAGCTCTACGTAGTGCTTTAACTAACACAAATTTTGTAAGTTGGTCAAGGCACACTATTATATGTGTATTACCTTTTTTTGACCGGGGATATGGTCCCAAAAAGTCCACATATACGTGCTGGAAAGGTCTATCGACTATGAAGGCTTGTCCCATGGGTGGTCTAAGAACTGTGTTTGGGGCTTTTGAGGTTTTGCAGACGTTGCATTCTCTGACGAACGCTTTCACCTGAGCCGCCATATTAGGCCAGTAAAAACGGTCGCGCAGACGATACAACGTCTTAGCAATACCGCCATGTGAAGCCCGAGGAGGATCATGAGCCAGGCGAACCAAACGAGATGTTAACATTGAAGGGATCCACAGTTTCCAGATACAATCATCTTCGCTAGGATCCCCTGTGCAGGGTTTGACCTTCTTGTAGACAAAATTATCTGACACACGAAGATCAGGTAGCTGATTTTGATTTTTCTCTATTGTCTTCATTAACCCCACATACTCGTCGGATTTGAAAGCCGGATCTGTGAGATCAATGTGTAGAACATCAGAAGGACTCATAGTATCGTTTTTTGTAGATAATATCTCTTCGACACTGTAGATGCGCGAGAGCGCATCCGGTACTACATTTTGGGTGCCCTTCCTATGTTCTATTTGAAAAGAGAATCGTTGAAGTCTGAGACTCCAACGTGCTAACCTCCCGCTTAAGTCCTTTTGACTCATGAGCCAACGCAGGCTCGCATGGTCGGTCACTATTGTAAACTCTTGACCCTCTATGTATGAGCGAAACTTTTCAACACCTAGGACCGCTGCTAAGCACTCTAGCTCGGTAATACTATAATTTCGTTGGGCTTGTGTGAGCTTATGTGAATAGTAGTATATGGGCCGTTCTACTTTGTTTTCGTCTTCCTGACATAGCACGCTGCCCACTCCTGTCGTCGACGCATCGCAAAGAATTTTAAAAGGTTTGCTGAAATCAGGGTTGATTAGAATTGGTGACGAGCTCAACGCCTGTTTCAGATCCTGAAATGCTTTTAAGGCCTCTGGTGTAAAATTGAACGATTTGCCTTTCTTGAGGGTATCTGTTAGTGGAGAAGCTAAGGACGAATAATTGTTGACGAATCGTCGATACCATCCTGACAGACCCAAAAATCGCCTAACCTGTCTGGCAGTTTTCGGCACGGGAAAGTCCCTAATCGCAGATACTTTATCTGGATCTGTCTGAACGCAACCTCCTCCTATGATAAACCCTAAAAATTTGAGCTCTTTGAAGCAAAATTTAGATTTGGCTAAATTAATTGTCAAACCAGCGTTTTTTAAAAGGGTTGCTAGCTTAGCAAGGATCTCCATATGTTCCTCAAATGTTGACGAGACCACCAACAAATCATCCAAATATACGTAAATATGTTGTCTCAACTCATGCGGAACCACTTTGTCCATAAGTCTGCAAAGCCGCTGTGCAGCATTGCAAAGGCCAAATGGCATAACCGTGAATTGATATAAGGGTCTGCCGGGCACGGTAAACGCGGTCTTTTCCCTAGAGGCTCTCTCCAACGGTATCTGCCAGAATGCGTCCTTCAAATCCACAGTGGATATGAAGTGCGTATCTGTCTGCCGACTAAGCAGGCCGTCAACATGATGAAGAGGATAGGCATCTTTCTTTGTGGCTTTATTCACTTTCCTAGAGTCGAGGCACAGCCGATTTTTACCGGGCTTCCGTACCAAGACCATAGGAGAGCTCCACGCACTTTGACTAGGTTCAATCACTCCTAAGCTGAGCATCCTATCCAGTTCATCATACATCAGAGCCTGCACCGCTGGAGAGACCGGGTAATGACGTTGCTTCACGGGCTCAGCATCGCCTGTATTTATTATTTGTTCCTCTAGCGATGTTCGTCCGAGCCCAAATTTGGCTGCGGATGGAAACATGCTAATAACATCTTCAAGGTTCTTTGTTTGATTTGTTGATAGTTCGTGGGCATTTGGGTCATCAGATCTAACTGTGGTCGAGATTTCTGATATGATTTGTGGAGCAATTTCGAAGGATCTCCAAAAATTGACTCCAAGATAAAGTGGTTGTTCTAAGGAGGGCACCAGGTAGACCAAAATACTCTTTGCAACGCCTTTATATGTGACTTCTGTTGTCAGTTCACCTATAATAGCTTGGGCCTGACCACTAGCTGTTTTGACTTTAGAATTGAACGGTTTAAAGGAAACACCCTCTGCCTTAACGAGATCAAGACATCCAGCTCCTAGGCAGCTAATGCTCGCGCCGCTATCTAAAAGGCCTAACAATTTCTTACCAAAGATCGAAACGGTTGCGTATGGCCTAGGGTCGTCGCTATTACAAATTCTGGTAGCACAGATAGCTCGATGTGTTTCTCGTTTGTTTTTAAACCTCTCTCTAAGTTTGAGAGTACGCTTGGAAGGTGTATTAAAAATTCTATTACGCACGTCGTAATATCGTTTCAAACGTTCATGCAAACTTGGCACATTCAGGTTTTTATCTGGGGTTAATTTCTCGTTGCTATTTTCTATTCCATCTGATGGTCTTTTTAAGATTTGGATATTGTCATCTGTTTTCGAGTTTATATTATTTTCGTTAGTTGTAGTAGGTAAGTTAGTTAATTCCGGTAGTAAAGTATTCGTTAGAATATGTGGTTTTGAAAGGTCAGGTGAATTTGAAAAATGTAATTGTTTTGAAAATTTTAAAGGGGTTTCTGTTCCGGGTTCGTTTGAGGAGGGCAAATCTCCCGGGTTGAATTGCCCCGGTTTCGGTTTAACGAGCACTTAGGACAAGTAATTGTTGTGTGGTTTTCCAAGCCACATCCGAAGCAATGTAACTTCCTCTGCGGAATAGGACACTTTTTATAACCGTGACCCTTTTCCTTGCAGTTCCAACAGGTATAGGTTGTGAAGTTTCTTTGCTGAGAGAAAGCCTCAACAGCATCGACATCGTTATATTCTTCGTCTTGCATGTCTAGCTCGTTCACTTTGAGTTTTGTGTTAGTTGTTGGTGTCGGAAACGTTTTAGATCGCCAGTTTTCGTATTGTGTCATACGTTTCTCAATGGTACGACATACGTAGACCATTTCTGGCAAACATTTCGTCGAGAAGGTTATTAAAAGCTCCCCTGTCCTTCTTTTCACATTCTGTTTTACCAAATCAATCAATTCTTGGTTAGATTTAGGCACTTTTAACCGAGAATTTAATCTCAAGATGTCCTGGTAAAAGTCGTCAAAACTTTCGGTCTGACCTTGTCGGCGGTCAAACATTTTTCTCGAAATTTCGGTGTCGGTGTCAAGACTTCGGTATGTCTCTAAAAGAGCTAGCTCTAAATGACGCCAAGTAGCACCGGGGTTGGCTTTAAGATACGTCCAGAACCAGGTCTCGACACCTCCTGTCACAAATACGTGAAAATGCAGGAAAATGTCTTCCCACGTCACCTTATAGCAAATCTTTAACCGATTGAGCCTAAAAAGGAAATCGTCAACCGACATCTTATTATTGTCGAATTGAAGCCCCCACTTCCTGAAATCAACTGGACGAGTCGATGTTGTTTGATTTGATCCTCGATTGCTTAGACCTGCAGAATTTATATTCAATGCGTCAAGCTGATTCATGAAGTTCTGAAAATTCTCGCTTGGATGAAAATTTTCCAAGTCTGCACGAGTACTTTCAGGTGCTTCGCTTGAGAGTCGATATTGGTTTTGGATTTGATTTTGAACTACTCGGTTGGAATTCTGATTTGAATTTTGGTCTTGAACGCGAATTGGGTTAGGGTCTTGATTATGAACTTGGTTTTCACGGTTTTGGATTTGACTTTGGTTTGTTTCCTCGCTATCCCTTATATCGTGGTTTTGTCTTGAACTTGTATTGGGTGGGTCTTGGTTTAAAGATAATTGAACATTAGTAAGGTCATTGGCAACCTCTCGTATAGGTGCAACAATGTTCTTTAGTTCTTCTTGTATTGTTTTTAAAATTTCATGTCGTAGGCTTCGCCTTTCGAGCTCATACTCTTCCTGTCTTCTCTTCAGATCTTCAGCTCTACTTAAGCCTATTGAAGCCGTAACAATGTTATGGATATATCGCTGTAGATTTTCATCTTGTGAAAGATTGACTCGACCTGATCCAGAAGGAGGCGGGTCAGGGTTTTCTTCTTCCCCATTTACGTTACCCTCAGGATTAATTTGTGAACCAATCCGTTCCTCTCCTTCAGCATTAGTTTGCCTAGTAACTCGAGTTGCACCTTGCTGTTTTGGTGGCATTTTTAACAAATTGTTAAGTAATTGTTTTCACAATGAGATCAAATAAGAGGGACCTATCTGATTTGGTACTTAATAAAATAAAAATAAAATCCTAACTAAAATAACCAGAATTTTCAATTTCAAAAACTGTAATACTCATCGATTCAAGAGTGTTTAGTAGAGTGAAAATTTTTAAGGAACTTTAATGACGGTGCAATAAACTAAATGAAAAAGGGTATGTTGCTTTTGTATACGTACACTAGTGGTTAAGTAATCGAGTTCATTATGTAAGCGCTGCAATGTGATATGCGAATTTCATGCTAATCTTCATCGGTCACTTAACTTGTTTCAAACTCAAGAAAACTATGATAGAAAGGTGTTTTAGTCTTTGGGTAACTTGTGATATTGTTTGCATTTTAATTTATTTTTTTATGTGGGGCAATTTAAAGCTTCTCTTGCTCGTAATAACTCATTTCCAAATATATATTGGCTGAAACATAACTCGGGCGCAACGGTCGAAGACGTCGTATACTTGTACCAATGTCTCCCGGTCGTCCGAAGAAATCCTCCAAGCCAATGCCAAACTAAGTAAAACTAGGAAATTAAATTCCAAATTAATGCAATTCTGAAAGTGTGGTATAATGCACACGACTTTCAGGACACTAAATTATTAAAATAAAATTCCAATTATTCTATCAAACTACCAAGAAAACTGCAACACGGAGTTCTGTTCTGGATCTATACTCCTGGACAAATCCTTCTTGGGCTTATGACACAAATACTCCAATGAAAAATCTTGAAATACTATAAAAAAAAGTTGGTCTCTAAATAGATATGATGACTGAGCCGTATAGAGCAAAAAAAAGGAAGGCTTATGAACCTTAAAGCTGACAGGATATTCTCACTATTCTTGCCCCACGTTGGGCGCCACCTGTGTAACGGGACTGCTGTTCCTACATCACGATTGTGCGATGACCTGCATCTTCACGGATCCCTCTGATCCACAGGAAACACAAAGACACCCGAGAACGCGAAGTAGGTTGTCCAGTCGGTCGAATGCGGTTAGGCATGCTAGCTTTCGCCACTAGGCTATCTCGTCGGAGGGGTGAGTTCTTGCAAACGCCACTGGACTGCCGTACATATAAATCATGCCTATTATGAATACTAAAAAAAATCTGCAAACAATGTCACTTTCAAGAACAACAACGCCTCTTTCCTTTTGGAACTGTCGATGGAACTAGTTCCGGAGTGAGACCCTCCCGCTGTTGACTACACTAAGTAGCAACTCCATGGCTAACGCACCACTCATGTTTTATTACGATAGCCCCTAATGCAAAGTCCAACAAAAGTTTATGTCAGACTCATTTTCACCGTCGAAAGCATACCCTTAAAACTCCACCCTTACTAAACACTCTAAACAAAACGTCTAAGCAGGTACCATAATAAAAGAAACTACCGCTTCAGAGTTATTTCATAAATTTTTTTAACATTCAACTTTATTCAAAACGTTAATTGTAATCTTCTTAGGCTAGATAATTTGATGTATCATTCTTCAAAATGTAATTCAAAATCATGGGCTTACGGAGACTATGGATGATTTTACGTTCAAGAGTAAAAAAAAAATAATAATACAATGCTACGCCTTAATCATGCAAATATAAGAATTCAAAAAAAAATTTAGCTAATCAGCTGTTAGGTCATCGACCTTTATTCTATCATGCGAGATTATGCTCTTCTGAGAATGTTTCCTTAAATCTAGTTTTTATCGTAACCACTCAAGAAATATTATGAATTTGCTGTCAGTATTTCGGTTGAAAATTTGTCAACTCTCTTTTAAAATTTAACTTTCTCAAATTTTTTTTCACACTTGGGACACAATGCTCTGGTTCACTCATATGTTTATATTTCTTTTAATCACATACATATGTTTAAATAAAACAAATTAGGCAAAAATGACTCACCGGATTTTCTCCTCCTTTAAAGTTGTGCGCACGACTTGTTGAGGGGTAGGATCCGAGGTTTTAGTTTTGAGTTAAATTTCATTAAACTCTTTAAGCTTTCGCTTGCTAAATACACTTTGGATAATAAAAAAAAAGAAATATTTCATGTGTGTGAATGTGTGATCGAAAATGAGAGCGATAAAAGCAAATAAGAATTTAGAATACTTAACTTGAGTGTCTACGATCTTCTTAACATTCGAGTAATTTTAAAATTTTATCTTAGGATCAATACAAAAATTATGAAGACTCTAGTCGCTATTCGGTACTGGTTCTCGGTGGGTGCTCCAGATCATTTATGAATGTGGGGATAAAGGCATGCGGATGATGGTATGTTGGGAAGGGTAATCCTTTATGGCGAGCGATTTGGTTATGATCGGTGGTTTGGTTTTGAGGAAATAGCCTTGATAGAGTAGTTGCATCCGTTTTTGAGACCTTAGTTACTACCAAAAACGGCCTCGAAAACCTCGTCAAGGGCTTATGAGCAAGCTTGGTGAACCAAAGCTACGTGGATTACGGTACTCTTCGTTCGTTTCCTGGGCCCATGTGCGACGATGACGTCACACATGGGTTATGTGACGCGTTCTAAAACACCAGCTAGCAGATGTATTACACCCACTCTCGTAGTGAAAAATAAAGAGGTTTCTAAAACGTGGTTACGAAAATGAGGTTAAAATTAACCAACTAGGTCAGGACCACCATAAATTACCTTTGCCGCTATCGATAAGCGATTTGTATGCTGTAATGTACGTTTCGTGGATTTTCTAGATTTCTAGAGCTTTGTTCGACCTCTCGATTTTTTGTCTCTCTATAAGAAGACTCACAGTCGACACTTCCGAAAGAGCTATCAAAAAAAATCAACACTACTCGAGCGATTAAAAAAAAAGTAAAATACTTTGACCATGAATTACGTACATATATATATATGTATAGTATATATATGGGCTCACGGCCTCGTGGGATTAATTGGTACTTTCAATTTAAGAACTTTCGAGTCACTTCTCGATTCACGTTAATTATTTTAGCGTTCAAAAATAGTTTAAAGAAATTAGCTCTACTCTTTTCAGTTTGATGTAAAATCGATTCGTACAAATCTAGATGGATGCTCTTAGTAATAATCGAAATTATAGGGTATGGTTTGTAACTTGACTCAGTTGCCAGCGAGGTCCGCACAGGATGGTGATCGGTGTTGAAAAAGAAAGTTGTAATGCGCTGTCAGAGTAAGCTTGCTCGTGTCGCTTTCAGCTTAATCAATCGGAATCGCATGAAAATGAAACGATAAATCGATACATCAATATCGAATGAGTTGAGAATGAAATCTTTGATGGCAGAGTTCACTGCGCATATTGCAAGTGGGATGAGAGACTAAAAAAAAAAATTTATTGCTTAGATGTTGGTTTATATGGTGGCTCACACAACTTTTGCGGCTTCTCCAGTTGCAGTCCTTAGACGATAGCTATTGGTGTTGTGGAGCCATGTCTTATTAACGAGGTCCTGCCGTACAATGGACGCCGTGGCACCGGTGTCGATGGTGGCCACACATTTGTTGCCGTTTATACTTGCTTCCACGGTCAGGCTCTTGTTGTCACGTTTCGTTTGAGAAACCTGGATGGTGTTTCTGTAGCTATCGGTACTAGAAGCCAGCTTCTGTCCCTCGAAGTTGGTGGGATGGGAAACAACTTGGGAAGCAACATTGTTGTAGGTGTAACTTTGGCCAGTTGACATATTTCTGTGTTCACAGTGTTGGCATGCGGTTCCTCTTCGCGGTAATCTGCACTGTCGTTGAAGATGCCCGGTCTTGTTGCAGTTCCAGCATCGTGCTCGTCCGTCTCGCTGACTCCTTTCCAGAGTAGCCTTCTGACAAGAGCATTCTTGGACTTCCAATTCTCTCACGCGATGCACGTTTTGTGAAGCTTGTTCTGCGGCTTCCATTGTTAGAGCGAAAGCCAATGCTTCTGGTAGTGTTTGCTTTCCGGCAGTGCGAATAGCGCTTTGGAGATTTATATCGCCCACAGCTCTCACAAAGGCTTCAACAGCAAGTTGATTTATAATCTCGTTGCCAGTTGTTGGGTATGCCAGGTGAACTAATCGCTCGATATCTGCCTGAAGCTGCTGCAGAGTTTCACCTCTTTTCTGTGCCCTGTTGTTTAGTTGTACTCGGAAGACTTCTGTCATGTGGCTATCCCCAAACCGCTGTTCGATTGCGTTTACCAGAACTTTGAAGTCACCGTTCTTCTCTGCTGGGATGGTTTGTAGCAGTTCAGCAGCTGCTCCTCTCAAGGCAAGCGTAAGAGCAATGTATTTTTCGTCATCGTCCCAGCCGTTTGTTAACGCTGCTGCTTCAAACTGTATCTTGTAGATTGACCACGGAATCTGACCATCAAAGCTTGGAGGATTCACTTCTCTCTTTCTTGAACATTCACCAGAAGGTTCTCGAGCTTTCATCTTTCGCACTTTTTCTAGTTCATTTGTGATGGTTTCGATTTGTTCGTCCATTTTCTCGAAACGTGCATTTTGTTTTTCGACGCGCTCGTCGAGAGTAGTGATTCTCTCTTCGAAGTCCGTAAACCTGCCCTCTAAAAGGTTTCTCTGTTCGTCAAACCGCTCTAGAATATTCTGCTGTTCTTGCTTTTGGTCATTTCTTTGAGCCTCTAGTTGCTCCAGAACATTCTTTTGATTCTCTTCAAATTTGGCTAGAATCAGAATTCTAACTGATGTGTGACTGAACGGACGTGTGTGGCAGTGTTGAGGTGTTTGGTTTGGTTTAAAGTGGTTTAAAATTCTATACCAAGGTCAAAACTATAATATCGCTTTTCTTGACTGTTCAGTGATTGTAGATTCATATTATTTTATTAAACACTATCCAAATTATTAAATTTTGAATCATTAAAATTTTTTTTATTAAATCCAACAAAAACTAACCTCAAATTAAATCAGTGCACTTCTCTCCCTAATAAAACTGCTGAATAAACTTTCCCCAACTTACACAGACATTAATTAAAAACAAACATTCATACATACTCGAAAGCTCTATTTGATGTCTTCAAAACGTTGCAGAGAGCATTTCTCCCAATCTCCTTCGCCTTCAAAACAACCGCAAAAAATAACAACACTTTCACGTCTCACACATTCAAAATTTGAAAACCAAACACAATTAACAGCTTCACAAAAATCGCAGCTCGAAATTTTAGCTATGCCTGATTCGAATAAAGATTCTTCTCTTGATGGCATTTCAATTTTTGAAAAACTAGAAAAGATCATAACACTAATTACCGACTCCGAGAAGAGAATAACAGAAAAAATTGATTTCGAAGTAGGAGCACTCAGGTCGTCTCTCCAAGCCGTAAACAACCGTTTATCCGTCTTGGAATCGAAACAAACCGAAATTGATACACTTAAAGTCGAAAACGAGGAACTGAAACAAAACTTACAAAAACAAGAAGAGGCTATTTATAAACTAAAAGTCCACGTGGAGTCAAACGAAGAAAAACAACAACTTAAGGAAACAATTTGCGATGCACTTTTACATGGAATTCCTCAAATGCCGAACGAAAAGTTAGAAATAATTTTTCAAAAGCTCTGCGACTGCTTAAAAATCAAACCACCGACAATTAAGAACATTTTTCGACTTAGAGCAAAAAACAGCGCACTTGCTCCACCGATAATGATAAAACTACACACGCCAAGTGACAAAAGTCTTCTTCTGAGGTCGATCGGCAACTATCGAAAAACAAATAAGGTGCAGCTTTGTCTCCGTGATCTTGGACTAAATGATGGTGATGGTAACAACAACAAAACTTCTCACGTTTACATTCATGAATGTTTAACGGTGCGTAATCGTATTCTCCTTCAATGCGCACTCAAATTCAAACGAGAGAAAAAAATACAATCTGCATTTACTTTTCGTGGACTTGTTTACGTTAAGAAGAATAAAGAAGAAAATGCAAAATTAATTGAAACTACTGATGACCTTGCCGTTTTTTTCACTCCAAAGTTATCAACAACCAAAAACGAACGCTTCAACCTGATTGCCAACTCATGATGAACTGATGAAAATTATCACATTCAATTTTTTCAATGCAATGTATAATTCTTTTTTTCTTTTACAAATTTCTATATTATTATTAGTATTAAGTTTAAACATGTTTCTTAAATTCTTAAGATGGATTTATTTTTCGGTTAAATTTATTTTTCATAATTTCTTCCATTCATCACACCTTTTTTCTATTTGTTTAATATTTTGTATGTCAAAAAAGTTTTTCATTTTTTTGGATCGCATATTGGTTCTGTTTTTTTACTTTGTTTTTGAAAATGGCTAAAGGGAAGAATTTGAAGATAAGTTGCACAGACCAGTCGCACCAAAGTAACATAGAGCGTGCAATGATTAATGTTTTATGCAACCAACAATCGGGTTTACATGTTGTTCACATAAATGCGCAAAGTATTTTACCAAAAATAGATGAATTTAGATTCTTATTTGAGGGTTCGAGGGTTGACGTTGTTTGTGTTTCAGAGACCTGGCTTTCATGTAATGTTAGTGATGCTGTTTGCTCATTAAGCGGTTTTCATAAACCTTTTCGTTGTGATAGGATTGGAAGATGTGGTGGAGGAGTAGCTATTTTTGTACGGAGTGAGATAAATTGTAAAATTTTAAAAAGAGCAGAATCTGGAAGTAATATAGACTACGTGTTTATAGAAATATTATGTAACGAAAACAAAGTTTTGCTGGGCTCTGTATACAGGCCTAACAACAACACAGACATTACACCTGTCTCAACCGTTATTGATGAATTATCTTTTATATCTCCTTTTGTTGTCGTTGTAGGTGACTTTAATTGCAACATATTAAATGATTCGTCTCTTGTCAATAATATGCGTACATTAAATCTCTTTCCTGTTAACATTATGTCACCCACCCATTTTACTTCTCACAGTAGCACCCTTCTTGATGTATTTTTTGTCAGTCATATGTATAAAGCTCTTAAGTTCAATCAAATAGCAGTACCTGCCTTTTCTCGCCACGACCTAATTCATTTGACATTTCAATGCGATCCTATGATTTCGAGCAGAACTATACGTTTTCGCGACTTCAAACGAGTTAATCGGAATCAATTGGAAGATGATTTAAAACAAATTGAATGGTTTCGAGTTTATGAAATGTCCGCTGTCGACGATCAAGTTTTTTTTATCCAAGAAAACATAAGAAACTTATTCGAAACACACGTTCCACTGATCACAAAAAACGTTGTAAAAAAGTCTTCATGGTTTAACATGCACATAAAAAATATTTTATATGAACGTGATCAGGCCTATAAACGTTGGAAGCGTTTTCGACTTAAAACCTTGTATACTGAGTTTAAACGTCTGAGAAACAAAGTTACAGCTGAGATACGAAATGCAAAAAAAAGATATTTCGCTCCAAAATTAGATCCTTCACAAGCTGGTAGAAACCTGTGGAAAAACCTAAGTGAAATTGGCATTGGCAAGCAAAAAAGTATGAACTATGATGATGTTGACTTAGAAGAACTCAATAAAAAGTTTTTGTCACTTCCAAATTCTGAAATAATTGATGAAACATCATCCGCTTCATTTGAGAACGTGTCCTTTTCTTTTCCTTGTTTCAGCTTCTCGCAGGTAACTGAAGCTGATGTCGTAGAGAGTTGTATTAACATAAAGTCAAACTCTATTGGAATAGATGAAGTGCATCCAATCTTTGTTAAGGCTATACTACCTTACATTCTTAGATACTTAACACATCTCTATAACACAATATTAATGTCAAATGTTTTTCCTTCAGCTTGGAAACAAGCAAAAATTATTCCGATTCCAAAAAACGAACGTGAATTTCGACCAATCGCCATTTTACCATTTTTGTCCAAGATTTTAGAGAGAATTATGAACGATCAGATAAGAAATTATCTAACAGAGAACAATTTACTTTGTGTAAACCAATCTGGTTTTCGTCCCAAACACAGCTGCACCACAACTCTTATTAACGTTGTGGAAAACATAAGACAAGCTGTTGACAGCGACAAAGTAACCTTTTTAGTTCTTCTTGACTTCTCAAAGGCATTTGACACGGTCAATCACAAAATACTATGTAGAAAACTAACCAATCAGTTTAATTTTTCTTTATCTTCAGCAAGGCTAGTTCATTCATATCTCGATTTACGATCTCAGGCAGTTATTGCAAACTCTTCTGCTTCAGAATTCCTTTTGGTCAAGAGAGGTGTTCCACAAGGCTCAATATTGGGACCACTTTTTTTTTCAATGTACATTAACGATTTACCTTTATGTTTGCAAAACTGTAACTTGGATATGTATGCTGACGATGTGCAAATAAGGAAAAGCTTTCCGCTAGGATTGGTCGAAACCGCTGCCGTTGAAGTCAATGAAGACCTTGGCAATATTCTCTCTTGGTCTGAGAAAAATGGACTTTGTATCAACCCCTCAAAATCAAAATGCTTGGTAATTGCAAGAAAAGCCATCGATACGTCCTATTTCCCCGAAATATTATTAAATAATAAACAAATTGAGTTTGTCGAATCGGCTAGAAACTTAGGCTTAATGTTTACAAAAACACTATCTTGGAATTACCACATTAGATTGACAATAGGTCGAATTTACGGAGGTCTTCGTCTACTTTGGACAAGTCATAAAATAACGCCACTTAAAACGCGTATCATCTTGGCCAAAACATTGCTCGTTCCAATAATGCTTTACTGTTGTGAAATTTTCTATAACTGTGATTATGAGCATAAACGCAAACTTAATGTTGCTTACAACAGTATAGCTAGATACATTTTTGGATTAAAAAGATATGACCACGTGTCTGAATTCTCAAGGTCTATCTATGGCATTTCTCTTGAAAGCCTTTTTAAGTCTAGATCGCTTACATTGCTCTTTAATGTTATACAAACGCGTCAACCACCTTACCTTTATGATAAGATATGTCAATCGCATTCTACAAGAACATTGAACATTGTACCTATACGTTACACGTTCTTAGTATCAGAACGTCAATTCTTTATAACTGCGATTCGTCTGTGGAACTGTCTTCCTCGATCCTTAAGAATGATAAGCTGCACTAAAGTCTTCGTATCAAAACTAAAAGAATACTTGCAAAGCCTAAGGTAGTGATGATTGGTTTCTCTTTCTCTTTTTTTTCTCTTTCTTTTCTTTCTTGTTAGATTGAATTATTGATTCTTGATTCTTACTTTGTTATAATTAAATAATTTTTTTTTCTTTTTTTTTTTAATTTTCTCTGAAGAATGTACACACAACTTAACTTAAAAAAAAACATTGCAACACATCCTTAAATAACAATTAAGTTTATACTATTTTAAAAGATACTGTATCTTCTATATATATAAAAGAACAGCCTATTTTTTGTGTTCGTTCGCTAACCGGCCAAACCGCTTGACCGATTTTCTTAATTTTTTTCCAAACTTAAGAGGAATTCGCGTAGAAGGTTTAGGAACAACAAAACTTATACTTTTTAGATCACAAATGGTATACAAATGTTAAAATATAAGAATTTGCTCACTACACAAAAATATTAGCTAAGTAAATAATTTTACTTGAAAATCATGTCAAATCAAAAACAAATCTAATAGAAAATTTGTTGTTTTCTAAACAAAGACGAAGGCAACGCAGGGGAGCGCGTTCTCAAGAAAGCAAGAAAACGATATTGAATGTACATATGTATGAAAGGAAAATTTAAGAAACCCTCAACAAAGGAACGAATTATATTGTAGCGGCTGCATTGCAATTGTACCGAGGTCGCCCGTCACAGAAGAAAGGATAGCACGTAAATGTTTTGGCAGACAAGATATCCACACGATCTTAATTACTGTGTCGGGTGTACCTGAAGAACCGAATGCGCCGAAGAAGCTGATAAGATTGCGAGTCGCCCAAGTCGAGGCCTTCTATTAGGCGTTGCATCCTTAGCTCTTCATCTTCCTCATAGACCTTGACAAGTCTTTCCCTAACCTGAGCGTATTTATTGTTTGCTGGTGGTTTAAGTAGGATGTCGAATATTTTTTCAAGGTCCCTCCTTTGATCGAGGTTTGCGATTACATACTGGTACTTCGTGTCGTCGTTATCCGTAGAAGGCAAAAGAATAGTTTCCACTTGGGCAAACCATAGAGGTGGCCTTTCACGCCAAAACTGAAGTAGCCGAGAAGCGACAGAAAGTCCCGAGATTGCCGAGCTCGATTGTGTTGTAGCGGTTTGCGATGTGTCGGATTTGTCTATTGAGCATTCTTTGAGTCTTCGGCCAGTTCGTCCGGCATGGTCTTTTCGGCGACGATAGGCAGAAATTTTAACCAGCAGTGGGAAGCAGAATTCTTGCAATTTTTTTGTAAAACAATTACTTTCTTAACGCGATTACGACTTCATCTTCTG
Organism: Sphaerophoria taeniata; assembly: GCA_943590905.1. Taxonomy (NCBI): domain Eukaryota; kingdom Metazoa; phylum Arthropoda; class Insecta; order Diptera; family Syrphidae; genus Sphaerophoria; species Sphaerophoria taeniata. Next base: position 78,255,214 of record OX016540.1, on the reverse strand, counting down.
TCTATATTATATAAAAATGGATGTGTTTATGTTTGTTTGTTTGTGTGTATGTCTCTTATAGACTTCGAAATGACCCAACAGATATTTGTGAAATTTTCATGTTTAATTCTGTTGTATTCAGAAATTAGAAAAACCTAATGGAAGAGTGTGAAAACTAAAAACCAAACAAAGGTTGGGAATAAGATTTTTTTTGCTTGGAATTTTTTTGTTTCAAAATGGGTTTTCAAATGGAAAAATGAAAATTCTTGATGAAAAACTCGGAAAATTATTGGTTTTCGAAGGGAAAATGGCATGTGCATTGGTTTTCAAATCTAAAAATGGAATAATTTTTATTGGGAAATCGGAAAACTCTGCGAGATTACGAAGAACTCAAGACCTAAAACCAATTTTTTAAGGTGCATTGTTTTGTTTGTATGTCCGGTAGGGACTTTTTATCCGCTCAATCTTCAATGTATTTTTATAAAATTTTCACTGCATAGCCTGAGGAAACAAATTTTGTACTTAGACAATCTAACGGGAAAGTCAGCAAATAAGGAAGGGAGACAATCATAAGCTGTTTCGAATTCTGATTTTTGTGAAACAGTCAAAATACACGAACGTCAAAACAAAGAACGAGAATTAGTTGAATTTGCTTTAATGCAAGTAGAAATTTAGTTTTAAAGCTTCGAAAAATTCAGATATGTAGTTCTCTATTTCAATTGGATTCAAACAAATCACAATATTACTATATCTGTGTAAATTATATATACTTATTCTGCTGTTGCTCTGAAGGGCGGCGAGACGAAGTTCGCGGGGTCAGCTAGTACTGTATAAATCTGTTCAAATAAATGCATGAAATGAAATGAAATGAAATGAAATGAAAGGAAAGGAAATGAAAGAAGAAGTGTCATAATGGTAGATAAGTCGGCAGTTGCATTTACCTCTTTCGATTTTGCTTCCACTTCGAAAGCAAACGTATCTGGGTCTTCATTTTGTTCTTCCAGATATTCCTGTAGCCGTTTTACGAGTTCGATTTTACATCCTGCCCCACTTAAGCCACGTTTGCTTAATTCGGCCTTTAGCTCAGAGACAGTTAAGTCTTTCAAAACTTTACTAATTTTTTTTTTTTTTTTTTTTTTTTTTTTTTTTTTTTTTTTTTTTTTTTTTTTTTTTTTTTTTTTTTTTTTTTTTTTTTTTTTTTTTTTTTTAACTTCACTATTTCAAACAAAAGAGTTTAATCACTGTTCACTGTTTTATTCTCAATAAGTTTTAATCCCTTATTCTGACACCAATGTAATATTCGGCTTCGTCCGACAATTAAAACTTATTCACTTTTTAAATAAAACACAAATTCACTTTATTCAAATCACTCACAAACTTATTTATTCAACACTTTCAATTATAACTTTGCAAACACAGAGTACTTTTCTTTATCGCAGTTCACAATTAACTAATTCGCCTCGCCACCAAACGGCTATTTATATCAAAAATGATGGGTTCTAGAAACTACTATTGGCTCCTATTGGTTCTTGGGGAAGCTGAAAGTTCGAGGTTAGGTTAGGTTAGGTTACAGTGGCTGCGGATTCAGAATCCACACACTTAGGCCAAAAGGAAAGGCCCATTGTGATACCATGAATCTAGAGAATTACTTCTTACTAGTCGAACCATTTTGAGCTTTTTATAAAGCGAAGAAGATATTTGATATCCTTATTAGCTAGTTCACTGGGGTTATCATAAAAGTACTCTCCCAGATGAAGTTTGCGTCTTAGTGAAAGAGCAGGGCAAGTGCAGAGAAGGTGAGAGATTGTTTCCTCTTCTTCCTCATCCATACAGCTCCTGCAGAAGTCATTTGAGGCTACACCAAGTCGTATTGCGTGTCTGCCTATAAGACAGTGTCCCGTAAGGACACCTATCCGGGAGCTAATGTGAAGTCTGCTTTGAGATAACAAGTCTTTAGAGCGCTTTAAGTCCAGTGAAGGCCATATGAGTTTCGTAGCTGCGCACGTTGGTAAGTTGTGCCACCTATAGTTTGTTCTCGTTAAAGCTGCTTCTTTTAGCAAAAGTTTACATGTAGCTATCGGTATACCTATCTTCTCCCTTTCAGGTGAAATAGGTATGACGGTTCCATTTTTAGCGAGTTCATCGGCTCTACAATTTCCTTCGATGTCTCTGTGACCCGGCACCCAACAGAGGTGAATGTTAAATTGCTGCGCCATCTCCATCAGAGACGATCGGCAATCGAGGGCCGTTTGAGATTTGGTTGAGACACCATCGAGAGATTTAATAGCAGCCTGACTGTCAGAGAAGATGCGGATATCAGAAGTTGATATCACGTTTTCTCTTAGCCAGGAGAGAACCTCTTTAATCGCTAAGATTTCCGCTTGGAAGACGCTACAATGATTGGGAAGGCGGAATGAGATGCTTAGATTAAGCTTTTCTGAGTCACACCACTACCAACTCCATCACTTGTCTTGGATCCATCTGTATAAAAATGAATGCCTTTGTCATCCAGAAGTTTTTTGTCTTCCCATTCTTCTCTGGATGGAATGGATATCTGGAAGTTTTTACCAAATTGTGGTTTTGGAATGGTGTAGTCTATGTACTTTGGTATAGAACCGAAAGAGTTCAAAATGATGGAGTGTCCCACATTATTGTTGGTCCATTGAGATGAGGCGTTGAGTCTTATAGCGGTACTCGCTGCCACTTGTTTGCTAAAAATGTCGAGGGGTGCCAGATGGAGGAGAATGTCTAACGCTGCTGAGGGTGTGGTTCTCAAAGCCCCGCTTATGCAGAGACAAGCAGTGCGTTGGACTCTGCTGAGTTTGTCACAGTATGTGACTTTCTCCAGTGCAGTCCACCATACTGCAACCCCGTACATGAGAATTGGTCGAATGACCGATGTGTATAGCCAATAGGTTATGCGAGGTTGAAAACCCCATTTGCTTCCTATGGCTTTCTTGCAAGAGAAAAGAGCTACTGTGGCTTTCTTAACTCTTTCCTTGAAAGTTCGAGAGAAAATACTGGGATTTTTGTAGGGGCTAACGTTCTTAATGCTAAACAAAAAGTGTCTCTTAATCTTAATTAATTATTGCCCCTCACGAGTGTTTACTACTACAATTAAACGATATTAAGTAAAGAGAGTATGTACATTTAATAAACAAGAGATACAGAGTAAGTAAAGAGAGTAATGAAAAGTGTGTACATTAAATATAGAAAGAGATACAGAGTAAGTAAAGAGAGTAAGAAAAGTGTGTACATTAAATATAGAAAGAGATACAGAGAGTAAGAGATAATAAAGTATACACATTAGTATTAGACATTACAATAGAAGGAGATACAGAGCGTATGAGATAAATAAAGTGTATACACATTACAATACATTGAAAACTAGAAGGAGCATTTTTTAAGCCAAAGGGCATTCTAAGAAATTCAAAATGTCCTTGTGGAACACTGAATGCAGTTTTTTCAATGGCTTTTTCGTTGACTCTAATCTGGTGCAATCCTTTTGCCAGATCTAGTGTCGTAAAATATTGCGATCTCCCTAATTTATCCAAGACATCGTCAATGTTTGGCAATGGATACTTATACTCGATAGTTTCCTCATTTAACTTACGGTAATCAATTACCATACGCCACTTCATAGTTCCCGAGTTGTCTAATTTTTTTGGAACTATCCAAACAGGTGAGTTCTAAGGGCTTCTACTTTTTTGTATTATTCCATTACTGAGCATTTCTTTAATTTGTTTAGCTATCTCTTGCTCATGGACTTTTGGATATCGATAAATTTTTGTGAAAATAGGATTATCTGTCTTTGTCCTTATGGAATGAACTGTTTGAGTTGTGGAACTTAACAATTCTCCATCCTTGTAGAATAAATCCTTATTTTTATTTAAAAATTCTCTTAGTATATTCTTTTCTTCTTCATTCAAATCTTTGTGTAAAAGTTTGCTCATTTCCATTGAGTTATCTTCTAACACATGGATTTCGTCATATTGAAAAGGACAGTGATCATTTGCATTGATATATTCTTTTTCTTTGACTGGGATAGAAAGAAAAGGAATTCTATTCTGATTTATTTCAATTTTAAAAAATGTAATTTTAATGAACTTTATAGACTTTTATCTGATATTGACTGGAATATTTTACGTCAGGACGTTAATTGCAATGAAATGGTTTTGCACTTTTACAAAATATTATTTGACTGTTTTATAGAAACTGTTCCTTTAAGGAAAAGAAAACTTTTGAATTACGCTCCACCATGGTTTGACCTACATATAAAAACTTTAAAAAATAAAAGAAATAAGTCATGGGCTAAGTTGAATCGATCATGGACTGAAGAGGCCTTACATGATTATATCATACTGAGAGATGAATTTCTAAACTACTCCAATCTTCTTTATTCTGACTACATAATACAAACTGAAAATAATCTTAAATCTAATCCTCGTGATTTTTGGAAATTTGCAAACTGCAAACGCAAATCTGATGGGTACCCATCTAAAATGAGTTATTTGGACTCCACCAGCCATTCCTCTGAAGAAATCGCAAACATGTTTTCAGTTTATTTTCAAAGTGCATTTGGTAATATATCTACTCATGAAAATAATAATAATTTTAGACTAACAGAATTCTCACACCTTAGTTCAATAGATTTTTCAATTTCTGAAGAAACTATCCTAAAATATATTGATAACTTAGATGACTGTCTTAGCCCCGGTCCTGATGGTTTACCATCTTATATGTTAAAAAAGTGTGCAATATTTTTATCTTATCCTCTTTTCCTACTTTTCAACGATTCCCTAAAATGTTCTGTGTTCCCTACCCTTTGGAAAAACTCCTTTTTAATTCCTTTTCATAAGAAAGGAAAGAAAAACATAGTTTCCAATTATAGACCAATTGCTAAATTATCAGCCATCCCAAAAATGTTTGAATCTATTATCTGTGATACCCTTTCGTTTCACTGTACATCTATTTTATGTGACAACCAACATGGCTTTGTAAAAAAGAAATCCACGATAACAAACTTATTGCAATTTACTACATTCTGTACTGACGCTTTTGAAAACAAAGAACAAGTTGACTGCATTTTTACTGATTTTAGTAAAGCTTTTGACAAACTTTGTCATAAAACTCTTCTTAAGAAATTAAGAATTATTGGTCTTAATGAGTGTTTCATCTTGTGGTTGTCGTCTTATCTTCGTGATAGATTATATAGTGTTGTTTTTAAAAATGAACGTTCTAAATGTTTTACAGTCAATTCTGGTGTACCACAAGGGAGTCATCTTGGTCCATTGCTGTTTGTGTTATTTATTAATGATCTTCCTTCTGTCTTAGTTAGTTCCATGTCACTTATTTATGCCGATGACGTGAAATTATTTCGAAAAATTAGTTCTATGCATGACTGTGATCTTCTACAAGAAGACCTAGATAGATTTAGGGAATGGTGCAATATAAATAGTTTAGTTTTAAATATTGACAAGTGTAAGACAATGTGTTTTACACGCAAGAAAAATGTCTTTGTATATAACTATTCGCTTAATTCGTTGCCGCTATGTAATGTCTCTAGTTTTACTGACCTGGGAATAGTGTTGGACTCTAAACTTACATATACTAACCACTTTGACTACATTATTAATAAAGCTAACATGACACTTGGATTCATTAAAAGATTCGCTCGTGAATTTCGAGATCCGTATGTACTAAAGACTCTTTATTCTTCTTTTGTAAGGTCAATTTTAGAATACGGTTGTGTTGTTTGGGCTCCATACTATGAAGTCCACATAAATAGATTGAAGAGTATTCAAAAGAGATTTTTAAAATTTTGTCTTCGTTTTTTTCCTTGGCCGAACAGGATCATCTTGCCTCCTTATATTGATCGACTCAAACTTATTAGCCTTCCCTCTCTTGCCAGCCACAGAGCTTACTTACAATTTTGCTTTATGGTCGGTGTAGTAAATGGCTCAATATCAGCGCCATCAATTCTTTGTCGCTTGAACTTTAATGTGAGTAATTATTCCTTAAGAAGACAAATGCCACTTCGTAATTTTTATAGTAGGTCAAATTATGGTACACATAGTCCCTTAAATCTTTTAATAAATATTTTCAATAAAAATTTTAACCTAATAGACTCTGTGAATGACAACATAAAATCACTCAATTTTAAAATCAATTTCTTCATACAAAATTAAAACTTATAATTATAATTAGTTTTAAGATATTTTTTATATAAACGTAGTTAAAATAAGTCCTGACCGTTAGCATTTAACGAAATAAATAAACAAAATAAATATTTATCTTTCATATTAATAAAACCCCCTATGGCATTTAAAAAATTCGATCCTATGATCGCATCAAAATTTTTGTTTTCAAAATTCATTAATTTCCATTCCATTGTGGCATTTTCCAAAAATTCTTCAGGTAGTTTTGTTATTATTTGTTCTGTTATAAAAATATATGAGTTGACGGTATTCACTTTTATTTCTTTTTCTAATTTCATTCTTGTACAGGATTTAAGTTTTTTTGTATCGAGGAGGGTCATAGTAGATCCTGTGTCTACTAAGACTTTTATTTTTTCTTTTTGAACTGTAAGTATTACGATGGGAAGTGTCGAAGCCCCTCTGCTATAAAATTTACTTCTTCATTAATTGTTTGTTGTTCACTGAGGCGATTAACTTCCATTGGTTGTTCTCGATTATTATTAAATCTCCTAACTTGACTTGAACTTGGCTGATTATTATTTTGTCCCTGCCAATTATTATTATTATTATAACTTTGCCTTTGATAATTTTGATTAAAACCAAACCTATGACCTTGATTAGGGTTTAAATTCCCAAATATTCTGTTGTTGTTGTATCTAACCTGCTCAGATGTTATTCTATTCTGTTGTCTTAAATTATTATTATTTTGATTAAATCTATTTTGGTTATAATTTTGATGTCCCTGATTTTGTCTAGGAGAATTATTCAGATGATGTTTCATATTAA